>JAKSZU010000006.1:206885151-208085151 GCA_026018925.1 Tupaia tana
AAGCCTCTGGCCAGCAAGGGATACTGAGGGAGGGTCACCTCTGACCCCCACCTCACTTCCAGACCCCCAGGCCCCAGACTCCACCTTCTAGACCTTCCTGGACTGCCAGCAGGCAATAGCGTGTCCTGCAAGCCTCTGGCCAGCAAGGGATACTGAGGGAGGGTCACCTCTGACCCCCACCTCACTTCCAGACCCCCAGGCCCCAGACTCCACCTTCTAGACCTTCCTGGACTGCCAGCAGGCAATAGCGTGTCCTGCAAGCCTCTGGCCAGCAAGGGATACTGAGGGAGGGTCACCTCTGACCCCCACCTCACTTCCAGACCCCAGGCCCCAGACTCCACCTTCTAGACCTTCCTGGACTGCCAGCAGGCAATAGCGTGTCCTGCAAGCCTCTGGCCAGCAAGGGATACTGAGGGAGGGTCACCTCTGACCCCCACCTCACTTCCAGACCCCCAGGCCCCAGACTCCACCTTCTAGACCTTCCTGGACTGCCAGCAGGCAATAGCGTGTCCTGCAAGCCTCTGGCCAGCAAGGGATACTGAGGGAGGGTCACCTCTGACCCCCACCTCACTTCCAGACCCCAGGCCCCAGACTCCACCTTCTAGACCTTCCTGGACTGCCAGCAGGCAATAGCGTGTCCTGCAAGCCTCTGGCCAGCAAGGGATACTGAGGGAGGGTCACCTCTGACCCCCACCTCACTTCCAGACCCCCAGGCCCCAGACTCCACCTTCTAGACCTTCCTGGACTGCCAGCAGGCAATAGCGTGTCCTGCAAGCCTCTGGCCAGCAAGGGATACTGAGGGAGGGTCACCTCTGACCCCCACCTCACTTCCAGACCCCCAGGCCCCAGACTCCACCTTCTAGACCTTCCTGGACTGCCAGCAGGCAATAGCGTGTCCTGCAAGCCTCTGGCCAGCAAGGGATACTGAGGGAGGGTCACCTCTGACCCCCACCTCACTTCCAGACCCCCAGGCCCCAGACTCCACCTTCTAGACCTTCCTGGACTGCCAGCAGGCAATAGCGTGTCCTGCAAGCCTCTGGCCAGCAAGGGATACTGAGGGAGGGTCACCTCTGACCCCCACCTCACTTCCAGACCCCCAGGCCCCAGACTCCACCTTCTAGACCTTCCTGGACTGCCAGCAGGCAATAGCGTGTCCTGCAAGCCTCTGGCCAGCAAGGGATACTGAGGGAGGGTCACCTCTGACCCCCACCTCACTTCCAGACCCCCAGGCCCCAGACTCCACCTTCTAGACCTTCCTGGACTGCCAGCAGGCAATAGCGTGTCCTGCAAGCCTCTGGCCAGCAAGGGATACTGAGGGAGGGTCACCTCTGACCCCCACCTCACTTCCAGACCCCCAGGCCCCAGACTCCACCTTCTAGACCTTCCTGGACTGCCAGCAGGCAATAGCGTGTCCTGCAAGCCTCTGGCCAGCAAGGGATACTGAGGGAGGGTCACCTCTGACCCCCACCTCACTTCCAGACCCCCAGGCCCCAGACTCCACCTTCTAGACCTTCCTGGACTGCCAGCAGGCAATAGCGTGTCCTGCAAGCCTCTGGCCAGCAAGGGATACTGAGGGAGGGTCACCTCTGACCCCCACCTCACTTCCAGACCCCCAGGCCCCAGACTCCACCTTCTAGACCTTCCTGGACTGCCAGCAGGCAATAGCGTGTCCTGCAAGCCTCTGGCCAGCAAGGGATACTGAGGGAGGGTCACCTCTGACCCCCACCTCACTTCCAGACCCCCAGGCCCCAGACTCCACCTTCTAGACCTTCCTGGACTGCCAGCAGGCAATAGCGTGTCCTGCAAGCCTCTGGCCAGCAAGGGATACTGAGGGAGGGTCACCTCTGACCCCCACCTCACTTCCAGACCCCCAGGCCCCAGACTCCACCTTCTAGACCTTCCTGGACTGCCAGCAGGCAATAGCGTGTCCTGCAAGCCTCTGGCCAGCAAGGGATACTGAGGGAGGGTCACCTCTGACCCCCACCTCACTTCCAGACCCCCAGGCCCCAGACTCCACCTTCTAGACCTTCCTGGACTGCCAGCAGGCAATAGCGTGTCCTGCAAGCCTCTGGCCAGCAAGGGATACTGAGGGAGGGTCACCTCTGACCCCCACCTCACTTCCAGACCCCCAGGCCCCAGACTCCACCTTCTAGACCTTCCTGGACTGCCAGCAGGCAATAGCGTGTCCTGCAAGCCTCTGGCCAGCAAGGGATACTGAGGGAGGGTCACCTCTGACCCCCACCTCACTTCCAGACCCCCAGGCCCCAGACTCCACCTTCTAGACCTTCCTGGACTGCCAGCAGGCAATAGCGTGTCCTGCAAGCCTCTGGCCAGCAAGGGATACTGAGGGAGGGTCACCTCTGACCCCCACCTCACTTCCAGACCCCCAGGCCCCAGACTCCACCTTCTAGACCTTCCTGGACTGCCAGCAGGCAATAGCGTGTCCTGCAAGCCTCTGGCCAGCAAGGGATACTGAGGGAGGGTCACCTCTGACCCCCACCTCACTTCCAGACCCCCAGGCCCCAGACTCCACCTTCTAGACCTTCCTGGACTGCCAGCAGGCAATAGCGTGTCCTGCAAGCCTCTGGCCAGCAAGGGATACTGAGGGAGGGTCACCTCTGACCCCCACCTCACTTCCAGACCCCCAGGCCCCAGACTCCACCTTCTAGACCTTCCTGGACTGCCAGCAGGCAATAGCGTGTCCTGCAAGCCTCTGGCCAGCAAGGGATACTGAGGGAGGGTCACCTCTGACCCCCACCTCACTTCCAGACCCCCAGGCCCCAGACTCCACCTTCTAGACCTTCCTGGACTGCCAGCAGGCAATAGCGTGTCCTGCAAGCCTCTGGCCAGCAAGGGATACTGAGGGAGGGTCACCTCTGACCCCCACCTCACTTCCAGACCCCCAGGCCCCAGACTCCACCTTCTAGACCTTCCTGGACTGCCAGCAGGCAATAGCGTGTCCTGCAAGCCTCTGGCCAGCAAGGGATACTGAGGGAGGGTCACCTCTGACCCCCACCTCACTTCCAGACCCCCAGGCCCCAGACTCCACCTTCTAGACCTTCCTGGACTGCCAGCAGGCAATAGCGTGTCCTGCAAGCCTCTGGCCAGCAAGGGATACTGAGGGAGGGTCACCTCTGACCCCCACCTCACTTCCAGACCCCCAGGCCCCAGACTCCACCTTCTAGACCTTCCTGGACTGCCAGCAGGCAATAGCGTGTCCTGCAAGCCTCTGGCCAGCAAGGGATACTGAGGGAGGGTCACCTCTGACCCCCACCTCACTTCCAGACCCCCAGGCCCCAGACTCCACCTTCTAGACCTTCCTGGACTGCCAGCAGGCAATAGCGTGTCCTGCAAGCCTCTGGCCAGCAAGGGATACTGAGGGAGGGTCACCTCTGACCCCCACCTCACTTCCAGACCCCCAGGCCCCAGACTCCACCTTCTAGACCTTCCTGGACTGCCAGCAGGCAATAGCGTGTCCTGCAAGCCTCTGGCCAGCAAGGGATACTGAGGGAGGGTCACCTCTGACCCCCACCTCACTTCCAGACCCCCAGGCCCCAGACTCCACCTTCTAGACCTTCCTGGACTGCCAGCAGGCAATAGCGTGTCCTGCAAGCCTCTGGCCAGCAAGGGATACTGAGGGAGGGTCACCTCTGACCCCCACCTCACTTCCAGACCCCCAGGCCCCAGACTCCACCTTCTAGACCTTCCTGGACTGCCAGCAGGCAATAGCGTGTCCTGCAAGCCTCTGGCCAGCAAGGGATACTGAGGGAGGGTCACCTCTGACCCCCACCTCACTTCCAGACCCCCAGGCCCCAGACTCCACCTTCTAGACCTTCCTGGACTGCCAGCAGGCAATAGCGTGTCCTGCAAGCCTCTGGCCAGCAAGGGATACTGAGGGAGGGTCACCTCTGACCCCCACCTCACTTCCAGACCCCCAGGCCCCAGACTCCACCTTCTAGACCTTCCTGGACTGCCAGCAGGCAATAGCGTGTCCTGCAAGCCTCTGGCCAGCAAGGGATACTGAGGGAGGGTCACCTCTGACCCCCACCTCACTTCCAGACCCCCAGGCCCCAGACTCCACCTTCTAGACCTTCCTGGACTGCCAGCAGGCAATAGCGTGTCCTGCAAGCCTCTGGCCAGCAAGGGATACTGAGGGAGGGTCACCTCTGACCCCCACCTCACTTCCAGACCCCCAGGCCCCAGACTCCACCTTCTAGACCTTCCTGGACTGCCAGCAGGCAATAGCGTGTCCTGCAAGCCTCTGGCCAGCAAGGGATACTGAGGGAGGGTCACCTCTGACCCCCACCTCACTTCCAGACCCCCAGGCCCCAGACTCCACCTTCTAGACCTTCCTGGACTGCCAGCAGGCAATAGCGTGTCCTGCAAGCCTCTGGCCAGCAAGGGATACTGAGGGAGGGTCACCTCTGACCCCCACCTCACTTCCAGACCCCCAGGCCCCAGACTCCACCTTCTAGACCTTCCTGGACTGCCAGCAGGCAATAGCGTGTCCTGCAAGCCTCTGGCGAAATCGCGCGCCGCGCTAACGCACGGCGCGCGACTTTTTCTTAATTTTTCTGTGTTGTCTTTCCTTTCATTGCATATTGTCCTCTCCTCCTTATTTTTTACCGTGCCAGACAGACTAGACAGGTCTAGAATCATATATCTGAAATTTCCTAGGAAGGTAAGTGTCTTTGGGATCCTCCCTAGTACTGATCCCCTTTGAAAAAGGAGATTCTGCTTGTTAGACACTTCTGTAGAGTTCCCCGCCTGAAAACACAGTGGTAAAAACAACAGAAGAGAGACTTCAACAAACAGCTATTCACATCTAAAAGGAAAGACTCTTACTTCTCGTGGGACAGAAGTTCTCCCAAGAAGTCTTTAAAAGGGAAGTAATCCTCCAATGGCTAAAGGTAGAAAAAGAGCCTCAGGTCTGAATAAACAAGAAAATATGTCTCCAACAAAGGAAAATGCCCCTCCATGTCTCGTAAATATGGAGGACCTTACCAAAATGACAGACACAGAATTCCGAACATTCATGGTGACCAAATTCTGTGAATTGGAAAAAAAAAGAGACAACGAACTACAGGAAATTAGGAAGTCCTTCCAGGATATGAAAGAAGAAATGGATACTCTGAGAAAGAATCAGGTGGAACTATTAGAGATAAAGTCTATAATACAAGAAATCAAAAACTCTCTGGAAAGTATTAAGAGCCTATTAGACCATGCTGAAGATCGAATCTCTGATGTAGAAGATAAAACCTCTGATCTAGAAAAAAACTACAAAAAGATCGAGAAAATAACTAAAAAACATGAGGATAATATACGAGAAATACTAGACTCTATTAGACGCCCAAACATCAGAATAATCGGCATCCCAGAAGGTGAAGAAACTAATAGCGGAATGGAAAATCTATTCCATGACATCTTGGAAGAAAATTTCCCAAGCCTAGAGAGGCACCGAACCATCCGGACCCAAGAAATACAAAGGACCCCAAATAGAATCAACCCCAGAAGATCTTCCCCAAGGCACATCTTAGCCAGGCTGTCTAACGTCACAGAAAAAGACATGATACTAAAACTGGCAAGAGAGAAACGAGAAATAACTTACAAAGGCCATCCCATAAGACTAACACCAGACCTCTCATCAGAACCAATGCAAGCAAGAAAAGAATGGGAAGACATACTGAAAGTGTTAAGAGAGAAACAATTTCAGCCAAGACTATTATACCCTGCAAGATTATCCTTCATTTGGGAAAAAAAGATTAAAATCTTCTCAGACAAACAAAACCTGAAAGAATTTGCCAACACCAGACCAGCTCTTCAAGAAATCCTGAAGAAAGTACTGTTCCAGGAAAACTAAAGACGCAACAGCCAGAAACAAAGAACTAACAGGCAACTAAGACAATGGCTAACTTAAATGTCGGTACAGACCCTATAATATCGATAATAACATTGAATGTTAATGGGTTAAATTCTCCAATCAAGAGACACAGACTGGCTGAATGGATAAAAAAACAGAAACCCTCTATCTGTTGCCTACAAGAAACCCACCTCATGGAAAAAGACATACATAGACTGAAAGTGAAGGGGTGGAAAAAGGTTTTCCATGCAGTTGGGAACCAAAAAAGAGCTGGAGTTGCGATACTAATTTCTGACAAAATAGGCTTTAAAACAAAAAGTGTCCAAAGAGACAAAGAAGGGCACTATATCATAGTAAAAGGCTCTATAGATCGAGAAGATATAACGCTTATTAATATCTATGCTCCTAACACAGGAGCACCCAAATATGTGAAGGAAAGATTGTTAGATCTGAAAGGGGAGATAGACTGCAACACACTAATTGTTGGAGATCTCAACACCGCATTATCCCCTCTGGACAGATCATCTAGGCAAAAAATAGGTAGAGAGATCAAGGACCTAAATGATACCATAAATCAATTGGACTTAACAGACATCTATAGAACTTTCCACCCAAAAACCACAAGATATAGTTTTTTCTCACCCCGACATGGAACTTTCTCGAAGATTGACCACATCATAGGACACAAAGCAAGCCTCTGCAGATTCAGAGGCATAGAAACTATTTCCAGCATCTTCTCTGACCATGATGGAATTAAACTCGAGTTTAATTTCAAGAGAAATCCTCAAAAATACCTAAAAACATGGAAACTAAATAACCTACTCCTGAATGACTCCACTATTACCGAAGAAATAAAGTCCGAAATCAAAAGATTCATGGAAGCCAATGACAATGAAGATACAAGTTTCCATAATCTTTGGGACACTGCCAAAGCAGTCATAAGAGGGAAGTTCATAGCAATTAGTGCACATAAGAGGAAGACAGAGAAAAGGCTAATGGATCACCTAACATCAAGCCTTAGAGAATTGGAAAAGCAACAGCAAAAAAATCCAAAAAATTACAGGAGAAAGGAAATAATAAAGATCCGAGCAGAAATAAATGAAATAGAAAATAAACGTACTATACAGAAAGTAAGTGAAAGCAAAAGCTGGTTCTTTGAAAGGATAAACAAAATTGATACTCCACTAGTGAGACTTATTAAGAAGAAGAGAGAAAGGAACCAGGTGAATCAAATCTGCAATGAGGCTGGTAACATAACAACAGACATAGTAGAAATTCAAAACATCATTAGAGGATACTTTGAACATCTATACGCTAAGAAACAAGATAATCTGGATGAGATGGACAAATTCCTGGACAAATATAATCTACCAAGAATGAGCCAGGAAGAAATAGAAAGTCTGAATAGGCCCATAACAAGCCAGGAGATTGAATCAGTAATAAGTAACCTCCCAACAAAGAAAAGCCCTGGACCCGATGGATTCACCTCTGAATTCTACAAAACTTTCAAAGAAGAGTTAACTCCCATTCTGCTCAAATTATTTCTAAAGATCCAAAAGGGTGAATCTCTCCCTAATTCATTCTATGAAGCCTCTGTCACCCTCATCCTCAAAACAGATAAGGACAGGACAAGGAAGGAAAACTATAGACCAATATCTCTGATGAACATAGACTCAAAGATTCTCAACAAGATACTAGCAAATCGTATTCAACAGCTTATACAGAAGATCATACACCATGATCAGGTAGGCTTTATTCCAGGAATGCAAGGTTGGTTCAACATACGCAAAACCATAAATGTAATACACCATATTAATAGGAAGAAAGACAAAAACCATATGGTCATATCGATTGACGCAGAAAAAGCATTTGATAAGATACAACATCCCTTCATGATCAAGACTCTTAGCAAAATCGGCATAGAAGGGCCATTTCTCAATACAATAAAAGCCATCTATGAAAAACCCATAGCGAACATCATCCTGAATGGAGAAAAGCTGAAAGCTTTCCCACTAAACACAGGAACAAGACAAGGATGCCCACTTTCTCCTCTCCTTTTCAATATAGTACTGGAAGTCCTCGCCAACGCAATCAGAAAAGAGGAAAAAATAAAGGGCATTCGAATAGGAAAAGAAGAGGTGAAACTCTCTCTATTTGCAGATGACATGATTGTATACATAGAAGACCCAATGGTCTCCATGGAAAAACTACTGGAAGTAATACATGAATTCAGTAAAGTTGCAGGATATAAAATCAATATACAGAAATCGATAGCATTTCTATATACGAATAACAGGCAGACTGAGATAGAACTGAAAAAACTTATTCCGTTTACCATAGCCACTAAAAGTATAAGATATTTAGGAATAAATCTAACCAAAGAAGTTAAAGACCTCCACAAGGAAAACTACGAGAAGGTAAAAAAAGAAATTGAAAATGACACAAAAAAATGGAAGGACATCCCATGTTCATGGATTGGAAGAGTTAATATAATCAAAATGGCAATTCTACCCAAATTAATCTACCTATTTAATGCAATGCCAATCAAAGTACCAGACACATTCTTCACAGATCTAGAAAAGACAATCTTAAAATTTGTCTGGAATCATAAAAGACCCCGTATTGCCAAAGCACTTCTACACAAGAAGAATGGAGTGGGTGGCATCTCAATCCCTGATCCAAAAATATATTACAAAGCTGTGGTAATAAAGACAGCATGGTATTGGCACAGAAACAGACATGTGGACCAATGGAACAGAATAGAGTCCCCAGAAATAAGTGCCCAAACATACAGTCAACTGATCTTTGACAAGGGGTACCAGTCAATCCAGTGGGAAAATGTAAGCCTCTTCAGCAAGTGGTGCTGGAGAAACTGGACTTCCACTTGCAGAAAGATGAATCTGAACCCCTACCTCTCTCCTTTGACAAGAATCAAGTCAAGGTGGATCAAGGATCTAAATCTAAGACCTCAAACTATAAAGCTGCTCCTGGAGAATGCTGGGGAAACTCTGGGAGACATTGGTGTAGGGAAAGACTTCCTAAAGAAGACCCTCAAAGCAGAGTCCATCGTCCACAAAATAGACAAGTGGGATTACATCAGACTAAGAAGTTTCTGCATGGCCAAAGACACAGTAGTTAGTGTGAATCGACAGCCCTCAGAATGGGAAAATATTTTTGTAAATGTTGCATCAGATAAGGGACTGATAACCAGAATACACAAGGAACTAAAAAAGGTGTTTGGAAAAAAGACGAGCAACCCTATTAAAAGATGGGAGAAGGAGATGAAGAAAACACTCTCTAAAGATGACATACGAATGGCCAAAAGGCATATGAAAAAATGTTCAACCTCCCTCATCGTAAGGGAAATGCAGATAAAAACAACAATGAGGTACCACCTAACCCCAGTCAGATTGTCTAATATTAAAAAAACAAAAAATGATAAGTGTTGGCGGGGGTGTGGTGAAAGGGGAACTCTTTTACATTGCTGGTGGGAATGTAGATTGGTCCAACCACTGTGGAGAATAATTTGGAGATTCCTCAAAAATCTGCAGATAGATCTGCCATATGATCCAGAGATCCCACTCCTCGGTATCTACCCAAAGGACAGAAGAATCCTTCATTGGAAAAGTGCTTGCACATCGATGTTTATTGCGGCACTATTCACAATTGCTAAGTCATGGAACCAACCCAGATGCCTCCGTATGGAGGAATGGATTGAAAAACTGTGGCACATATACTCTATGGAATACTACTCAGCCATAAAAACCAACAGAGCCCTGGCTTTTGACAGAAAGTGGAAGAATATGGAAGATGTACTGCTGAGTGAGGCAAGCCAGGCTATGAAGGAGAGACATTGTATGTCCCCACTTAACATATACCGTTTGTCTGCATTCTATGTCTGAAACTGATTGACTAACAGTTGAACAAACACAAGAGATAGGTTTGAATGTCAGATGAGGTGTATGTGGAGGAGTGGGCCCAATGAAAGACATTTGGAGAAGGGATACAGAGGTAGAGCATTGACGGGATGGGGAGGTGTGGTGTTATCTGTTGAAGATATTTCGATCAACGGGTCTGGGGAGAAATGTTCACATACCGAAATGGTCTCATTGTAAGCCAAACAATATGATTGAAAGTATATACAAAAATAAATAAAGTAATTAATAAAAAAAAAAAAAAGCACAAAGAACACTTACAATAAAGAAGCTTTGGTCAAACCGATACTGCCCAAACTTATTTGATCATGGAATCCTTTCTAATTGCATATATTAAACTTACCAACAAGACAAAGACCAAATAAGTGAAGACTAAAAGAATAATCACTTGTGAGAACTGGGTAAATTATTTATTCATTTATTTATATTTTTATTTATTTATTTTTAAGTTCTTTGACACAAGGCACATGTACTAGCCGGAGAGAGACAGAGAGAGCCAGGGAGAGGGGAAGTGAGATGGGGATGGCCATGCCACGATTCTTACTCCTCCATTCTCCTCTTAGGATTTTTGGCCTGCACATACATATGCCCAGCATGATTTTCAAGCCACTAGATTCAGGACTCAAACTGCAGTCAGTCATGTGGGAGTCCAATGCCTTTTTCATCACACCATCTGCTGGCCCTGCGAGGATAAATTATTTATCTGAAAACTTGGGAACATGTTCTGGTAAATCACAACTGCAGTCTCTAAAGAAGAAAACCAAAAGGTGACAAACATAATTCATAGTCACATAGAAAAGGCTGTATGAAGGGGTATCTATGGCAAAAACTAAACATGGTATATGTTTTCACATTTATAAATTATTCCAGAGTAGCTCAGCTGCTAGTTTATTAAAATAATGTTAGTTTAGAAAAATTCAGATATTCTGAAGATGGATTCCTATATAAAATGGACATTGCTACACTTGTACAAATAAACTCTAATATCATAAAGGATTCATAGTGGGACCAGCAAATGGCACAATGGTAACATTGCTGAACTCCCACATAGTCGACTGTGGTTCAAATCCCATATCTGGCAACTTAAACTCAGGCCAGGCATGTGTGTGTGTGTGTGTGCCCAAAATCCTGAGAGGAGAATAGAGGAGAAGGGATTGTGGTTTGGCCATCCATCCTAGGGGGGTGATTTCTTGTCTCCTTTATCTCTGTCTCTCTGGCTAGCACATGCACCTTGTAGCAAAAATTTCTCAAATTAATAAATAATTAAAAAGTAAAAATAAATTAAAAGATTCATGAAAGAAGCATTAAAGTCATGCAAATTCAATGACTATCAACAACCCCATTTACGTAACTGTGTCGTCAGTAAATTCCTTTTTTATATATTATCACTGTTGAGTCAATCAATCTGATTTTTATCTCCAGCTTATGAACAAGGAGAAAATAAAAGCTGAGACAGGCTGAGTGTATCGAATATGGTGGTACCAGTACTGCTTAGATTCTCTGTAGGACCAAGACTCTCCTTCCAGCCAAAACTATAGGCTACTAATGGATCATAGAGCTAAATCTCTCCCCCAAAACCAGCCTCTCCCAAAGGAAGTTGCATTGCCCAAGTTCAAGTCTTGCCTCTGAAGCAGCCCACATCTACTTACTTCTCAATAAAAGGGTACACAAATTTATCCCTTTGCCTGGATGCAGGACATCTCTAAAAGGCCATTCTAACTTTATAGTTCCTCTTAGAGTCAACTGAATCTTCCACTGCAATTTCATTACAGTTCTCCTTATCCTTCTGCCCAATTCTACTTCCCTCACTGCCTTACTGGTGTGAATCCCAAGCCACTCGTGATCTCCCCTAACACTGCAAAGAAATGTCCTGCATGAAATCTCTAACTCAGAACCCATTTCCTGGGGAACCTAACTAATGACTGTAGGTAACCTGACTAAAGTCATCTTAGTAGCAAAAGACATAACCAGAACTTGAATGCAAATTTCATGTTTTCTCCAAAGAACACTGATCTGCCCCCTGTGGGATGGATCTGTACTATGGTCTGAATGTTGTATCCCCCTGCCCCCAAAATTCATGTATTGAAGCCTATCCCTAGAGTGATGGTATTAAGAGGAGGGAACTTTGAGAGGTGACTATGTCATGAGGGCTTTATCCTCAGGCATGGGATTAGTATCTATAAAATAATTTGAGGGAGTTTGTTCACCCCTTCTACCATGTGAGGACACAACTAAGTGCCACCATCAAAGCTACGAGTGAGCTTTCAACAGATACTGACTCAAAGTGCACTAGCACTTAAATTTCTCAGCTCCAGAGAAGTATTCAATGTATTCTGTTGTTTATGAATAACTCTGTCTAAGGTACTCTCTTTCAGCAACCTAAATGAACTAGGGCAGCCTATGAATGTATATGACCTCTATAACCATATCTTCTGCTAACTTCAATCACAATGGCTTCCTTTGCCTTCTGTAAACATGCCAAGCCCAATCCCATCTTAAGGATTTGTGTGACCATTTTACTCTGTTTGGAAACCTTTCTACAGATAATTACACAACTGGCTGTTATCATTCAGGGATCAGCTCCAGTGTCACTGCCTCAAAGATGTTTCCCTGACTATCTTCTATAAAGTAATCCCTCTGTCCTAGTCTTTTACAACGTAACACTCTGCTATAGATTCATTATAACACTTAGTATTCTTTTTTCTTTCACACTTACTATTCTTATGTTAGCTTAGTTGTGTATTTATTTGTCTATTTGTCTATTGCATTTTCCCCAGTACTTGATATCCCTGTGAGAACAGAGACTTTGTGAACATTCTCAGTGCCTTGAATGGCAGTTCTCAAAGTGTGGTCCACAGATGCTTGATCAAACTATTTTTATATTAATGTTAAGCCATTAAATATTCTTTTTAGTCAACTTTAGCAAAATTTTGTAAAAGTAATCAATGATGGACAAAACTGCTGGCTTCTTGATAACAAGAGAGCAGAGGCACCAAATTGTTCAAATAGCCATTGCATCTTCCTTTCTCAGGGCTTTGCAGGAAACAAAGAAAGCCAGTTTCACTAAAAAATGTATTTGATGAAGCAGTCAGATATATTAATTGTTAAAATTGTACCTGTTGTATATACCTCTTTTCAATATTCCAGTGATTAAAGGGAAGCATTTGTGTGATTGTTCAAGAGCTACACTAGCTGTGTTTTCCATAAAATACCATTGTTACTTGAAAGAACAAACTATGATTACTTAGACTTTAGTAGTTGGCAGACGTTTTCTTAAAAATGAAATTAGAAGGTCACTTCAAAGAAAACAACTGGCAGTATAGTTGCCTATTATAAAATTCAACATTTCAAGTAAAAGTAGAATTTTAGAAAGTGTATCTATCACCATTAGTTTGATAACTTTCCAAAACTTAGAATTTTCTGATAAAAATCAGTAAATGTATGTGGTTTATGTCTTTGTTGGTTGGTTTTTGATTTTTGATGTAGCATATAGCAGGGGTCTTTGAAATATTCATGGACAATGCTCATTATGAAAAAACTATGCCTGGATTTCAGAATTTTGTACACCAAAATAAACTTGTATGTTAATTCCATTTTCCACACCTTTTTATTATTTCAATTTATTTTATGTATTAAATCACTGTACATCACTACAGTTTGTAAAATGAATTGCCCAATAGGGATACACTTCCTACTGGTCTAGTTGATGATATCATACACGTTATCATCAACAGGCAATCCTTCTTTTCTGTATCCCTTAAATATCTTGCCTCTCTATTTTTCTCCTTCTTTCCTTTCTTCTCACTCTCCCCCTTCTCCCACTCTCTTTTCACACTGTCTCCAGTATCCATAACCATTTTCCATGCTTTTATATCCTCTAATCTTTCAGTTTCTGCCATAGAGTGCACACAGTCAGTATATATTAAGTGGAGACAGACAATGTCTCTCTTTACTAGCCTGGCTTGCTTCACTCAGCAGTACATCTTCCATATTTGTCCACTTTCTATCAAATGCCGGGGTCATGTTGTTCTTTGTGTCTGAGTAGTATTCCATAGTGTATGTGTGCAATATTTTTTCAATCAATTGGTCTGTTCATAGACAACCTTTTTGAAGTCCCCTTGTGTAGTGTAATGTGTCAAGTTTTAGACTTATGTTAAAAACTCAGTGAGTCAATATTTTATAAATAAACAATGTGTAAGGTTGCAAAATTATGCATGGTAAAAGGATCCATTGCAAGTTCAATATAGACCAATAGAGAGGGCCAGGTGTTGGTGCGATAGTAGAACACAATACTCTGCAAGGCTGAACCTTATGGTAAGGTTCTGAGTTCAAGTCTAGAGATCTCCCTGAGTATGCAGGGCACAGGTGTGCCCATAAGTCAGGACTGGGGGTAGATTGCATTATGAGGACCCTGTTGGGGTACTGTTTCTCTCTCTTTCTCTCTCTCTCTCTCTGTATCTTTCAATCATAGAGATAAAATAATAAACTTTAAAAATATAGACCTATAGATTTTTAAAAATAATTTTAATTAGGATAGTTATACACATCTATGAGGTAGTATTTAAATACAACTTGCAACATGTAGTTATCAAATCAGAGCAATAAACATCTGTTTATGTAAGTATTTACTATTACTTTATATTTTGAATATTCAAAATCCTCTCTTCTAGTTATTTTGAAATATACATTCAGTAGTCAACAACTATAGTTGTTCTACTCTGCTATAGTACTCTAGAAGACATTTCACTTACATACTTGTTCTCTTATATATGTTGACCATGTTTTCCCTGTAACCATCAACTCTCTATCCTTTCTGGCTTCTGGTGTCCATCTATGCAATCAAATTGTGTAATGAATGAGGACACACAGTATTTTGTTGTCCAGTGCCTGACTTATTTCATTTAGCATTATTTTTTTCCAGGTTTTTCCATATTGCACCAATTTTGCTTATTTTTATGACTGAATAATAAGTCCATTGTGTATATATGTGTATATATATATATATATATATATATATATATATATACACCCCACATTTTCTTTATCCATTCATCAGTGGTGGGAACTAAGACTGATTACAGATTTTACCTATTATAAATACTGCTGCAATAAACCTAAAAGTAAAGATAGCTCTTTAATACATTAGCTTTTTTCTTTTCAATACATACCCAGTAGTGAGATTACTGGGTCATAAGGAATTTGTATTTTTACTTCTTTGAGAAATCACCATACTGTTTTTCATAATGGCTGTATTAATTTATATCCCCACTAATGGTGCATGAAATCTGTCCTTTCTCAGCCATTCTAACACTCCTTATGCTTTTTTTTAAAAAAACTAGCCATTCTAGGGAACCAGCAGTTAGCATAATGGCTATGTCGCTGGACTCCCACGTAGTTGACCACGGTTCGCGTCCCAGACCCAGTGGCTTAGAACTCACGCCGGGCGTGTGTGCGTACGTGCCCAAGATCCCGAGAGGAGAATGGAGGAGAAGGGATTGCAGCGTGACCATCCCCCCGGGGGGTGATTTCTCGCTTTCTGTCTCCACGTCTCTCTGTCTGTCTGGCGAGCGCACGCGCCCTATAGCAAAAACCTCTCAAAAAACCAAAAACTAGCCATTCTATGCTTTCTTTTCTTTTTTTTTAATTCTTCGACTTATTTTTCTAAATTGCCAGAGGACATGTGCACTCACCACAGAGAGACAAAAAGATGGTGATGAAGGACAGCTGAAAGCACCCCCACACACAGTGGAACATAGTCACACCACAATCCTTTCTCCTCCATTTCTCTTTTCTGTGGGAATTTGAGACATGCACACATGTGCACCTAGTATATTCTTTAAATTACCAGGGTCAGGATTCAAACTAGACAAACGGAGTCCAGCTTCTTAAACCAGGGCCTAGGTTATCACACCATCCAATAATGATCTTCTAACTGGGGTGAGGTGATATTTCATTGTGGTTTTGATTAATATTTTCCTGATGATTATTGATGCTTAGCATTGTGTGTGTGTGTGTGTGTGTGTGTGTGTGTGTGTGTGTGTAATTATTGGTTATTCATATGTCTTCCTCTGAGAACTATCTGTTCAGATTGATCTTTTTATTTCCTAAACATTTATCAGAGGGCACATGTGCTCCCTATATTGAGAGAGAAAGAGTGAGAAAACACTCCCGATGGGCAAATAGCCACTCTGCAATACCTTCGCCTCCATTTATCCCTTATTCGGGGATTTTGGACACACATGCTTTTATGCCTAGAGTGTATTCCAAGCCACCAGGTCTAGGACTCAAACTGCACAATTGGCCATGTGGGATCCAGTGACCCAAACCACCACACCACAAGTTGATCCCCATTTTTTTAAGTGAATTATTTTTTGGTTGTTGTTACTAGTGACCTTTTTGAGTTCCTTAAATATTCTGGCTCTTAGAACCAGCAGATGGCATAATGGTTACACTGCTGGACTCCCATGTAGTCAACCATGATTTGAGTCCTGGACTGGTGACATAAAATCACACCAGGTGCACGACTTAAAAATCATACCTGCCGAAGATCTGGGGGTGATTTCTTGCTTTCTGTCTCTCTGTCTCTCCAGCAAATGCATCTACACTATAGGAAAAATCTCTCTTAAAAACCAATAAATAAAAGATATTCTAGCTCCTAGCTCTTTGTCAGATTTATAACTTCCAAATACTTACTCCCATTCTTTAGGTAGTTTTTTTCAGTTTGTTGACTGTTCCCTTTTCTGTGCAGAAGCTTTTTAGTTTGATTTAATCCAACTCATTTTTTTTCTGCTGTTGCCATGGTTTGAGGTCTTATTTTTTTAAAAACTTTTTGCCTAGATCAATGTCCTGAATCATTTCCCCTATGTTTCCTTCTAATGATTGCATGGGTCTATTATGTTTAAGTCTTTAATCCAATTTGAGTTAATTTTTGTACATAATGAGAGATAGGAGTCTAGTTTCTCTCTTCTACGTATGTAATTCAATTTTCCCAGCATGATTTATTGAAGAAACTGTTCTTTTCCTAGTCAATGTTCTAGGGATCTTTGTCAAAAATTAATTAGATATATAATTGTGGATATATTTCTGGGTCCTCTATTTTGTTTTATTGATCTATATCCCTGCTTTCATGCCAGTATCATGCTGTTATTGGTTACCATAGCTGTGTAGTGTATTTTGACCTCAGGTAGTGTGATATCTCCAGCTTTGTTCTTTTTTGCACAGGATTGCTTTGGCTACTCAGAGTCCATTTTGATTCTATATAAAATTTATGATTGTTATTTTCTGTTTCTGTGAAGAATGTCATTGGTATTTTTAAAAAGGTTGCATTGAATCTGTAGACTACTTTTGGTAGTACTGACATTTGTTAAAATGTTCTTAAAAATGAAAACTTTGATTAAATGAAATTAAAATATGATAAAGGGCAAGTCATCAAATAATGTTTTCTTAAAATAAAATATTATCAACTTATCTATTAATATCAGAAACAAATAAAATAATGAGATATTGGTTAAACATATCAAATCAGGTCTCAATTTTTGCACAATAGTTTCTTTACTTTTTCCTTCTTTTATTTTATTTTTTACATCTAATCATTGCATATTTTTACAGGAAACAAAGAGAATTTTCCCAGAATGAATACACTGCATTTTAGTCCAGTCTAAGATATTACCATGCACATTATCATCAATAGATAATTTTCTATTTGTGTCCATTAAATGTGTCATTTTAGTTTTGTTCTTTTTTTCCTCCTTGATTCCCTCTCCCCCCTCCCCCATTGCCCACCTATCTCTGACACTGTCTCTAGTATCCTCTGTTGCTTTTTATGTTTTTATAGCTTCCAAACTTTCAGTTTCAGGCATAGAATACTGACATTTGGTATATATTAAGTGGGGACACACAATGCCTCTCTTTTATTAGTCTGGCTTGCTTCACTTAGTATTAAGTCTTCCATATTCATTCTATCAAATGACAGGGTCTCATTGCTTTTTATGGTTAAGTAGTATTACACAGTGTGTGTGTGCCACAACTTTCCAATTTGTTCATCTGTTCATAGACATTTGGTGTTTTTCACACTGAGTGAACATTCTCCTATTCTTTGGATATATGCCCAAGAGTGGAATTGCTGGATTGTATGGTAGTTCTACATTTAGGTTTTTGAAGAACCTCCATATTGTTATCCATAGTGGCCGTACTAATTTACATTATCACCAATGGTGTAGGGGAGTTCATGGCCTGGGCAGCACTTGTCATTCTTTATTTTTTTAAATCTTAGCCATTCTGACTGGGATTAACTGGTATCTCTGTGACTTTGATTTGCATCTCCTTTATGATAAGGGATTTTGAGTATTTTTTTCATCTGCTTTTTGGCCGTTTATGTGTCTTTCTGGGAGAATTGTCTGTTTAGTTCATTTGGTCATGTTTTAATTGGGTTGATTACTTATTTATTGGGGGGGTGGATAGACTGCTTGATATTCCTGTATATTTTGGTTATCAGTCCTTTATCTGAGGCATAGTTTGCAAATATATTCTCCCATTCTGAGGGTTGTTTTTTCACTCTAATTATTGTTTCTTTTGCTGTTCAGAAGCTTTTCTTTTTTAAGAATTATTTATTTTATTTGTTATTATTATATTATTATTTTCAATTTGACCAGAGAGAGAGAGAGAGAGAGAGAGAGAGAGAGAGAGAGAGAGAGAAACAGAAAGTGAGAAAGCAAGCCTCCAGGTGTGGGACTCAGACCATGGTTGGCCATGTAGAAGACCAACACCTTAAGCACTGCACAGCCTGCCAGGCCTAGTGCAAAATCTTTTTTAACCTTATGAAATCCCACTTGTCTATTTGGGGGATTATTCCCTGTGCTTTAGTCTTTGTCTACTCCAGTGTCTCCAAGAATTTCCCCTATGCTTTTTTTTTTTAAAGAATTATTTTATTTTATTAATTGTAATTATTTTTATTTGTTTATTTATTTATTTATTTTGAAGTTGACCAGAGAGACACAGAAGGAAAGTGAGAAAGCAAGCTGCCAGGTCGAGGACTCAAACCATGGTCAGCCATGTGGGAGTCCAGCTGCCTTAACCACCACACCACCTGCTGCCCCCCCTCCATGCTTTTCACGAGTAGTTTTTTTTATTGTAGATTGAGGTCTTATGTTTAGATCTTTGATACATTTTGAGTTGATGTTTGTTAATGGTGAGAGATAGAAGTCCAGTTTCGTTTTTCTGCAGGCAGATACCCAGTTTTTCCAGGACCATTTGCTGAAAAGATTTTCTTTTCCCCACTGGATTGTCTTTTGCTCTTTGTCAAAAGTCAGTTGGCTATATGTTTTGACGTTTATTTCTGGTTCTCTATTCTGTACCATTGATCTACATGCCTGTGTTTGTGTCAGTACCATGCCATTTGATTTTCACAGTTTGGTCATTTATTTGGGGGTCAGGGAGTTAGATGCTTCCTACTTTATTCTTTTTGTGCAGTATTGTTTTGAAAATATAGGGTATTTTATGATTCCAGACAAATTTTATGATTTTTTCCCCTAATTCTGTGAAGAATATCTCTGGTGATTTGGTCTGAGTTGCATTAAATTTGTAAATTAGTTTGGGTAGAATTAACATTTTGATTATATGAATTCTTCCAATTTGGTAAGATGACATGTCTTTCCACATTTTTGTATCATTTTCCATTTACTTTTAAAGTTTTTCAGTTTTTCTTGTAGAGGTCTTTTACTTCTTTGGTCAGATTTATTCCTAGGTATCTTATAATTTTTGTAGCTATTATAAACGTGATTTCTTCCTTCAATTCTACCAGTATTATTGACATTTTAACAATATTTATTCTTCCAATCCATGAATAAGAATAAGTATACATCCATTGTGTGTGTGTGTATGTGTGTGTGTGTGTGTCTTTAATTTCTTTTATCAGTATTTTATAGTTTTTGTTCTATAGATTTTTTACCTACATGGTTAAATTTATTCACAGGCTTTTATTTTACATTTTTAGCTATTTTAAATGAGATTGCTTTTTATCTGCTTCATTACTGGTGTACAAAAATGCTACTAATTTTTGGATGTTAATTTTGTATCCTGCAACTTTATTAAATTCACTCATCAATTCTAAAGCTGGGAGGGTTTTTTTTTTTTTTTTAGTTTTATCTTTATATATGATCATGACATATATCTGGCCATCTGAAAACAGGGGCAACTTGACTTCCTTCTTTCCAATTTAAGTGCTCTTTATTTGTTCCTCTTGCTAATTGCTCTAGCTAAGACTTCCTGTTCAATATTAAATAGGAGTGTAAAAGTGGACATTTTTGTCTTATTCCCATTCTTAGGGGAAAAAATTATAATTTTCCTTAGTAAATTTTATATCAGCTGTGGGTTTGTTATATATAGTCTTTATCATGTTAATATGTGTGCTCTGCATGCCTAATTTATTAAGGGTCTTGATCATAAAGGGATATTGTTTTCATCAAATACCTCTTCTGCCTCAATAGATATGATCATATGCTCTTTATCTTTCATTCTGTTGATTTGCACATATATTGAACCATCCTTGTAACCCCAGGATAAATCCTACTTAGTCAAAGTGCATAATCTTTTTGCTTGCCTTTTTAAAGGATGATGTATTGTATACTTGAAAATTGTCAAGAGAGACTTTTATTAGTTATTTCCAGTTTACATATACTCATCGTACATCTTCATGTCTAATCTTTGTGATAGGCCATTAAATTTTGTTAGCTAGTATTTTATTAAGAATGTTTCCTTCTACATTCATCATAGACATTGTTCTGTAACTTTTTTGTTGTTGTTATTATTACTGTGTCCTTGTCTGTTTGGGGTACCAAGGTAATAGTGGTATCCTAAAATGAGTTTGAGAGAATTCCCTCCACTTGAGTACTTTGAAATAATTTGAGAAAGACTAGTATAATTCTTTTAAAAAAAATTGTAAAATTTAGCAGTGAAGCCATCCAGTCCTGTGTTTTTGTTAAATGGTTTTCTCTTATTGATTCAACCTTGTTGTTGTTATGAGTCTTCTCAAGCTATTTCTTCAATTTATTTATCTCCTCTAGGTTTTCCAAAGGCATATAGTTGTTCATAATAATCTCTAATAATCTTTTATATTTCCATGATATGAGTTATACTGTCTCTTTATTTCTAATTTTACTTATTTGAATCTTCTTTCCTTTTTTTGTAGTCTAGCTAATGGTTTTTTGATTTTTTTATCCTTTCATAAAACTAACTTTTCATAAAACTAACATTTTGTTAATCTTTTGTATTGATGATTTGATTTCTATTTCATTTATTTCTCTCCTGATCTTTATGATTTCTTTCCTGCTGCTTTTTATTTGGAGTGGGGGCTGTTAATTTGTTCGTACTGTCCTAGTTCTTTCAGCTGTATCATTAAGTTGTTTATTTACTTATTTGATGTAGACACATTCCTACAGATTTCCCTTTTAGTACTACTTTTGCTGTATCCTATAGGTTTTGGCAAGTTGTTGTTCCATTTTCATTTGTTTCAAGAAATTTTTAAATTCTTTTTAAATTTATTCATTGACCTGTTATAGATAAATAGCTTTCAGGTAATTAGACCACAAAAACTTAACTAGTAAGATTTCAAATTCTTTACTGCAACTAACTTTTACAAATTTATTGCTAATTAAAATTTAATCTTTTTTATTTTTTTGAGAGGTTTTTGCTATAGGGTGCGTGCGCTCGCCAGACAGACAGAGAGAGACAGAGAGACAGAAAGCGAGAAATCACCCCCCGGGGGGATGGCCACGCCACAATCCCTTCTCCTCCATTCTCCTCTTGGGATCTTGGGCACGCATGCACATGTGCCCGGTGTGAGTTTAAGCCATCGGGTCCGGGACTCGAACAACAGTCGACTACATGGGAGTCCAGCGACATAGCTATTATGCTAACTGCTGGTCTCTAAAATTTAATCTTAATAAAGAAAATTATCCTTAATTATCTGACAAAACCATTAGAATACTTCCTCCTTCCTTTTAAAAAAAATTTTTAGAGGTTTTTGCTATAGAGTGCATGCGCTCACCCAAAAGACAGAGAGAGACAGACAGAAAGTAAGAAATCACCCCCTAGGGAGGATGGCGATGCCACAATCTCTCCTCCTCCATTCTTTTCTCAGGCTTTTGGGCAGGCACACACGTGCACCCAGCATGAGTTTGAGCCACTGGGTCCGGGACTCAAACTGCAGACGACTACATGGGAGTCCAGCAACATAGCCATTACTCCATCTGCTGGTCCTGTATACTTCCTCGTTTCTAACTATATAACTATGTGAGGCCATATTTTCTTTATGTACTTAATCAAAACATATATTACAGTAGATTGAATGCAGAGTATCAGAATCCAGATGCCAAATGAAGCCAGACACTAGAGAAATTTGCAAAAATGTAAAATAATAGTTCTCACTTTTCTTTCTAATATTTTCTTTTGAAAAATAAAGCCATTTTATAACATTGAAAAATAATATTTATATTAATATGCAATGAATTTATTATTATTTTAAAACTACTCAGAATTTTTAAATTTCTTAGTTTTAATTTCTAAATTGGTGAATATTAATTAATTTAAAATATATATTAACAAAAGCTCTTTGGTGTTGTCAATAATTCTTTTTTTTTCCAGAGTTTTGTTTCATTTGTTCTTTTTTTTGGAGAGGTTTTTGCTATAGGGTGCGGGCGCTCGCCAGACATACAGAGAGAGACAGAAAGTGAGAAATCACCCCCCAGGGGGGATGACCATGCTGCAATCCCTTCTCCTCCATTCTCCTCTTGGGATCTTGGGCACGCACGCACACGCACCCGGCATGAGTTTAAGCCACCAGGTCCAGGACTCGAACCGTGGTCGACTATGTGGGAGTCCAGCGACATAGCCATTACGCTAACTGCTGGTCCCGTCCCAGAGATATTTTTACTATAGGGTGTGTGTGCTCACTGGAAAGACAGAGAGAGATGGAGATACACAAAGCGAGAAATCACCCTCCAGAAGGATAGCTACACTGCAATCCATTCTCTTCCATTCTTCTCCCAGGATTTTGGGCACAAATGCACACATGCCTGGTGTGCGTTTTAAGTCACTGGGTTCAGGATTTAAACCACAGTCATCTTTGTGGAAATCCAGCAGCATAACCATTACACCATTCACTGGTCCCAATAATTTTTAAGAGTGTAGCAGGATAGGGACCAGCAGTTAGTGTAATGGCTATGTTGCTGGACTCCCATGTAGTTGACTGTGGTTCAAGTTCTGAACCTGGTGGCTTAAACTCACGCTAGGTGTGTGTGCATGTATGCCCAATATCCCAAGAGGAGAATGGAGAAGAAGGGATTGCAGTGTGGCCATCCCCCTTGGGAGGTGATTTCTCGCTTTCTGTATCTCTGTCTCTCTTTGTCTTTTTGGTGAGCCCACGTGCCCTATAGCAAAAACCTCTCAAAAAAAAAAAAAAAAGAAAGAAAGAAAGAAAGAAAGGTGTGTAGCAGGATCCTGAGAGCAAAATGTTTAAGAAACATTGGTCTAGAATCAATGTTGGCATAGAGTTGACATTTAAAACCTATTTATCAAATGATTTTAATATTTATAAAAGGAGATAGATAATAAAACCACATTCCTCATTGAATTATGCACCGTGTCTCTGTATATCATAAAAATAGAATGTCATAACCAGCTAGGTGAATGAATACACTTTTGTGGTGGCTAAAAGTAGGTAGTTGTCAAGAAAGAGAGTATACACCCCAAGTTTCATGGTCTTGAAAGGAAATCCCTGTTTCTCACAGACAGCCAAAATCTCAGGTATTTTTAGAATGCAGGAAGTCTGTTGGCTTAAAATTCATTCTCATTGTGCCTGCCTTGTCCAGCGGTGTTCTTTACCTATAGCCAAAAACATATTTATAAGTGGAAAGAATTCCAGGACAGTCTGAGAGAGCTAATAGATTTATATCTATGTTCTAGCCATCAAATTACCCAAAGACAAGGCAGAAGGTGCTATTCAAATAGGATGTCTCCTTTGGAAATTCAGACACCTGAAGTCTCTCTTTAATGGAGATATGTAAAATCAAATTCAGAGTCAGAAGTAAGTTGACACTGTTCCTCAGTCTACCCCCTCAAGCCAGCACATGATAACTAAAGAGAAGCAGAAAAAGTAAGATTATCAACTGAGTTGGGGATCATTTGGCAGTTACAATGTTATGAAGGCCAAAATTAAAAAGCACTAAAGTGAACGTTCTGAGTGGTCAGACTGATGAATGATAATGCAGTATGTAGTTTTTCTTTCCTTTTTTTCTTTTTTTTTTTTTTTTTTTTGAAGAGGTGTTTCCTATAGGGCACGTGTGCTCACCAGAGAGACAGAGAGAGACAGAGAGACAGAAAGTGAGAAATCACCCCCCAGCGGGGATGGCCACACTACAATCCCTTCTCCTCCATTCTCCTCTTGGGATCTTGGGCATGCACACGCACGTGCCCAGCATAAGTTTAAGCCACCAGGTCTGGGATTCAAACCATGTTTGACTATATGAAAGTCCAGTGACATAGCCATTATGTATCTGCTGGTTCCAGTAATGGAGTTTTTCTACCCCACATTTTCCAGAGCTGGCCCTGAATTTTCTGTAGTTTTAAAGCAAACTTACTCTATGGTTGGTCAGATTTTGAACACTCTTCCTGACCAATTTTAATTAAAAAGGAAGTTGTTTCAAATTTCAGAACAAGATTGCTTATATCTGAATTACAACAAAATCTGGACTAATGAGAACCCAAGTGACAAGATCTTTCAATTAGACATCTTTTTATCTGACTTTCAAAATAAAACTTTAAGTGATTAGAAAACCAAGTGACAGGGACCAGCAGTTGGCATAATGGCTATGTCGCTCAACTCCCATGTAGTCGACCACAGTTTGAGTCCCGTACCCGGTGGCTTAAACTCACGCTGGGCGCATGTGCTTATATGCCCAAGATCCTGAGAGGAGAATGGAGGAGACAAGAATGAGGCATGGTCATCCCCCCTGGGGGTGATTTCTTGCTTTCTGTCTCTCTGTCTTTCTGGTGAGCACACGTGCCCTATGGCTAAAACCTCGCCAAGAAAAAAAAATAAAACAGAAAACCAAGTGACATAAATTATTTAGTAAGGAGGAAAGAGCTATTTACAGAGAGTATTCAGGGTTAAACCACCTTTTAGCTCAGTCTCCTGTACTTTCAGTGTTCAGTTGCAATTAATACAATAGCACCTATGGCTCAAAATGATGACTCAGAGGCATAAGAGATTCAGGTACTCACCAGTGCTGATGCATTTTGGAAGTTACTATGTAAAATTTCTTATTGAAATTTTTGCATTACTCCTTGGAATAACTTGGAAGTTTATGAAGTTTTACAAAGCTAGACTACAAATATGTTCCTCTGGTGTGACACTGTCACAATAATAGACACTATCGGTTAACAAATGGTTATTGAAAATAGCTAAAATATTGAAGATAGGTTAAAAATCATCTTTATTATAAAAAAATAGAAATGATACTTTTTCGAAATTTAATGTGCTTGATACAATACAATAATGTTCTAAAGACTTGAGAATTAGGGGGCCTGATGATGTTAGTCCTGAAATTTGAAGTTCTGACCACCAGAAGCTCCAATGTCCAAGCACAGGAGAAAATAGATGTCCCAGTTCAAGAAGAGAGAAAGAATTTATCCTTTCTATTCCTTTTTTCTTTATTTGGTCTTCAACAAATTGGATAATGCCCACTCACATTAGTGAGGAAGATCTTTACTCAGCCTAACAATTAAAATGCTAATGTTTTCCAGAGACACTCACAGATACAGTCAGAAATAACTTTTGGCTATTATTGCCAAGCTGTCTGGGCATCCCTTAATCCAGTCAAGTTGACATAAAATTAACCATAACAGTGACAGAAATGATCCTATAGCAGAAGTGGTTGAGCCTTTCACCAGGACAAGAGGAAACCAATACAAAATTAATTAATTAATGTTAATTAATTAATTAAAAGGAGGAAGGGGAGAGCTGGAATAGACAATTCTTCCCAAAGGTACTGTTAAAAAAAAAAAAAAGTTAGCATAACATGCCCAACTTCTAAGCAATGAAAAATGTTACCCTAGAGATCAGGATTGTCAAAAGATACTATCTTCTGAGATCTCTAACTCTTTTTCTCCTTCAAGAGGTCATATGAACCACTCTTCCCTTTCATTCAGATACCATCTTGCAGAGGAATCAAGGAGGTCATCAGAAAACCGAAAACTCTGAAATACTGAGCAGTATCTAAAGGGACTATTTTAATGATAAGATCTGACTAAAGTTGTAAAGCATCTAGGATTGAAAACTTTTCCCCAATGCTCTCAGAAGACATATTAGTGATGCAAGTGTGTTGGGGTGACCAGGTCCACACTCACAATGAATTAGAAATATGGAAAAATGGAGAGAATAGCAAGCAGAGTGTTATTCAAGTAGGAAAATCTTCGAGCAGAGTGGAAGCAGAAGGATGCCCAAATAGGTTGCTGCAGGTTGGTCTAAATGGCCTAGTTAACAGTGTATTCATGCTGGAAAATTCATTTTGTATGCTGTAATGATATATAGTGATTGAAAGTAAATGTAAACAGTAATAGAAATAATAATAAAAAATGTCTTTTGAAAAAATAATAAATGGCCTAGTTATGTAGGAAGAATTATTTTATTTAATATTTACTATTTGTTTATTTATTTTATTTTGATCAGAGACAGAGAGAGAGAGAGAGAGAGAAAGAGAGAGAGAAAGTGAGAAAGCAAGTCGCCAGGTCCAGGACTTGAACGCCGGTTGGCTATGTGGGAATCCAGCACCCCTACCATGTCACCTTTGAGCCCCTGTCCTCCTGTTAATGCTTGTTTTCCATCTGATTTTAGCCCAGCTACAGGGAGTCATAAATTCCTCTGAGATTTGTAATGGGGCATAGTGAACACTTACCAAACCATCAAAAGCAAAACCACAGGCACTCCATTATGGGGAGCCCCTCCCCTATCTACATAAGAGTGGTGTCTAACTCCTAACTCATTAGAATTATAGATTAAAAAATTGCATGTCAGAGTGACAGTTTCTCATCATGGGGGACCCTAGAGATAAGGCACTTCAGGGCTACTGCAAGAAGCTACTGGAGAACAAGATCAATAGCCATCTTAAGGAGTTGAGGGAACAATTAAAAGAGCTTACCAAGCAGTATGAAAAGTCTGAAAATGATCTGAAGGCCTTACAAAGTGTTGGGCAGATTGTGGGAGAAGTCCTTAAGCAATTAAATGAAGAAAAATTTATTATTAAAACTGCAAATGGTTCAAGATATGTTGTGGGCTGTCATTGATAGCTTGATAAAAGTAAGCTGAAGCCAGGAGCAAGAGTTTCTTTGGATATGACTACACTGACTATCATGAGATATTTGCCAAGAAAGGTGGATCTACTGGTTTACAACATGTCTCATGAGGACCCAGGGAGTGTTTCTTATTCTGAGATCAGAGGGCTGTCAGAACAGATTTGGGAGTTAAGAGAAGTAATAGAGTTATCTCTTACAGACCCAGAATTACTCCAGCGTGTAGGAATAATATCCACAAAAGGCTGTTTGTTATGTGGGCCGCCAGGTACAGGAAAAACACTCTTGGCGTGAGCTGTTGCTAGCCAACTGAACTGCAATTTCTTAAGGGTGGTATCTAGTTCTATTGTAGACAAGTGCATTGGAGAAAATGCTCATTTGATCACAGAAATGTTTAATTAGTCCAAGGACCATCAGTCATGCATTATTTTTATGGATGAAATTGATGCTATTGGTGGTCATTGGTTTTCTGAGGGTACTTCAGCCAACAGAGACATTCAGAGAACTTTAATGGAGTTACTGAATTAGATGGATGGATTTAATATTTTGCATAGAGTCAAAATAATCATGGCTACAAACAGACCAGATACACTGGATCCTGCTTTGCTGCGTCCAGTTAGATTAGATAGAAAAATACATAATGATTTACCAAATGAACAGCCAAGATTAGATATACTGAAAATCCATGCAGGTCCCATTACAAAACATGGTGAAATAGATTATGAAGCAATTGTGAAGCTTTCAGATGGTTTTAATGGAGCAGACCTGAGAAACATTTGTTCTGGAAGCAGGTAGGTTTGCAGTTCGTCCTGATCATGATTTTATAGTACAGTAAGATTTCATGAAAGCAGTCGGAAAAGTGGCTAATTCTAAGAAGTTAGAGTCTAAATTGAACTACAAACCTGTGTAATTTAATGTAAGATTTTTGATGGCTGCATGACAGACATCGGCCTAATATAAAAAAAAATGAAGTTAAGGAAAATAATATATGTATTGGCAATAAACTCATTAAAAGTACCTGAATAAAAATATGTATGAGTAACATCATAAAAATGAGTTATTCTTCCCCAAAAATTAGTAATTCTGTAATTCATTTTTTAAGATTGGTACCGAAGAATTTGTATGTTTGCTAATGTTGCATTTATTGCAGAAGAAGTTATAAGAGTGTTGAAGCTTTTCGTATTTGCTGCGTAAGCATTTTGTAAAACATTGAAAATGATTTAAGATAGTAGTACAAGAGAGCATTTCTTATGACGTATTTTATATCACTCTTTTTCCTCATCTTAAAAAAGTTGAAAAAAATCTGTTTGATTCAGTTCTCCTACATATATTCTTATCTTTTCTGAGTGTATGTTTACTATAGTTCTTTAGTTTCTTTAGTAAGTAAACTATTTATTTGGTAACCTAGATGAAGTTGTACTTAGACTATATGTTTTTAAAATTTCATTTAAGAATACTACCAACACTCAATGGTAATGAGATAATTTTGTTATAAATATATAACATGGGTGTGTGTGTATATGTGTATATCTTTCAAGAAAGTATTTACCTTCTCTTCATCTACTGTGAGTAGGCTGTTTGATAGTTCATGGAGAAAGTACATGCACCATCCATAACCTTGTTTAGATTGTGATTAAAAGTAATATTTGCTTAAAAAAAGGGAAAAGAAATTGCATGTCAACCCTGTGGCCTAGTGGTTTAGGTATATGGATCCTACAGGACCAACAATGCAGTTCAAATCCTAGCCCTGGCAGCTTGGAAAACATGCTGGGCACATGTGCAGGCTTGCCCCAAAACCAAACAAGATGAAGAGATGGAGGAGAAGGGACTGTATCATGACCACACCTCATTGGGGGATGCTTTCTCCCTCTTTCCCTCTTTCTTTCTCCCTCTGGAAAGCATACATGCCCTCTGGCAATTTTTTTTAATTGCATTTTCTTTGCATATTTAAGCTGTTGGGTGAGGGAATATGTGAACATTACATGTGGAGGGTTCCACTAGAGTTTCAGAATCTTTGGGCAGATTAATAAACACTAAAATTAGACATAGAAAGGTTTATTACACCAATGTCAGAAACAGATGTAGGATAATTAGAAAATGGGAGGAACAAGATAATTTATGAATCCCTTTCTGGAATCCTAAAAAATTTCAGACTTAAGTGTCCTTCCAGAAAAGAAAGTCCCAATGGGAACTCAGGCCACAAATTTACTGGCCTGGGACTTAATTTGAGACACCTTGGAGGAAGAGAAATGATTACATAATAAGGCCAGAAAACCCACAAGTAGTAATGCTGTTTTGGGAGTCCCTCAAAGGCAGGGAAAGAACCAGTCTGGCCTACAAGAGCTAGCTCAGCTTTCTCATTCAAGCCAGGCAGGCAGGAGCCTAGATAGTAATTCAGAAAGGTTGGAAGGGGAGAATTATGGATGATTGGATTGGATTATCAGCTAATACTTGCTATAACACACCAGCTGCTCACTCCCGTCTATATAGGACCTATTTATAGTTTAGTTCTGCATAAGGGCATTCAATCTGTTCCAGGTGACTGAACTCTTGAAAGCGTTATGGACACAATGTTGGGGAAGAGCCAAGTCTCTTCAGGGATTGAGTAATGACCCCTAGTGATAGGAGGTGAGATTTCAGTAGTAACAAAGGTGACCAAGGCGGGTTGAAGGTTTGGAGTGTAGAGATAAAAATAGATTTGAGATGGAGAACTGAGCCCAACCCACTTGGAACAGGGTGACTTTTAGGTGTAAGAAAAAGTTATTTATGGGGACCAGCAGTTAGCGTAATGGCTATGTCACTGGACTCCCACGTAGTCGACCGCGGTTCGAGTCCCGGACCCGGCGGCTTAAACTCACGCCGGGCGCGTGTGCGTGCGTGCCCAAGATCCCGAGAGGAGAATGGAGGAGAAGGGATTGCAGCGTGGCCATCCCCCCTGGGGAGTGATTTCCTGCTTTCTATCTCTCTGTCTCTCTCTGTCTGTCTGGCGAGCGCACGCGCCCTATAGCAAAAACCTCTCCAAAAAAAAAATAAAGTTATTTATGGGTATGCAAAACTTTACCAAAGAAAGAATTAAATGGGAATATTAATGCACTTTTCTCTTCTGCTTTTCCTAACACATGGATGAATACATACATCTGCAGAGAGAAGTTAGGAATGCTAGAATTAGAATGCAAAAAAGGCCCAGCCTAGGTGGCACAAGTCTGTAGCATAATGGACTATAATGCTGGAAGCCACATGGCTGACCAAAGGTTCAGATCCCCTGGAGTTGTCTTTAAGACAAGTCAGGAACACACAAGGGCATCCAAGATCATGAAAAACTGGAGGACTGGGGGATGAGACTCTCTCAAGTCTCTCTCTTTCTTTCATGTGTGCACAAACACATTTTCTATAAAAAAAAAAGAATGCAAATAAAGCACATTAATAATTTTCAAATTGATCCTTTTATATAGTCCTTCCTGTCACTCATTTGCATAGTAGTGTGCTTTCTGTAGTAGAAGGAATAGGGTCTGAGGCTCAGCTGTGAATTATATATATCCAACAATGGATCTCCTTTATCTCACAGTGCTTGATCTTGGCACGTTTCAAGACATCTGTCAAAAACATAAGTGACACCACCACGTGTGCTTTGGCAGGAAAAAGACTGAGAAAAACTAACTGCTTTCAAACAATGAACCTGTAATTTGAATAATAAGCAGCTTGGAGGGATATTGGAGCTGGGAGTGGGGCAGGGAGAATCGAAACCTGGGCTGTGTAAACTTGGGCAAACTATTTCACCTCTCTGAGCTTCAGTTCTCCCTTTTGTGGAAGGAAAAAGTTGAAGGTGATTTTTCCATGAATGTGCAGAAGAAAGTATCGTGAATTCTTTAGTGCCTCAAGGCACAGGGCTAAATCCCTCCCCACTCTCCAAGTACCAGAACAGATGCAGCTGTCCATAGAATGGCTTCCCAGCATGCAGCAAGGACCTCTGAGCAGGGCTGCACTGGGGCTGTACAGGATAATTCAGGAGAGTCACTTTGGTTATGTTGCCTCTGGCCTCCCCAATCTTGTCTACCTTCTTATTGCCTTCTCTCATCTCCCTACAGACACTGCAAACTACTCAAGATGCTCTCCATTATAAAAAGTGCTTTCAGTTTAGCTGATACCAGGAGTTTATCCTTGGGTATGAATTTATGCCCCAAATTACCACCTTTAAGTAGTAGTTGGGCTCATCACATACATTGCCCCATGTAGGAATACTTTTTGGCTCCTGTGCATGTATACTTCTGTTTCCTCTGCCCCAAACAGACCCCCATTGGCTGCCCCTTAGCAAACCTCCAATATCCTATGGCCTCTTTCTGGTGAACTTAGTCCGTCTTTTATGACATATCCTATATAGATGCCACCTTTCCTATACAAGTTTTGAGGCCCCCATTTCCAGAGTTGTCTGCCTCTCTACTGGACTTTAGTGGTGCTTAGGGCCATGCCAGTCCCCCCACTGCACTGACTATTTCAGATCCTTACCTACTCTCTCCTTCTACTGAGTCCTCCTTCAGATGTCACCTCCTCAGAGAGGCCTTCCCCAAGCAGTCTGAACTTCAAGTCCCTCCCCCAATTATTCTCTAATCATATTTTAATTTCTTCACAGCATACATGGCCCTCTGTAGTTACTGTTTTTTACATGTTTGTTTCATGTTTATTGCCTGTTTCTTTCCAGGAAGCCCATCTCATTTACTGCAACTGCAATGTCCTTGACATCTAGAACAGAGCCTGGTTTATTGTTAGATTATTAACATCCAATGAATGAGTCTCATGTATTCCTCAGGTGCTTGTCATGTGGTATTACATGTGACATGTTTATTCTCTGTCTTGCTCTTTCTCTCTCTCTTTTCCTTGTTATCATATTCAGCTATATTTTAGCACCGAATTGGGCACCTGGGACATATCTATCAGATGTGTACAAAATATCTGGCAAAGGAATAAATGAAAAACAGTAAGACTCTTCCTTATTTGTAATAAATTTTCATCCAATTTAAAGCATTTGGAGTGGATGGAGAAGGAGATTCTCTGATGTCCATGAAAACATTTTCCTAGAGAGTCCATTTGGTCTGACTATGGGTAATGCAGGTGCCTTGGAGTCAGACGTGATATTCAAAACACATAACAACTGCTACAGTGGCTCTTGCCTGTGAATTCCATATTGGCAGAGGACTAGAGCAGAAGATCTGACCTGGGCCAAGCATCAACCCTTTAGTGGTTGGAATCTAGAATGTTCTGGAAGCACCCAGAGAATGGTTGGGGTTGTAAGGGATCATACAGGAAACAGAACAACTGCTCTAACAATATTTATGTTGAACCACCATTGCATCCCTGGAACAAAGCTTACCTGTTGAAATTGGCTAATCTGAGCAGACATGGTGACCTTTAGATGCATGCAGAAATGTACTTCCACAAACTTCATTCGCATGGCTATGAAAGCATTTGCTTATGAAAATACTGTCTACCTGTTGTTGGCCATACTGATACCGCAGAACAGTATCAGGATGAAGGAAGCCACATGTGTTTATGATTTGGATCAGAGAAATTGTATGGTGCCAGTTGTTCATGAATCTTCAGACAATTTACATCCAAAAGCAACCAGTTTTGCATCTATTTCCTCTTCCCCCATTTTCTGCCCTTTAAAATAATAAACTTGAGGCCAGTTCCTGGTCACAACTTTCTCCATCAGAGAAGTTGGGTCCACCCAATTCTTGCTTTTCTATACTTGTATGTCTTTGTGTGTATTTATGTTTATTTCTAATCCACAGCCCCCCCCCCCATCAGAATTCACATTCTGCTGAGCGGATCCCAGCACCTACCTGATTGTGGTGTATAATCTTTTTTATGTGTCATTGGATTTTATTTGCTAATATCTTGTTGAGAATTTTTGCCTCTGTATTCACCAGAGATACTAGTCTGTAGTTTTTCTTTTTTGTTATGTCCTTGACTGTTTTGGGAATGAGGATGATGGAGGCTTCATAAAATAAATTTGGGGAGGTTTCTTCTTTTTGGATCTTTAAAATAGTTTGAGTAGAAGGGGGGGTTAACTCTTCTTTAAAATTTTTGTAGAATTCAGAAGTGAAGTTATCAGGACCTGGGCTTTTCTTTGTTGGGAGGTTATTACTGATTCAATTTCATTGCTTGTTATGGGTCTGTTCAGGCTTTCTGTGTCTTCCTGATTCAATCTTGGTAGATTATATGTGTCCAGGAATTTTTCCATTTTACCTAGTTTTTCTTTTGGAGAGGTTTTTGCTATAGGGCGCGTGCGCTCGCCAGACAGACAGAGAGAGACAGAGAGATAGAAAGCGAGAAATCACTCCCCAGAGGGGATGGCCATGCCGCGATACCTTCTCCTCCATTCTCCTCTTGGGATCTTGGGCACGCATGCACACGCGCCCAGCATGAGTTTAATCCACCAGGTCCGGGACTCGAATTGCGATCGACTACGTGGGAGTCCAGCGACATAGCCATTACGCTAACTGCTTGTCCCCCTAGTTTTTTTTTTTTTTTTTTTTTTGGTTTGTTGTGTATTGTTGCTCATAGTATTCTCTAATAATCTTTTGTATTTCTGTTATGTCTATTATATTGCCTGTTTTCCTGTCACATGATAAAAATTGGAAAAATATGGAAGATTTACTGCTAAGCAAAGCAAGCCAGACTATGAAAGAGAGGCATTGTATGTACTCACACAATGTATACTGAATGTCTGCATTCTATGGCAAAAACTGAAAGATTAGAAGGCATAAAGAGGTGGAGAGCAACTGTGGATGCTAGAGAAGTGTGGGAGGAAGGTGGGAAATGGAAGATGGTGAGAAGGAGGAAATCAAGGGGAAAAAGAAGGAAGCACAATATTTAAGGGATAGAAAAATGGAAAATCATTTGGTAATTATAATATATATGAAAATACCTTTAACTAAATCAATATACAGCATATACATGATGAGAAAATTCATTTATTATGCTGTAATGATACACAGTATTTGAATGTAATAAATAAATAAGAAAAAGAAATACACTAAAAATATATTTTAATAGTAGCTATGTCTCTATCTTGATTCTTGGCTGAAAGAATCATAGGCTCAGTCCTGCCTATGCCCTTGCATATTCCTAGGAATGGGTTCACAGACACAGCCTGTAAGGCTCAGCCCTGGAGGGATGCACAATAAAAGCAATGCATTTGGCAAAGTGCAAAGCAGGCAAGAACAGGGCAACCACACTTTGCACTTATGATCAGGAAAGCTTTTCAGGAATGGAAGGCATTTGATGAGGGGTGCTCTAGAAGACTGGAAAAACTAAGCTGGCAAGGAAGTCCCAAGTTATTCAGTCCGCACGTAAAGAAGAAAATGACCCAGGCCTCAGACACAAGTGCCCAGGCTACAATTACATTTCCAGATCTGCTGGGACAACCTGTCTGTAAGAGTGGATTTTGAGGTTAAGGGATCAGAAAGGGGTTATAATACTGACTGGTAGAGTTTCAACTAGAATCCAGGTCCCCAGAACTCCATTAGCAGGTACCCTTGCTCCCATGCACCCTAGAGCATGGAGATTATGAGTATAGTCTTTATTTTTTTAAAAAAATAAGGTCCTTGAATTCCCAGTATATTCTTGTTATTGGTCTCTTATCTAAGGCAAAGTTTGCAAATATATTCTACAATTCTGAGGGTTATCACTTCACTCTCATTATTGTTTCTTTTGCCATACAGAACCACTCTATGACAGAAACTGAAAGGTTGGAAGATATAAAGGCATGGAGAGCAACTGTAGACAGTAAAAGGGAGAAGGGTGGACAAGGGGGGAGGTGGAAGGGAGGTAATCAAGGAGAAAAAGAATCAAAACATTTAATGAACACAAAAATAGAAAACTATCTTGATGATAATGTATATGGTAATATCTTTAATGTATTCATGCTGGGAAAATTCATTTTGCATGTTATAAAGTTATACAGTGAGTCAATTTTTAAAAATAATAAAATAAGGGACCAGCAGTTGGTATAATGGCTATGTCGCTGGACTCCCACGTAGTTAACCACGGTTCGCATCCTGGACCTGGTGGCTTAAAACTCACACAGGGCGTGTGTGTGTGCATGCCCAAGATCTCAAGAGGAGAACGGAGGACAAGGGATTGCAGCATGGACATCCCCTCTGGGGGGTGATTTCTCATTTTCTGTCTCTCTGTCTCTGTCCATCTGGTGAGCACACACACCCTATAGCAAAAAAAAAAAAAAAAAAAAACAAGAAAAAAAATCCTCTCCAAAAAAAATAATAATAATAATAATAATAATAAAATAATAAAAGAAAGAGGAAAAAAGAAAGAGCACAGGCTTTCCATTCAACTAAAACTTTTACTGCATTTGGGGTCTAGTTTGTTGTACCATGTGTCACTGACTAATCCCTTTCATCTCTCTGAACCTCAGTCTCCTTGTCTGTAAAACAGGAGCAGCTATATCTGCCTCACATAATGCTTGGAAAGCACTTAGCAAGTGCCCCGCATATGGTAAAGACTCAATGAATATTAGTTATTATGAATACAGTTGCTATTATTTATCTTCTTCTTTTTAAAAATCCTTATTCTGGTGTAATTTCTGGCTTACATATAATCATACATTTTTTGGTACATAGTATGGTTCTTAAAATCATCTGTATAGTGTGTCATAATCAAGACATATTCATCATCTTCAACATTCAACATTGAACATTATATTATTTTGTGAATGTTTGATATTTACTCTACTAATTCTGAGGATTTTTTGGTTTGTTTTATTGGAAATATATATTGAATCGTCAATAATAATTTTTAGTCAACTATGGTACACTGCTCTGTAACCTATGTCACTTTTTTAAAAGCATTTTTGTGTCTGTTTATCTTTTTCTCCTGTACCATTAAGAATTTTACCATCATTTACACCAGACAAAACACCCTTTGGCCTGAATTAACCTGAAAAAATGGAAGAGTGTTATTTCCTCTTTTTTTCCTACTTTATTTTCAGTGTGTATTGACCTGGTTTTCAATGGCCTGCTAACCTCACCTTCTGTGTCTATACCCAGGCCTCTGTGTGAGTGAGTCTAGAGTCCACCTAGATCATTAGCGTGTTTGGATCTCAGCTAACAAGAAGGTGAATGTTTTCTTTGTTCAGTTATACAATTTTCTATATTGCAGAAACAGGTCTGTCCACTTTGCCAAAGAGAATCATATGGACTGATATATTATGAAAGAAGCTAGAAAAAGGAAATAAGTGGTAGGGTGGTAGGGAGGGCAAGAGGCAGCCAAAGGATACTGGGCCACAGGCAGGGCTAACAGAAGGGTGAGGCTGGAAATATCTTGCAGTATAAGCACAGGTTTCACTCTTGGCCTAACAAAACCTTTACACAGGCCTAAGTAAAACTTTTTAACTTAAAAAAACTTGAGCAGTAATGAGTTCCAGCTGTATGGCAGAGCAAATTCCCAGTTTCCCAATAGTTTCCCTAGAAAGAAACAATCGTGTTTGTCTCTGCCTCCTTAACATTTTCATCTCTGAGAGAAAAACACCCCCCTTCTGTTCTTTGATCCCTGGGAGGGAAGTGGAGTGTGCAGAGAGGCATTTGCAAGTTAAGGCTGGAGCAGGTTCACCTGACCCCCACTATCCTAAACAGATCTCTGCGATGGGCCAAGGTTCTGCCTCTGCGCTTCCCCTGCCCTCTGCATTTCACCTGTTTTTGTAAATGAAGTGTTCTTGACACACAGCCACACAGATTTATTTACAAATTTTCTGTGGCTACTTTTGTGTCACTATGGCAGAGTTGAATAGTTATGATCAAGAGGATATGGCCTACAAAGCCTAAAATATCTACTCCCTGGTTCTTTATGGACAAGATTTGCAGGGCTCTGACATAAGTAAAATGTGAGGTTACTTGAGATGCCCATCTATCTCAGTTTTAAGTCTGTCTCACTATAAATTTGGGCAAACTAGTGTCTTCAGAAATCATGGAGCCCATTCCATTCCAAATAAGAAACAGGCTCACAAAGTTAAGTGCTTTACCCAGAAGTCGTTAGTGGTAGACCTGGGGTTAATATTGCGTTCCCATGGCTCCCCAGCCATTACTGTTTCCACCACAGAATCTGCTTCTCAAACAAGGAGTTCATCCACACAGTAAATGAACCAAAGTGACAGCCCTTAGTTTTCCATGATCAGCAGTGAATACCCATACTGAACTGGTGTTCAGAAGAGATATTTTATTAAGATTTTTTTGCTATGTATTACAATAAGATACTCTAGTGTTTACTAAAGTGTGTTTTATATCTTGTATGTGCAGTAATCTATTTTTTTAATTGCCAGCAGATGCATGTGCTTACTAGAGAGAGACAAAAAGAGAAAGAAGAAGAAAGCACCCCCTCCCAATGGGATATAGTCATACCACAATCTCTTCTACTGCATGTATACATCCTATTGGGATTTAGGGCATGAACACATGCATGTCAAGCATGTTTTTCAAGTTTCCAGGGCTAGGATTTAAACCATGTTTGGTTATATGGGATCCAGCTCCCTTAATCACTAGGCTATGGATCCATCCCCAAACTGGTATCTTAATGGTTGAGTATTTGTCTCTGATGATTACTTAATCATCAGATTATTTAACCCAGCATAGAGCAAAACAAACAAACAAACAAACAAACATATAATGCTCTCTGCTCATTTTATCAACCCTCTGAACAGTGGCAAGAGCTTGCATAATGGTTTTAATGGGTTATTACACTTATACACGAATAAGTTATTTTTCAACTAAGCTTTAATTTAATTTTTTCTAATAATCCCCCAAGTACACATTTTGATACTGACCAAATAGATCAAAAGCTTCAAGATGAAAAGTAACAGATCTTTTGAAATTTGTATTCCTTCCAGTTTTTTTGGAACTTGAATAATAGAATAACACAATAGAGTAAACTTACAATGAATTGGAATTGATCTAAGCCAGAGCCCTCAAATAGCTGAAATTCAGTTTTTGGGACACCCTTCCCGTCACTCAACATTTAGGGAAAAGAGCCTCATAGCAACAAAACAAGTGGATGGAAATTTAGTTTAAAAATTAGCAAATCAACTTCTGGGAAATATCTCTGGAGCCAGTACAGACTTGGGATGGGGAAGATGAGTAATTTCCTGGGGTCCCCATAGTTTGTGAGGTCTATGTCTCTTGGGGCCCTCGGAAGTAGATTCCGAGAAGCAGCCAGGGGAAAGGCAGAGTCACCAGCTGGAGCAAGAGAAGAAATAAGGCTCCTGTGCTTACAACCAGCCCTGGATCAACCAGCCCAGGCACAAGGCTCACTTGGTTCACACTTTCACACTCTGTGAGCCTCACCTCACCACCTCCAACTCCAGTGCTGACCATCTGCCAAAATCAACTGCTTAGGGTTCTCCCAAAGCACCCAAGTTCTTCTAAAGAGGCAGAGGGTATTAATATGGGCCCCGTAGCTGGACACTGGGTTCAAATGCTAGGTTGGTCCTTGTTACCAGCTGTGTAACTTGGAGCAGATTACCTATCTCTCTATGCCTTTGATTCTTCATCCATTACATGAAAATAATAGTGTCTATCTGATAGAGTTGTTATGGTTTTTTGTTTTGTGTTTGTGTCTGTGTGTGTGTGTGTGTGTGTGTGTGTGTGTTTTGCCAGAGGGTGCTTGCCAAAGAGAGACAAAGAATTAGGGAAAGTACCCCCATATGGGTTGATCATGCCACAATCCCCTTTCCTCTGTTTCTCCTTTTGGTATCTTAGGCACACATACACACACACACACACACACACACACACACACACACCACACACCCCTGGTATGTTTTTCAAGCCACCAGGTCCAATACTCAAACCATGCAGTTGGCCATGCAAGATCTAGGCTGGCCCTGTTAAATGAGTTGATATATGTCAGGTAATAAAAAACGCAGCCAATTGCTCTAAAATTTTACTGATATTTCCTTAGCCTGAAACACCCCCCATGCCACTGCCCAAGTAAGAACGAGACATTCCTTGACTCTCTGTCCATCTGCTCTTATGCAAGGCTGGGTTGTTTTCTGTTTCTGGGTTTCCATGAAACCCTATACCACTGGGAGGCGTTTTTGTCTACCTATCTGATTCTCCCAGTATACTGAGCTCCCTGAAAACACGAATTCGGTTTTAGGCATCCCAGTGACTGACACAATGTTTTGAAAAGGCTATTACCAAAGCCTAGTTTTAAATAAATGCATAAAGCACGAATAATACATGTATGAACAAATCAATGTTTGAATAAACTAATAAGTAAGCAAATCGAACCCAAATTTCTTTTGCATATATTTCATCTCTCTGGAACCTAGATTGTGTCCACAACATACATGTACCTCTCTGGCTTTGAGTGGTTTAGGAAAAACAGCCACCTCTCCCTTACCACACTTCATTTTCATATCTCAAGAAATTGTCATAATATATTGATTTTGTTAGAACAGAACATGATTGTCTTACTGAAACTTTTAATAATAAATATGTAAATCTACAGTGCCTAGCTTGTGAATGGTACCCTCAAAGGTTGGACAGTCCAATGTACACAAGGATGGTAGCCCTGCCTGGACTAATGAGGGCAGGAAAACAGACTGGTATATATAAGAAATGTACATACAAGAGAAGGAACTCACAGAAGGAGGTGGGAGAGATATGGGTATTTTTGACAGGGTCTAACTGTTATAATTGTCTGCCCCAAATGCCCAATTAGCTAGGGTTACTGGTGTGCACCACCATCCTGGGCCCATTTAGGTCAGCCCTGAATCTGAACACATGACCCCATCCCCACACAGCCTACTGCTTGTGTCACCATAGCTGCATCTAGACTGATAAATATAAAACTAAATGTTTACCTCTGAAATTCAGAAAGTTGATCATCCTAATCATTGGTTATTTGGTCTTCTTTTGGGTTGGGTATTTTGCTGTGAAGGACTGAAGTATAATGGCACATTGAGACACACTGTAACACCAGTCCTTTTACTTGATGCATCTACCCTCCTCAGTCATTCTTCCTCTGGAACTTCTGGGAGCTTTTATTCACAGTGATAAGATATGCATGAATAGAGCTCAGATAGAAAGCAAGGAATCTGAGTCTTATTCTCAGCTCTACATCTAGTCAGTTGGATGATTCGGGGGGACAAAGAAGCATTGCCTAACTGAAAGGAAGTGGAGATCTTGTCAGTCCCAAAGTTTGCACAAGGGTTTCTCTTAACATTGGATTCCGGCTTTGAGGTAGCTTCTGATGGAGGACTCACAATTCTACAGTCTATAGTCTGTGCATTTGTTCATAAACCAAATACTTCATTGGCCTCAAAGGGTCAGTCCTCAGGTGGGTTAAGGGAGAGATGATCAAGATGGAATTATCTAAACAGAACCTTCCCTTTAATGCAGAAAGTCCCAGATTCAAGTGAAACTTTGCCATAGTATAGGATTCAGAGAAATATGGCAACCTCATAATAAAGATAAGATGCTTAGAATCAAGAATCAAGATACTAGAATGTCAGAACTGGGAAGGCAGAAAATATAGCCCAAACACCATTCTCTATATATGTGGGAACTGAGGTTACTTATCCAAAGTCATGTATCAATTTAGTGTGAAATTCATGATCCCAATCAAGTTACCCTAAATCTAAGGATATTAACAAGCCACATTACTCCAAATGTCTACACACCCATGAGACACTGGAGGCTTTGCTGACAGAGATTTTCTGTATGCTTGAATCTATTTTCTTCACTTGTGGCCACCACAGCCCCTGAGGACCCCAATTTTTCTCTGTTTGTCACGAACCACCGAAGATATAACATTATAGACTGACAGGGATTGGAGGCAGAAATAATGAAGACAATGAGCATGATGAACTGAATGACAATGCTGGACATAGCCCTCTGTCAGGTCTCTAGCACTGCTGCCAAGAGGGAGACCAGGCAGAATTCTGGTGAGTGCCACCTCCTTTCTCCCTATATTATTTGGAAGAAGCATGTACCATTGATCAGATGTCCCCTTTCCTATCACAGTTTACATCCATACCTATAAAATAGGGTTCATCACAATACTAGATACTATTTTATTTTGTCTGGGATCATCTGCATGCATTTCTACCCATATTTTCCTTGCCCTTGAATCACAGGGGTTATGAGCCAGGAAACTACATTTCTCAGCCTCCTGTGTTTCCAAGATTGTATAAATGTGACTTGGTCTAAATATACTTTATGGTCTCCCAGTGAAATGCACTAGCATAAAATGTGGAAGGCAGAGAAGAGAATAAAGCCATCATTTTCTTCCAGAAGGAGCAGCACGTGATGCCATGAAGACATGCAGTTTTGTAAAGGTCTCCTTAAATGCACCTGCCTCGTGCTTATAGAGGTAGCCAGTTTCTGAGATCTGGAGAGCTTCAAAGTTTCATGATTCTCTAGAGTCAGCAGATGGCCTAGTGGTTATGTTGCTGTATTCCCACATGGCTGACTGTGTCTCAAGTTCTAGATTTGGCGGCTTAACACTCATGCTGGAAAAAAAAAAATGGCATCAGTAGTTGTCATAATGGCTATGTCATTGGACTCCCATGTAGTCGAGTCCCAGATCTGGTGGCTTAAACACGCCAGGCGCATGTGTGTGTGTGTCCAAGATCCTGAGAGAAGAGTGGAGAAGAAGGGATTGTGGTATGGCCATTCTCCCCTGGGGGGTGATTTTCGCTTTCTATCTCTCTGTCTCTGTCTTTCTGGCGCAGACACGCATCCTATAGCAAAAACCTCTCAAGGAAAAAAAAAAAAAAAAGCCCCATGCTGGGCACATGTACGTATGTGTCCAAGGTCCCTCAAGATTCCAGGAGGAGAATGGAAGAGAATGAACTGTAGCATAGCCATCTCCCCGGAGGATGATTTCTCTCTTTTCCTCTCACTCTTTCTGTCTCTCTGGCTAGTGCATGCACCTTATGGCAAAAACCTCTAAAATAAAATTATATGAGTCTCATAACTCTAGCTTAAAGCTAATGGTAGTTCTCTTGACTTACCCTTTTAGTCTTTTCAATTATTTTTTAAAATAATGTTTATTCTAATTGCTGATTTATACTCTAACCTTTGTACATTATTTGGGGGGGGGCAGAGCGTGGTTTTTCCAGGCATGTATACAGTGTATAATAATCAAATTGAGTAAGTAAACATATTTACTATTGCCAGCAATTATCATTATTTTGTCTTGTTTACATTCAAGATTCCATCTACTGATTATGTGGAAATATGTATTAACTTGCCACCAACATTCTTTACTATGCTACAATATTTTATAATTCATTCCACTTGTTTATATACACTCTTGTATCTGTTTACCAAGTTCTCCTGGTCTCCTTCACCCTCTTTCCCTTCCAGCCTCTGGTATCCACCATTACATTCCACTTCTATGTAATCATGCCTTTTCTTTTCAATAATTTTGTAAGAACATATTACTTGGTATTAACCCTCTTTCTGTTCGACAAACCTAAAGCAGAGTTGTATTGGCTGAACTGTCTGATGAAACCAGTCTGCCACTAACTATCATGTGATATTGAGCACGTAACTTCCCATTCTCACCTTCCATTCTGCCAAATGACAGGTTTAGAGGAGATGATAACTTAAGTTTTTTCTACTTTTAAGTAACGTTCTGTGAAACTCTAAGTCTTCTCTAGTAGGTTTGTGAGCAAGGAAAGGAGAAGGGAAGAAAATCTTGCTCTTTAAGTATCTCAGGACCCAGCCCTGTTGCCTAGTGGGTAAGGAAATTAGATCTTACATGAGTGACTTTGGTTTGAATCCTGGCCTCAGTGGCATAAAAAAATAACATGCTGGGAATGTGTGTGTACCCAAAATCCAACAGGTGGGAAAGATGTAGAGAAGAGATTGTAAAATGATCACACCCCATTGGGAACGATTTCTCTCTCTTTCTCCTGCAAGATCATGTGTTCTCAGACAATTAAAAAAAAGGAAAAAAAAGAGAGAAGAAAAGAAAACACTAAAAACTATTATATGTGTATGGGGGCCAGGAGGTGAAGTGGTGATTAAGGTGTTGGACTCCCACATGGTCAGCTATAGTTCAAGTCCCAGATCATGTGGTTTGAAAATCATGCCAAGTGGGTGTAAATACATGTGCAAAATCCTGAGAGGAGAATGGAGGAAAAGGAATTTTGGCATGATCATCCCCACTGGGGGGGGGGGGGGTGTGATTTCTTACCTTCCTTCTCTCTCTCTCTCTCTCTCTCTCTCTCTCTCTCTCTCTCTCTGTTGATCACACATACCATATGGCAAAAACCTGGAAAAAAGAAGAAAGAGAAGAAAAATAAAGAAAGAAATGAAGAAGAAAGAAAGAGAGAGAGAGAGAGAGAGAGAGAGAGAGAGAGGAAGGAAGGAAGGAAGGAAGGAAGGAAGGAAGGAAGGAAGGAAGGAAGGAAAAAGAAGGAAGGAAGAAGGAAGGAAGAAGGAAAGAAGGAAGAAAGAGAAGACAAAAGAAAGAGAAAAAAAGAATCTGGGTATGTTCTTCAGCTGAGAAATGTGATCTGAGCAGCCACAGCATTTTTCTGTAAACTGAAATGCATCCAGGTACTTCTTATAGGTTTAGGTGTAATAGAGGCTATTTAGTTTCTAGTAGACTTCTTTCATAGAAAGAATACTGATTGTATTTTCACTCCATCATAAAAGTGGACTCCACTTCACCCAGAATCTCAAGAAATGAAATTCCAATCTTAATAAGAGGCATTCATTGGATGGAGTTGTCCCATCTATGAGAGTAATTTGGGGTAGATATGATCAACCATTTCACCCTTAAAAGTCAGGGCGCCCAGTGCTGTTAGTGCCCTGCCCACTCCTTCAGCTTTACCATTTCTGTGAGTCCTTAAAGAAGCAGGGCACAAGTTTTAACAAAACAAGAGTTTATTTGGGTTTGTAAGACTTACAACCTAGAAAGATTGTCATTTCTGAGATGCAGACTCAAGCAGTCTTGAACATGCTTTCTAGGGGTCTTTCTATCTTTTAAAATTTTTTTAGAGGTTTCTCCTTAGGGCATGTGTGCTCACCAGAGACAGAGAGAGAAGGAGAAAGAGAGAGAGACAGAGGAGGCGGGAAAGTGAGAAATCACTCCCTAGAGGGTATGGCCATACTGCAATCCCTTCCCCTCCATTTTCCTCTTGGTTTCTTGGGTACATACACACATGCGCCTGGCATGAGATTCAAGCCAACTGGGTCTGAGACTCAAATCACAGTCAGTCATGTGGGAGTACAGTGATATAACCACTATACCATCTGCTGGCCCCAGCATCTTACAATTTTTAAGTAGGTCTTAAAGGTAAAAACCTCAAGTGGTAAGGAGAGTTACATCAGTTGTTTTGAGACAACTATCCTTGGCTCCAGGATCAATAGCGAGGGTAAGCTGACACCATTCTTGTTATTAGTATCATTGTTAGTGTTATTGTTAGTGAGATAGTTTCTGGACAGATGTCCTTACAGAAATGATTTTTGTGTAAGGTTGCAGTGATCTTTGTACAAGGTTGTAGTTCTAGCAGAGACCTTGTGACAGTTCTTCCTATCAGGCATACTGGCATAAGAACTGCCCTCTTGGGACCAGTAGTTGGTGTAATGGCTATGTTGTTAGACTCTCATGTAGTCGACCGTGGTTCGAGTCTTGGACCCGGTGGCTTAAACTCATGTCGGGCACATGTGCATGTGTGCCCAAGATCCCAAGAGGAGAAGAGACTGTGGTGTGGCCACCCTCCCTGGGGAGTGATTTCTCCCTTTCTGTCTCTCTGTCTCTCTCTGTCTTTCTGGCAAGCACACGTACCCTATAGCAAAAACCTATTAAAAACAAAACAAAACAAAACTGCCCTCTCTATGGCCTTCCCTGGTTCCATATAGTCAGTTAACATAAGTTGAGAAAAATTACTCCATTTTGATTCTGACAACCTTTCCATACCAACTATAAGAGTCTGTGTTACCTTTTCTGAGTGCTTTCTCCAAAGCTGAGAAGGTCAGTCTGCCCATGTGCAAGGGAACCTGGAAGTGCTTGAGAACTCACACACATCAACCAATGAATGACAGGATGATCCTCCTCGTCAGCTTATTTGTCCTTAGGTGGGATAACTCTAAGTAGGTGGTGTATTTTCTACAGCTTTCAGAGTTTTCACATGGGACAAAGATTAGGTTGCCCATGACGTTGACCAGCTTCAGTGTCTGACCTTTTCCTACCTGACTTCCCTTCCCAGTTTCTCTTTCAAAAATTTCACCTGCAGTTGGACTCTTGCCTCAAGGCCTGCTCTGAGAGAGTTTATCAAAGCATTCCTTCATGTTAGCTAGTTATAGGCAGGACACTGGTATTGAGAATTTTTATAGGTAAAAAGGGAAAGTAAATTTTAGAGTTGGGTTGAAGAGCAGCCTGTGTCAGAAACATAGCAAGCAGCATGGGAGTCTATAGGAACTGAAGAAAAGCCAGTAAGAGCAAGAAGCAATGGGAAGACTTTGAGAGGCTTCTCCACTGTCATCACATATAAGGCTTAGAGCACAGAGCCTGACATGAAACAGGAGCTCAAAGGTATTTATAGCTCTTATAGGGTATCTCCCTCTTCTCTAGCCCTGGAGATCAGATTATTCATTTATCACTCCATTCATTGATTCAGTGACATATTCATTCACGCTACAATCAAAATAATTTCTTAAATGCCGATGATGGGTTAGTAACCATGCTAAGAGCTTGGATGCAAAGATGGACAGGGTGTAGCCCCTGTCATTAAGATGCTTCCTGCCAAAGGTCCCAGAATGGAAGTTCCTGCTAGGACCAATTCAGGCTTGCTTGTGTGGCTTTGAGAAGAAGTTGTTGCTCTGGAAGGGGTCAGCTGCTCACTGTATTTTACTCATTCAAAGCAAACAAGCAATAATGTAATGGCAGGAAGCCTCATAAAATGGTTATTTCTATTCCCGGACTGCTCTGGGGTTCCATCTAATTTATAAACATTGTTTTATGAAAAATTGAGATCATTCTTGGAAGTGCCCAGAGAGAGTGACCTTTGCTTGTTTTGGTGCAGTGTTTGTGTGTGAATGAGTACACAGCTATTGTTGCTAAGGAGGTGATGGCCAACCTCGGGTAATGGCTGTCTTTCCATTCTGCACATTTCCTTAGTCAGTGCGGGTGTAACTGACACCCCCCAACACACACCCAGTTATCCTCAGAAAGACAGAAATGGAATCAGCAGCTGAACTGAGTGCCTGGGAAGGCTGGCTGTACCCACATACAGTTAGGGCAAGTTCCACCAATGTCTCCAGGTATTCTAAAATCTAGAAATCTTTGGACACCTGTCACAGGTGGTTCCTAGGGGTCCTCTCTCTCACTTTTTATGAGAATCAGATATTAATGCCCAGCTTTGTCTTCTGAGGATTTGCATCAAATTCCAGAACTCAGAGCTGTTAGAAGCTTGGATAGTGGGTAAGGGTGCTTTGTGTGGGGAGGAGTGAAGAATCATATTCACATAAATCGTAGGGGTGCCCGGTCCCAAGAACCATTTGACAGAAGAATGAAAAAACACTTTCCAACCCTGCCTTTAATTTGCTGGCTCTGGACACACTACTTAACCTCTTTGTACCTTAGTTTTCTCAAATGTTCATAAAAACACCTGTCATATTCTGTGAATTAATGTAGCATGTTTTTACACTATGTGTAAATTACGTAGCAGCCAATCCCTGTTAGACATTTAGCGAGGCTATTTTCTTTGTGTGAAAAGTTATTTCTTCAAATATCTGCCTGGGCCACCCCCTTCCTTAATTTAGGTTTCTGATCTAATATCATCTTGGTCAAAAAGTTTCTTGCCGAACCCCTTCTTAAGAAACAGCCCTTCTTTTCTTTTTTCTGTCTCTTTCCTTGCTTTCCTTTTCTTCATAGCACTTGGGATTACCTAAAATTATGTCCTATATATCTTTTTATTTAATTAGTTTGTTTGTATTCGCTTTCTCTCTTAACTAGTATGTATGTACTACGAGGCAAATCCCCAGTGCCCATAAGGATGCCAAGCGCATGAATACATGTCAGTTAAATTGACAGCAATTATGCATACACAGAACCACAATGTGTGTTTTGAACTAATTCAGTAATTGAGAAGCCCAGATTAAATTTAAATGTTCATAAAAAATACTCCCATCAAAATGGACCAAACTTGGATTGCGGCGTGACCATCACCCCTGGGGGGTGATTTCTCGCTTTCTGTCTCTATGTCTCTCTTTGTCTGTCTGGCGAGCACACGCGCCCTATAGCGAAAACCTCTCAAAAAAAAATGGACCAAACTTAACATTAAGTTTGAGATCGGAAGAATACGTATTTTTCCTTACCTGACAACTATCACTTAGGGGCATTTCTACTCCCCCAATATCCCTACCATAGTATCATTTTATCTCCTTTTTTCCACACAGTTCCCAACTATAGTTTGTTTTAGCTATGAAACTGGTTTAGAAGTGATTTTTTTTTTCTTTTATACCCTGGAGATTATCTTTTATTTTTCTCCCTTGTGGTCCTGAAGCCCTGAAGAGGGGAAATGTCCTGCCATCGGCCTCTGAACGTCCTTGGAGGAGGTTGTAGTCAGCTACACATCTCCCCAAGGGACTTTGTTGGAATAATCATAGTCATGAGGTAATGGATGTGACCCTCTCATATAGCCAGAGCTCATGAGAATTAATTTGGAGAGATTTCAAAGAGTTGATGTAATTTGTCCCAGGAGTCCCTGGGCAGGGTCATATGCAAAAGATAGCTTTTTCATTGGTCTGGCATGGCCTAGCTCTGAAAAACAAGAACTGACTGGTCAGACAACAGATGCACAGCACAAATAACATAATCTCACCAGCTCTCTAAGACTTGGGTGCTCCTGCAAGGCTATGCTGAACAGAAGGTTAAGACGAGGAAACAGAAGCCCATGGAGGTAAAGTGGTTTATCCAACGTTACACAGATTGGCAGAGCTGGGATCACAGCAGCCTGGCTTACTTTCTTCTGAGGCCATCTGTAAGCAAATTTAAGACAAGGTCTGAGTCTAGCTTGATCATCATGGATTCCTCAGCACCTAGGACAGTGCCAGGAACTTACATATTTTGAAGATTCCAAACATCCATACTGCCAGGGTCTTGAATTGATACATTTAGTAAAAAGAAGCCAAAGTAACAGAGAGAACAAAAGCTTGAGTGGTTGCAGCCATTATTCCTGAGCTTTTACCAAGTGAGCTGTTTCATAGTTGTTCTCAGATTTCCCTCCATCCCAGTTGTCTCCTGGCACTTTGACCAACAGACCCAAAGTTCTTCTTCCAGAGAGCTCTGAGATATTTGACCTAATGACATTGTTCAGAAAGAACCCAGAGTATTATTGCTGCTCCATTTCAGGGCTATCATAAGAAAAAGAAAATAAAAGAAAGAAAGGAGAAAAAAGAAAGATAGAGAAAAAGATAGAAAGAAAGAAGAAAGGAAGAGTGTGTGAGAGAAAAAAAAAACAAAGAAAGAAGAAGAGAAGAAAGAAAAAGAAAGGAAGAAAGGAAGGGAAAGAAGAAAGAAGAAAGAAAAAGAAAGAAAGAAAGAGAGAAAGAAAGAAAGAAAGAAAGAAAGAAAGAAAGAAAGAAAGAAAGAAAGAGAGAGAGAGAGAGAGAGAGAGAGAGAGAAAGGAAGGAAGGAAGGAAGGAAGGAAGGAAGGAAGGAAGGAAGGAAGGAAGGAAGAAAGAAAGAAAGAAAGAAAGAAAGAAAGAAAGAAAGAAAGAAAGAGAGAGAGAAAGAGAAACCATTTTTGGACTTTTGTGCCAACGGGTTAACTGAATTTAGTTTGTTGACTCACTGGAAACAAGTTGGCCAACTGAACTGGTAAAAAGTAACTGCACAGCTAAATATGTTATTGGGAAGAAGTAAAATGACAGTCATGTTGGAAGGGGGGAATGCAGATTTCTAGGTTTGAAACCTAGGTATCCAGAGGTTCTAAATCAGTAGTGCTGATTTAGTAGGCTTATAAACTTTATTTGTTGATTTGTTTGGTTTCTTTCCTTCCTTTTTTTTTTTTTTTTTTTGCTAGAAGTGTGTGTGCTCACCAAATAGAGAAAAAGAGAGAAGTCACCCCTGGATGTGGCATAATCACACTGCAATTCCTATATCTCCCTCCTTTGGGATTTTGGGCCTGCATGTACATGTGCCAGCAAGTTTCTCAAGACACCAGATCCTGGACTCAAACCATGAGGCCAGCCATGTGAGATCCAGTTGCCTTAACCACTGGGTTTTGGAGTTGGTCCAAAACCTGCCTTTTAATAACCATCCTGATGAATCAGATGCAGATGATCCAAAGCCTTTGCGTAACATTGGGTAAAAATGCCCACATTCAGGAGTCAATAAGTGAAAATTCTAGTCAAGGACATGCTTCTGTGTACTTATGGGAATTTACCAATTCAACTGAATACATCATTGAGAGTGTGCAGTCTGGCTGCTTGGTGATTCAACATGGCTTCCAGAAAGATTTGGTATTGCCATTTCCTTCAGAGTTCCAGCTACTCTTTTTCTTATAGATCCATCAAATCTATTGAGCATGTTAAAATCAACCATATTTCACATTAAATATAATTTAAATTAGCTATAAAATAGTTGAATTGTAATTGATTTGGTTGATATTAATTAATTGGTATGTTGCATTTTATAGACTTTTGAGTTGATACTAATTTTAATTTTATAATTTTCTTTTAAATTTTTTTTAATTTTTAAATTAAAAACATATGTTTTTCAAGGTCTCGAACATTTCCATAAGATCTAAAGAATCTTGGGTCATAGATAATATGTCTTTAAAACTGCCCTACTTTTGTTTGATCAACAGAGTATTTTAATAGATGATGAAACTAGCCAAGGATTACCTTGACAGGAATAAAAGCAGTTTAGCCTTGGGGGTCTTATACCTAAAAGGACTATTGCCTGTGCTTTGGAAGTCTTCTTTAAGAAGTCTTTGCCTAATCCACGGTCTCCAAGAGTAGTATTTTTCTAGTCTGAGGTTTTATGTTTAGATTCTCAATCCATTTTAGGTTCATTTTTGTTCATGGTGAGAGATAAGGATCCAGTTTCATTCTTTCCATCCATTTATACTTTCCAGTTTGTATTACCTGACTAGTCCTGAAACTGTAAGCCATAATACATCATTAAAGTAAGTTAATTGGACAACCTTAGGTCAATCAGTTTCAGTTATAGAGTGCAGACACTCGGTATATATTAAGTGGGGACATACAGTGTCTCTCCTTCATAACCTGGCTTGCTTCACTCAGCAGTAAATCTCCCATATTCTTCTATTTTTTTGTCAAAAGTCAGGGTTTTGTTGGTTTTTATGGCTGAATAGTATTTCATAGAATATATGTGCCACAGTTTCTCAATCCATTCATCCGTATGGGGGCATTTGGGTTGGTTCCATGTCTTAGCAATCGTGAATAGTGCCACAATAAACATCGATGTGCAAGCACTTTTCCAATTAAGAATTCTTCTGTCCTTTGGGTAGATACCAAGAAGTGGGATTGCTGAGGTGGTTAGTGCCAGAAGTTGAGTGTGTGGAGAAGAGGGACCTAAGGAAGGACATTTGGAGGAGGGATACGGAGACAGAACATTGACGGGATGGGGAGGTGTGGTGTTATTGGTGGAAGATATTCTGATCAACTGGACTGGGGAGAAATGTTCACATATTGAAATGTTCACCTTGTAAGCTAAATAATATGATTGAATGTATATAAAAATTAAAATTAAAAAGTTAAAAAAGTAAGTTAATTGGAAAAATCAATATAATATAATAATTTAATGGTTTGGTAAATGAATTATATCTCAGCATAAAAATTAAAAGGAAAAATATTTAAAACAAAACAAAACAAAATTTAAGATGTTTTGCAACCCCAACTCTTAATTTGTAAGTAGAAACTTTCCAGCCCAAAAGGTAGTTCTAGCACATCCAATTGGATGGTATATCAGAGGTATATAATTGGCTTATTATTATTATTATTATTATTATTATTATTATTTAAGATTATCCATTTGTGGGAACCAGCAGTTAGCGTAATGGCTATGTCGCTGGACTCCCACGTAGTCGACCGCGGTTCGCGTCTCGGACCCGGTGGCTTACAACTCACGCCGGGCACGTGTGCGTGCGTGCCCAAGATCCCGAGAGGAGAATGGAGGAGAAGGGATTGCGGCGTGACCATCCCCCCTGGGGGGTGATTTCTCGCTTTCTGTCTCTCTGTCTCTCTCTGTCTGTCCGGCGAGCGCACGCGCCCTATAGCGAAAACCTCTAAAAAAAAAAAAAAAAAAAAAAAAAAAAAAAAAAAGATTATCCATTTGTGATACAGCATAACAGAATAAGTGTTTGATTAGATCCAAGTCTTAAGTTTTGCCAGCCTAATCATGCCAAGGGGATTGATGTGTAGATCAACAAATTCACTAATTCTGCATGGTAGAGATATCAACAAAAAGTTACACAAAGAATAGCTTTTCAACTTTTTGTCAATTAAATGTACTTTTTTTCTTCTTCCTCTGTTCTCCTCTCTCCTATTATTCACCTCCATGTTACCCAATCCTTACTTTCTCTAGTATCTACAATTGCCCTCCTTGCTTCTATACCTTTAAAACTTTCAGTTTTGGGAACCAGCAGTTAGCGTAATGGCTATGTCGCTGGACTCCCACGTAGTCGACCGTGGTTCAAGTCCCGGACCCGGTGACTTAAACTTACGCCAGGCGCGTGAGCGTGCATGCCTAGGATCCCGAGAGGAGAATGGAGGAGAAGGGATTGCGGCGTGGCCATCCCCCCTGGGGGGTGATTTCTCGCTTTCTGTCTCTCTGTCTCTCTCTGTCTGGCGAGCGCACTCGCCCTATAGAAAACAAAACAAAACAAAACAAAAAAAACCTCTCCAAAAAAAAGAAAAAAAAAACCTTTCAGTTTTTGCTTTTCAGTTTGTATAGACAATTGGTATGTATTGAGTGTAGACAAAGTCTGTCTTTCATACTCTGGCTTGCTTCATTTAACAATAAGTCTTCCATATTCAACCACTTTGTACCACATGTCAGGATTTCATTGTTTTTTTATGGCTGAGTACTATCCCATAGAGTACATATGCCACATTTTTTCAATCTAATCATCTATATTTGGACATTTGTACTGATTTCATGTCCTAGCTAAAAGCATGGATGTGAAAGTGTTTTTCTATCCTTTTGGTAATACCTAAGTGTGGAATTACTGGGTCTTATGGTGGTTCTATTTGTAGGTTTCTGAGAAATCTCCATATCGTTCTCCAAAGTGATTGTACTAATGTGCATTCCCACCAACAGTGTAGGAGGGTTCCTCTTTCACCACAACCTCACCAGCATTTATCATTTTATTTTTTAAATTTTGGACATTCTGACTGGGGTTAAGTGATATCCCATTGTAGTTTTGATTTGAATTTCCCTTATAATAAGAGATGTTAAGCACATTTTCATATGCTTTGGGGCTATTTATATGTCTTCAGAGAATTGTCTGTTCAGTGCATTTCCCCATCTTTTAATTAGATTAGTGTTTGTTGTGTGTGTGTGTTTGTGTGTGTGTGTGTGTGTGTGTGTGTGTGTAAGCTGCTTGAAAGTTCCCTGTATATTCTGGTTATCAGTCGCTTATCTGAGATACAGTTTGCAAATTTGTTCTCCCACTCTGAGGGTTGTCTTCTGATTCTACTTATTGTTTCTTTTGCTGTGCAGAAGCTTCTCAGCCTAATATAACCCCCTTTGTCTATTTTGGGAACTATTGCCTGTGCTTTGGAGATCTTCTTTATTCCCCTTGCACAGTATTGCTTTGTGGATATTATAAGGCTATACATTCTTTATTGGATATTATAAGGCTCTACATTCTTCATTCCCCTTGCACAGTATTGCTTTATGGATAATATGATGCTATGCATATTGCCTGTGCTTTGGAGATCTACTTTATTCCCCTTGCACAGGATTCCTTTGGCAATATGGGGCCTTTTATGCTTCCAGACAAATTTTGTTACTGTTTTTTCTATTTCTGTGAGAATATCTCTGGTAGTTTGATTGGGACTGCATTGAATTTGTAGATTAATTTGGATAGGATTGACATCTTGATTATATTAATTCTTCCAATCCAGAAACATGGAATGTTTTTTCCACTTTTTTTGTATCATTTTAAATTTTTCCCTAATGTTTCATAGTTTTCTTTGTAGATATTTTTGACATCTTTCGTAAGGTTTATTCCTAGATATCTTATTGGTTTTGTGACTATTGTAAATGGAATTTCTTTCTTCAATTATGTCTCAGTTTGTCCATTATTGGTTTATAAAAATAGTATAGATTTTTGTATGTTGGTTTTGTATCCTGCCACTTTACTATATTCATTTATCACTTCCAGGAGGTTTTTTGTGAATTCTTTTCGATTTTTCTATGTATAGCATCATATTATCCACACATAGAAATAACTTCACTTCTACTTGTTCTATTTGGATGCCTTTTATTTGACTCTCTTGTCTAATTTCATTGACTAAAACTTCTAGTACTATGTTAAAAAGAAGTGGAGAAAGTGGGCATCATTGTCTTGTTCCAGTTTTTAGTGGAAAATCTTTCAGCTTTTTTCCATTCAGTATGATGTTAGCTATAGGTTTTTCATAGATGGCTTTTATTGTGTTAAGAAATGTCTGTTCAATGTCGATTTTGCAGTCTTAATCATGAAGGGATGTTGTATTTTATTGAATGCTCTTTCTGCATCAATTGATATGATCATATGATTTTTAATTTTTCTATTGTTAATGTGAGGTATTCCATTTATTGTTTTGCATATGTTGAACCATCCTTGCATCTCTGGAATAAAGTCTACTTGGTCATGATGCATAATCTTTTTAATATGTTGTTGAATACGATTTGCTAGTATTTTGTTGAGGATTTTTGTATCTATATTCATCAGGGAGATGGGTCTGAAGTTTTCTTTTTTAATCATGTCCTTGTCTGGTTTTGGAATTAAGATGTTGGAAACTTTGTAGAATGAATTTGGAAGAGTTCCTTCCTTTTGAATTTTTAGAAATAGTTTAAGGAGAGGGACCAGCAGTTAACGTAATGGCTATGTCGCTGGACTCCCATGTAATCGACAGCGGTTCGCGTCCCGGACCCGGTGACTTAAAACTCACGCGGGGCACATGTGCATGTGTGCCCAGGATCCCGAGAGGAGAATGGAGGAGAAGGGATTGTGGCGTGACCATCCCCTCTGGGGAGGTGATTTCTCGCTTTCTGTCTCTCTGTCTCTCTCTGTCTTTCTGGCAAGTGCACGTGCCCTATGGCAGAAATAGTTTAAGGAGAATTGAGGTTAGTTCTTTAAGGGTTTTGAAGAATTCAGAAGTAAAGCCATTGGGACCTGGACTCTTCCTTGTTGGGATTGTTTATTACTGATTCAATTTCATTGCTTGCTATAGGTCCATTCCAACTTTCCATTTCTTCTTGGTTCAATATTGGTAAATTATACATGTACAGAAATTTGTCCATCTCATCTAGGTTTTTTGTTTGTTGGCATGTAGTCGCTCACAGGATACTCTGATGATATTTTGTATTTCTGTTATGTTCATTGTAATAACACCTGTTTCCCTGCTGATTTGATTTATCTGGTTCCTTTCTCTGTTCTTGATTAATCTAGTTAGTAGTGTGTCAATTCTGTTTATCTTCTCAAAGAACAAGCTTTTGGTTTTGTTTATTTTATGTATAATTTTTTATTCTCTATTTAATTTATTTCTGCTTAAATTTTTATTATTTCTTTTCTCCTGGATTTTTTTGTTATTGTCTTTCCAGTTCTCTGAGTTGTGTAATTGCATTGTTTATTGCCACCTTTCTAATTTTTTCTTGTGGTCACTAGTTGCTGTAAATTTCCCTCTTATGACGGCTTTTGCTGAGTCCTATAGGTTATAAACATTTGTTTTGTTTTTGTAATCATTGCTTTCCATGAACCTTTGCTTTCAGTCTTAATGTCTTCTATAGTTGTCAAGTCTTTCAGGAGTAGGTTGTTTAGTTTCCATGTGTTTGTGAATTTTTGAGGCCTCTGTCTATAGTTGATTTCAAGTTTGATTCCATTGTGATTAGAAAAGATACTAGATATAGTTTCTATATCTTTGCATTTGTAAAGGCTTGTTTTGTGTCCAGTCATGTGGTCAATCTTCAAAAGTTTTCTATGTCGGGTGAGAAAAATGTAGTTTGTGGTAGTTGAACTATATAGTACTCTACTCTGTAGATGTCTGTTAAATCCATTTAATGTATGGTATCATTTAGATCTTGTTTCTCTTTGTTTATTTTTTTGTCTAGATGATCTGTCTAGAGAAGTCAATGAGATGTTGAGATACCCTACTATTATTGTGTTGCAGCCTATCTCTCCCTTAAGATCTAACAGACTCTCTTTGATGTATTTAGGTGTTCCAGTGTTGGATACATAGATATTTATAAGTGTTATATCTTCTTGGTGAAGAAGTATTATATAATGCCCTTCTTTGTCTCTTCTTACATCTTTCATCTTAAAGTCTATTTTGTCTGATACCAGTATTGCTACTACAACCTATTTTTGGTTTCTATTTGCACGGAGTATCTTTTTTCAGCCCTTCACTTTCAGTCTATGTATGTCCTTATCAGTGAGGTGTGTTTCTTGTAAGCATATAGATGGCTGGTCTTTTTGTATCTATTCAGCCAGTCTGTGTCTTTTAATGGGAGAATTTAATCCATTAACATTCTATGTTATTATTGATACTCGTAAATTTATCCCTGTCATTTTGCTACCCATTCTCTCAGTTGTTTTTTTGTTCTTCTGTTTCTATTTGTCTCTCTTTAGTTATCCTGATACAAAATTACCTTCAGTAATTCATGTAGAGCTTGTCTGGTACTGGTGAATTCTTTCAGTTTTTGTTTATCTGAGAATATTTTTATTTGTTCTTTCTACTTGAAGGATAATCTTCCTGGATATAGTATTCTTGGATGAAATTGTTTTTCTCTTAATGTTTTGAATACATCTTCTCATTCTTTCCTTGCCTACATTGTTTCAGTTGAGAGTGCTGACATTAGCCTAATGGGATGACCTTTATAGATAACTTAACGTTTCTCCCTTGCCATTTAAAAAATATTTTTTTGTCTTTAATTTTAGACAATCTGGCTACGATGTGCTGGGGGAGGATCTTTTTATGTTGGCTCTATTTGGAGTCCTTTTAATTTCTTATATCTGAATTTCTCCATGTTTCTCTGTATTTGGAAAGTTTTCACAAAACCACATGAAAGAGGTTTTCCATGCCTTTAGCAAATTCTTCATCTTCTATAATACCCATTATAGGGATATTTGAATGTTTCATGGCATCTAGAATTTTCCATATTCCGTCCTCATTGTTTTGATTGTTTTATCTTTCTTTTCAGTGATTTGGTCTGTGTTGGAGACTTTGTCTTCCAGGTCAGAAATTCTTCTGCATGGTCTAATCTGCTGTTAGTGCTTTCTAGGGAGACTAATTTCTTGTATTATATTCTTCCCTTCCAGAAGTTCTGTTTGATTATTATTTTTTTCTTTTTCTGGAGAGGTTTGTTTTGTTTTGTTATAGGGCGTATGCTCTCGCCAGAAAGACAGAGAGAGACAGAGAGACAGAAAGCGAGAAATCATCCCCAGGGGAGATGGCCACATTGCAATCCCTTCTCCTCCATTCTCCTCTTGGGGTCTTGGGCACGCACACACGAGCATCCGGTGTGAGTTTAAGCCACTGGGTCTGGGACTCAAACCACAGTCGACTACATGGGAGTCCAGTGACACAACTGCTGGTCCCCTGTTTGATTATTTTTTAGGGTATCTAAAAAATATTTCTTTATGGAATTTATCTTTCTTGTCCTGAAATTCTTTTCTCATTTCCTAAAATTGATTATCTGTTTTCTCTTGTATATCATTGAGTTGTTTTGTCAGTATAAATATTCAAAATTATTTTCTTGACATATCTATGTATTTCTCTGTGCTATCCACTGTTGGTGAGGGACTGCTATGCTCACCTGGAGGAGAGTTACCACCTTGTTTTCTCATGTTTCTTCAAGATCTGTACTGGTTTCTAGTCATCTGATGCACTATTCACTTTTTTCTGTTTTCTGGAGTATATTCTGTAGTACTGGTAGAGGAGATTGCACCCTTAGTTCCCAGGTGTATTCCTACGGGAGGACTCTGTCTCCCAGGTCGGAGCAATTTGGGGTAACTTCAGGTGCTTGACTCCTCTGCCAAATGTTCAGTTCTTGATGAGGTGGTAGCAACATAAGGAGTTATAACATAGTGAAGAGGGTCAAGTTGGTGTACCGACCTTTGGTGTATCAGAAGTCCCAGTGTAGCTCCCAAGCCCTGAGTCCAGGCTAACCCAAGGAGGCCTGCCCAGACTAGGGTTAAGTATCCTGGTGGATAGCAGGCAGGGCAAGTCCAGGCCACCAGAGTGGTGGGCAACTATGTCCCTCCTTTCAAGATTTTGGGCAAGCGCTCACACATGCCCAGCCTCATAATTCACCTTTAGTCCTATCTTTCAACTTTATTTATACTCAGTCTCAACTCTCTCTATCTCTCTCTTTTTCACAATACTGGCAAGTTTTTATCTTTTAGAAAACCATTTCTAAAGAATGGCACACATATGGTTTTAGATAGAATATAAGGAATTTTATAAAGAATTATTTTATTTAATTTTATTTATTTTAATTTGACCAGAGAGGCACAGAGTGAAGGGGGGGGTGAGAAAATCGCCAGATCCGGGACTCCAATCGTAGTCAGCCATGTGGGAGTCCAGAGGTCTTATACACCATGCCACCTACCGGCCCTGAATATAAACAATTTTTTAAAAGAATTACTTTATTGGGACCAGCAGTTAGCGTAATGGCTATGTCGCTGGACTCCCACGTAGTTGACCGCGGTTCGAGTCCCGGACCCGGCGGCTTAAACTCACGCCGGACGCGTGTGCGTGCGTGCCCAAGATCCCGAGAGGAGAATGGAAGAGAAGGGATTGCGGCGTGGCCATCCCCCCTGGGGGGTGATTTCCTGCTTTCTATCTCTCTGTCTCTCTCTGTCTGTCTGGCGAGCGCACGCGCCCTATAGCAAAAACCTCTCCAAACAAAAGAAAAAAAAAAAAAAGAATTACTTTATTTAACTTTATTAATCCATTTATTTATTTATTTCAGTTTGACCAGAGAGGGACAGAATGAGACAGAGAGAGAGAGAAAGTGAAAAACCAAGACACCAGGTCCAGGGCTTGAACTGCAGTTGGTCATGTAGGAGTCCAGCACCCTTAACCACCACACCACCTGCCAGCCCCAGTATAAATAATTTTTTTTTTTAATTTTGAGGTTTTTGCCTTAAGATGTGTGCTCACTGGAGAGAGAAACAGACACAGTGGGCGGGAAAGAGAAATTACCTCCCAGGGAGGATGGCCACATCACAATCCCTTTTCCTTCATTATTCCTCTGGGATCTTGGGCACGCACACACATGTACCCAGAGTGATTTTCAAGTTACTGGGTCCGTGATTCAAACTGTTGTTGGCCATGTGAGAGTCTAGTGACATAATTGCTATGCCATCTCTTGGCTCCCTATTTTTAAATGTACATATTAGAAATTCATACATATATAGTTATCCTTTTAAAACCATGAGTTCTCAGATAGAAAACTTTTTTTAAATAAATATAATTTAAAGAGAATGCTAGGTAAATAACAATGGTATTCTGATAGGGAAAACAATCATGAAATTAGTATATACATGACTGAGGTTTAGAAAATATTGTTAAGGAACCAGCAGTTAGCATAATGACTATGTCGCTGGACTCCCATGTAGTCGACTGCGGTTCGAGTCCCGGACCCGGTGGCTTAAACTCATGCCAGGCGCATGTGCGTGCATGCCCAAGATCCCGAGAGGAGAATGGAGGAGAAGGGATTGTGGTGTGGCAATCCCCCTTGGGGGATGATTTCTTGCTTTCTGTCTCTCTGTCTCTCTCTGTCTTTCTGGCGAGCGCACGTGCCCTATAGCAAAAACCTCTCCAAAAAAAAAAAAAGAAAAAGAAAATACTGTTAAAATAGCCACCAAGATTACTAGGCATTATCATTTCTTAGCTGTTTTAACTTTATTCTAAAATGACCTTGTGTTGACCATAGACATCATAGTTGTTCCAGTTCTAATATTCAAACATCACTTTTTCTAATAATCAAACATTAATTTTTTAATTTACATAAAGAAGAACATTTCTCTCATTTTTCTAGTATATTCCACATGCAAATATTTTTCCTTCTAGTTTTGCATTTCTACCTTTTGTTCTTCCTAAAATGTTCTAATATGACTGGTATCTGACATACCTTAAATACACTGAATAGAACTGCTTCAGTGGCATCCACTTTGAGAAAGAAAGTAAGATGACAGGAGCTGGGACCAGCAGTTAGCGTAATGGCTATGTCGCTGGACTCCCATGTAGTTGACTGCAGTTCAAGTCCCGGACCTGGTGGCTTAAACTCATGCCAGGCATGTGTGTGTGCATGCCCAAGATCCCAAGAGGAGAATGGAGGAGAAGGGATTGTGGCATGGCCATCCCCCTGGGGGGTGACTTCTCTCTCTCTATCTCTCTCTGTCTATCTAGCGAGCGCACGCGCTCTACAGCAAAAACCTCTCAAAAAAAAAAAAAGATAGGAGCCTACCCATTATATCAGAATCTAACCATTAACCATTCTATTATGTAATAGGAATATAGGCATAAATTTTCAGTTAAATTTTAAAGAGGGATGACAAGTCATCACTTTATGAAAGCATTTCTCAAAGTGACGTGGTGATTCATAATTTTTTCTAATGTATACATTATATATATATATATATATATATATATACACACACACACACACACACACACACACATTACATTAAACACTAGCCCTTTACATTGACCAGAAGAAATAAAATATATCCAAATCCAAATAAAGTTGTTAAACACTGAATATTAAATTCCCCTTTTTGGAGACTTCCATTACCAAACATCATTGTGTCAGAATTAAGATGCAAGTTCTGTGAATAGATAGTCTGAATTTGAAACTCAGCCACAACTTATAAGCTTTGTGCCTCTGATTCCTCATAAAACAGGGAATATTAGTGCCTTCCTCATAGGGTTATTGTGAGAATTAAATAGGTCACTGTGGTAAAGCACTTAACATAATGCCAGGCATAGAATAAGTATATCACAGTGCTGAATTTGTACCATAAAATGTTCTGAGAAATCCTACAGGATTAAACACCTGTTTAGCTTACTTAGCCAGAGCTTCCCAAATTTACTTGACTTCAGAACGCTTTCTTCAAGTACAATTCCTCAGAGTATTTACGTCAATCATTTAGAAAACCCTACTCTGTAGACTTGTGTTTGAAAGCCATGAGCTCAGAAAGTCAGTGTTGTGGTCAAGGTAATTTTCTGTGTAAGGATATACTGCCCCCAGGTGGACAGAAAGACCTTGACCAGAAACTTAAGTCCAGAGCTAAGTTCTCAACAAGAATAGTTAAGAGAATGTAAAACAAACATGATTTTTCTGTTAAGGTGTGTTTTAAATTATTTAAAGAGCTGTTTATTAGAATACTAAGTATAATTAAAGAAAGAGATTAAGATATTATCAGGCAGATGGAATAGTAAGAGCAAAGATTCTAATGCTACCATAAAAAGACAGTCTTCTCATGTTCATACTCAGTACTTGGAGAACTTCCCTGACAGATACACAATAGACAAATATTTGCAAAGTAGATGACTGATCCAATTTTTTACAAGGAAGGGCAGAAAAATCTGAGTGAAGAGTGTCTCTAATTTGACTCTTTACGGAAGATATCGAACAACTACAAATCTCAATAAAATTCCAGGTAAGGCCAGCTTGGAAGTACAGTGGTAACATGCTGCTCCACCTATTCCGGATCCATATGGAAGATTGAGGTTTCAGTTTTCTGGTTCTCTGGTTGATCTGTACATTCCGGGTGCATGTGCCCATTATCCTGGCTTGCTGAGAAGACTTGAGGTGGAGGTCAGGTGGGAACAGAAGGGATGGAATCAGGGGGAGGAAAAAAAAGCAAAGCATTTTACAGAAAAAAATGAAAAAGTATTTATTGACCATAATGTGTATGGTAATATTTTTGGACTAATATACAGTGTATTCATGCTGGGAAAATTCATTTTGTATGTTGTAAAGATGTACAGTATTTGAATTAAAGAAAAAGAAGAAGAAGAAGAAAGAAAAGAAAAAAAAGAGAGAGAAAAGGATTTTAAAACCTGAGGAAAGATAAGACCCTTAAGTGATTAACCTCTTTTGTAAATAACATTACTATCACACTGTTCAAAACTCCTGACCAGGTTGATCCAACTTGTGATTATGTTTACAACATTCCTTTTCCACAATAACTAAGTGAGTAATATGGCCATAAAGTAGTCAGACTCTTACTCTTTCGGTTTTATTTTTTTTTTGTCTCTGACCGAAGAGTGTTTGAAATATCTTAAAATGTACCTAAGTCAAAACTGAAGGAATTCTCTGAGAAAAAATGCATAGGTTTTAAAGAAAAGTCCACTTCTGTTTTCAAAAGAGCTTTTCCCTTTACCTACTTGACCAAAATAAACATTTTGATGACTTTTGAAAAACAAAATTCCAGGTAATATGACTGGGAACCTTTTCTTTGGTACCCTCTAAGGAAGGAAAATAAGGTGTCAACTAGAACTAAAATTTAAATGTGATAAACAGTTCATCACAAAGTTCAACTAACCAGGACAATCAAGCCTATTAAAACTAAATCTCATTCACTAAGTTATTCTCTGAAACAGTTCTGAGAGGAAGTGAAAGGTGGAATCCAGTGATTCTCAACAGGACCCATGATTTCTACTTTTCAAGATTCTAAAATATTATTTATTTTCTTGTCCTTCTCTTCTTTCTCCTCCTCCTTCTTCTTAATAGTATTGCTATTAAATATGAGGTTTTGTGTTGAATATAGTTGGGAAGATAGACAGAAATGCAGTGACCTAACTGCCAATACTAGGGAAGACTGGGGTAACTGAGGGGGAAACTTGGGCATTGTTTAGTTAGGGAGTTTTGTGTTACAAGTAACCATAGGTGTCTTTGACCTGGTGATGTGATGCAGAAGTAACAGATTCATCAGAAGGTCCTGAGGAGCTCAGCACCCAATGTATAGAAGGAATAGCTGCAGACAAGCTCAAGATTTTTCAGCAGCAAAAAATTCTTGACTTTCTGTTATGAATCACTAGGAGTATTCATTTCTAATAGGTTTAGTGTCTGTTTACAATCTGACATTCTAGCAAGAGGAGAACTGATTGGCCAAACTGAGATTAGATGTGTAATAATATTAGAATATTTTAAGTTTATACCTCAAAGTCTATTTTTCTACATTCTCCATCTTTCCCACTCTGCTCTGTGCCCCTGGGAGGTCAGCCTGTATGGACTGAGTCATGGGCACTTGGTCCTCTGACTTATAGTTAATTTCAGAGAGCAATGGACTATCCCTCAGACACAACTCCATTTGTTTATAAAGTAATTTTTTGTTTGTTTTATGTTCTTTCCCCAAGAGAAGAAGTTACAACAGTCCTAAGGCTGAGGAGTATCTTTAAAGACCCACAAAGTTGTGAGCAAAGCATGAGCCCCAAAGCCCCAGACGCCTGGGTTTGAATCTTAATTTGGTCAATTTTTTTTTTTTTTTGGAGAGGTTTTTGCTATAGGGCGCGTGTGCTCGCCAGACAGACCGAGAGAGACAGAGAGACAGAAAGCGAGAAATCACCCCCCAGGGAAGATGGCCACGCCACAATCCCTTCTCCTCCATTCTCCTCTTGGGATCTTGGGCACGCACGCACACGCGCCCGGCGTGAGTTTAAGCCACCAGGTCCAGGATTCGAACCTCAGTCGACTACATGGAAGTCCAGCGACATAGCAATTACGTTAACTGCTGGTCCCAATTTGGTCAATTATTAAGTAAGTGACCTTAGAAAAGTTGTTCACCCCTTTTAGGCTAAAGGAGTATTATCAATGAAGTATAAGATACTTCCTATTTCAAATATGTAAAACTCCTGTGGGGATTATGAGAAAACAGAAAGTGCCTACTATGGTACCTAGCGCACTCAATAAATAGTGGCAGGAAAGAGTGGTAGTTTTTTGGTTTTTTTTTTGTTTTTTTTTTTTTTTTTTTTGCTATAGGGCACGTGCGCTCGCCAGAGAGAGAGAGACATAGAGACAGAAAGTGAGAAATCACCCCCCAGGGGGGATGGCCATGCCTCAATCCCTTCTCCTCCATTCTCCTCTTGGGATCTTGGGCACGCACGCACACGTGCCCGGCATGAGTTTTAAGCCACCGGGTCTGGGACTGGAACCGCGGTCGACTAAGTGGGAGTCCAGCGACATAGCCATTACGCTAACTGCTGGTTCCCAAGAGTGGTAGTTTTCATTATGGCTTGCAAAGCATCTCATAGATCCGTATATATGGAGTGAGAAGAGCTCTGAAAACCCACTGCTTCAACATCCCAATAGCCCCATCCCCCATGCCAGGGAGGATTCTATAAAGCCAGTTGGCTGGAACCTAGGGATCTTCTGGAACTTCCAATTGGCTTAAATCTGGTAACATTGATTGTGCATTTAGTGAGGGTTCATCTGTGGTGAGTGTTGCAATAAGACCTTCATAAATATTTTTTATATTAATGGTCAAAACAATCTATGTTGCAATTTCTGCCATTGTCCTCATTGTACAGATGGTGAAACAAGGCTCAAACAGATTAAGCAACTTTCTGGAAGTCACACAGTCTATGGTTGACTCAGAATTTGATACAGGAAGCCTGATCTCAGAGCTCCCATTCCTTTCTTATTTATATATATTGCCAGAGAATGTGTACACTCACCAGGGAAATACATAGAGGTAGAGGGAGAAAACCACCCCCCCCCTCCCACCCCATGGGATGTGGTCATGCCTCAATCCCTTTTCCTCCATTTCTCTATCCTGTTAAGATTTGGGGCACACATACACATGAACTCTGTATAATTTTTAGACTGCCATGCTGAACCTTAAGCAGGTTCAGCCACGTAGAATCCAGCTCTCTTAACCACTAACTATGGATCTAACTCTGAGCTCCCCATCTCATGCTCTCTGTGGTACTGCCTCAATATCTAGTTAAACAACACAGCAAACCGGAGCCACAGGTTCACATGTCAGGATGGCTATTTGGACTGAACTAATTAATGAGCAAAGTGACTAGTCTGATTGTTCTGGGCATGGTGCATCTACTGGGGATGTGGATGTTGTATAGGGCCAGACCATGATATCATATTAGCATCACATGGGAAGCTTTACAATAAGTACCAATGCCTGGACCTCACTGAAAAGGATTCTTATTAATTAGTTTATTTGCAGTGTATTTATGTATTTTTTCCTTGGAAGAAAGGCAGAAAAGGAAGCACTCCCAACAGGGTCCCCATGCCGTAATCCACCCTCAGTCTCGGTCTATATCATGGGCAAGTACCTGGCATACTCAGGGAGGTCCTGGGACAAAAAACCCAGAGCTTTCCCATGAGGCACCACCACTGTGCCACTGCCTGGCCCTGACATTCTTATTTCCATGCTCTGGGGTGGAGTCTGGACAAAGAAAAAGTTTTAAAGCTCCCCAAGCAGTTTTAATGTGCAGCCAATGTTGCAAATCATGGGTGTAGACTCTCCTGGGCCTCATTGGTGCCATTTAGTCATAAAGCTTCTTGAAATTTTTTAGGGATTGGGTTTGTTTATCTTGACATTTAGTTCAGAACTAATTACCTGATCCTCATATGCTAGACAATAATAAATTATATAAATTCTGAATTGGGACACCACTTTGCACAGAAATATTTATCAATGAGAACATTCTTCTCTATTACTAGTTATCATTAAGTTCCTTTTGGAAAATGGCAACATCCAAATCGCATTTTCCTACAAATCATGTATTGTTCAAAAAAAAAAAAAAAAAAAAAAAAAAAAAACACTTTGAAACACTGCAAGGCAGCCAACATCATTCAGTAAATTACACCATATGACTGGTGTAGGCCTCATTAGTTTTGCCCTCTTTGGCCTTATCAAGGGAACAGTCACTTCCCTTTTCAGTCTCTCCTGGGAACGGATTTCTTCACTTTTCCCTGAAAGGTCAGGACATCCCCCCTTTCCCTGAATTCCTCTTCAAGTAGTGACAGCTCAGTCTTTTGTTATCATCTTTGGAGTTCCCTTGAGGCTGAATTTCACTTACAAATTAAAGATGTTTGTAATTTAAGATAATTTACATTTGAAGAAGCAGAATAATTTTATTCTGAGCAAGGATATTTTCAGTGAATCCCATTGGAGATCTATCCATCATTCCCCTTCCTCTGTCCTACCAGGACATGATTTTGTTTAGGTATCTCTTCTTACTTCTGCATGGCCCATGTGTGTTCAGTAGCCGTTTGTGTTTGATATTCCACATACTCCTCCGAATGCACCCTTGTCCTCCTCCTCTCTGCCCTTGAGTGTGGGTGCCTGATCCGGCAATGAGTGTGCATTGATGGCATTCATGACTCCCTCACACTGTGGCTTTCTGCTGGCTTCCTCCTTTGTTAGGTTGTTGCAAGTCAACAGCATCCCTCCATGAATGATCGCAGACTTTCCTGGGCAAGTCTCTCTATCAGATTCTCTTTTCACATGTTCTGGTAACAGCTCCCTGTTCCTCAGGCTGAGGGCAGTATTGGCTTTTTGTCACCAGTCCCCTATTTACTGTACCATCCCTTGTCAAGTTCTCCAAACTTTGCTTATGATGAATAGTCACTTCATCAGGTTATGTTTTTCTTTCTTTTTTATTTTCACCCTTTGTAAATTTTTATTTAATTGCAGTACCTCTCTATAGTTTATAAAATGTTTTTCCAGCATATATGTAGTGCCTGTCAATCAAGTCAAAGATATTACCTTATACATTATCAACAGATAACTTTACACTCATGTGTTTGTTAAGTGTTTTTTTTTTTTAATCTCTGATCCCTTCCTTCTTACCCTATTATCCACCCCATCCTATACTATCTCTGGCAACTACAGTTGTCCTCCTTGCTATTGTACCTTCCCATCTTTCAGTTTCTGTCATACAGTGCAGGCATTCAGTATATATTGAGCCACATTCTTCTCATTTAACTAGTTAAGCTATCTCCTTCCTGTTGGGACACTAAGACCTTGTGTAACTCATACCTCCAGTCTCAGGAGCTGAGTCGTGATTAGTCTAACCTAGTCACAGGATTTCATTGGCCAGTATTAAGGCAATAAGTACATGTAATTCACTTTAAAACATTTCAGATATAGAGGTGAGCACCTGACATGTTGGCCAATTAGGTGGAAAGGAAAAAAGAAAGCTCTGACCTCAGCTTCTATCAGTGGTCACCTTATGAACAACAGGAAAGATACTGTGAGGAGAAAGACAGCATACTCACAGGGCAAAGCCCAGAATAATGACATTGGAGTCCTGATTGTCACATCTATGGACTAACTGCTATGGAAAATAATAAATCTCCTCAGAGGTTAAGTGCTTTTTACTTCTGTTTTTTGTAATTTGCTGTTGAAAGTATGATTAAGTTAAAAGTACAACATGATTGTATTAGTATTTCTTTTATTTGCGTAGCAGTCATAAGGTTTAAAGAATTTCTTATCCATTGTCCCATTTTATTTTCTCAATAGTAATATAAATTATTCTAATAATAGTAATATTGGGGCCAGTATGTGGCATGGTGGTTAAGGCAACTGGATCCCATATGGCTAACTGTGTAGTTTGAATACTGAACCCAGCAGCCTGAAAAAACATGCCAGCACCTGTGTGTGTGTGTACACGCCCAAATTTCCAAGAGGAGAAGTAATAGTGGCATGACCAACGCTCTTAGGGGTGATTTCTTACTCTCTCTATCTCTTCCATCTTTCTCCAGTGAACAAAAGTGCCCAATAGCAAAACAAATAAACAAAACCAAAATAGTGATAGCTAAGACCATGGGTAGTAATAACAGCTAAGTACCAGACACTGTCCAAACTGCTTTATCTCTAAACAAATTTGGTTAATTGTCATAACAACTCTATTCAACACGTACTACTAATATTCCTATTATAACTATTATTAGATGACAGAAAGAAGGCACGGAGATATCAAAATTTGACATCAGGTCACCCAGCTGATAAGTGGCAAAAGCTAGAATTTGCACTCAGGGTCTGTTCTTTATATTCTACCACTTATATCTCAAGTGGAGAAACTGAGACTTAGCAAAAAAGCTTATTAGGAGACAAATCAGGACTTGTCCTACATCTAGTGATGTTTTCACTATGCTGTATTTTTTTTTTCCAAAGAGCTTCCCATCAGGGCCTTTATAATAATTTGTGGAGCAGTTGATGCAAATGGGAATTCTTCAGCCTTCCAAGTTGTCCTTGAAGTGGACATGGGGCAACATATGTATAGAGACTCCCTCTAGGGGCCACTAAAAATAGTAGTCTACAAACATGGTATTCAAACTTTTTTCTCAAATGCTCCCTAAAATAATTTTGCCAATCAAAATACTCCTCAAATACTTTTAAGTTGTAATCTTAAAAAATTGCCATATGCTGATTCTGAGATGGCTACTGAACTTGAACTGTGAAACAGTGCTTTCACAGACTAAAAATGAAGATTTTCTGCTGAGCCTTCACCATCCAGATTCATTTCTAAAATGGAGAGACACAAACCCAGGCCCTTCTGAGATGGCTCCTGAACTTGGGTTGTAATATAGTGCTTTCAGGGACTAAAAATGCTGAGCCTTCCCTCCAGATTCATTTCTAGAGTGGTAAAATATTGTCTGGGCTCTCAAGCCCCTCCTTTATCCTACTAACAGAAGTGAGATTGCAGATAGCCTACTCCTGCATGCCTCTGATTGAATTTCACAAATTAGGAAGAAACACACAACACATCAGATGACCAGAAATCACCACAGGGGCACAAGAAATGTGAGAATGAAAGAAAATACCTCTCCTCCAAGGGAAAAGAATAACTCCTCTTTGTCCACAGACAGTACAATGGAAGGCCCAGAAATGTCAGATCAAAAATTTAGAATATTCACATTGACAAAGCTAGCAGAAATGCAAGAGAAGAGAGAAAAGGAACTCCAGAAGACAGAGGAGAAAAGAGGAAGTTCTTGAACGATCTGAAAGAGGGAGTACACAGCATAAAAAAGAATCAAACAGAGCTGTTAGAGATGAAGGCTGTAATACATGAAACCAAAACCTCCTTTGAGGGACTAGCAGTTGGCATAATGGCTATGTCGCTGGACTACCATGTAGTCAATCACGGTTCGGTCCCAGACCCGCTGGCTTAAACTCATGCCAGGTGCGTGTGCGTGCATGCCCAATATCCTGAGAGGAGAATGGAGGAGAAGGGATTGTAGCATGGTCATCCCTCCTTGGGGGTGATTTCTTGCTTTCTGTCTCTCTGTCTCTCTCTGTCTACCTGGTGAGCACATGCACCCAAAAATTTCTCTCTAAAAAATAAAAACCTCTTTTGAAAGTATTAAAAGCAGACTAGATCATACAGAAGATTGAATCTCAGATACAGAAGACAGAATCACTGGCCTAGGAAAACCCACCATGAAGACTAAGAAAATAGTCTCAAAAATGAGAATAATATATGAGAAATACTAAATATCATTAAATGTCCAAACATCTGGATAATTGGTATCTCAGAGGGTGACGAAACTAATAAGGGCACTGATAATCTAGTCCATGAAATCCTGGAAGAAATCTTTCCAAACCTGGAGAGGCACTCAAAGATCCAGTCCCAAGAAATACAAAGGACCCCAAATAGAATCAACCCAAGAAGATCTTCTCCAAGACACATTATAGCCAGATTGACCAAAACCACAAAGACAAGATACTAAGGTTGGCAAGAGAGAAACATCAAGTTACCTACAAAGGATATCCCATCAAGCTAAGTGGACCTCTCATTGGAAACAAAGTGAGTAAGGAAAGAATGGGAAAATTATATTCAAAGTGTTAGGGGTAAAACATTTTTAACCAAGAATATAGTGTACCCAGCAGGATTATTCTTCATATGGGAAGAAGAGACAAGAACATTCTCAGATAAACAAAACCTGAAAGAATTTACCAATATCAGACCAGCTATCCAAGAAGTTCTGCAGGGAGTGCTCTACCAGGAAAACTAAATACAGACACACAGAATAAGAGTTCAAAAACAACTAAGAAAATAGCCAATGTAATGGTAGGGGCAAGTCTGGAATTGAATATTATATTCCAGAATTTAAACTGGAAGATTGGATCACAACAGAAGATAGATTAAGTACATGAGACTGAACTAGTGAAATAGAATCATAATGACTTTTTACTAAAACATTACTGATTTTCTTCTGTGCTTGTTTTCCAGATTTAAGGATTTTTGTCTTGTTGAGCTGCCGATAGTTTCATGTACCTACTATTTGAACAGAATCTTAACCTGTTTCCTAGCTTTAAGTTTAAACAAAGCTCTCTTAGCAATTTTTTAAAATTTTTATTTATTAAAGCTAAAAACTGCTTTTCTTGAAATTAAAAAAATATATTAAAAAGTACCTCTTTAATGACCACATTAAGTTTTTTTTTAAGAATTACTTTGTTTAACTTTATTTATCTACTTATTTTAATTTGACCAGAGAGGGAGAGAGAGAGAGAGAGAGAGAATGTGAGAAAGCAAACTGCCAGGTCTGGGACTCAAACCATGGTCAGCCATGTGGGAGTCCAGCATCCTTAACCACCATGCCACCTGTCTGACCCAGGAACACAGTAAGTTTTATAGCACCAGCTCAGTGCTATTTTATAGTATATTCATTCTACTCAGAGTTTCATGCCTAAAGTCAGACATGTGTTCACAGATATGTATATATCAGCCGAATTTGCTATGACAGTAATTAGATTAATTAAGATATTTTGTGAATCAATAAAATGTGTGTTTGGGGGGAAAGAATCGAAAGCAACTGTAGACACCAGAGACAGTGTGGGAGGAAGAAGGGAAATGGCCGAGGATGAGAAATGGGGTGGGGGGGTATGTGTATATATATATCTATATATCTATAGATATATAGATATATGAAAAAAGAAGTGGAAAATTATTTGTCGACAGAGCCAGCAGATGGTATGGTGGTTAAGAGCGCTGGATTTCCACATGGCTGACCGCGGTTCAAGTCCTGGACCTGGAGGCTTGCTTTCTCACTTTCCTACTCTCTCTCTCACTCTGTTCCTCTCTGGTCAAATTGAAATAAATGAACAAACAGATAAATAAATAAATTTAAATAAAATAATTCATTTCAAAAAAAAAAAGAAAATCATTTGTTGATGATAACATGTTTGATTAAGCCACTGTACAGTGTATCCTGGATGGGAAATCACATTTTGTGTGCTGTGACAATGCTCAGTGAATGAATGTAAAACAAATTAATTAATTAACTAAAAAACTATCATATGCTACAAAGCATATAATTCTTGGTGTGTTATAATTTTGACATTAAAATAAAATTTTTGGATCATTTTTCTGTAATATTCCTTAAAATCTGAATTTAATTGCAGTTTGATATTCACAGCAATCTAGTCAAAACTTGTGGCAAGCAAATTGCTAATAGTTAGAAATTTTATACCTTTGGGACCAGCAGTTGGTGCAATGGATATGTCGCTGGACTCCCATGTAGTGGACCACGGTTCGAGTCCCGGACCCAGTGGCTTACACTCGCACCAGGCGTGTGTGTGTGCATGCCTAAGATACTGAGAAAAGAATGGAGGAAAAGGGATTGTGGCATGGCCATCTCCCCTGGCGGGGGGTGATTTCTTGCTTTCTGTCTTTTTGGAAATCATATACGCCCTATAGCAAAAACCTTTCCAAAATAAATAAATTAATTATTATTTTTTTAATTTCTAAAAAGAGGAAATTTTATATCTTTGTGGTTTCTTTTATTGGAATTCTATTTCCATCCCATATTACACACAGAATTTTATCTTAATACAATATGTTTTATTCCTAAAAGCATTTTATTAGCTTTGCAAGAAAAATATGAAAATAAACTAAAAAGTCTTTTTATTTATTTATTTATTTATTTATTTATTTTGGAGAGGTTTTTGCTATAGGGCGCGTGCGCTCGCCAGAAAGACAGAGAGAGACAGAGAGACAGAAAGCGAGAAATCACCCCCTGGGGGGATGGCCACGCCACAATCCCTTCTCCTCCATTCTCCTCCTGGGATCTTGGGCACACATGCACATGCGCCTGGCATAAGTTTAAACTGCCAGGTCTGGGACTTGAACTGCAGTCGACTATGTGGGAGTCCAGTGACATAGCCATTACGCTAATTGCTGGTCCCAAAAGTCTGTTCTTTTAAATTTCCTGTGACTATATAGTTGTAAAAGTTAAAATACAATACTTCTTTTGGACTGAATAATAGTTACATATATTATTAGTACATAATTTGTGAATAATTAATAACTACAAATGCGCACTTAAACTGGAAAAGCATCTATTAGTTAGATAATTGGTAGTTTTCTTACTCCATATTAGTTCATATGGAATTTACTTATTCCTAGAATGAGACAAGAACCAGTATTGATTCTGTTTGTGTGAGTTTTCTTATAATTGTGGATGCTGAGTGGCTTTATTGACAAAAAATTAAAATAAAGTCAAATAAAATTACTAATGTTTATTAAAGTAAGGTTACTCAATTATTCAAACACCTTCAGATAATTCACCAAAATATATTAGACTCTATCATGAAAAACTTTTTCAATGAGCAATCAGATTTTAATTTTATTCACAGTTTTTATCATATAATAGAATTAAATTATTTTTAAAAATTTTCCAGAGGATGCATGTACTAGCCAGAGAGAGACACACAGAGGCAGAGAGAGAAGGAGGAGAATGGACCCTGTAATAGGAGAGAGTCATGCTTCAATCCCTTCTCCATTTTTCCATCCTGTAGATATTTTGGGCATACAGGCACATGCAACCAGCTTGTTTTCAAATCACTGTATCTGGGATTTGAACCACATGGTTGACCATGTGGGATCTAGGTCCCTTAATCACTGTCATGAGGCTGACCCAAGATTATATTCTTATTTTTATTCTTTGTTTTATGTCTCCTCTCCTGTTCCTTACACATATGCCATACTACATGAAAGCAGGAATCTTGACTTTATTCTTTGGAATAGTGCCTGGTACATAATAAGTGCTTACAAATATTTTTTGAACAAATTACTGAGAGCACCTGAGTCCAAAGATAAGGCAACCACAGTGATTCTGTTAGGACAAAGGATGAAGGAAGACTGGATATGTAGATGACTGTGTTCTCCATGAGAGCACCTGGTGAAGCTTCCTTCTACCCCATGATTAGCCTCTCAGAAGTGTACTATTGGGGGACCAGCAGTTAGTGTAATGGCTATGTCGCTGGACTCCCATGTAGTCGACCGCAGTTCGAGTCCCAGACCTGGTGGCTTAAACTCACATGGGGCACGTGTCCAGGCGTGTCCAAGATCCCGAGAGGAGAATGGAGGAGAAGAGATTGTGGTGTGGCCATCCCCCCTGGGGGGTGATTTCTCACTTTCTGTCTCTCTGTCTGTTTCTGTCTTTCTGGCGAGCGCATGCGCCCTATAGAAAAAACCTCTCCAAAAAAAAAAAAAAAAATATATATATATATATATAATATATAAAATAAATAAATAAATAAAAAGAAGTGTACTGTTGTCCTATACCCAAATGTACAATAGAGCACTCCCCACTTTCCCCGTACCTCTGTTTCTAGGTTCCTTGGCAACCACCACTCTGCCTTCTCTCCAGTAGGAGATGCCCCAGCAGAATGAATGGGCATTTATGGTGTCCTGGGGTAACCTTGGTGTGTCTGGTCTGTCTGCCAAGCTCTGTTCATTCCCCACCTGATACACTTAGGAAAGTTTCTAGAAGGCTCCAATGATACTTTAACAAGACCACACTTACATTTTTATGCCATTTGAAGGTCTACAAACTCAATTATCATATCTAATTTTTATTTTTACTTCAGCTTTGTGAGTTGGGCAGGACACATATTATCACCCCTTTATTTAAAGATGAGGAAATTGAGGCCCAGGTAGGTAGAGAAACATGTCCAATATCATATCAGTAGCACATAGCTGAGTGTGAGTTTGAATGCCTAGTCTAAAAAGTATAGATTTGAAATTAAATTCAGCTTGGTTCAGCAATTTACCAGTGCGACTATAGGAAAGTGTATCTCTGATCTTGGGTTGAATCGGTATAATGGAACCATTAAGAACATTTGATGTCAGAGGAGATAAACACATTTCAAGTCTTCGCATTCACCTATACATTATCTTCTCTGCCATGAGGAAGTATTATTATGCTCGTTTTAAAGATGAGAAAACCGAGGTATAACATAGTACAACAGTAGTCTTCAAGGATGTGGACTTTGGAGTCAAGCTGCTTGAGCTCACATTCTGATTCTATCACTAATGGGCAAGTTACATAACACCTTGCTGGCACAGGTAGGTCAACATATGTCAACTAATATTAGGAAACTTTTCCAAGGCTATAAACAACTGTGACAATACCAAGTTTCAAGCTAGTCAATTTGGTTGCAGAGACTGTTTTTCCCATAACACCATGTATCTTGAGAGACAGAAAGTCAGAAGGAGATAAATAGAAATAAAGAAAATCTGTAATTTTGAGAGTGACAGAAACTACAGAGGAGAGGGGAGAAAGAAATTTGTGGAATAGCTGGGCATTTAACTGTGTGACTAGAAATAGGATTTATCTTAAATGCCCTTTCCATACATTCCAGTAATGAATTAAATAGTTCAACAATGCTTCTTTGCTATAAAAATGTTGTTTCTTTAGAAAGCACTGTGATAAGATAGGCCACAAGACAGCCCAGCTTTATTTATGTTGAAATTTCTTAAGAATCTCAACAGTTCACTCTAGGTAAGACCTCCCACGTGGGGACTTAGAGAGAAGGGGCAAAAATTCTTAGGGCAAATGACACTGCTTATTTCCCCAGAAGCAATATGACCTGCATACTGTGGATCCTCATTCTATCTTGGGAACTGATCAATTGGCCAATCAAAATATCAACCCATTGAGAGTTTCAAGGCGGAAACCATGCTGTCTTTTCCGTTTGTATCTCCTCCCATCTCCATGTCCCTAATAAGTAAACCTTGTTTTCCCTCTGGCAAACTGTATCCAGGAAGTCCTACCTTCCCTTCCAAGTAGAAAGATTTCTAGAAATGGTCTTAACCTGGAGAAAAGAAATGGTCTCCTATTTTCAGCTGGTGTAGGTGTTGCCCATTGGAGTCACCTGCTAGATGGAAATAAATCAGCTCTATACTGACTTATAGTCTTGTCTCCCAAAACCCAGGTTTCTCCTTTGCCTGTAGTACCTACAATAACTACCACAACACCAACAATACATGGAACAAGTATTGATAGTAAGCATATACTATATTCACTTGCTGAAATCAAGTATATATATTTTAATTATTTAAGTACATTTATTTATTTTGTATGTACATATGTATTTATTTATTTTTGCTATAGCAGAGAGTGACAAAGAGAAAGAGAAAGTGAGAAATCACCCCCCCCCACCCCAGGGGAGATGGCCACACTGCAGTTCCCTCTCTTCCATTCTCCTCTTGTGATTTTGGGAATGCATGCACACATATCTGGTGTGTTTTTCAAACCTGTAGGTCTGGGACTCAACCACACAGTCGGCCTTGTGGGATCTAGTGCCTTAATCGCCATACTTTCTGCACACTCAAGGTTATTTCATTCATAATACAGAGAAAGTGTGCAGACATGAGAAAGAGAGAGAGAAAGCTATAGGTTTTTGCATGTTGATTTTGTATCCTGCCACTTTACTGTATTCATTTATCACTTTCAGGAGTTTTTTTGTGGATTCTTTTGGATTTTCTATGTATGTAATCATATCATCTCTAAGTAGAGATAATTCTACTTTGCTCTTTCCCTGTGTGAATGCCTTTTATTTTAGTCTCTTGTCTGATTGCATTGGCTAGAACTTCCAGTACTATTTTGAAAAGAAGTGAAAAACCTTGTCTGGTTCCAGTTTTTAGTGGAAAAGCTTTCAACTTTTCCTGATTCAGCATGATGTTAGCTATGGGTTTGTCATATATGGCTTTTATTGTGTTGAGGAATGTCCCTTCTATGCCAATTTTGCTTGTAAAGATCTTGGACACGTATAAATGTCCCTGGAAAAATGATGTGTGTTTTAGAACATCATCTCACCTGACTTTGGGGCATTATTGTGTTGCAGAACATCTGTGATCTCTTTTCAGCTTCTGAATTTGTAAATTCAGTGTGTACTATGTGGTCTTTTATGGTCCCTCTATACTACTTCTGTTATTCTTATCAATAGAAATAATAAGATCTAACATTTCTTGGATACTTACTACAGCCACTGTGTTAAATACTTAAAATGTATTAATATATCTAACCTGTACAATAAAAAAACCTGTGAGTTATCAGTGTATGAATGTTATTCCCAACTTTCAAATGAGGAAACAAAAGTTTAGAGAGATTAAATGTGTTTCTCAGGGTTACACAGGTAATAGTGGAAGAATCAGGATGTAACTCCAGACCCTTCACTCCACCACATGCAACTGCTCTTCCAAGGTCCACGTGAAGAAGGAAGTTCAATTTACCTTTGTCCATATATTCAAGGTTAGTGTTTTTACAGTACAACATATATGTTGGCCTAAATCCATATTCTGATGTCCAGCCATGTTCTTTGGGAAAAGTCTGCTTGTGAAATTCCTACATGATAGTAAAAATGATGGTATTTCCTTTCAGTACATATAAAAAGCCTGCCTGAAATCTTCTTTTGGAAAGTTGGGGAATAAAAATAATAATTTATACAGTGGAATTAAGGCAGACAGGGGCATTTTGCTTACAGAGTTTCAGTGGTCCAAATTGGGTTCAGACTTGGTCACTGGGTGAGAACACTTGCTAGCATTTTGCATTTTCCTGAGAAAACAGGGAACAGAAAAAAAAATAAAATAAAAGAAGCAACAAAATATGAATTAAGATATAGAAAAGAAATTATAAAATTATTACATAAGATAAGGGTTTATGCAAATGAAAACCACAATGAGGTACTCAATTGCCCATTAAATGCATTCTCTACTTAATATATTTTCAACATACAATGGGTTTTCAACTTATAATGGGTTTATCAGACCATAAACCCATAGTAAATTGAGAAGCATCTATAATTGGTATTCTATGACTATTGTAAAAATACACAGCATAAATTTAATAAATGATATTGTACTTAAAAAAAGATAAGGGTTTATGGGTGGGAATCTTGGGAGGAAACAACATAAGCTCATATGAGCAACATGACAGCATCACTACCATCATCATCATCATCACCAGTAGAAAAGAAAGGTGGGAGAGGGGCAATAATTAAATGAAATGTTATCAAGCATCTATTATTATTGGTCTACTGAACTTAATTCCCAATTTGGACCACTATCACCCTGTAAGCAAAATGCCCTTGTCTGTATTAATTCCACTGATGAAACTCTGAGAGATAGTGGGGAAAGGTCTCTATCAACTCTTACTAGGCATTGGTAGATGTTTGATGGGAGATTATTAATTCCAAGGCCCTTTGGGTTTATCATAGGGCAGGAAAAGTGCTTTGGAATCCAAATAAAATGTTTACAAAAAGAAATCCAGGAACTGGCAGTTGAAAGCCAGCTATCCTGCCATAAAGAGGAAAGGGACAATGGATATTAGAGGGACAAGGGATATTAGAGGGTCACCGAGAAACAGTTTTTCTTTTAGAGAGCCAGAGATAGGTCTTACCTACTTATTGAATGTTTAATGTTTTTAATGATCATAGCCACCATTTAAAGTGGGTACTATTATTGTTGACATTTCGTAGATAACAAAAAATATAGAGAACTTGCCTAAGGGGTTGTAGAAATGGCAGCCATATGCCTCCTGCTGTTGGAGTTCCCTGAAAACACACTGGGTGCAGGTGCACCTGCCTAGGATCCTGGTTGGCTAGAGCACTGAAGGACGGGATAGTGGTGAGAACTAAGCCCTCTGGAGAGTTCTCTCTCTCTCTCTCTCTATCTATCTCTATCTCTCTCTCTCTCTCTCTCTCACCCACACACACACACATTCTATCATGAATAGTAACTTTTAAAAGTACAGAGAGAAAACATAATTGCTCATGTGAGAATAGGTGATAATTGCGAGATCCAGCAGTAATTGTGAGATCCAGGAATTGAATCCAGAGGTCTGACCTTAAAACTCATCATGTTACTCCATCCATTGCAGACTGTAGCTTTGGTTTCCTTAATGTATTAGTCTTCAACTCCATCTCTCTGGTTCACATTGCGGATTTTGATTCAAAAAGAACCCAAGTTGATTCTAAGTTTTCCAGTGTCCCTTGATTTGTGTTTTTCCAGGCAGGGTTACAGTAATAGCTACTGATAGTCCTCTCCTAAGCACTTTACAGGTTTATTTTATTTATAGTCTCATCAAAATATACAACAAGTACCAATAATGAGAAGCCAAAGCACAAAGTGATAAGTAACTTGCTTGAGGCCATATATTCAGTGAATGAGAAAAATCATGGTTTAGTCTGGCTTCAACTCCCTTGCATAATCACTATGTTCTGCTGTCTCCTTAGTTAGAAAGCTTTGAAAGAACAGTTTGGAGTAGTCTGTGTAACCTGAAAATTCAAGAAATTGCCTTTAAAATAAAACAAGGTTTGTAAATATAGCCAATCCAGGGAAGTGATTGACTACTATCTGTTCTCAGTTTTGATTTAGAACGTCTGAATAGGGAAATACAATAAAATAGTATTTTCTTCTAGGTGCACAAGCACATCTCTGAGCTCTGATCTTCAAGTTTTAATAAACATGCTGATGTTGGACTTAGACTTAGGGATGTCATATTTAGGTAATCATATTTAAGTAAATTTCCACCTGGGACAAAGCGCCTTTGGCCTTTGAAACAGGTCTGGATCCTAGATGGTAAGTCTTCATTGTAAAGAACAGAAAAGGAGATATATATATATATATATATATATATATATATATATATAAAATCAGTAATTGACATTGTCATAAATGTGTTTCTTTCTAGTTTTGGTGGTTTTATTTTATTACATAGAATATTAAAATAAAAAATTAAAACAGCAACGGAAAAGCAAGTTCAAATGACCTTTAATCATATCACTTTCCTTATCTTTAAAACAGTAAAAGACCAAAGCCGGCAGGTGGCATGGTGGTTGAGGGTGCTGGACTCCCACATGGCTGACCACAGTTCGAGTGCCGGACCTGGCAGCTTCTCATTTGCCTTATCTCTCTCTCTCGCTCCTCTCTCATTCTGTCCCTCTCTGGTCAAATAAAAATAAAGTTAAGCAAAACAATTCTTTAAAAATCAAACCAAACAAAAAACAAAACAAAACAAAACAACAGTAAAAGACCAGCAACAGTGACACAATGGTAACATGTGCTCTGTGAAGGTTAACACATATGGCAAGATCACAGTTCCAAGTCCTCAGATTTCTCAGTACATGCTGGATATACACACACACACTTGCCTGTGATCCAGGCCAGCTGAGGCTGAGGGGTACACTGCAGTGTAAAGACCTTGTTGGGGGTCTCTCTCTCTCTGAATATATAAACAGATTCTCTCTCTCTGAATATGTAAACAGATAAACTTTAAAAAAAAGACATTGTGTAAAGAGTAAAAGCAATCTATGACCCCTTCATTCCAGCTCCAGTAATATTCACTGTCAACATTCCTACTTTTGAGCCTTCCTTTTTGCTCTGTGATCATACAAATATACATATATATCATTTACATAGCATATACTATCAACTGATTTTTTAAAAAATATAGAAATGCAATTATATTTTCCCCTTCACTTAAAAATACCTCCTAAGGCCAGGCGATAGTGTAACTTGACCAGACTGACGTGGGAAGGTCCTGGGTTTGAATCCTGATATTCCAGGCATGTGCATGCGTGGTCATGATCTATGCTGGCTGAGACTGGTGGTGGATCTTGGCATAAAAATGCAGTTGAGGGACCAGCAGTTAGCGTAATGGCTATGTCGCTGGACTCCCACGTAGTCGACTGCGGTTCGAGTCCCGGACCCGGTGGCTTAAACTCACGCCAGGCGCGTGTGCGTGCGTGCCCAAGATCCCAAGAGGAGAATGGAGGAGAAGGGATTGTGGCGTGGCCATCCCCTCTGGGGGGTGATTTCTTGCTTTCTGTCTCTCTGTCTCTCTCTGTCTGGCGAGCGCACACGCCCTATAGCAAAAACCTCTCCAAAAAAAGAAAAAAAAAGCAGTTGAGTTCTCTCTCTGTCTCTCTCTGGTGAGCACACATGCCCTATAGCACATTTTAAAATAATTATAGAGAAGAAGATTCCTCATGGCTCCTGTGAACTAGTTATTTCAGGGTACAAGAGAAATGAAGATTTTCTACTGATAATTCAGCCTATGGAATGTCTGATAAAGAATTTAGAGTATTCATAATGGTGAAGCTAACGGAGGTGAAAGAGAAGAGAGCCAATGAACTGCTAAAGAGAAAGGAGAAAGAAGTTGACAAGTTCCAGGAGGTGAGGAAATTCTTGCAAGATGTAAAAGAGGAATTACACACTTTACAGAAGAGTTGAACGGAACTGTTAGAAATGAAGTCTATAATACAGGAAGTCAAAATCTCCCTTAAAAGTATTAAAAGCAGAATAGATCATACAGAAAATAGAATCTCAGACGTAGAAGAGAAAATGGCTGGCCTAGAAAAATCCACCATGAAGACTGAGAAAATGGCACAAAAATTTGAGAATAATATACGAGAAGTACTAGATACCATCAGCTGTCCAAACATCTGGATAATTGGCATTCCAGAAGGTGAAGAGACCCATAAGGGCATTGATAATCTATTCCATGAAATCCTGCAAGAAAACTTTCCAAACCTAGAAAGGCATTTGAAGATCCAGTCCCAAGAAATACAAAGGACCCCAAATAGAATCAACCCAAGAAGATCTTCTCCAAGACACATTATAGCCACGTTGACCAAAACCACAGACAAAGACCAGATATAAGATTGGCAAGAGAAAAACATCAAGTTACCTACAAAGGACATCGTATCAGGCTAACAGCAGATCTCTCATCGGAAACAATGCGAGCGAGGAAAGAATGGGAAAATATATTCAAAGTGTTAAGAGAAGCAATTTCAGCCAAGAATACCGTACCCGGCAAGATTGTCTTTCATGTGGGAAGAAAAGACAAGAACATTCTCAGATAAACAAAACCTGAAAGAATTTACCAGCACCAGACCATATCTCCAAGAAGTTCTCAAGGGTGTGCTATATCAGGAAAATTAAATACAGACACACAGAAAGAAGAGTTCAAAAATTAAGAAAGTGGCCAGCTTAATTGTAGGGATAAGTCTGGAGTTGATCCCAGAATTTAATCAGGAAAATTGAACCAGAACAGAAGATAAAGGACATAAGACTGATAGATTCATGCACCTACCATTTGAACAGAATCCTAACCTGTTTCCTGGCTTTAAGCAAAGTTTCTTAGCATTTCTTTGGTTTAAGTTAAAATTGGTTTTCTTAATGGTACCAAGTGAACTTACCATTGAAAGTAGTTAGATTATTTAAGAAATTGTGTGATTAATACAATGTGGGTGGGAAAGAAATGGAAGACAATTGTAGACACCAGAGAGAGTGTGAGAAGAGGGTGGGAAAGGACAGAGGGTCAGAAAGAGGGGTAAAAAAATTCTAGGAACTAGAAATGGAAAATTTTTGATAATGATATGCATAATTAAGTCACTATGCAGTATATTCTGGATGGGAAATCACATTTTGTATGCTGTGATGATGCTTAGTGAAAGAATGTAAATTAAGTTACAAAAAAAAGTTTCAGAAAAAAATATCTATTCGATGACTGCAGTAAGATATATAGCCCCAGCTAGGTGCTACTTTATAGGATGCCTAAAGTTAGACTTGTGTTCATGGAAATGTATATATCATCTGTGTTTGCTATGAAAATATTTATATTAATTAAGATCTTTAGTAATTCAATAAGATGTGGGGGGAAAAACAGTATAGAAAGTAAACATAGATACCAGAGATAGTGTGGGAAGAGAGTGGGAGATGGCAGAGGGTAAGAGATAGGGAATCAAGGATGGGGGGGGGGGAAGCAAACATACAGGAAACAAGAAATGGAAAATTATTTGTTGACAATAGCATGTGTGTTGATGTGCTTGATTGAGACAATATACAGTGTACTCTGGATGGAAAATTTCATTTTGTATGCTGTAATGATGTACAGTGAATGAATGTAAATAAATAAATTTAAATTTTAAAAAACAGTAAATAAAATAATAATTATAAATAAAACTAAAGTAAATAACTTAAAATAATTCCTAAACTTTCCTATGTCAGTATTTACAGATTTATCTAATTTTACTTTGAGCTCCTGTATGCTATTCCATCATATAGATTATAATTTAAACAACCTTTTATTGATGAACATTTGTTTCAAAATATTTGCTAGTACAAAAAGTGCTACAAAGGTCACCCTAGTGTACCTTTTTACACTCCCAAATTGGTGTCTTGTTTTGTTTTTGTTTTTGTTTTTTGTTTTCTTTTCTTTTTTTTTTTTTTTTTGAGAGGTTTTTGCTATAGGGCGCGTGCGTTCGCCAGACAGACAGAGAGAAACATAGAGACAGAAAGCGAGAAATCACCCCCCAGGGGGGATGGTCACGCCGCAATCCCTTCTCCTCCTTTCTCCTCTCGGGATCTTGGGCACGCATGCACACGCGCCCGGCATGAGTTTTAGGCCACCGGGTCCGGGACGCAAACCACAGTCGACCACATGGGAGTCCAGCGACATAGCCGTTATGCTAACTGCTGGTTCCCCCCAAATTGGTGTCTTTTTAGAGCATTTAGCATTTGTCCAAAGATGTCAGATGGTTGAAAAATTTTCCTCCTTGAACTAAGCAAGTAAAGCCTGATTATTTAATTCTCAGTTTCCCAGACTTCTTTCCACAAATACTTCTTACTTCTGATCCTGGTTTAAGTACCCACAACTAATAGCAAGGGTTTAAACTCTAAATTCTTAAAGGCAGTAACATATCCATACTTTTATTTCAAGAAGACAATTTAGCAGACATCTTTACTTCCTTCCTCCCTCTTCTCCCCCAGCCTCCCACCACTTAAGTTCATATTTTCACCCTGAACACTGTCTCTAGGGCCATTACCGAGTCATTTTGGGGTTCACAGAGACCAAAGACTTGGAAGCTGTTGCTCAGATGAATTCAAATATACCTCCAGGATTCCATTGTTCATACACAAAGAAAGGATCAGCTTCTGACATGAAGACTGTATGTTGAAAAGCTTCTTCAGTCTTGGGTAGAGCTTGTTTCTTGTACACTTAGAATGGAAGCAAGCAGAAGAGATCAACATGAAGCAATGGATCTCACTCTCCACCCCCAACCCTCCACACAACACACACCCTTCTAATGCGAGAGGAGAACCCGCAGGTCCCAATCCAGCCAAGCCCTGGGGACTGGACCTTCCTCCTAGATCTTTCCATGGAATCTGGAGAAAGATGGATATGGGAAGGGGGAGGTGAAGAGTGTGGAAACCTCCCAGTGGTTGCTGCAGTAAAGACCCTGAGAAGAATAATGAGTGAAGGAATTCCACATCTAGCTGACTCCCTCCAACCTTCAGCAAAGAACGGGGTTAGGAAAAGTGAACAGATGTGTGGAAGAGGAAATCGGAGGGACTGTGCTTAGAGGGCCTGGAAGCAGCTCCACTGTGCAATGTCTCTGACACCAAGAGATGTCTCTTTCCCCTTTCCCTCACTTGAAAAGGAACACCGACTCCATGGGAAGCAGTCTTGAATGATGACTTGGTCTGCCTTCAACAGGCTAGCAGTCCCAGAAACAAAAAGCAAAGTCATTGCCATTTTATCGTTTCTGGAGATCATGGCCATTCCCTTCCTGTTACCTTTGCCCTACACCTGCCTTTAGGATTCCAAAACTGAGCTCCCAGCGAACTGCTGACTTTGACCTTCATGCAGCAATTCTTTCTCAGCTGCAGGGCTCTAGTCCTTTGTAGGGCGTCTAGCTCGAGGCTGGACTCCAGCTTCCCAGGAGATTTCAGAAGGTGGTTGAAGAGCGGGCAGAACAAGAGGAGGCCAATTCAATGGGCAGTCACTCTCCTGGTCTTCCCCAGGGAAACTGGAGCCTGCCTGGCGCAGGAAGACACAAGAGGCGGGAGCCGGAGCTGTCCATGGTCCTGGCCGTCGTTAACGCGAGTATTTAAGGACCGGGCAGCCGCCTACCTTCTGCTAAATAGCACAAAGGAGTCTGGTACTGCGGAGTTGAGAACGATTTCTTTCTCTCTTTTCTTTTCTTTTTTTTCTTTTTTTTTTTTAAAAAAAAATACATTCAATCACATTATTTAGCTTACAAGTGAACATTTCAATATACGAAGATTTCTCCCCAGTCCAGTTGATCAAAATATCTTCAGCAGATAACATCACTACCTCCCCATCCCGTCAATGTTCTGTTTCCATATCCCTCCTCTAAATGTCCTTCCCCAGGTCCCACTCCTCCACACACACCAAATGTGGCATTCGCACCAATCTCCTGTGTTTGTACATCCTTTAGTCAATTAGTTTCAGTCATAGAGTACGGACACTCGGTATATATTAAGTGGGGACATACAATGTCTCTCCTTCATAGCCTGGCTTGCTTCACTCAGCAGTAAATCTTCCATATTCTTCCACTTTCTATCAAAATACGGGGTTTTGTTGTTTTTTTTATGGCTGAATAGTATTCCATAAAGTATATATGCCACAGTTTTTCAATCCATTCATCTGTACAGGGGCATTAGGGTTGGTTCCATGTCTTAGCAATCGTGAATAGTGCTGCAATAAACATCGATGTGCAAGCACTTTTCCGATGAAGAATTCTTCTGTCCTTTGGGTAGATACCAAGGAGTGGGATTGCTGGATCATATGGTAGTTCTATTTGTAGATTTTTGAGAAATCTCCAAATTGTTCTCCACAGTGGCTGGACCAATTACATTCCCACCAGGATTGTAAGAGAGAGTTCCCCTTTCACCACAACCCCACCAGTACTTATCTATTTTTTTTTTTAATCTTAGACATTCTGACTGGGGTTAGGTGGTATCTCATTGTTGTTTTGATCTGCATTTCCCTTACGATGAGGGATGCTGAACACTTTTTCATATGCCTTTTGGCTATTCGTATGTCATCTTTAGAGAGTGTTTTTTTCAACTCATTCTCCCATCTTTTAATAGGGCTGACCATCTTTTTTCCAAATTCCTGCTTGGGTTCCTTGTGTATTCTGGTTATCAGTCCCTTATCTGATGCATAATTTACAAAAATATTTGCCCATTTTGTGGATTCACACTAATTACTGTGTCTTTTGCCATGCAGAAACTTCTTAGTCTGATGTAATCCAATTTGTCTGTTTTGAGGATTATTGATTGATTTTAATTTACCAACTCTCAAGCGAGGTCAACCCTCTAGAGCGCAAATCATTGTCCCGGAGAATCTGAAAGTTTTTGTTGATGACAGTGCCATATATTTTAGAGGACTTTTAACTCTGACTCTTCTAATGCATCCCACCCTCTGGTCCATCCCCGTGCTTCCTCCCCCTCTAAATCCCTTTCCCTTCCCCCAGCTTTGTTCCTTGATCTAGGCGGAAGGATGAATACATAATCTAGGTGAAGGCTGAGTCCCCAAAGGATATTTCCAACTTTATTTCTGATCTTCAAGCAGCCGGGTTAGCCCTGGTCATTCTGAGGCAATCTGAGCCTGGGATTGAGTTAAAAACTCATTGTTGTACCCTGCATATAGACCAGATAGGATTTTATATTCCTCAATTAGAAAATGAGTTTCTGTGGGCCAGCTGGTGGTGCAGTGGTTGAGGGAGCTGGATCCCACATGGCTGACTGAACAGTTGAGTCCTGACCAGTGGCCTGAGAATCACTTGGTTGCATATGCAGTGGTGCCCAAAATCCCCAGAGGAGAATGGAGAAGGGATTGAAGCATGGTCATCTCCTGTGGAGGATGCTTTCTTACCTTCCCTCTCTGTCTTTTTAAATATGGTGTAAGCTCACACACCCCACATTAAAAAAAGAAAGAAGAAAGGAGGAGGAAGGAAGGAAGGAAGAAGAAAAGAAACTGGATCCTTGAACCGGTAAGGTTTGAATATCTTGAAATGTGGCATGCTTTTGCACTTGTGGTTCCTTCTAGCTGACTCTGATATAGGACTGAAGTATATAAGGTGTTTCCTCTAGGGCCAGAACTTTCCTGGGGAGAGAAAAGAAGTTCTAGGAGTGGGAAGTCACATAGGCAGAAACACAGCTCTACTAAATCAATTCTGTGGTATCTCGACAGAGATGGTCGCCCTTGCAGCGATAATGTTAATGCACCAGGCCCCATCCTAAGCATGACATAAATGCTCAAATAAGTACTGGTAAAATTAAACCTGAAAAACACAATAGATAGTGCTGTAAAGCATGATATGTTAGCAGGTCCTCTCTTCACCCCATCCAACCTTACGGCAGATTTTTGGAGATTTTTATTCTACAATCCTTTACTAACCCATACTGGAGCAGGGCACTTTCTTGTTACATTTGCATATTTGAGGGGCTGGTTTGTCTTCCTCTATTTTGCATGAATTATCTTTTCCATTAGGCTTCCTAGTTGGTTTCATCAAAGGACAGCACTTGAACAAAGCACTCTGAGAGGGCAGTAACTTGACCACAGTGCCAGATACTTTTATTTTTTAAATTATGGGGCCATGGAGCTGGCATAGGTTGCTGATCTCCCACGTGGCCAACTATGGTTCAAATCCCTTACCTGGCGTCTTTCTCTCTCTCTCTCTCTCTCTCTCTCTCTCTCTCTCTCTCTCTCCCTCATCAAATTAAAGTAAGTAAATAAATAAAGCTAAGTGAAAGAATAAAAAGTAATTTTAAAAATATATATTATAGGGCCAATAGGTGGTATAGTAGATATGATGCTGAAATCTCATATGGCCAACCACAGTTTGAACCCTGGATCTGGAGACCTGAAAATCACTTTGGGTGCATGTGCATTCATGCCCCAAATCCCAGGAGGAGAATGTAAGAGAAGGGATTATGGCATGGCCATCTCCTCTGGAGGGTGATTTCTCACTTTCCCTCTCACTCTCTGTCTCTCTCTAGAGAGTGCACACACCCTATGGCAAAAATCTTTTAAAAAGATCATTTCTACTCTCTATCCCTGGAAACAGAAAAAGTCTCCCAGTTCTCACTCCCTGGGGTGATCTTAAAATTAAGCGGCAAAGTGAAGCCATGTTTTCTTGTGCTTGTTCCTCAGTAAAACAACCTGTCAGGGGAATGATCTATTCTTAAAACAATTTTGTTTTATGTTAGTCAATTTATAAGACCTGCACAGTATATTTCCAGCTGAAAGAAATGTCTTTAGCAATGACATAAATTCTGGCTTTATGGAAGTTATGATTTACAATTATGCTGGTAATGTTGCAGCTTCTGAAGGAAAAGGAAACTGCAAAATGAGGAATATATGTAGAAATGAAGGTGGAAAGTGAAAGTCTTCCCATTCTATCTCCAAAGTTGCCTTTTTTTTAGAGGTTTGTGCTATAGGGAGCATGCGCTTGCCAGAAAGCCAGAGAGAGACCGAAAGCGAGAAATCACCCCCCAGGGGAGATGGTCACGCCGCAATCCCTTCTCCTTCATTCTCCTCTTGGGATCTTGGGCACGCACGCACCCGCACCCAGCGTGAGTTTAAGCCACCGGGTCTGGGACACAAACCGTGGTCTGCTATGTGGGAGTTCAGCGACATAGCTATTATGCTAACTGCTGGTCCCTAAAGTTGCCTTTTTAACGTTACAGTTCTAGCATCAATTTGATGCAGATTTCATTAATTTATTGCTGAAAACATTTATACACATACATACATATTTGACTAGTAGAAAGATTTAAATTCTGATTTAGTCAAAACTCTTCTCAAAAGGGAGCTAGAGAGTTTTTACATAGAGCATCTCCACAAACTCCATCTCTTTGGAGAGAGGAATATATTGGGATCATGTTGTTGTCTCATGATGACCAGAATAGTAACAATAGCCAAGTCTTTTTTAAAAGTTATTTTATTCAACTTTATTTATTTATTTATTTATTTATTTAAATTTGACCAAAGAGGGACAGAATAAGAGAGAGAGAGAGAGCAAGCCACCAGATCCAGGACTCAAACCAGCCATGTGGGAGTCTAGCACCCTTAACCACCATGCCACCTTCTGGCCCCCAATAATAACCAATCCTTATGGGAGGTCCTTTGTGCTTTATATTAGAACAGTAAACATTAAAAATGCCATATGTTACTGAGAGTGACTGAGGGGTTTCTATACACACCATATATAATTGAATTTATGTTACAATCTTATTAGCTAGGTGTGCTTTCTCTCTCTCTCTCCCCCTCTCTCATCCTCTCTCTCCAGCAAGTGCACACTGCCCTCTGGAAATTAAAAATAGAAAGAAAAGAAAGAAAGAATGAGTAACTTGTTGATCACTTACTATCTGCCAGACACTAAGGATTTTAAACTAAAGTCAAGACTCCTCTTCTTATAAAATTGGCATTATATTACTGGATTATTTGAAACACAACTAAATTATATAATTAAGAAATCTAGAGTTATGGGGCCAGCATGCAGCATGGTGGTTAAGGCACTGGACATTCCCACATGGCCAAACACAGTTTGAGTCCTGGACCTGGCGGCTTTCTTTCTCACTTTCCTTCTCTGTGTGGCTGTCTTTCTCTGGTCAAATTAAGATAAATGTGGGACCAGCAGTTAGCGTAATGGCTATGTCGCTGAACTCCCATGTAGTTGACCACGGTTCGCGTCCCAGACCGGTGGCTTAAAACTCACACCGGGTGCATGTGCGTGCATGCCCCAAGATCCCAAGAGGAGAACGGAGGAGAAGGGATTGCGGCGTGGCCATCCCCCTTGGGGGGTGATTTCTGCTTTCTGTCTCTCTGTCTTTCTCTGTCTGTCTGGCGAGCGCATGCGCCCTACAGCAAAAACCTCTCCAAAAAATTAAGATAAGTGAATGAATAAATAAAATTAAATAAATAATTCTAAAATAAAAGAAACCTGAGTTAAAATATAGATTTCCCCTTTCAGAAACTCATTGAACACTAATGCTACACACTCACAATGTTCTTACATGTATTATTGTTTTGTACACAACAGGATCAGTAGTTGATAAAACAAAAATGTATTTTTAAAAGACTAATCATTTACTAAATATTAAACAAATAACCATACAAACATACTGGAAATGTATTCAGTCCTATAGTTGTGAACTAGGCTTTTATTATCCAGATTAAAAGACTTATTATTTAATAGTAAATTATTAAAAAATTAGATCATCTTTCACTCAATATGCAATTTATGTTAAAATAACAACTTAATATTAAACTTTGACTTCCAACACAGTAAAATATGTAAATTAGGGGCCAGCCCATGACCTGATGGTTAAGGCAGATGGATTCCAGAAGGCCAACTACATGGAAAGAATCCCAGACCTGGCAGGTTGAAAAACATGCCAGGTGCATGCACATTCATGCCTGAAATCTTGAAAGAAGGGAGAAATGGGGAAAGCATTGCTTTCTAGCTTTTCTTATCTCTGTATCTCTCGCTGTCTCTCCTGGCAATCACACATGCCCTCTGGCAAATTAACAAAAAAATAAAATACAATTTCTAAAAACTTCAAAGACTAAAAATCAGTATCCAATATTCAGCCTAAAAACTATATAATATTTAAATTCCAGAGTCAATAATTAACATTTATTTTGAAATAAATAAACACTTGGGACCAGCAGTTAGCGTAATGGCTATGTCACTGGACTCCCACGTAGTCAACCGCGGTTCGCATCCCGGACCCGGTGGCTTAAAACTCACGCCAGGAGCGTGTGCGTGCGTGCCCAAGATCCCAAGAGGAGAACGGAGAAGAAGGGATTGTGGCGTGGCCATCCCCCCTGGGGGGGGGGGGTGATTTCTCGCTTTCTGTCTCTCCGTCTCTCTCTGTCTGTCTGGCAAGTGCACACGCCCTATAGCGAAAACCTCTCAAAAAAAGAAAAAAAAGAAAAAAGAAACACTCGTCAAAACAGTCACTTGGCAGAACGATTGGTGTCTAGAGGAACACTAGAAGAAAAACCCGTTTCCACTTTTAAAATAGCTGAATTCTACAAAGCATTAGAAAATAGATACAAACTGGGACCAGTAGTTAGCGTAATAGCTATGTCGCTGGACTCCCATGTAGTCGACGGTTGTTCGCATCCCAGACCTGGTGGCTTGGAAACTTACGCCGGGCACGTGTGCGTGCATGCCCAAGATCCCGAGAGGAGAATGGAGGAGAAGGAATTGCGGCGTGGCCATCCCTCCCGGGGGTGATTTCTCGCTTTCTGTCTCTCTGTCTCTCTCTGTCTGGCGAGTGTATGCACCCTATAGCAAAAACCTCTCAAAAAAAAAAGAAAGAAAAAGAAAATAGATACAAACTTCTTTTGTCCTTTGCATAGATACTCAGGAGTGGCATTGCTGGATCATATGGTAGTTTTATCTGTAGATCTTTGAGTAATCTCCATATTGTTCTCCACAGTGGCTGGACCAATTTTCAGTCCCACCAGCAGTATAGAAGAGTGCCCCTTTCACCACACCCCCGCCAGCACTTACCGTTTTTTTTTTTTTTTTTTAATCTTAGTCATTCTGACTTGGGTTAGGTGGTATCTCATTGTGGTTTTGATCTGCATCTCCCTTATAATGAGGCATGTTGAGCATTTTTTCATATGCCTTTTGGCTATTCGTGTCTTGGCAAGTAGCAGACTGACTACCAGAAGTCATGCTTTTTCAAACTTAATGTACCAAATAGATTTGCAAATAAAAAAAGAATGACCTGAGACACTTGAACATGTAGATCTCTTGACCCCATCCCCAGAGATTCTAACTGTGTGGAACTGGGATCTGCCCAGGATTTACTGTCAAAGATACCACCGCTAGTCTGAGAACCACATTATGCAAATCCTTTAAGTCTCAAGTTCTCAAGTATTTCATTTTATTTATTTATTTCCTTCTTATTTTTTTTTTGGGGGGGGGCTATAGCACGTGTGCGCTCACCAGACAGAGACAGAAAGAGAGAGAGAAAGTGAGAGATCACTCCTTGGAGAGATGGTCATGCCACAGTCCCTTCTCCTCTAGTCTCCTCAGGCTTTGGGGCATGCACACACATGTGCCCAGCATGATTGTCAAGCCACTGGGTCCAGGACTCAAACCACGTAGTCAGCTATGTGGGATCCAGTGCCTTAACCACCACACCTCCTGCTGTCCCACGTCTTATCCATGTGTTTGTGTAAAATATACAAATGACAAGAGTTAAAATCTGCTGAATATCCAGACATGACTTTGATGACCACAGACTGCTGCACTGGATTGGAAGCCTGAGGCTCTCTGATCTTTTCTCATGTCACATGATTATCCAGCTAATGTTTTTCTAAGCTAATGAGAATAATATTTCATCCCCCCAAATACTTAAAACTACAAAATGTTGTAACCACTGATGTTTTGTAACACAAGTAAAATTTCACTTTTGTAGTAGATTTTCTATTTGATAATATACTCATTTAGTCATTTAATAAATACTTTGACTATTTAACAACTAAGTCGTTAGTTAACATCTGTTGCAACATGAGCATCTTCAAAATGCTTTCCAAAACAGATATGATAATTACTTGGAAAATGAAATTGGAAGTTGTGGGAATCAGGAGGAGAGTTTCATTACCTTACATAGCAGTATTTATTATGATAATAAAACATACACAAATGTTTTATATTATGCCATAGAACTTTAATACTTTTATAAATATTATATTTGAATGGACCCCTGATTAAAGGTAATCTATATAGGTAAATTAACAAAGAAGAAAGTCATAGTTAACTCAAATAGAAAATACATTTTATAGGTTAAAATTTATAGTAAGTCCAATCATTCGATTCTAATTACCATCTTGTGTTTACATCTAGCCTTATATATTCCTCTATGGCAAATAACAAAAGCATATACGAAACTGGAATGAAGCAGGCCTCAGATCTTAATTAACCTTCAGGAAGTTGACCTTCCTCAGTAACAAATCATTGATTTAGCTGAGTTGAGAAGATGGGATTATCATCTCTAAATCAAAGACGATCCCAGAAGATCCACCATTATGCTTTAAGGGTATATATTACTATTCTGTCATTTCAGTTTATTTCGATTTATTTGTTGATTTTCCATTTTGTTCCAAAAGGAGTTAAGGTTGTCATTTCAAATTAAAGTTTGCTTCTCAGACTTTTTCAGATGAAATAGAAGTAGTTGAATGGCCATCAAAAGATACTCAGTTGACAGTCCAGGTTAAGTCCATGGTGTTACTTTATTTTCTGGAGAGCATTGCAAAGGATTCCAACTTCACCTACAAAGAGAAACACCATCCAAATAGGTCACTCATATATTAACACCCTTTGAATGTCCACAATGTACAAAACCCTAGGGACCAGTGGGATGTATGGATAAATTAGGCCAGGTATGGAAAGATGGGACAGTGGTAGGAGGTGGGTGGGATCTAGGAAGGTCAAAGGAGAAAAAACACTCAAGGCAATTCTGGCTTTTTATCCATATCCTTCTTCCTCAGTGAACCTGTGGCTTATGTGCAGACACTTTTCTCTTTAAGTCAATATTTTACAAATTTCTTATTGTTCGTATGGTGAGGGTAGGAAAACACAGCTCTCCACTCCTGGGAAAGAAAGTGGTCGCTTAGGGTGTGAGTTACTTACTGTTGATGGAGTCAGCCAAAATCTTGAGCTGCTGAGTGTTATCCAAGACTTCAATCCTTTGGGTGTAGGGGTCATATCGAACTGAGAAGGGTCGAGGGATTGTGGCAGCAAAGTTTCTGAAACCAAAACCACAGGCCGGAATGAAGGTCACTACTTAGAAAAAAGTAATTCCAAGAGATTTCTTGGTGGCACTTCACTTCATGGTATGTAACACAGAAATCTCACTAGAACAGGGACTTTGGAAACCATGGCTGAGAAAGGAAAGGACATTTTAGCACAGTTTTCCTGAGAAGCCTTTGTATATATCCACATGTGTGTACAACACATGTATACACATATTCATCTAGTCACCTAACTTCTAAAAGACAAAGATCACTTACAATAAAAGCATACACAATAAAGTCTCAGACTCTTATCATTAAATAAATCAGAAGAATGAGTAAAATCTAGCCAAAGAGGGGCCAGCAGGTGGCATGGTGGACATGGCTGACTGTGTGGTTTCAAGCAGCTTGAACTTGAAAAATTGGACTTACTATAAATTTTTGCATGTCTGAAATCCCAAGAGAACAGAGGAGAAGGGATGATTGCAGTGGCCATCTCCTCTGAGGGGTGATTTCTCTCTCTCTCTTTCTCTCTCATAAGTGCATCAGTTTCTTGCTGTACTGCCTCTGAGATTCATGTGCTCACCAGTGATTTCTTGAGTGCTTACTCTGTCAGGCAGTATCCTAGGAGTTAAGAAAAGAGTAGAAAACAAAAAGAACAAAATTCCTCACTCTATGGAACTCAATTTTTTTAAATTATTTTATTCACTTATTTATTTATTGTTATTTTTTCACATGGATTTTTGCCAGAGAAAGAGAGAGAAGAGAGAGAGAGAGGGCGCAAGCTGCCAGGCTCAGGACTCAAACTGTGGTCAGCCATGTGGGAATTCCAACGCCTTAATCACCACACCAACTGCTGGCCCCTAGAGCTCAAATTTTTATATATTAGAAGTTAATCAGTACTAAGGAGGAAAACAAATCATGGAAGTGCTGGTGGCAGGGAGGGTAGAGATTTTTAAATAACTTGGTTAGAGAAAGACAAACAGAAAATTAAATTTGGATGAGACTATATAGTCATTGAGACAGTCATGATTCATTTTTGCACAGAAAAACAGGTCATGACTTTTCCATTGACCTTACAAAAGAGGTGAGGGAGCAAGTTATGGAGGTGCCTTGGAGAATGAAGTGAAGATGATACTTCTCCAGGTTAAAAGAATTCTGACTAATTTGAGCTGGGGGCAACTTTTGTGGCCACTCTGTACACTAGAGGGCTCAGTGACTGTACTTGGTGGCTACACTGGACAGGGACCAGGGTAGGGTTGTCTGCAGGGGTCTCATGCCCAGCTACCCAACAGACAGTTTGGGAAGGTAGACAGATTCACTCCACTTGCTGCACAAAGTGGCTGTGAGCATTGGTTTCCATTCTCCTGGCCAATCACCTATAGATTTGTGGGTCTGTGCCAGAGGCCCACAAAACGAATGCCCCACCCACGCACCACCCACGCACCAAGGTTGCACCTCACCTCACTTTCTCCTTGGCGTCATTAAAACTCTCTGCCACATAATACAAGGGCTGGAACTCTGTGATGGTGTATTCCTGGACAGCTGTCTTCTCCAGCTCCAGTGGGAGGAGCTTTGGCTTATCCGATAAGCAATACTGCAAGTCCCATGTAGAAAGTTTACACAATTTAATCAGGATCAGTGGTCCCTGCTGCAGGCCCTATGCACCTTCTCTCATCTCATCCTGATTCCGCCTATATCCAGCCCGAATGCAATAAACAATATACTAGTTTGCCTATACTAGTTTCCCCCTTTCATAGCCCATCTAAAACCTACAGCCAATATAGAAAGGAATAATTATCCTAGCCCTTTCAATTAAAGTGATCAATAGATGATGTGAAAACCAATTACATTTCCTGGCATGTATTTGCATCAGTTGCATGCACAGTTAAACCTTGGAACCAGGTGGCTCCTTCTTACTAAAGGACTATGCATTGGCGGTTTAATTTCTACCTCTAACACACACAGCCATGTTCAAACCACAGCTGCTAAGATACCAATCACTGGAGGATGAACTCCCAGGTTACATCTCAAAATGGATGTAAATGGCGTTTTAACAATATCAAGAGAACAAGAATGGTCTCCTGTACCCACCACTTTCAAATCCATCCTTAGCTCCCATTAAGGTCATACCTGTAATTCACCAAAGGATGATAAGAGTCCAGCACCATATGCCTTTATGGAGTCTCCTTGTTTGCAGAGCCCAAACTCCACGGTAAACCAGTAAATCTGGAATGGAAAGTCAAGCTGAGAGCACATCCTGGGATCGTTAACTTTATGACAACTTGCCTGGATTAAGCAATACCTAGATAGCTGGTAAACAATATTTACTGTGCATACAGGCATTTCTGGAGGAGATTTGTGTGTGAGTCAGTAGACAGAGTGGAGAAGGTCTACCCTCAACTTGAGCAAGCACCATCAAGTTGGCTGGGGACCCGGATGGAACAAAGGAAAGTCAAATGCATGCATGCTCTTTCTCTCAGCTAAGATGCCCTTCTTTTCCTGCCCTGAAACATCAAAATTCCAGGATCTCTGGTCTTTGATCCCTGGGACCTGCACAAGAGCTCTCCAGTCTCCCACACCTTCACAGCACTGCCCAGATTCTTAGACCTTTGACCTCAGACTGAGAATTACACCAGGGGCTCCCCTGGTTCTGATACCTTCAGTCTGTGAATGAGCACACCCTTGATGTCCCTGATTCTCCAGCTTGCAGACAGCATATCATAGCACTTTTCAGCCTCCATAATCACATAAGTCAAATCCCCTAATAAATCCTCTCTCCTCTCTAGATAGAGACACATTTAGAACTTACTGTTTTTTTTCTCTCTGGAGAACAATGACTCATACATATCCCCAAAAAGACAGCAGATGGCCTAGGGCCAAGAACAGGACCACCTAGATAGTAATCCATACAGGTCTGTTCTCTGCATCAGGATGACCTAGGACCATTTCTGTGTATCCCTTATCTCACCTGTCTAATCACTGACTGAATCTGAGGTATGATGAAAACATCAGGGGATATCCCAGAAGGATATCCCCAAAGAGTTCCTCTCTTTAGGACAGAAACTCATCCATCTCTTTTGTTTTTTTCTTTGTGGCATCAACTAGAGTGAGATGTTACTAATCTGCTCTTAAATTGGGAAGACCTATCAGATAATTCCATCACATACAGCAATGAGAAGTAGAGAACTGGGCAGTGACAGAATCGATGAGGCGAGTGTTCCATCATCCATGCTAAAACTTAGAGCTTTTCGGAAGCCAGTCACTACACTCATCTCTGCAAATAACCAAGTTCTCTTGTTCCAACAGCTCTGAGCTCAACATGTCCTAAATGCCTGGCCTGGGGAAGAATCCTAGGATTTTGGAGCCAAAAGGAACTCAGGGCTCAGTTAGATGTGGAGGCAGAGGGTCCCAGAGAATTAGGGATGAGTTAGCAGTTAGCTCTGTTTATTGAACTAGAGAATGTTAAACTTGGGAAGGCTGTCAGAGTTCAGTTGGTCTGTCTTTCTCACACATAGATGATGTATCTTCAACCCAGGTAGTTAAGGCAACATGCATACAGTTACACAGAAAATTAAGGGCAGAGCAAGAAAGCAGGATTATTCAATCATATGAATTTTTTTGAGAAGTCAAGTTGGTGACAGGTTCTTTTATGATTGTTATGACTGGCAACATGATGCTCCAAGTTTCAAGTTTGTCTTCTCTGAACAAGAGAGAAAGTTTACCCAGCTCTGCAACTTCTTTGAAAGCTGCTTCTGGCATGTCTGCAGCATCCAGAATTTTAAAACTCATGTTCACACTAATTCAATTCTTTAGACCCTCACAATATAATTTGTGAAGGGCAGGATATCAACTATTATGTCTATTCTTAGAGATGGGAAAGTAAATGTTGTTGGGTTATCAAAAAAGTCATGACATATTTTTCTATACAAAAATGTGTTGTAACTTTTCCAATCACCCAATATATTTGCCCAGGGTCTCAGACCAACCCATCAGTAAGAAAAAGCCTTCTGGAAGTTTTGAGCCTTTCTAATGAATTGAATTTGTACATTTTTACATGGATACATCTTAATGATAAGTTTGCACACTTGTGGCCAATTCCATTATAATCTTTCATTTTTCAACCTCTATGCCAGGCACATTATAAGAAATGTGGCTTAGTGACTGAGGAGGGATGTTCTGGAATTCAAAAGAAGGATAAAGAAGGGGAAGTCACCCAGTAGGCAGAGGTACTGTTTTCCTAACCTCAGGGAATGGGTGTCATCAGATTCCCCTGTGAGAGGAAAATTTCTACCTTATATCTGAGAAAGGAAAGACACTAATGCTGCCCCCAGATCAAAGATAGAGATGTTAATATTCCCCCTTCAAGGGAATATGTGAATCCAGACTACTGGATACACATACTTTATGTCCAAGAATTTTCAAGGATTATTGCAGGTTGATCATCCCTAATTCAAAAACTACAAATCTGAAATGCTCTAAAATTCAAAACTTTTTGAGTGCTAACATGATGCCACTAGAGAAAAATTGCGTATTTGACCTCATGTGACCGGTCACAGTTAAAATGCTGCAATACAAAAAACTACATCAACCAGCTCCATGGCCTGGTGATTGAGACAGCTGGAACCACTATGGCTGACTATGTAGTTTAAGTCCTGGACCTCGCAATTTGAGAAACATACCAGGCACACGTGTTTGTGTTTGTGTGTGTGTGTGTGTGTGTGTGTGCACCCAAAATCCCAAAAGGAGAGAGACATGCAGGAAAAAGAACTGTGATGCAACCATTCCCCATGGAGGGATGCTTTCTCCTCTTCCTCCCCCTCTCTGCCTCTCTCTTTCTCTCTCTCTCTCTGGGGAGTGTACATGCCCTCTTAAAAAATTATATAAACTTATCTCTCATCTATGTGTATAAAATGTATATGAAACAAACAAACTTTATATTTAGACTTGGGTCCCATCTACAATCTACCTATCTATCTATCTATCTATCTATTGGATTGTCAGAAAAGTAATGACACAATTTTACGAAGAAAAATATAGAAAAAATACATCATGACTTTTCCAACAACCCAACACAAATAAATGCAAATATTCCAAAATTTGAAGAACAATATCTGGAACACATTTGACTCCATGCATTTTAGATAAGGAATTCTCAACCTGTATTGCAGCCCATTGGTGTTTTTAAGACACTCTGCTTTAAACTACGTACAAACATCTACATGCAGATCATTTCAACCATTAAGGAGAAATAAAAATGCAACGTTTCACTTGTGCAGATATAACATACTATATTTTGACATATTCTCAACTGTTCTGGTTTCCTGGGAAGGAGCAAGCCTTTGAAGATCTATGGCTATAAATAAGCCAGAGACTACAGCACTTGCACCATCCACCCAGGGTGAGAAGGGACTTACTGTGGCGAGTTTCTCAATGTACTCATCAGGTGCACCCAGAGAGGCAAGGCCAATTTCCTGAAATTGTGGAGAAAAAGAGTCACTGGCACAGCTTAGGATGCCCATCTCCAATCTTTACCAAAAGCTTTATCTTCAAGCGGTTTTGGTTTGAGAAACTGGAAGGGTAGAGTTGCCATGAACTGGTATAGAGAAGGCTGCTGGTGGAGAAGGTTTGAATGAGAAGATCCTGGATTCAGTTTTGGACAGGATGATAGAGATGTCCAACAGACATTCGAGTGGAGATGTTGAGTAGGCTGGTGGTACGCAACTCCAAAATTTGGAATTGAAGTCTGTACTTAAGATGTAAATTTGTTCATCATCAGAGTAAAGATAATAAATCATGAGATTGGGTGAGATCTCCAATGAGCAGGAGAAGAGATGTAATGATTAGGCTGCTTTAAAGCTGGAGGCTACATAGTCTGTGCCTCTGTGTCCCTCCCTGGGCTAAGTCCAAGGGTTGCTTCAAGTTTATGGTTAGATATGCTTACATATTTAAAGTGAACCAAATTCACACAAATTCTTAGGTGAGCTTCACTTCCCTGCCCTTTCTCCATCTTCACTTGATCCATCTTGTCCCAGGTCATAGTGCTGGTGGCAGGGTTGGGCCCATGCATGCATTGAATCTATCCTTCACTCGCCCATGATCCCAGATACCCAACTATGGAAACCATGGCTGCCTCTCTTAGTGCTTGGAGTGAATTACTGGAATCTCTTCTCTCATCTAAAAGCAATTTTTTAGCTTCCTCACTACTGTGAAAGAGGAATCAAAGTGTAGGTTGCTGTTTTGATAAAGGCAACCAGATATTTGGTTTGTTTTTATTTTTATCTTTTGGTCAAATATAAGTCAGGCTATTGACATTAGATTTTTGGCAAATATCCTTTTACTTATTTTAAACATACACAAATGACAAGATAGACTCTAAAATGGGGGAGAGGTAAGAGGTATTAAGAGAACTTGGAAGAAAGTAAGGTGATTTCTGCATGGGCATCAAGGAGACTTTTATGAATGAAAAACCTCTCAAAGTACACCTGGTAGGACAAGTGATATTAGAAAAGTCAATATCACACATATGACTCAGAGGAGGACTGGTTCACCAAGCCCAAGCAGTGGTCTCTGGAATGGTTATTTCGCTAACTCCACAGAACTACACACCTGCCTCGGTCACTGCTGCAGATCGTGAGAGCTTCTCTGTGGTTCAACTCACTTGAGCAATCCAGGTCCCAGCCCTATGTCTAGAAGGCTAAAGAGATCTGCTTCTTACCTGGGAAAACTGGGCAAAACTGCGATCCGAAAACAAAGGGACATGTCCCAGCAGCTCATGGCAGATGTCCCTGAAAGAGAAAGCATGAAGATTGGAGGCAAGAAGGATTAAGTTAGCTCAGACTCAATTTTTCCACATGAGGAACAGGCAGGAAGAATGGAAACTCATCTGGGCTTATGATCTCACTCCCACGAATAAGTGATATGCAGAGCTTGGAGTCAGATGAAGCAAAGTACAAGAGATTAAATAAGTAAATAAATAAATAAACCTAAAACTTTTTTTGAAATTAAAAACATGCATTAAAAATACCTATTTGATAACTGCAGTAAGATATATAGCCTCAGCTAGGTGCTACTTTATAGTATGTTCATTCTACTCACTGAGGCTTATGCCTAAAGTCAGACTTGTGTTCATGGACATGTATATATCATCTGTGCTTGCTATTCAAAATATTTAGATTAATTAAGATCATTAGTGAATCAATAAAATGGGGGGGGGGGGAAAGGCATAGAAAACGACCATAGATACCAGAGACAGTGTGGGAGGAGGGTGGGAGATGGCAAAAGGTAAGAGATAGGGAATCAAGGATGGGGAAAAAAGCAAAATATATACGAAACAAGAAATGGAAAATTATTTGTTGACGATAATATGCATGTTGATGTGCTTCATTGAGCCAATATACAGTGTATTCTGGATGGGAAATCTCATTTTGTATGCTATAATGATGTACCATGAATAAATGTAAATAAATTTAAATTTTAAAAAATTTTAAAAAATAAAAAGAGGAAAGAAGATGTGTGGGGGGGAGAGAGGATTAAGGAATAGCCAAGGGTCTTAGGAGTCTGTTCAGTGTGATGCAGAACAGAAAAGCCAGTATTCCCATGGGCATCCTCTCATACACTTTTGTGAGCTGTAAGTCATGTACCTGTCTCATCCCAAGTCTTCTCCTTATAGTGCCTCCCTGGGAAGATACAATATGCTTGGCTATTATCAATGGGGACCTTAAAAAACTGTACTGCTCTTCTCTGAGTCTACAGAGAGGCAGCAGTTGGGGGAGAAAAGCTGCATTTATTTACACTCTCTATGCCACACCCACTAGAAATAGGCTTTCTGATTTGTCACAATAAACTTTGCTGGCAGGGAGAAGTAATTCTGGGTATCTTCACTGAATTTTGTGTGTAAGTTCTACATGACTAAAGAGATGGCTAAACTGCAAAGTAAGAAGTGTAGTGGCCAGTGATTCTCTACCTATTGCCAAGCAATCTAAACAAAGAAAGATTGGCATGATCTAGATGTGTATTTAAGGGGTGTTGAAATAGCATAGGGGCCACTTGTTCCTGCTCCCATTTGGAACTTCATAGCTCTGACTTTGGAACCTGTAGATTTGAGTGGGACCTCTTGCTCCCACTGCCTGAGAGGTCTGAATCCTTGGTTCACAGGATGCCTCAGTCCCCAATCCATTTGGTGTTTTTGGATGGAAAGAAATCCTCAGAGTAGATCCATTCCTGGGGGACCACCATCCCATGATCCAAGAAATAAATCCTGTGGACCATCTGGCAATGAACCCAAACTCCATTGCCTGCAAGAGATGGCGCTTGCTGCCCTGGCAACTGGTAGCTGGAGGACAATACTCACGGTTCGGGCGTGTACATGGGCTTGGATCCATGCCTGATGTACTGTGTGCAATGAAAGACTCGGAAAGCCAGGCCTCCCAAGAAATCCCGAGAAGAAAGCAGGCCAGCCACGGGCCGGAGGCGGAAACCAGTACAAGCTAGGAAGCAAAGATGATAAAAATAAATAAATAAATAAATAAATAAATCAAAGCCCATCACAGCAGAACCAGCAGGTCCTGAAGACCTTCAGGTAGGGAAGCAGTACATGCAGTTGCCCATAGACTTTGATGCCAAATAGGCTTGGCTTTGAATCTCTGCCTCGCTACTTTCTAGTTGGGTGATTTGGGACAAATAAATGCACAATTCTGAGCCTTATTTTCTTCATCTGCAGAATGTAGATAGGTACTTCTTCGGTGCAGTCCAAGAGTCAAAACAGTCAATGACTATAAAATATTGATACTTAGAGCCTAGTACACTGGTGCCCAATAAATTTAGCTTGCATTTCTGTTGGTTCCAGTGGAACACTTATTCCCTGCCTCTGTTGTTTCCAGAGTAGGGGTTGGGGCTCACTCCATTTCCCTAAAGAAAAGAGCATGAAATGACCTCTCCCAGCTTCTGTACTGTGGCTTATACAGTTCACTCTGTAACAAGTGACTTCTCTGGTTGGAGTGCTTGGGAAGAAGAAATAGATATAATTGGTTTGACCCTTTCTCTACTGCTCTTTCTCACTTGAATGCACACAGAAAGCACATCAGGTTTGTTCTTGAACAGTGAATTAGGCACCAAGAATTGGCAGGTAAGTTTACCTAGGCAAGGGGTAAAATATTAGTCATTTTGACTGCACATCTGTACCATGTTCTCCAAACAGCTGTTTTTAAAGCTGACACTCTGATCACCATTTCCCTGTTCCTCTACATTCTCTCAACTTGTTCTAAATTGAAAAAGAAGAATGGCAGTGATTGCGAAAAATAATAACAACTAGCACTATATGTACCTATCATACGTCAGACACCGTACTAAGTACTTTGCAAGTACTAGCTAATCCTCACAATGACCCTAAATAGGGGTCACACTTTTCAGATGAGGAAGCTGAGAAAGCATGGAGAAGTTAAAGCTCTTGTCCAAGTCACAAGTCTCAAGCAATCTTGTTTCAAAGTCTGTTCTTCTAATTACTACTGTATAATTTCCCAAGCAGCTAGTATTATTGTTATCATTATTCTTATAGTCATAGTGCCAAGAGTAATTAATTAGTGTCTGACCCTCTTGCCTCTCCCCTCATGTTTTCTTAATTTTCAAACTCACTTCAGAGTGAGTTTGAACTCACTCTGCTTGGACACTCACTCCTCTCTTTATGTGAGAAGTAAAGATTATCTGAATGGAATGGATCTGAAAGGTCATCTAGCCCACACCCAATCTATTCAGGCTACAACTTTCCTTCCTGGTGTGTAGTTAGTTACCTTGGCTCCTCTGCACAGCTCTGATACAAGAAAGTCTTCATTTCTATAAACCTGTAGTCTGTCTCCCTACTTTCCTTCATTCTCCCTGGCACATAGTAGGTGTTCAATATATGTTAGTTGGCTGTTTCATTTTATTGTTGCTGAAATTAACATACCTCTGGCAGAAAGAAAACAGCTACCTCCCCTGTAATTGCTCCACAGAGGCCCATCACCCAGACAATGTATTTACCCACTGAGTTATTCAGATTCCAATTGCATCCGCTTTCACTGGGCACCTACTGTACATGCAGCACTATGCTGGGGGCTTTCTTGTGTAACATCTTATTTCATTCCCACAATCCTCCTATGGAAAGCCTACAGGGCTGACATAATCTCCATCCGATAGGTGACAAAACTGAGGCAGGTTTCCCCAGATAGAGAGGATGAAAGGCAGGATGCATAGACTCAGTGTTTAGGGTTCCTGGCACTGCCCCCAAAATAGCACCTTTATTTTATTTTATTTTTTCCCCATGGGGTGTGTGCACTTGCCAGAGACAAACAGACAGAGGGAAAGTGAGAAATCACCCATTGGGTGATGGCTATACTGCAGTCCCTTCTCCTCCATTCTCCAGTTGGGGCATGCACACACATGTACCCAGAGTGATTTTCAAGCTGCCAGATTGAGGACTCGAACTGCTGTCAGCAATGTGGAACCCCAGAGCCTTAACCACCATGCCACTTGATGGCCCCAAATAGCACATTTCTTACACATACAAAGTCTGAGGCAATCTCAGAACACAGCAGAAGATGCAGGGAGAAATCTAACTGGACACCCTGGGCTTCGAATATGAAAAGAAATTCTTTTCAGGAACATGTGTACAGAAAAATACATGCCTGATGTCTTTGCTTGGCTTGGATGAAAATGGACTACTGGTGGAGGCTAGAGGGAAGGTGGAGCACTGTGAAATTCAGTTCTTCCTGGGAGAAACAACCTGCATGCATTGCCACAAACACACACACTCATACTTGATGCATGTGCTTCTTCCTTACCCCTTCCTCTGCCCCAGCCTCCCCTGCCTCTGCTGGGCCTTTGACCCTGATGTGAACTTACTTTGTAGGAACTGAGAAACATCTTCCAGCTGGGGAATATTATCTTCACGGAAGCCGCAGTACTTTTCCAGAAGTGGGAAAATGTGATTGTGCTCGTAGCAAGCGTGTGTTTTATACAGGGACTTCAGGGTCCTGAACACTGTCCCCCACGTTTTCTTCTCTTCCTCTGTGTATTCCACTCGAGGGATGGGCTGCCCACTAGAACATAGATATGAAATTTCTGTCCCCACATGACAAGGGAGAGCAGATTACCCCGATGCAGAAAATGTTGGCAGGGTGAGTCAGGGTCCAGAATGTGTGCACTGCCCCCAACAACTATAGCAGAGTTTGCGTTATCTCAAGGAAAAATTCTACTTCTTGACACAAAAACTATTGCTTCGGCTTTTCTTTGTTTCACACTTGTTAAGACACTTTTTTTGAGAGAGAGAGATTTTTCACTAAAGGGTATGTGCATTCACCAGAGACAGAGAAAGAAAGTGAGAAATCACCCTCCAGAAGAGATGCCACGCCACAATCCCTTCTCCTTCAATCTCCTCTCGGGATTTTGGACATGCACACACATGCTCCTGGTGTAAGATTTTATTTTTTATTTTTTTTCATTTCATTTTCTTCCATACATTCAATCACATTATTATTTGTCTTACAAAATGGATATTTCAACAGGTGAACATTTCTCCCTAGTACTGTTGAGAAAACTACGAAATATCTTCCACAGACAATACCACACCTCTTTGTGCCATTAATGCTTTGCCTCTCTGTCCCTCCCCCAAATGTCGCATTGTATGTCCCTGGTGTAAGTTTTAAGCTGTCAGGTTCGATACTCAAACCACGGTCAACTATGTGGGAGTCCAGCAATATAACCATTATGCCATCTGCTGGTACCAAGACCCAGGTATTTTTTTTTTTTCAGTTTTATTTAGTCTACATTCACTCACTGTTTGCAAGAATGATTTAGTTAACCAATGATAGAAGTTCTCCCAACCAGCTGCCTGAGGTTTGCTCTCACTTTGGGAACTCACTTGGCTTTTCTATTCTTCTAGTGCTCCAACTATTTATCCAGCATGGAAAGTCACTTACTCTGAGCGACAGAAAGATGTACAATGTAAGGTTTAAGGCAAAAGGACAAGAATGCATCCTCTTTCTAAACAGGAGCAGCTAAGTTTAGTGAGAGTAGCATGGTGTTTTGTATATGTCCATTAAAGCAATTGAATCTGTGGGCTAACATGGATTTAATATGTGGGCCATGAGTTTGAGACCCTCTTGTTTAGTGGGTAATACACTTGCTAGACTTGATATTTCTGCTCTCGGGAATTTGTAAAAGTGTTTAAACAAAGGCTAAAAGTCCACAATGTATATGTGTATGAAGATATCACCTTGAATAGCATAAGTATATACCATTTTTATTTGTGAAAAACAAATACATTCTAGATCAGAGGTAAAAAGATGAATAAACATATAAATAAATATTGAAAGGGGGATAACTAATTAAATTAAATGAAAATGTAAGACGGTCTAAGTGTGCATCTGAATCTATTATCTATTCTGTGTGTGTTGGGAGCATGTATGTGCATCTACTCGGGAGAAAAAGGCCTGGGCATCTGGAGTTCAATGAACTGCACAGGTAACTCAGATGCAAACTATTACTTAAGATCAGAAGTTTGAAATGTCCTTGTCAAAACCACCTAAGAAGATGTGTTCTGAACAAAAACAAATGAAAACTGAACAAAGCCTGACTTCAAAGTGACTGTTCCTTGGACTGCAGGCCTGATTCCCTAAGAGGGGACAGAGAGTTCTGGACGAAAGAAGTCTATTTACCCCAAGATTATGGATCATCATCACACTTTAAACTAGGTCCCTCCTGTCCTTTCAGATTTGGAGCTCATTCAAATACAATGAAGAAAAGTCACTGTTGTTTTCTACAGAACCGCTTACTTAGTTTCTGGGGGGGACATAGGAATTTTAAAAATGAGAGAGAAAGATATATTTTTGCCTAAGTATTAACTGTCAGAGAACCTCAGAGGATCTTGTGGTGGCCAGCAGCGATTCTGAAAAGAACATTAGTAAACCCCTGCCTAAGAATGCACCATTCTTTTAGGGCTCAGTGCTGATGATGAGAACAGGATTTGAAAAGGAACAAGGCTGATTCAACACTTAGTTCAATCTGTGTCTTACCTGTATGGCCTCACTAAGACAACTTAATAACCCTCTCTGAGGCTCAGTCTGAGGAGCCATTACATGGGCTAATAATATGTAATTATTTGCAAGGTATGGACAAAATTAAGTGAAATACTCAGTATAAAGTGCCTTACATTGGTACTGATAGATAACAACCATTGGGTAAATGATCATTATCATTACAACTGATTCTTGTTTCAACAGAAAAGCATCTGCCATTTCTGCAACAGCTTTGAAAAGACAGCAGCATCATGGGCATCAGGATGGTTGGCATTCGCTGTTCCAGGAACCCAGCGTCTGAACCCTCCTTCCAGTAGAGCACCCTTCTCCTCTCTCAGTCTGTGAGGTTTGGGTGAGATAAGACTTTATTCCTACAGTGAGAGGTGGGCACATGGCCAGGCTTGACTGATTAGAGTGAATGTCTCATTCCCTGGCCACAGTGACAGTTGTGTGATGGTCCCTTGTCCTAAGGAGAGCTGGGGAAACTCAATTACAGAACCGTGATTGACTTCGTTGGAAAGAGCCAGAACCTCTAGATGAGTTGGAGTGTCAACCTAAAAGTGCTAGAATCCAACTCCAAAAGAGATGAGGCCCAGACTTGAGAGCTAGGTCAACACAGAAGTCATGGGCCAGAGAGAGAGATTGAGAGAGAGAGTGAGAGAGAGAGAGGAGACACTGAATCCTGGACCTGCCTGTGCCAGGTATGCTCCTTATTTATCAGAGCAAATAAAATCACCCTTTTTGTTTGAATTGACCTGCAGCTGAAAGACACAAATTCCATAATCCGTTTACTTTATTTCTAGATAACATTTTGAAGCCCAACTCCCCAATTCCAGAAATATAATCAAAACCCTTTGTAGCTGCCTTCTAGATCATTCTAGAAGCAACTCCTGGCTCTGCCTCTGATTCACCACTTGAATCTTCACTCTCACATGGTCTCTAGTGTGCATTCGTTTATTCAGCAAACACATCCTGAGCATACATGAAGCTCTGTACAGTAGTGAACAAATCATTAAAAAATCTCTGGCCTCGTTTAGTATTTTCAGTAGCAGAAGACAGGTCGATGGAATTTTGTTAGATGGTGATAAATGCTATGAAGAGGGAAAAGAAACAAAACAGCAAAGCTATGGAGTGTCAGGGTGAGGTGTCAATTTTACATAGGATGTGGAAAAGGCCTGGCTGGTAATCTCTCCTTTGCTTCCTTCTGGAATTTTCCTTTAAGCCTAGATATGCCTGTCTGAGGTTCTCACTTAGCTGTCCTGCCGCTTCAGCATACCAGCAGCAGTCCCTGAAGTCTGGAGCAGCAATACTCCTATGTCCCTTATGTACTTCCTGCAGCAACTCAAACCAACCTACATGGCATGGGGGCCTGCTTCCCTGGGAAAAGACAGGAGGGTCTGAATTCTAACCCTGCAGCTTGCTAGCTGAGTGAGACCTTGGGCAAATTCTTGAAAGCAAAAGGACCAACAAAAGCACAAAAAGGTGTATGTGTGTGTGTTGTGTGTGTGTGTGTGGGGGGGTGGGGAACCATGATACTAAATTGACTACATAAAGGGCACATGTGGCCGGGACTCTGCCCCGCGTGCCGTGGCTGAGGCCTGCCCCCGCGTGCCGTGGCTGTGGTCCTGTCCCTGCGTGCCGTGTCCGGGGTTCTGCCCCGCGTGCCGTGGCCGGGTTCTGTCCCCGCGTGCCGTGGCCGGGGTCTGCCCCCTCGTGCCGTGGCCGGGACCCTGTCCCGCGTGCCGTGGCCGGGGTTCTGCCCCGCGTGCCGTGGCCGGGGTCTGCCCCCACGTGCCGTGGCCGGGACTCTGCCCCGCGTGCCGTGGCCGGGACTCTGCCCCGCGTGCCGTGGCCGGGGTCTGCCCCCGCGTGCCGTGGCCGGGGTTCTGTCCCGCGTGCCGTGGCCGGGGGTCTGCCCCGCGTGCCGTGGCCGGGACTCTGCCCCGCGTGCCGTGACCGGGGTTCTGCCCCGCGTGCCGTGGCCGGGTTCTGTCCCCGCGTGCCGTGGCCGGGGCTCTGCCCCCGCGGGCCGTGGCCGGGATCTGCCCCGCGTGCCGCAACCGCTGATGGCCGTCTCTGCTTTCCTGAGCCGCGTTCCTGAAACTGTGTTCCATGGAGATTCACCTACATTTGCGGGGCTGCACGAGACCCACCCTTGGTCCAGCCCTGAGTGCAGTCTACGTTTCCTATTGTTGGGAACTTTATGATCTGATAATTGGAAAAAAAAAATCATGTTTATCATAAAAAATAATTAGAATAATAATAATAATGATTGGGGGAAACATAGGAAAGATATTGAATGTTGAAGCGGGGAGATTAATGTCTCTGTACTGACTGACATGCATGGCATTCCCTTTTGAAAAAGCAATGTAATACACTGTAAAGTTGTATGTAATTCAATGTAATAAAAAAATAGATAAAAAAAAAAAAGGGCACATGTTTACCATATGAGATTGGAAACAGGAAGGCAGAGCATTGCCTTTTTTTACCACAGCTAGAACCATATGCCTCAACAGACTCATATTTTCCCCCTGCTCTATGTGTGTCTTGGAATGATGGTGAAAGCAAGCAGCATATTGATTTGAGGGTGAAGGGTCACACGAACATTTAGGTGTGTAGGTGAATTCACAAGTGCAGAATCTGCAAGTAATTAGGATCAATACCAGATGCAAGAGACTATTTCAAAGAAAGAAGGAGTAGTAAGCATATCAAAAGCTTAAAATAGATGAGACAAAGTAGGTTCTAAAATTTGAGGACAAGTTCCACATATAACTAAACACGTGATCTTCAGCACCTCAGTTAACTATCTGAGAGTCATCTGTTAAAGGTAGAAAATGCACTGGAAGATCCCTAACTTTCCAACCATTTATGGGTGGTTTCCAATAACCAATTTAACTTACTTGATTGGCACCCAGGACTCTGAGGCATTCCATCAATTTCCCTCTTCTTTGTTAAGTTTGACATTTTTATAGAAAGGAGATTGAGGTGGATCTATTTCTCCCCTCAAATACCAACATACCTCCTTGATTATGAGAAGTGTGGTTTCTATTCTCTGAGAGTTCCTGGACACTCAGAAGAGTAGTGGAAGATAATTTTGGAGTTAGATAAACCTAGAGTTCAAAACTGAATTATGTCACCTCCTAGTTACATGACTTGGACAAATTACTAACAAGCTTAATTTTTCCACCTGAAAAATGAGGTGTTATTAAGACTAAAAGAAATAATGTATACTAAGAACTTAGCAAAGCCCAAGACACATAGCAAAGAGATAAGAAATACGATGCTATTTCTGACTACTTGAAGAAGAATTCTTGCTTATACCTGTGTTGATGGTGTCCACTTGATCATGCTGGGACAGGGGAGGTCACCTGTGATTCCTGCTCAGCACGAGCAAAGCCCAGATGGACTTAGATCTGACCAAGGACAGTGGAGTTGTGGTTCCTTCTACTACCATGAGTCATTCAGAGAAGGAAATTTTCTCATTTTTGAAAGTAACGTTGCATATTTTAGTATACCAAGTCCCATCAACTCCTGTATCCCTCTGAGATTCTATCAAGTCTTATCACCTCCATGTCTTGGAAACCTTTTAAGTTTCTTCTGGGAGGGTCTTCTTCTATTCCCTTAACCTACGGATGGCGCTGTCTCCTAAACACTGAATTTCTCATGGCCGCGTTTCTATAGTTCCCAAGGACTCAAAGTAGCAAAGTCGTTCTCTTCCCAAACAACATATTGGGTTTTCAGAAAAACTGTGACGTGTTTTTTTCTATGTTTTTCTATGCAAAACTGCATCATGACTTTTCCAACAACCCAAATTTTGACATTTGCATTTTCTTTTGGCTAAAATAGGATAAGGGAGGAGCCTAGAACTCCACACATTAAAAAAAACCAGACCCATCATAAAATTGCCCCTCACAGCTGGGTCAGACCAGATAAAAGTAGAATGCTGAAGCTTGGCCTGAAATTGCAAATGATTCATTATTTCAGAGGAGCAGCCAGCTCCTTCCTGAATGTAAATGATTCTCTTTTTCCTTCTTCCCTGTTTAATTTTTTAATTTTTTTTCACCAGGACTGAGGCCTTTTATAATTACTTCAGACACCACTGCATAATTAGATGACAAAGCTTGCAAGAGAGCTGGGCCTCAGCACTGTGGGTAATTTTGTTTTGTTCAGCAGTAATTTTTTAGGATAAGGAAGATGCAGGCTGAGATGTGCTTTCCTCTCGTCCCCACAACCGAGACAGACTTACTGGCGGTAACTGTAGGCGATGTCAGCAAACTGCTTCCGTCTTGCTCGGTACACAGGATCTTTAAAACCCTAGGAGAAAAGGGACACTTGATTCTTCAAGGTTTTGGAAGGAGAGTCCTGGCACTTTCATGAAATAGGGTCTCTCAGGTTATGACAGTGCATGTCTTCATCTGATTATACCCAGAAAATATAGTCTCAGTTAAACTTGGGGATAAGCTCTCCCAGTGGATACTGTGAGCAACACTTTCAATTTAGTGCGAGCCTCCCTAGCATGAGACTCCAATGCAAACGGTATAGGGATATACTCTGGCCTTAAGAAATCTCATCCTCAGCACTTATAATTTATAAACGTGCTAAATTAGGCATAGGTAGCAGGGAAAACATCTATGATGAAGATATACACTACCTACTTGATTCCTAGCCAGTATATGTCTAGCACTGCCTCCTAACTTCTTGATAAACACAGCTCTTGATGAATAAGAACACTTCTTGATGAATTCTTACTATTATTGCAGTTTTAAAAAATACCACTTGTGGCATGCCTACTATGTGCCAGTTGGTGTATGTTAGGAATTTATTTCCTTTACAGCTTCCACAACAAACATGTAAGGTAGAACAGCATGAGTATCCCCTTCCTTCTAGAATAATAAGTGGCTCCCAAGAATGATATCATAGCAAAGATGAGGCCAAGAGTTGGATCACACAGTCTGCATTCTTTTCACTACACTTAGTAACTGTCAACCTTTCAAACTGACAATGAGCCGGGAAATCTGTCTAAGGACATGGAAAAGACGATAATGGCTTCTCCCTGGAGGTTGACTTGCAGGCAGCCTTTTTTCAACAATGTATAAACAGCAAATCACAACACAGTGAAAAGAGGTTACATTGTTTGAATGTGTCCTCCACCCCTCTCAATTTATGTGTTGAAATTTGGTTGCTGCATGATAGTGTTAAGAAGGTGGAAACACAATCCAGCCATGGTATTGAGAGGTGGGATCTTTGGAAGGTGATTAGGATTCGATAAAGTCTAATGGGGGGTCCCAGTCATTGAACACTAGTTGCTTTATACGAAAAGGGAGAGAAACCAGGCACATACTCTTGGTCTGTTGCTGTGTAATCCCTTGGGATTTTGCAGAGTCTCCACCAATAAGAAGACCCTCACCAAATATGGCTCCTTGACCCCTAGACCTTCTAAATCCATGAGCTGAATAAATTTCTATTCTGTATAAGTTATCCAGTCTGTGGTATTTAGTTATTTGCAATAGAAAAGATGGATTAAGCAGAAGCCAAGTGTATCTTTGAGAGTTTGGGGTAAGGAGGGGACCCATTCCTGAATTGGAAGTGATCCAGCTGATTAAAAGGGTGTTTCTCAAAAAAAGTTGGTTATAATCTGGATTTGGGTAAGATAATAGACTGGTGTCATTAATACAGAACTCTGCTTTGCTCTCTCTGAACATTTCCCAATAAATCTTACCAACTATCACTTCAGCTGGTGAATTCTCTGCCCCACAATCCTTCCAAATCAAGGTGTTAATTAGTCAAAAACCAAAGCTTATATCATGAAGCATACTATTGGGTCATCAGAAAAGTCATGATTCATTTTTAAATTAAAAAAAAAGAAAAATATGTCATGACTTTTCCAAAAAAAAGAAAAATATGTCATGACTTTTCCAACAACCCAATATTTTAAGGAGTCCTTTTAAAAGATAAATATTCCCTTATTTTCAGATACTGTATTTTGTTTTGGTAGCTTGATCACTTGGTTGATTATTTTTTGGTTTTTGCTTGCTTTCTATATCAAGGCTTACCAGTAATTGCAAAGAATCAGAGGTCAGTGTACACAATGTAACTTCATCTGAGAACATCTGTAGTACAGAGTCTGATACACAGAAAGAACTATAGACACTTGTTGAAAGGAAGAAGAAAAGGAAAACAGAGAAGGGAGGGAGGGAAATGGTTATCTAGTGTGTTTCCTGGGTTTTATTTTAAGGAATAGAAAAATCTATGTTTCACACTTAAAAAGTGAAGTAAAATGACTACACATTTTTAAATTTTTTGGTAGCACAGTGGTAACACATGATGTTCTACAAGGCTGACCCACATGGGAGAGTCATGGGTTCATGTCAGGAAACTTCTGTGAACACACAAAGTATGCTTATGTACACAATCTGGAGCTGGCTGAGGGTGAGGGTGATCACAGCATCAAGACCCTGTTGTGGGAGCCAATAGGTGGCAATTTGGTTAAGGTGCTGGACTCCTATATGACCGAACATGGTTCAAGTCCTGGACCTGGTGGCTTGCTTTCTCTCTCTTTCTTTCCTTCTCTGGTGAGCACATGTGGCCTATAGTAAGTTTTTAAAAAGAATAATAATAAATAAAAATTAACTAAATACTTCTTTAAAAAATAAAAACAATACCATGTCAGGGCACTGTCTGTCTTTTTCTCTGTCCCTCACACTCATGGAAAAAGTAAAAACATAAAATAAAAGACAACATGGTATTATTACAAAGTGTAACTCGATTGTTTCTCCTTGAGCACTGAATGGTTTAACTCATTAACTGCAGATAAAAAAACTTGTGAATGTGATCATTGTTCTTTTTCTTTTTTTTTTTTTTTTTTTGGAGAGGTTTTTGCTATAGGGTGTGTGCTCGCCAGAAAGGCAGAGTGAGACAGAGAGACAGAAAGTGAGAAATCATCCCCCAGGGGAGATGGCTACACTGCAATCCTCTCTCCTCCATTCTCCTCTCAGGATCTTGGGCACGCACGCAAATGCCCCTGGCATGAGTTTAAGCCACTGGGTCCGGGACTTGAACCACGGCCGACTACATGGGAGTCCAGCGACATAGTTATTACACCAATTGCTGGTCCCATGAATGTGATAATTTAAACTACTCTTGGGTCTTGCAGTTTGGGTCTTGGATCTTGCAGGTGAAAATAAGTTAATTTGGGATGTGTGGTAAGAATTCAGGTACTATGACTTGGTTTCAAAGCAGCACTAATACATCTTTTTTAGGAATTTGTCTGTTGTACTAAGAAGAATGCTTATTCGTTTATATCTCCATTTTTCAGATTCAAAATAAACAATTAGTATTTGTCAATCATTAAAGTTCTGTATTATTTATGCACATGAAATTTTTCTACTGTGAGCATGAATTTCTTTTATAATTAGAAAAAAAGCAAAATAATAGTGAAAATCAACCTCTAGGGAACTGCTGGTGACACAGTGGTAATAAAGAGTTCTGTGATTCTGGACGCACATGGGAAGGCCCTAGATTCACGTCCTGAGGTCTCGTGTACACTCTGGGTGCACCAGTGCCTTTATTTCTGCCTGGCTGGGACTGGGGCTGGGGCTGGGGCTGGGAGTGAATGACTGTATGAATATCCTCTCGGGGGCTCTCTCTCACAGAAGAAATAAATAAAACTAAAAAAATCCCAACCCAAATCATCTTGGGGAGCTTGCAATATTCCCACGTTGAGATACATGAATACACACACATATAATCCGCTCCACAGATTTGCCTCATGGGAAGGTTTCTAATCATGGTGCTTTCCAGCTCTAAGTTTCTAAGGAGTTTATTATCAGCCTGCCAGCGGCCCCTGCCAACCACACTGCAGAGACTTTTGCTCTCTCAGGTACCAGAGATCAGAGAGATCTTGTAACCTTAAGCCCATCCTCTCAGGGATTTGGCTCTGCACCCTGTGTGTTGCCAAGGGGCCATGGGGTCTCTGTGGTCATCTACGTGGTGCGAGTCCTGAATTAGCTACAGTTGGTGATGACTGATCACCCTCCTCAATTTAGACTAATAGCGGCAATTTTGGTAGCACTGCATGTAATTTATTTATAATCACCCTGTCTCAATTAAACTAATAGCAGCAATTTGGGTTGCACTGCGTGTAACCAAGTATGTTTTGACAGGAAAATACATTGTTGGTGAAGGAATGGTGAGGGGGGAGTGGGGAAGAGAGGATGGGAGAAAGTGGAGAGATTTCTGCAGAATACAAAGATACTCTGTCAGATGCAGGCAGCACACAGTCCTTGTCTTAATCTCAGAAGTTTTGGATTTTGGGGGGTGTGGAGGGGTGTGGTTATCATCATGCAGGAGTTTGGGGGATACAATACCCCAAAAAATTATTCTGAGGATTATTCTAAACCAAGAAATTTATGTCATCATTCCTTGATATCGTATCTGAGGTTAAACCTCAGAAATGCTATCATGAAGCTGGTGAGGAGAACGCAGTTTAAAGTTGGGGGAGCTGGCTTACAATACTAACTCATTTACTCATTAGAAGCATGGCCTGGGGTTGTCCAGTTCACTTCTGAAAGCCTTCGTTTTTTCATCAGGAAAACAACGCTGTTAATTATACCTACTTCACAGTGATGTGTGGGTTAAGTTGGATAATGCAGGTAAGTCATCCAGTACAATTCTGAGCACATGGTAGGAACTTAAAGAATGATGAATTTGTACAAACTGATGGGTTATCCAGATGCTGAGGCATGTGGCTTATCACATAGAAAGACATACAGTGCTCTGGAATGGGTCATTGGGTCCCACCACTCAGCCTTGCACTTGGTAAACAATATCAGCAGGATTCTCACCTTGCTCTTTCTATTTTATTTGGGCCAATAAAAGGAAGTTTTTCATATTCCTAAGTCTTATGCCAATTGGGAGAAGGGTGTTCACAGGAGACAAGAGACTCACACTGGTATTTGTTAAGTATCTGTCCTTCCCGTCCTGTAGACACTGGCCAAAGAAGACTTGCCAGCCAACAAACTGGAAGAGTACAGGAGTTCCCTCTGTACCACAGAGACCACATTCCGAGACCAGCAGTGGATGCGTACAGCTGCAGGTACTACTGAACTATACCTGTATATCTATATCTGTATCTATATCTATATCATCTATATCTATACACATACTCTGTTTTGCCCTATCCATACATACGATATTGTTTAATTTATCATTTAGGCACAGTAAGAGATGAATACAATAACTACTAGTAAACTCAAACAATGATAACAACATAGTGTATGTAATAAGATCTCCGTGAATGTGGTCTCTCTTCTCTCTCTCTCTCTCAAAATACATTGTTGTACTAGATTCAACTGTTTTCAGACCCTGGTTGACTGTGCACTGCTGAGACTATGGACAGCAAAACTGGGTAAGGGGAGACTACTGGACTGACCATGTCCCCTCCCCTTGCTCACTCTGTCATAGACTAAGAAGCCTATCTGGAAAGGACAAGGACCTGGTTACCCAAGCTGGTAACCTGGGAGTTATAGTTTTACTTCTCCCCTCCCTACTTCTTCCACATCCAATAATCACATTCTGCCCGTTCTGCCTTGTAAGCCTTTTGAGTCTATCCTGCTTACTCATTCCCACGGCTGTACCTTCATTCACTCAGCCTGCTGTTCCTTCTGGGACACTGTTCTCCACATGCTCAGTTCTGTGCCCTGTTCACCCTCCACTTCAGCTCAACACGACGTATAAAATGGACATCTAATGAAGGCACCCCTCTTTTTAAAATCCATCAATGGCTTCTCATTCTCTTTAGAATAAAAATCCAAAATCCTCCACACAGCCCATGAGGCTTTATAAGGTCTGGCCCTCTGTTTCCAACCCCATGCTAAGCCATACTTTCCTCACACTGTGCTTCGAAATGCACTGGTCTTATTTTAATTTCTTTTTTTTTAATAGACCAAAGATTAGTTTATTTTTAACACCCATCATGCCATGAATTCACAGGGAATAGGTTCCAGTAGCTCAGGCTCCTTTCCAATGGTTCTCACAAAGTGTGCTTCTCTGGGAGCAGGATGGCACTTCAGTTGAACCCAGGTCCCTTTCTCTTTGGCTTCTTTTTTTTTTTCTGGTCATTTTCCTTCACACGTTTTAGGAAGCTATCTCTGCTCTTAGAATACTCAATATGCTCAATACGTACATTAATTCTCTTGGCAAGAATCTTGCCCTTAACTTGTTTGTTCACAACAATGCCAACAGCATGCTGGGTAACACTGTAGACTCTTCCAGTTTTGCCATGGTAACATTTGTGGGGTATTCCTTTTTGAACAGTACCCATTCCCTTGATGTCTGCAATATCACCTTTCTTGTAGATTCCCATATACGTCGCCAAAGGAACCACTCCATGTTTTCTAACAGGCCTAGAGAACATATATTGGGTGCCTCTCCTCTTTCCCTTTGTATTCCTCATTTTGGTTAATTAGTGGAAGATGATGGTTCCGGTCAAAAAGCTTATTTTAATTTCTTGAACATGCTGTATTCTTTCCTACTTCAATGTCTTCACACAGGACACCTCTGATTAAGATCCTCTTCCCCCAGGGGACCAGCAGTTAGCGTAATGGCTATGTCGCTGGACTCCCACGTAGTCGACCGCGGTTCGCGTCCCGAACTAGGTGGCTTAAAACTCACGCCAGGTACGTGTGCGTGCGTGCCCAAGATCCCGAGAGGAGAATGGAGGAGAAGGGATTGCGGCATGGCCATCCCCCCTGGGGGGTGATTTCTCGCTTTCTGTCTCTCTGTCTCTCTGTCTGTCTGGTGAGCGCACGTGCCCTATAGCAAATCCTCTCCAAAAAAAAAAAGTAAGATCCTCTTCCCCCCTCTCTTCAATCAATAAGCTATGACCTGTTCTGTCCAAATTGATTGAAGCTGCACTTTCAGAGACCTTTTTTGATTTTCCCAAAGTTTGTTTCCCTCTATAATACATTTGCTCAGAAACCTGCATGTTTCTCTTTTCAGATGGTCATCAAACTTGTTAATAATGATTAAACTCAGGAACTTACTTGTCTCACTTATCACTGAGTTTTCAGCACGTAGCTTACTCAGCATACCCCTGAGTAAGAGCTGTTAAAAAAAATTATGCAAAACTTAGAGGAAAAGGCAAAAATATACTGTGTGGCTTCTCAATGTCATATCTGATCATTGTCTAACAAGATCATTAAATGCTCTTGTGGGACACATGAGGGGTGCTCAAAGAGTTCATGGAAAATGCATATTATGAGAAGAACTATGCATGGATTTCTAATACCTTTGCACCAAAATAAACTCTTATTTAATTCCATTTTGTACAAACTTTTTCAAGTTTATATATGTATATACATATATATATACACACACACACACACACACACACACACACACAAACATATGTATGTGTGTGTGTTTAAATTTGCTATAGGGCAAATATATGTATACATATAAACACACACATGTGTATGTATATGTACGTGTGTGTGTGTATTTAAATTTGCTATAGGGCACGTGCATTCACTGGAGGGAGACAGAGAGAAAGAGAAAAAAATAGAGAAATTGAGAAAGTGCTCCTCAGGGGGGGATGGCCATGCTGCAATCCCTCCTCTATTCTCTTCCAGTATTTTGGGCATGCGTACATACGTGCCAGGCATGTTTTCAATTCACTGGGTCCAGGACTTGAACTGTGCAGTTGGACAGATGTGCAACAGCTGCCTTAATTACCATGTCACCAGCTTGCTCAAGATTTCTCATGTATTTACTCCTTTTTAAGACCCAAGATCTTCAGAGTAGGAACTGAATTTTAAAAAGTCAACAAGTCCCAAAGTATTTATTTTAAGATCACATTGAAAATGATTTCTGTTTAGAAGAAAGGACAACACTCATGATCATGCTTTATTACTTTCTGGGGCAGTAATCACTTGTGCATTCATCCTTGTGATTTTATTACTACATTCTGTTTTTTAATGACTATGTATACTCTGGTTTCTGGTCTCTTTGCACCATCTTTACCATTTTGCTGGTTCTGTCACTAATGAATTAAATCATCTCTGACAGGTCTGACTGACAGTTACGCTTTTAACTTCTTGAAAATTATTCTTTGGCAGAGCAACTTAGTAAGAGTGCAAGTCTTTGATTACTGACTAACTGATATTAGACTACTACAGTCTGAGAGGGCCTCAGGTAGAGAAGCTTGGGTGAGCACAAGAGAGAAAGAGGGAGAGAAGCTCTGGAAAATACAGCCCAATTTGCTGAAGAGTAGGAAAATTCAATATTCACACTTTCAAAGGCAATTCAAGAGATTTAGGTGTAGAAGTAGAAAAATACCCAGATCCACACTTGTGTTGGCTGATATTTTCTAATATGTTACTAAATATCTCAGTACTTAGCAGCATTACCTTGAATAGTGTTCCATGGAGCACAGCTTGAGTAATAATTAGCTAAATCATAATTCAGAAAAGCACACAATTAAATTTCTACCCTAGGTAGATGGAACCTTGATTTCTGAAAGACTATGTGCAACAGTTTCCTTACTGACCCACACTGGAAGTAAACTTTACTTGGGTTAGATGGTGGATATTTGGGGATTGTTTGGGATACAATTAGCCTATTTTGGCTGTCAGGAGCTCAACTCAGATCACTCTCTTTCTTTTTTTATAGAGAGAGATTTTTGCACATGCACTCTCCAGAGAGATAGAGAGAGGCAGAGAGGCAGGAAGCAAGAAATCGCCCCCTGGGAGGATGATCACACCACAATCCTTTCTCCTATATTCTCCTCTTGCGATTTTGGGCACACACACACACATGCCCAGTATGAGTTTTAAGCCACCAGGTCCAGGACTTGAACCATGGTCGACTACATGGGAATCCAGTGACATAACCATTATACCATCTGCGGGTCCCAAGGTCTCTCCCTTTCTAAAAGTTCTCTCAACCATTCCAGTCCACCATGACCTTAGAACTGATACGCTATCTGACTCACTAAACCTGGCATTTAATTAGGTACATTTTAAAGTTATGATTTAAGTAATCATTGCCCCAAATGTGTTCCATGAACTCGAAATAATCGTGGTGAGTATTCCATTAAAAAGGGGTTCCATGAGTTTATATGTCTGAGGAGACATTAGGTTGAATGCGTTTTATTTTTGCAGGACTTTCTAAAGCCTCTAGTGACATTATGGGACTTGTATATTTAAAGTGGGGTTACATAATACAGCATTTCTCTTTCAATCATTGGATTTTCCTCCTCATAGACTGCAGTTTAGAAAGCACATAAAATCCCCTTTCACTTGTGTATTGATTTCTATCTTGTGACACCTAGGAGGAGTGGATTTACTGTGATCTGATCCTTCAGAGTATCAAACACAGTTTGCAGTTACCACCACTGACCTATGCACACAGTTCTTTCTACAATAACAGTGTGAAAACCCTAAGCCTGGAGAAAAACATAGGAAGATGGTCTGAGGAAGACCAAGATGTACGAGTTGGTCCTTAAGAGATGAATAAAGGATTACCAACAGAAAAAGCTCAGGTGGAAAGATAAGAAAAAGCCTCTCAGGTAAAGGGAACAACATCAACAGAAGCTGAAAAATGATCTGAGAAATCAGAGAGTTCATTTTGGAAACAAAAACAACACAGAGCTACTTGGGTTCTGTGTGCTGAGTTTACAGTTGCTATCCCCGTTCCCTCTGGCATCGCTTTGAGAAAAGTCGATGCCCTTTTTCCCTCTAGTCCACAACTAAAGGGCAGGAATCACGCCTTATTTATCACTTCAACTCCCTTTCTCTGACATGACCTGGAATATAGTTCACATGCACGTGAGGCCACACAGTCCTCTCCATGTGAGATTTCTGTTGGAAAATGTGACAGACAATCCTCACAGGGCAGTGATAACATATAAACAACCACAACAACAAAAAACATGCCAAGCATTTAGCATGGTGCCTGGCATGCTCATGAAATGTTAGCTAGTACCATCACCAACTTAATAAACTTTGGTAGAAGGAAGAAGAGAGAAGGGAAGGGAAACTAGGAGCAAAGAAATGGGTTGGGACCAGCAGATGGCGTGGCGGTTAAGGTGCTGGACACTCCCATGTGGCTGACCACAGTTCAAGTCCTGGACCTGGTGGCTTGCTTTCCCACTTTCTCTCTCTCTCTCTCTCTCTCTCTCTCTCTCTCGCTCGCTCTGGTCAAATTAAAATAAATGAATTAATAAATTAAAAAATTAAAAAAAAAAAAAAGAAATGGGTTGAAAGGGCAGAGCAAAGTGGAGCTTGCCTTTTCGTTTTCCCGCTTAGCTAAAGCTAAATGCAGATCCCATTTGCCTCTCTTTCAGGAACAATCTTTTCACCCCCATTCTCAAAGTGGCTGTTTGGGAGGCCTTGATGTGAGCCATTGGGTCAAATCTCATGCATTCTGACAAGAGCAGGGGATCAGAGGAAGAAGAGATCATGCTGGATGCAAGGGGTAGTGCAGAGCAGAGGGTTCTTTCAAGAACACCCGCCAGGCTGTCCCCTGGGCTGCTGTCTGTGTGCAGTTCACACCCTGCAGCCAGGCATGGGGAAGCACCCTGGAGGGTTTACTTTGTCCTTGGCCCACATTCCTGGGATCTGATGAGAAACCAAAGGAACAGGGAGAGCCGGAACCTCCTATTCAGGGAACTGTGTACTTTGATAAGTTGTATTTTTATAATAAAATTCATGACAGGGAGAGGCCAGGGAGCCAAAGATGTGGGCTGGGTTTATAGAGAGAAATGTATTCCAGAGAGTTCTAGGACCTGTCCCATCTGCTTCTGCAGGAACACCACGATAAAGAGAGGGAGATGTCTGTCTCCCAGACTGGCTTCTTCCCCTTTAGCCTAAATGAGCAAGCGGAGGTCAGCAGGAGGAATGTTGGATCAGGGAGACTGGGAGTTGGTAAGGGGAGAAAACGCCCTGATGTGCTGACTGGGTCCAAGGCAAATACACAGTGTTCTGAGAGGTGACATCTTTGGAGATGGTTACAGGGCTGACAGCTGAGAAGCCTCAGCCACAAGGAGGCTGTGAAAGGGACATACAGAGCTTCTTCTGCAGTGGCCCTTGCCAGCCCTGGGCTCCTCAAGAATTGATAAGACACTGGACATAGGAAGAAGAAACGGGGACCCAGGTCCTCCAACTTCAGGTTTGGAGAGAGGGTATTTAAGTAATATATTAGGGGACTTAAATACAGCTTCCAGTCTTAGTCCAAGGGCAATTACTTTAATTTTACAACTAAATTTCAAAGAAACTATCAAAAGTTCACATCAGGGTCAATGTGAGAGTGGAAGATTGGAGAACTCCTCCATCTTTGCTATCGGTAGCTGATGAATAAAACTATGCATGAGTTTTGAAGGTTTTTTTTACCTAAATAAACTCATAGTTTAAAAAAAAATGCCATGGGCCATGTGTATACTTTGTTTTTAAATTGGCATGGGCCATGTGTGTTTGCCTAAGAGAGAGACAGAGACAGAGAGAAAGAGAGCCAGCCCTGATTCTCAGCCTGGGCTGTTCCTCTCCAGGAATCTCTGCCTCAGATAAAAGGAAATGATAAGATTCCCCCATCTGGGTCTTCTACTCATTAAAGGACGCAAGCTCCTGCCCAAGGACACAAGGCACAGTCCACACTCCTCTTCTGGTACATCAGACCTCTTAAATCCAGCTCCAGCCCATTGCACTGGCCTCCTCTCTCACCCTCAGACCTCACATAGCAACCAGATACTTGCAAAATATCTCAGATACTTTCAGGACCGAGATGGCTTCCACTGTTCTCTTGGTCATGATGCCTTCCCTCTCCTTGCTTAATGGCATCTGCTATTTTGTTTTGTTTTCTTTTCTTTTAATTTATTTATTTTACTTTCATTCACTGAGCATCATCAGAGCATACCAAATGTGATTTCCCATCCAGAATACACTGCATAGTGCCTTAATCATACATGTTACCATAGACAAATAATTTTCCATTTCTTGTTTCATATATATATATATATATATTCCCCTATTTCTCACCCTCTGACATTTCCTACCCTCCTCCCACACTATCTCTGATATCTACAGTTGCTTTCCATTCCTTTTCCCCCCATATTTTATTGATTTACAAAATATCTTTAACTACTTTCAATAGCGAGTTCAGCTGATATGTAAATATCTGCAAACACATGTATGACTTTAGGCATGAGACTTTGAGTATGAATATACTGTAGAGTAGCACCTAGCTGATGCTATATAGCTTAGTGTGGTCATTAAGTAGTTTTTTTATTTTTTTTTTAGTTTCAAGAAAAGCAGTTTTAGCTTTAATAAATCAAAATTTTAAAAATGCTAAGAGAGCTTTGCTTAAAACTTAAAGCCAGGAAACAGGTTAGGATTCCATTAAGACAAGACAAAAATCCTTAAATCTGGAAAACAAAGCATCAAAAAAAAATCAGTAATGTTTTAGTCAAAAGTCATGAAATTCTATTTCACCAGTTCAGTCTCATGTACTTAATCTATTTTCTGTTGTGGTCCAATCTTCCCGTTTAAATTCTGAGAAATAACATTCAGCTCCAGGCTTGTCCCTACCATTAAGTTGGCCATCATCTTGGTTTTGAACTCTTATTCCTATGTGTCTGTAGTTTTCTTGGTATAGCACTCCCTTCAGAATTTCTTGGATAGCTGGTCTCGTGTTGGTAAATTCTTTCAGGTTTTGTTTATCTGAGAATGTTCTTGTCTTTTCTTCTCATATGAAGGATAATCTTGCCAGGTACAGTATTCTTGGCTGAAATTGCTTTTCCCTTAACACTTTGAATATATTTTCCCATTCCTAGCTTGTATAGTCTCCAATGAAAGGCCTGCTATTAGTCTGATGGGATATCCTTTGTAGGTAACTTGATGTTTCTCTCTTGCCAATCTTAGTCTCTTGTCTTTGTCTGTAGTTTTGGTCAATTGGCTTTAATGTGTCTTGAAGAAGATCTTCTTGGGTCGATTCTATTTGGGGTCCTTTGTATTTCTTGGGACTGGATCTTTGAATGCCTCCCTAGGTTTGAAAAGTTTTCTTCCAGGATTTCATGGAATAGATTATCAATGCCCTTATTAGTCTCTTCACTTTCTGGGATACCAATTATCCGAATGTTTGGACATTTAATGGTATCTAGTATTTCTCATATATTAGTCTCATTTTGGGGGGCTATTTTCTCAGTCTTTGTGATGGGTTTTTTTAGGCCGGTGAGTCTGTCTTCTACATCTGAGAATCAATTTTCTATATGATTAGTCTGCTTTTAATACTTTCAAGGGAGGTTTTGATTTCCTGTATTACAGCCTTCATCTCTAATAGCTCCATTTGATTCCTTCTTATGGTGTATATTTCTTCTTTCAGATTATTCATGAACTTCCTCACCTCCTGGAACTCATTGGCTCTTTTCTCCTGCATCTTCTGGAGTTCATTCTCTCTCTTCTCTTGCATCTCTGTTAGCTTTGTCACTATGAATACTCTAAATTCTTTATCTGACATTTTTATGAGTTCCATTGTACTGCCTATGGATGAAGAAGAGTTATTCTTTCCCCTTGAAAGAGAGGTATTTTCTTGCATTCTCATATTTCTTGTGCCCCTGCTATGATTTCTGGTCACCTGATGGGTTGTACGTTTCTTCCTAATTCTTGAAGTTCAATCTGAGCATTCAGAGGTGTAGGAGTAGGTTACCTGCAATCTCTCTTCTGTTCCATTTTTCACCCTTTGTGCATCCGATTCACTGGGAATTGAGGATTATTCAAATGTTTGGATACTATTGACTCAGAACTGTCTAGACACTCAGTGCATGGAGGTGGAGCAGCCAAGAGATGAAGGTAAAAGAAAAAGGAAGAGAAAACAGAAGAGAAGGAAAAAAGAAAAGAAAAAGGCAACTAAAAATTTTTATATTTTAATTTGATAAAGCAAAAAATGACAACTGTGCGGCATGCACATGCCACGTGAAAGCAATGTTTCAAAGCTCAAGTTCAGCAGCCATCTCAGAAAGACCTGGCTTTGTGCCTCTCATAAATGAGAGGGGGGAAAGGCAAGAATTAGCAAGATAAAGGAGGCGCTAAGAGCCCAAAAAATACTTCACCTTAAAAAAAAAGTTTTTTAAAAAATTAAAAGACAGGGAGATACAGAGAAACACAGAAAGACAGAGAGATGGAGAGAAATATACAGAGGTTGCCCTACCACTCTAGAAATGGATCTGGAAGGTGAAGTCTCAGCAGAAAATCTTCATTTCAGACCCTGAAAGCAATATTTCACAGCTCAAGTTCAGTAGCCATCTTCTGCTACCCCGTTTTTAAGATCCATTTCCGAGACCAGCCGCTGCATAATGGCTATGTCACTGGACTCCCATGTAGTTGACCGCGGTTGGAGAACCGGACCCGGTGGCTTAAACTCACAGCAAGCACATGTGCGTGCGTGCCCAAGATCCCGAGAGAATTGAGGAGAAGGGATTGTGGTGTGGCCATGCTCCTTAGGGGGTGATTTCTCGCTTTCTGTCTCTCTCTTTTTCTGGTGAGCGCACTTGCCCTATAGCAAAAACCTCTCAAAAAAAAAAAAAAGAATAAAAAAGAAGATCCATTCCCAATGTCACCGCTGCCTACCAGCCCTGCAGCTGGCAGAGTTGTGGTGCAGTACTTGCACTGTTTCCCTCGATTTAAACCTTCATAAACATACAGAGGTAGAGAAAAAGACAATGACAATGATGACGACGATGAGTGTGTGCGTGCACCTAGCACATATTATAGAGACAATGGTTTCTGAACACTGATTCTTATTTGCTCTAACAAAATTGATGTGATGATCACCAGATGCATGTGTGTGCGTGCCCAAGATCCTGAGAGGAGAATGGAGAAGAGATTGTGGCGTGGCCATCCCCCCTGGGAGTGATTTCTCACTTTCTGTCTCTCTGTCTCTCTCTGTCTTTCTGGCAAGCATGCATGCCCTATAGCAAAAACTTCTCCAAAAAAAAAAAAAATTGATGTGATGACGATAATGATGACAAAGATGCTTTGATGCCTTTGCCTTTCCAGCTCTGGCGTAAGTAGAAACTCAATACATGTGTTGAACACATAAACAAGCATGCTGTTCCCAGCAGGGGAAGTGGGAGGATAAGAGGAGAGATAAAGAGAGGAACGGAAAGATCTCATCCTAAGAGCCATGGACTCACGGGGTGGTCTGCGTCCAGTTCTGCTCCATAGCTGAGAATCTGGTTGGCAAATCTGTCGAGCTCTTGAATGGTCCTCGGGAACCAGGGCACTGCAACACAGAAATGGCAGAGTTCTGAGTGCAGACGGCAGGACTTGGCCAAGGCCTCACTCAGATCAGGAGCACAGGATCACCTCCAATTAGTCATCACTGGTACTGGCAAGTGAGGTTCCAGATCACCCCCAGAGTTTAAAACATACTTCCAAACATATTCTGTTTTCTGGAGATTTTCTCTGAGTTATCTCAAAATTTGTCTCCTTACTCCCCATCATGGTAGTTGACTTCCATGGTTTTCTTTAGGAACCAAGTATTACATGTAGCCCCAAAATATACATTAGATCAAACTGGCACTCCTCCATTGCAAACAAAGGTGAACTTGGAAGACTCCATCCTCCTAGCGTGTGTGTCTCTCTTCCAAAGGCTCCAGGAACCCTCACAACATCTTTGATCCTAAAGTCAGTTAAGATATTGTTGATGTCGAATGGAGAGTCAGGTAGAGAGGGATTAGAAGATGACATGTAGTACCTAAAGAATTTATGGGTTGCGGCCCGGCCTCACAGCTTAGTGTTTAAGGAAATCTGACCCCACATGGCCGACTGTAGTTCCTATCCTGGCCCTGGAAGCTTGAAAAACATGATGAGCACATGAGCATCTGTGCCCCAAGTCCCAACAATACATAGAAAACTAGAGAAGGGATGGGTGAGACCAGGCCCCATTGTGGGTACTTTCTTTCTCTCTTTTTCTCTTTCTTATTCTTTCTCTGGCAAAAGCACATGTCATCTGGCAAGTAAAAAAAATAATAATAAAAAAATAAAATAAAACAAAAAAAAAACTTCAGGAACTTGAATTTGAAGGAGAGTAGTGGGGTAGGAGATAAGGCTTGAACTGTGTGCTCTACAAGGACTGGGTCCTACAGACAGAGGGACGCCTGAAGAGGAGGTGGGAGAATCCGAATCCCTGTTGCTTGCAGGGGAGAAGACACTCTGGGGGTCAATTGTCCTAGGAATAAGCAGACTAGGGCCACAAGGGCAGGAATCATGATGGCTTTGTAGTTCCAAGTACATAAATGGAAGTCAGGGAGAAAACGAGGGAGGGACGAGATGGAGGGAGGGAGACAGGGAGAGAGGGAGGGGAGGAGGGAAAAGGAAGGAACGCGAGAATGAACAAATGAACTAGTGAGCTCACATTGGCCATGGTAATTATATAAGGCACTCACAGAAACCACCATGCGCAGTGTCCGCTCTGGTCTAGCTGCTGTTTCTGACGCATTTCCTCAATAAGGAAGGTATTATAACCCCTATTGTACTGATAAACAATCGGGGCTCTGAGAGCCCAGAGAGCTAGTTTAAGATCACACAATAACTAAAAAAGCGGTAGATCTAGAAAGAAACCAGACAGTAAAAGTAGACACAATGGGGGCCTTGACGTGAGCCCAAGGCTTCCCCTGAGTTGAAGTAGCAGGGGAAGGGGTTGAGCCTGCAGTCACCCTCAGGGCTGGCTTCACATTCAGACCCCCTCTGCTGACTTACCTTCTCTGTGCCTCAATCCCGCCTCTGTAAAATGGCAATGATAGCAACAATAGCAAGAATTTTTTTTTTTTGAAGTTTTTGAAACCTTACCACGTGCCAGGCTTTGTGCTTGGCATTGGTGATGGAATATCTCCTGTAACCTGAGGATTGTGGTTAAAGAAAAAAAAAAAAAAAAAAAAAAAAGCAGAGGTTGCAGCTGGCATCTGGCACTGAAAAGGTAGCTTTCCATCTGTGGCCTGTTACTAGATTCTGACCTGGTCAGGTGAGGCAGGAAAGAGCACACTTGCCACCTAGTGGCCACTCCAGGGAAATGCTACCTATGATCCAAATACGCCTTGGGACAAAACAGCTCCATTCCACCAATACAAAGAGAGTTTCTCTCAACCGTGTCCACGACGGTCAATGTAGAACCTTATTTCTGTAGATTTGAGGTGCTTAAGCTCTCTGCTTCCTATATTATTAATAAAATTAACACCCAGTGCTATTCTAAACGATTTACCTGTGAGATAGGTACTACTTCTGTCCCCATATTACAGGCGAAGAAACTGAGGCACAGAGAGGTTAGTGGCAAATCCCAATACCCACGGTGTGAGTAAACAGCAGAGTCAGGATTCAAATTCAGGCTCAGCTAGTCCATGCCTTCTTGCTGTGACCACTGGACCATCCTGCTACTTGTGGAGAGGTGGCAGAGCACGCTCACTAGAAGGGGCCCTTGGGGCCTGTCTGACTGGTTCCTGGCAGTTTCCCACCTGGAGGTTACCCTCCTCTAAAGCCCAGACCTTTTCTCCAGACCGGCTCCCTGCAGAGAGTAATAACAGAAACAGACATTGCAGTAGTAAATCCAGCTAATAGTTACATAGCATCTGCCATGTGCCGGGCTTGGGCCTAAACGCTTGGCCGAGGCTGCCTCCTTCAATCCTCACAACAGCCCCATCCGGAAGTAGTAGTGTGGCCCCCAGTTACAGATGAGGGGACTGAGGGGCCATGAGGCTGAGTCTCGCTAAACTGACTTAGTCCCAGTTGTTGAGACTGTGGATTGCCTGATGACTCGGCACCACGTTCTGCTCACTGGGCATGAAGACCAGCTTCCCACCTTGTCACCTAAACCTCACCCCGAGCTCCCCTCTCCTGGAGTCCAGCATTCGCCTTGCGTCAGCACTGGAAATGGGATGTTTCCCTCCCAGATTGGGGAGGGCTCGGGAAGGAACACATCTCTGTAGTCAGCCAGGGAGGGCTCTGGGTTTCCTATGAGATCACTCCTGTTTCTGCAAAATGTGTCAGTGTGGGGCTTCATCCACTTGGACAAGAGGTGCCTTGTCCGTTCCCTGCTCAGTCATCGTCCCCTTTCACTGCAGCAGTAACAGCTGCCTCAGAGGTCAGGCAAGTCTGTCATGTTCTGCTGCACTACCTTTGACTTGGGGATCCTTAGGTTTGCCAAAGGAGATTCTATAAACATCATTGAGCACCTACTGTGTGCCAGGTATTGAACACTCAGGAGAGCATACAATGGAGTGCTTATTTTCTAGTGGGAGTGACACAAAATAATAAATGTATTTAAATACATAAAAATGCTGGGACCAGCAGTTAGCATAATGGCTATGTCGCTGGACTCCCATGTAGTCAACTGTGGTTTGAGTCCCGGACCCAGTGGCTTAAAACTCACCCCTGGCATGTGTGTGTGTGTGTGTGCCCAAGATCCTGAGAGGAGAATGGAGGAGAAGGGATTGCGGCATGGCCATCCCCCCGGAGGGTGATTTCTCACTTTCTGTCTCTCTGTCTCTGTCTTTCTGGCCAGTGCATACACCCTATAGCAAAAAAAACTCTCAACAACAACAAAAAAAACTTTTTGTAACCTTACTGAGGTACAATAAACAAATAAAAACTGTACATATGCAAGATATCCAAAACAGTGATTTGATATATACATGCATTGTGAAATAATTGCCACCATCAAGTGATGAACACTTCTGTCACCTTGTGTGGTTACCGTTGATCATGTGTGTATGTGTGTGCATTTGCGTGTAGGGAGGACATTTAAGACCTGTCTTAGCAAATTTTGAGTACACAGTAAAGTCATGTAAGCTGCAGTTTCCACGCAGTATATTAGCTGTTCAGAATTTTCTCATGGTTTTATTTATTTATTTATTTATTTATTTTGAGAGGTTTTTGCCTTAAGTTACATGCGCTCACCGGAGAGAAAGAGAGAGACAGTGAGAGGGAAAGTGAAACATCATCCCCCAGGAGAGATGCCACACTGCAACCCCTTCTCCTCCCGTCTCCTCATGGGATCTTGAGCACGCACATACACATGCCCTACATGTTTCGGGTCTGGGACTTGAACTGCGGTCAGCTATGTGGGAGTCCAGCAACGTAACTGCTACGTCATCTGCTGGCCCAGAATTTTCTCATCTTATAACTGAAGGTTTGACCAACATCTCTCCGTTTCTTCCTCCCTTCAGCCCTAGTAGCCACTGTTCCAATCTCTGCTTCTATGAATTCAACTTTTTAAGATTCCATATTTAAGTACAATCATGCAGTATTTGTCTTTGTGTGTCTGGCTTCTTGGACTCTGCATAATGCTCTCGGAGTTCATTCATATTGTTGAAAATGTCAGGATTTCTTCCTTCTTTATGGCTGAATCATTCCATTGTGTGTCCATGCACCACGTTTTCTCTATCCATTTATCTTTTGACAAATATTTAGGGTGGTTCCATATCTCGACTGTGAATAACGCTGCAGTGAACACGGAAGTGCAGATATCTCTTCCAGAGACTAGTTTCATTTTCTTTGAATATATACCCAGAAGTGGGACTGCTGGACCATCGTTCTATTTTTAATTTTTTAGGTTTTTTTTTTTCTTGATGTTGTTTTTTCTTTTTTTCCTTTTCTTTTTTCATTTCTTTTCTTTTTTTTTTTTTTTTTTTTTTTTTTTTTTTTTTTTACCATAGGGCACATCACATGCACTCACCATAGAGAGACTAAGATGGAGAGAGGGAAAGTGAGAATCACCCCCCAGCAAGGCTGGTCACACCGAAATCCCTTCTCCATTCTCCTCCTGGGATTTTGGGCACACACACACACACACACACACACACACGTACACACACCTGCCTGGCATGATTTTCAAGCCACCAGGTCCAAGACATAAACCAGGGTCAGCTACATGGGAATCCAGTGCCTTAACTACGATGCCACCTTCTGGCACCTCTAGTTTTTTAATTTTTGAGGAATTTCTGTACTGTTTTCCATAATAGCTGTACCCATTTACACTCTCACCAATGGTACACAGATGTCCCCTTCTCTCCACATCCTCATGAACACTTGCTCTGCCTGTCTTTCTGGTATTAGTCCGGGGTACTATTGTATCTGATGACCTACGGCTCCAGCCCCAGGGTGAAGACCCTGCTGACTTGACATTGCCGTGCCGTAGCCCAGGACACCTAGGATAGTCAGGGTCTGTCTCTAGTCCAGAGCTGGTTTCCCAGAGAGTCAGTCAGGCTATGGGTAAGAGCATGATGACAGAGCCAGACCGCCTGGGTTCGCATCCTGCCTCTGCACTTACTACTGGTGGGGCCCAGAGACAGCTATTAAATCTCTTTGTGCCTCAGTCTTCTTATCTGTAAAACGGTGATCACAGTAGTCCTATAATGTACTACCGTAAGAACATTATGAAGGTAAAAAAATTATTATTAAAAAAAAATTTTTAAAAAGAACATTATGAAGTTAAATGAGCTAATATGTGATTGGCTGAGAACAGTATTGGCATATAGTAAATACTATCATTGTTTAACTATAAACTGCAGAATATATGTAATATATGCAGATATGTGCATATAATATTATAGAGTACAGGTTGTATATTATAATTAATTATTATATATTATGCATTATCTGTTATATATCATCAACTGTATGTAATATATAATATAGGTCATGTATTTTGAGTCATCAGAAAAGTCATGATGCATTTTTGCATAGAAAAATGTAGAAAAAATACTTTCATGACTTTTCTGAAGACCCACTATATCTTGTAGTTTACAGTTGAACGATGATAGTATTTATAATCTATAAAATATATATTAAGGATACGTGTATAGCCTTAGTTCGTCATAGCAGAGAGAGCAGCAGAGAGCTTTCCAGGGGGGCTCAAAAGTGCTGCTTCTTACAGAACTGAGGAAGTATTTTATCCCTTGGAGTCTTCATTTCTCTAGTCACAATGAATTACAATGATCTTTCCATGTCATTAGACAGATTAAACGCTATGGCAAGTTCGACACATTTTAGTAGTGACTGGCCCACTCAGTCAGTGTTAGCCATTGCGAAGACAAAGATTTTAAAGATGGTGATGATGAAAGAGGAAGCAGGAGGAGGAGGGAGAGGAAAGAGTGGAGACTGGAGTGGGGAGCTGGTTCTCCATACAGCTTAGCTATTTACTGACTTTCTACTTTGGGGCTGCAGTTTCCCCTCCATAACACATGGGTGTCGGATGCACTTGTTGCTGTAGTCTTTGGGGGATTTCATAGTCCAAGACCTGTGGGCTCTTGTGAAGGGTTGAAGCTGACCCGAGAACAAAGGAATCACAGTTCCACTTCATACAATGTGTCCACCTCATCAGTTTTCTGGAGATACAGTTGCTATGTTCGTTGCCCTCCCAAATAACATCACCTCCTTTCCTCTTTTTCTCCCATCAAGGAAACAATCCCTACCTGATTCAGAGCTGCGACTGCTGCCATCTCCCAAGTGAACACCAGAGGGCAGCAGACCCACAGAGTTCCAGCTCTGGGTGACTTCCAGAGAAAAAGTCAGAGACGGCTTAGTAGGGGCGGGAATGGAGAACTGGAGAATTTACAGAGACTCACAGGAATCGAGTCTTGGTAAAAATAAGATGGATATTAACACAGCCCTCCAAATCTCAGGCCTTTGACCTTAGGACCTTGTCACAGAGGTTTTGGGGGGCCCCAGGGCAGCACTATGAGACTGTGGGGCCTCACGAGTGCAGCGGCCTTTGGTGACTTCGGGGTCCCATTGTCGTACAGAAAAGGTCCCAAACCCAGTCAGACTAAAGAAGAGGAAGGGCTAGGACCAGCAGTTGGCGTAATGGCTATGTCGCTGGACTCTCATGTTGTCGACCACAGTTCAAGTTCTGGACCCAGTGGCTTAAACACGCTGGGTGCGTGTGTGTATGTGCCCAAGATCCCGAGAGGAGAATAGAGGGGAAGGAATTGTGGCATGGCCATCTCCGACAAAAAACAAAGAAAAAAAGAAAAGAAAAAAGAAAAAGAAAGAAAGGAGAAAGAAAGAAGGAAGGAAGGAAGGGAGGGAGGGAGGGAGGGAGGAAAACGAAAGAAAAAGAAAAGAAAAGAAAAGAAGAGGAAGGGCTTACAGGTTAACCACAGAGACTCTGGAGCCAGACTGCCTGATTCCAGTCTCACCTGTGCAGCTTCATAATTGTGGGTCTTTGATCAAATTACTTAATCTCTCTTTTCCTTAGTTTCCTATTTGCAAAATAACTATAACGCTAACATGTCCTAGGAAGGGTGGGCATGAAAATTAAAATGAGGTACTGCGTGAATAATGCTTGGAGCAGTGTTTGGCACGTAGTGAGTGCTTTATAGGTAACCAGTAGTGTATCATCATTGCCATGACGGTCATCATAGAGTGGCATCACAAGGTGACTTGCCTGGTAGTCATTTCCTCCAGGCAGCAGCCCAGCCCTAACTTTGACTCGATTTCCCTTTTCCTTCCCAGGTGTCACATGAAATGAGGGCCCTGGGGTATAGCCCCTGTGTTACCAGGAATTCAAAGAGGAGTCAAGTCACCGCTATCACGTTGGAGAACAGGGACAGGCTGAAGGAAACAGGACCGGAACAGGAGGTGTTGAGAGCTGGGGAGGGACAAATCAAGGTCCCACTGTGGCTCATCTCCTGCTGTGCAGAGTTGAGAAGGCCAGGGGCCGTGGAGGACCCCCAGGCGCATTCCGAATTCCGTGCCTAGCCTTCAGATCTGTACCTCGGCCTGTGCACATACTGGACTTGAAGCGGCAGGCTGAGACTAAGTGTCATCTCTCCCACCTGCAAACCATGTGTGCCTGAGCAAAACGTGGTTTCTGAGTCTCTGGCTTTTCATTTGTGAAATGGATGAGGCAACCAAACCCTCACTGCCTCCTCCTCTCGGGTAGGAAGCAGGTCCATCTGTGTCCTCAGCCACCGCACTTGAACTTCACGGCAAACCCGGGAGATGCTTGTCTGATAAAGTATGCATAGTTACTGGTGGCGGAGCCAGACTCCACACTTGTGCCCCCTGTGTCTACTCCTGGACTCCTCCAATTGTTTCCATCCAAAAAGTTACAGCTACCTATTTTATTCTCTAAAATTACTTTTTAAAATTTTATTTTATTTTTTATTTTTTTTTTTTTTAGGTTTTTCCCATAGGGCATGTGTACTTGCCAGAGAGGAGAAAGACAGAGAGAGGAAAAGTGAGAAATCAACCCCTAGGAGGTGTTCATGCTGCAATCCCTTCTCCTCTTGGGATTTTGGGCACACATGCACACGTGCCTGGTGTGATTTTTATGCCACTGGGTCTAGGACTTGAACCACAGTCAGCCATATGGAAGTCCAGCTCCTTAACCAGTACACTGCCTGCCAGCCCTCAGATTACATTTCTAAGAGCTTGCTATGCACCAGACACAGGGCTAAGCACTTTATGTTCATTGTCTCTTTTCATTCTCAAAGCAATCCTGGGAGGCAGACATTCTTGTTCCTGGTCACTGACGCACAAGCTGAGGTTCAAAGACATGAAGTGACCCAGCCAAGGTCACTGAGTTAGCTGAGCAGAAATTTGAATTCTGCAGCCTATGTACTTCACTCCCATGCTATGTAGCTTAGAAAAATGGGGCAAGGGATTGTCCTAGCTTAGAAGAAACGTGGGATGGGGGCTCTTAATTTCAGATTTCTGTTCCCCCACCTTGAGAGGAACAGAAGCAACAAGCTAAAGTTGGGTTCTAATGGTGCTTGAAGAAGATCCGTAGGACAGCACAACCCGGGGTCTTCCCACCTTCCATCCTGAGCCCTCCTGGATCTATTTATGGGTAGACACATGGTAATACCTACATCCTCCTCCATGCATCCTTTCTCTTCTTGCGTGACGTTCATGCAAGTCCCTTTCTTCACTCAGGTCTCACTCAGAAAGCTTGGAATAGAGACTGACCCCAGTGATCCAACCCTTCGTTTTGAAATGTTAAATCAGATTAGCTCATGACCTTGCCAAATACCTCAGTGGTGGGCTGGCCTCTGTGAGCCCCTCCACAGTCTTGCGGGCTGCTGGGCTCAGTGGTTAATGAATGACTTGGGCAGACTGGTGCAACAGAGGCCCTCTGTGAAACCAGAAGCACCGGGGGTTGGGGGGGATCATTAATAAATATTGATTTGGCTCCAAAGGAAGCAGCCCGCTGGAGAGCTGGCCCTGGACACCCACGTTGTGGTCTCATTAAGTCAGGGTCAACCTCGTGGCCAGGACACCAAGAGGGGGCTGGTTTAGGAGTGCTCCTGAGCAAGGGCCTGGTCAGAGTCTGCTTTCAGGCTGGTGGGTCAGAGCAGGCCCATTAAATTTATGGCAGTTCAAGGTGCAGGCTGAGCCCAGTGCAATCCCCTCCCTCCACCAGCCCATTACCAGCCCCAGGGTTTAGCCAGCAAGGCACCCCAGCTTGCCTCCAGACTGTCTTAGGGAGTGCAATAAATTCTCATTTCTTAGGCCCAAAATAGAAGGGTGTTTTCACCCCCTCCTCCCAGGCTCCTGGATGTCTCTCCCGGGCAATGACCTCCAACCCATGCCAAAGGGAGAAGGGATGATTTGCCATCATCCTGCAGGACAAAGGCTTTGGACAGTGATATTTTTTTCTCTTTTAAGGAGCTTCTACTTCCTTCCTGAAGAAGGAATGTCTTTCAGGAGGGTCTGGACAAGAATGGGTGAGCCAAAGGCTGGCTGCCGTGTCAAAATATTCCCCTCTGTCTCTGACAGGGCGGTGGTTCAGAGGAAGGAATCGCTCCCCTTTGTTCCCAGAGAAATCCCAGAACCACATGATTAAAAGGGACCCAACACGTGAAGTAAAGAGTGGAAATGTTCTGAATTAAATTCTATGAATAGGCAGAGTGACTGAATGAAAGTGAGTGAAACTAAGAATAAATAAAATAATGACCTGCAGGGTTACTTATCCCAACCACCAACAAAAACTGGAACTACTCTCCCAATTTTTTTTTTAATTTTTTTTTTTTTTTTTTTTTTTTTTTTTTTGCCATAGGACATATGTGCTTTCTGGAGAGAGACAGAGAGAAAAATTGAGAAATCACCCCACAGAGGGGATGACCATACCACAATCCCTTTCCCTCCCTTCTCTTAGGATTTTGGGCATGCACACACCCAGAATGACTTTTCAAGCCAATGGATCCAGGACTTAAACCGTGGTCAGCCATGTGGGAGCCCAGTGCCTTAACCACTACACCACCCGCTGGAACTCCAATATCCCTTTTAAGATGCCACATACTCATAAACATATCTATTGGTGGATTGCCCAATACATCCCCAAATACCCAATTTTGTCAGAGCTCACATAGCTTTGAGATTGGGTTACCTGCCACTTACAACTGAATTGTGGCCAACCTACATTTGGTGAAATGGAATACTCTAAAGTCTCTCTCACACATTGTTTAGCTCACTCCAGGATTTCTTCCCTGGTCCTGTTCCTCCGTCCCTCATCAACTGAACCCAAGATTAGCACAGTGCACCTCCTAAGTATTCTCTTGAGACACACCACATGTCCTTGTCACTGCCTCATATCATTCCATACGGTAACAACCTACTAGATTATAGGACACGTGAGTTCTGGTGTCATGTCTGTCTTTGTCCCACTGCAACCTGTCATGGGGCTGACACTAAATGAGTGCTCAGTCAATATCAGTGGCATGAATGCATGATCAACTGAATTAGGTGGTGAATGTGAACAAAGGAGAAGAAAGTGGCAAAGCTGGCTCTGTAATTTTTGAGAAGGAATAGTTAAGAGAAGAAAAGAGAAAACTCTAATAGTTAGGATTTTGAAAAGTAAGAGACATGTAATTCATAAAATGCTAAGAAAAGAAAAAAAGTAAATTCCTGCGGGCTAATGGTGTCATATCTTACAAAAATATCAAGGAGAATGAACAAAAGAAGTTATTGCTTTTTTAACAGGTATTGTCAGAATGGTAAGGGGGAAAAAGGAAGAAAAGAAGAAATAAAGAAGGAAGGAGGGAAGGAGAGAAAAAAAAGAAAAAGGAAGAAAACCTGCAATGAGTAGCTGGCCTCTGTCTCTTACGCCAGTGCTGTTTCCAATGTAACAGACACACCACTAAGTGGATTATGTTAGAGAGGAAGTAATATTTGGAAATCAGAGATTCTTTGCAAGACTCCTCACATAATCCTACACACGGATTGTCTCCCTGGCTACTGGGAATGGCTGGCCTCAGTGAGGGAATGGCTGCCATCAACTCCTTATATAGTTTTAGTCTGGTCAGTGTCCATATCCATTGGAACTGGTGATGACAAGTGGCCCACTAGTGACTGGGGTTATAAATCATAAAGATCTCTCCCTACTGTGGCCCAAGGATTGCTAAGACCAAGGGCATATTCAACTCACGCAAGTTCAACCTAGTCCTTCAAACACCCTGATATACAAAGGGTCTTGAATGGTCTCCTTCAGGGACCATAGAAAGTAATAGAGTAGGTCTTAGCTCCGTCTCACGGATGAGAAAGAAAAGGCAAGTGAAGTCATCCAGGTACTAGGGGATCAGATGGGATTTAAATCTACCCACTAGTATATAAAATGGGGATCCAAATCCCATCTCATGACTCCAAATTCACTGCTCTTTCTGAGTCACTATAATGCTCCCGCAGCTTAGCCTGAATAGCCAATTGACATTTAACTGAAAATCATTTCATAATCTCTATGACCTTCTTCAGTTGAAGAACACATCTGTCACAGAGAAATGGTACTCCTGTCTAAATCCTTCTAACTTTCAGAATCTTTTGACTTGACTGAAATGTAGGTCAAGGTAGGCTATCTTTATCAAGGATCAAGAGTTGGGGATTTGGGACTTACTTCACCCTAAGAGTGAGTTATTGTGTATCCTTATGACAGACTCAGGATAAGTTACTGATAACATTTTGCATGAATTCTACATTCCAGGCATTCCATATAAATTATATTATATAATGCATGCAACCACATTGACACTCAGATACCTCCATTTTACAGATAAGAAAAATAAGGCATAACTTGGTCAGTGATAGCCAGGAATTGAACTGGAACAATGGAGACCACAGACCACCATGTTGCCTTTTCACTTTACCTCTCTGTCTTGTTTCCTAATGCTGAAAACAAGAATGTCAGCTGCTTGCACTAGTTGAGTTGGCTGATGCAAAGCTTGGAATTTTGAAAACACTGGATTTAACACACAGATGAGGGATTACTCTTAGAATGAAAGATTGCTAATTATTATCATCATCCTTATCTTTTTTTTGTTCTTTTTTTAAAATTTTTTTATACATTCATACTATTTAGCTTACAAAGTGAACATTTCAATGTGTGAACATTTCTCCCCAGTCCAGTTGATCAAAATATCTTCAACAGATAACACCACTACCTCCCTGTCCCTCATCTTGAAGCCCCGAGACTTGGCAAACTGGATGGGCCACAGAAAAGCATTTCCTCAAGCTCTTCCTTGCCAATGAATAGAGCTACCCCTAAAAGACTGCTAGGAGCAAGCTATCTGGCAACACCACCGAGAACTTCTGCATCCGGCCCCTGGGTTGGTGTCACTCCCAGTGAGTGAGAGAGTAAGTGAGCACGTCCTCTCAGTTGGGGTCTACTTGTCTCACTGAGGCAGTCTGCTCAAACATGTCACCTTTCTTGCTTGGGACTTAGGGCTCCATCAACATATCCAGCAAGTGTTCAGGTAAAAACAGGAAAAGGCAGTCAACGTTGTGTGTTTTAACCAATCTGCAGATACTTGGTCTCCTGCAGCCCTAGGGCCACAAACACCTAGTGCTGTGAGGGGCACATGGAGGGCAAAGCAAAGTACATGAGAGGTTTAAACTCTGACCAGGGCAATGAGAAGGTGGAAGCAAAATAGCTGAGCAGAGGAGTGGAGAGACGAAGGAAACGCGCAGGTATTGGGAATGGGGGCAAACCTCAACCATCTGGATCCTCCTCCAGCCTTAAGTAGCATTTCTCTAAAAATTCTTAACTCTTTGGAACCAAAACTCCTTAAAAGAAAAAAAAAAAAAAAAGACTCTCCTGAAAGATATGTGAGCACAAGCATGTGTACCATTTTTCTACAATCCCAGGGGCTTTTCAGTGCCCTCTAATGATGCCTATCCTCTCCACCCCAACATCTAATGATATGAAACACCAGCTTCTTCAACTCTACTCTTCAGGAAGCAATATTGAAGTGAAAAAGTGAAGACTTAGGAGGGCAGGAGAAGAGAGGGATAATAAGAGGAAGAAATAAGTACTACAGTTTTGCTTTTGTCTTCTCATGATGATCATAAATGCCTCCAGCATAGACAGATAAACAGATAGTTGGGTGGATAGATGGATACATAAATACATAGACACCTAGGTAGGTAGATAGATGACCTTTCTGCTCTCCAGGGAAAATACAGCTGAACTGGCAGTTTGACCTCTCTTTGCTTCCATACCAGGACCCTTATAATCACAACTTTAATAAAGTACAATAAATGTCCACTTGCTCTTAGGATATAATTCAAAACAGATAAATGTCTGAAAAGGTGATGCTCCTATACTTTCGTCTACCCAAGACATTTCATCTGCCTGTTTCTCCTGGTTGCAATCGGTTTCCATGTAGGAATTTTCCATCCCTCCCACCAGATGTAATGTCATGCAGAAGATTCAGAAAGAAAGGTAAAAGGATTAGGAGATTGATCGATGGAAGATATTAATGCTCTTTTGTGTTGTATTGAAGAAGGATTTGAGGTCATCAGGAGAGAGAGTAGCAGAGAATAGACCTCCAGTACTCAAAAGACTCTCTGGATTAAAATCCTATTAAACTCACATGAGCTTCTCCAGGAAACATTTAAGAAGGTTAGGATTTCTTTAACATGTCACCATAATTAACCTTCCCTTAAGCTGTTTTGGGTGGGGAACTTTAGCAATTAAGAAACTGAAAAACTTTCATTTTCTATCACCCACATGACTTTTTGAATGGTTTAGAAACTAGAGTAGAAAGTGTTTCAGCTTAATTGATTTGAGGGGTTCAGATCTCCCACTTGAACCTGCTGTCAGACTCGCCCCTGAGATCTGAGCCCCTCAATAAAAAGGGTGTTTTGTCCAGAGAATGAATCAAAGGTTCAGATCTGCTACAATGCTTTTCTTCCTCTGATCATTCTCCCACTGAGTTCTACAGAAGAGCAACCTTGCAAAAGGATGGTTGTTTCCCCTACAAAGACCCGTGGCTGGGCCCAGACTCCACAAAAATTATCACAGCAACCCAAAAAGCCCATCTCTCGGCAGGCATAAGGTCGTGACATTCCAGCATCAGTCACTCCCTCCCTACCAGTTGTTCAATGACAGATAAGTTAAGATCAGGTGGGAGCAACCACGATGGGCTGGGTAACTAAGCAGTCAGAGAAATAAGGGTCATGAAACATGTTTTCAAGGGTTAGTCCTAGCTGTTTTCTCTTTACTAGGTACAATGTCCTCCCAGTTTCAAATATCAACACTCTGCCATTCCGATCAATGAGGTGAGGAGCTTCGCTAAGTAACTGAATCTGGGCTATATTCAGCCCCTGATAGGCCCAACAGAGATTACACAACGCCTCTGCATGAAAACAGGAGGACTAGCTACTTTAGCACTGGCCAGGTTAAACAGTGAACAGGCCAAATGCCATCCGCCCGGGCCCTCCTCTATATTTATGTACATCTCGTCATTTTTCCAGGCTGTGAACTCTCTAAGCACATGCACTGTGACGCTCTCTCTCTCCAGCTCCTAGCAGAGCCCAACCTAGCGCAGCAGAACTCAACACACCCTGGTCCGTGACCACACAGGACTCACTTTGTGCCTTAAGGCAAGTCATGACCTCTGTTTTTACAATGAAACATTAAGGAGTCTGTAGGGCTTTGTGACTTCTGAGGTCATTTTCTAGTTTTTAGAATCTCTGCAAAAGTGATCATGCACAGGCTGGCTTCTGGCTCCTGTGCTCGTGCTGGTATTTATAAAAGCAATGATGACAGTGGTTAAGAAGAGAGAACATCTACTCAGCCATCAATCATGCTATTCTGTGCTTTCCTTGTATAACCCCATCAGTCCTGTAAGGCAGAGTCTCTTACTACTCCTATTTGATGCAGTGAGGGTCAGTAATTTGGTCAAAGGCACACTGAGCATGGTATGTCCTGGTTCTAGAATCTGGCTCCTAACTATGTGGCTCTATCTCACTAACAACCTCCTTTCTGAATCTCCATTAAGGCTGCCAGCCTTCCAGCTGGTCTACCTACATCTTCCTTGGCTCTCCATTGGCCTCCTTCCTACACGCCTGACAAATACTTTTACTTCCTACCCCAGGACCAGAGATGGCCCTACCTCCACCTGCTCCAGCCAGAGGCAGAGCTTGCCCCAGGGTCCAGCAGGCCCTTTGTTCTGAGATTCTGTAGCCCCTGTTGGGAGTGGGTGGCTAGAAAAGCAGGAGAGGGCAGTCATCTGGGAAGCAGTTTGGTAGGTGAAGGGGAAAGAAGGCTGAAAGGGCTGGTCTGAGGAGGAATTCCAAGCTCTTCCAAGAAAGAAGAGCACCTCTGCATAATCCAACCTGGCTAGAGTGTGGGACCCTGGGGTCAGCTTCCTTGCCTAGGTTATACTCACAGGAGGACAAGAGCAGAACAGGCCTTGGACTTACCTGTACAACGTGTTTGAGTAGGTAGATTTTGTTTCATTGAAGCAACTCTGCCTATTAAAATGCTATTTTCAACTGCAGGGCCTGAAATCCTCTTGATTTAAAATCTTCACTGCTTGGGGAATAAACTTTTAGTTTTCCAATAATGAAAGTCATAGAGGCTGTTTTTTTTTTGTTTTGTTTTGTTTTGTTTTTCACTCTTTTCTCTCACAACGCAGACCACCTAGTAATTCCAAAATGTGTGGGCATTTCTCCCCACCAGCAAGCTAGCGAGCAGTTCTGTAACACCAGTTGGGCATCCTCTAAACCAATTCAGTCCTGACTCTACCTGGAGATAGTGTCAGCTCCCACAGGTCGAGGGCTCAGTCCCCAGAACTGCCCCTCTCCCTTTTTCAGATACCACTCACAAGACCAGGCCTCTGGAACTTCTGATAAACTAGCTATGAACTGGGGCTCCCACAATCCCCTTTCCTTTCATATAGAAAGGGGTACAGAGCTTCTCTGCCCTTTCTGGTACAGCTCCCATCAGGAACCTTTACATGCTCAAATATCTGGAAGCTTTCCAAACCCTGGCATTCAATGTTTTCTGGAGATTTCATTGTACGGGTATGAGATGCTAATAAACTGAGCAGAAGAGCCCAAGAAGGCCTATCTATTCAAATTTTGGCCTCTCTCTGCAGCATTCCTTGCCCCCAGGTATGAGGTGAGATGCTTCTAGAATAAAGGTCTTAAAGGTGGGGGCCCATCTTGGGATAGGGAAGCTATTCTGAAGTTACTTTAGGAACCAAGGACAAAAGAAGCCAAGAAACATGGATGAATATATATAAATGCTTTTCATCCATGATTCCTAGCTCCTTACTTATGAAATTATATATATATATATATATATATATATATATATATATATATGTATATGAAATTATAACACTAGTAGAAAAAAGTTGACTATTAAAATTTTTAAAATTCATCTCAGCAATCATACTCTTGAATATTTAACCATTTAACCAAAGGAGTTGAAGCCTTATGCCCACACAAAAACCTGAACATAAATGTTCCTAACAGCTTTGTTTATAATTGCCAAAAATTAGAAGTGATCAAGATATTCTCCTGTAAGTAAATCAATAAAAGAAAAGAAAAAGTGGTATGTCCACACAATGGAATATTATTCAGCAATGAAAAGAAAGGAGTGTGCTAGCTCTTTCCTTTTGTCTGTTGCCCTGCTGAATACAGGATAGGTCAGCAGCAGCTCTGCTGGAGCTGCCTGAGAAAATCTGGCCAGGGTTCTTTCTCTTGCTGTGTGCACTCAAACTGGCATGATCTAATCCAGAAATATGGCCTCAATATATGACATCAGTGTTTCTGTCAGTATGAGAAGAACATAGGTTTCATCAAGTTGGACTGTGATATTCCTCAAATAGATTATCCAAAATATCCACCCGGTGAAAGAAACTGGGCTATTTGTACATAATAAATTTAGAAGCCAGAAGGTGGTGTGGTGATTAAGGAGCAGGACTCCCACGTGGCCAACCACAGTTTGAGCCCAGACCTGGTGGCTTGCTTTCTTTTTCTTTTTTTCTTTTATTTTTTTATTATTTTAAAATTTTTTATATACATTCAATCATATCGTTTAGCTTAGATGGTGAACATTTCAATATTTGAACATTTCTCTCCAGTCCAGTTGATCAAAATATCTTCAACCGATAACACCACATCTCCCCATCCCGTCAATGCTCTGCCTCCATACGGTGGCTTGCTTTCTCACTCCCTCCACCCCTCTCTCTTTCTGGTAAGTGTGCATGCCCTATAGCAAATTAAATAATAATAATAATGATAATAATTAACTAAATTATTCTTTTAAAATAATATGGAAAAAAATCTCTCATTTACAAGTGTTTTAATGTGACTAAATTAATTGGTTATATTACTTTCCTCTTAAAACTTATTTTTTCTCTTATCTTCACAGATTTATCATTAAAATATGTAGCTTATTTTTCCTCAATGATATGAAAATACACAAAACTCTGAAAAAAATAAATTTAAAAAATGAGCTATTGAGTCACAAGAGATATAGAAGAATCTAAAATACCTATTGCTATGTAAAAGACGCCAGTTTGAAAAGGCTATATAAGGCATGCTTTCAACTATCTGACATTCTAAACTATGCTGATAGTTAAAAGATCAGTAGTTGCTGGAGAGGGTGGAAGAGGGAGAGAGGAATGAGTAGGTAGAGCACAGGGTATTCTTAGGGTGGTGAAACTATTCCATGTGCTCCTATAATGATGGGAATATGACATTGTACCTCTGTCAAAACCAGTAGAACTGTACAACTGTACAACTCAAAGCATGATCAGGAAAGTAAACTATGGACTTCAATTAATAATAACATATCAATTTGGCTCATCAGTCATAACAAAATGTACGGCGCTAATGCCAGATGTTAATAAGGGAAACTGCAGCGAGGTTGTGGCTGGAGAGAAAGAAGACATAAGGAACTCTCTATACCACCTGCACCATTTTTCTGTCAACCTGATACTGCCCCCAAAAAATAAAATCTATTAAAGTTTGGTTGTGTAAATATGCTTTGAACCTTTAAAAGTGATCACCTTGTTTCTCTGTATTATTTTTAGGCTAATCATAATCATAGCAACACCACATAATATCATTTATCTAGCCCTGTAATGTGCAAGCACTAAACACTATTTATACACAAGCTCATTTAATCCTCATGAGAGCCCTATGAAAAATTGAGGTCAGGGCACTTAAAGGGCCTTGTCAGGGGTCACAAAGTCAGCAAGTAGAAGAATTAGATCTTAAACCAAATTCTATCCGACCTCAAGTCCTATTGTCCATTGTCTTTTTAGTGGGAGGCAACAGGCAGCCTTTCTTACTTCTTTTTCTTCCTTCCTTCCTTTCCTTTTTTCTTTCTTTCTTCCTTTTTCTTTCTTTCTTCCTTCCTTATTAGATTCTAGTCTTGTACCTTTCTATACCACTTAGTACAGTTTTTCAACATATGCATGTTATAAATGGTACTCGAATCAAATCAAGGATATTACCACATACATTGTTTTCAATGGAGGGCTTCGCTTTCTTTTTTCTGTTAAGTGTTATTCCCCTTTGCCCCTTCTACCCATCCTTTACTATCTACTCCCTTCCCTTATAGTCTCTGGTATGAGACAGCATTTCAATAAGTAGATAATAGGACAAAGCAAGTCTTGACAAATCCTGAGCTTAGTCATTCACTCACACATCTCTGGAGATAGAAGGTTGAAAGCAAGATAATCAGGAATGAAAAATATATAAAAAATATTACAGCAATAGAAGAAAAATGACTAATATTAGAAATAGCTATCTTGAGGAGGGGGGACTAGCTTGCCTACAATATGCTAGACACTTTTCTAAATATGTAACCTAACATTCTCTTGATTAATCCCCTCAACAATCATCTAGATTAGTATTATTTTTGCCATTATTTTATGGAGACATACTCAAATTTGTTGCAAAATTCCTCTAATTCTTACCTGTATCTTTTATCTTATCTCGGGAAAGTTCATGAACAGTGGCACCAATGTCCTGTCTCAAGATCTTGATGATATTTGTCAGCACAGGCATGCTACGTTTATCCAGATAGGTGAAAAATTCATACTCATCTTTCTTTAAACGAGAAGGTCTGGATTCAATATGGGTCAGGTTTATATCATTCTCCTAGAAGAGAAAATTGGGACTATGAGGGGCAGTCACTGGGACTAACATGGGCCAAAGAAACAAAACCAAAACAGAATGTGCAATACAGAAGGTAAAGTCAAGGAATAGGCCTTTTTTTTTTTTTTTTTTTTTTTTTTTTTTTTTGCTATAGGGTGTGTGCGCTTGCCAGAAAGACAGAGACAGAGACAGAAAGCGAGAAATCACGCCCCAAGGGGGATGGCCACACCACCTTCCCTTCTCCTCCATTCTCCTCTTGGGATCTTGGGCATGCACCCACACACTCCTGGCATGAGTTTAAGCCACCAGGTCCGGGACTTGAACCACAGTCGACTACATGGGAGTCCAGCGACATAGCCATTACACTAACTGCTGGTCCCAAGGAATAGAATTTTTTATAAGAGTGAAAGAAATTCTTTACATTGAAAAAAGGAGTTTATTTTTTCCTCCTGAAAAAAATAAATAAATAAAAGAGCTAACTGGTATGATGGAAATAGTTCAGATGCCATGGAATTCAATCACATGGCCCTCTGCTAAAGACCTAAAACTGCCACTGTAAGATTTTGATTTGGTTCAAGTACATAGGACAATGGTGGACAAAATATTTACATATGAAGACCCCCTTTCTCCAATGAAATCCCATAGACTCTCAAAAAATAAATAATACAGAAGCAACATTGTTCTGCCTGAACATGGTCCACAGAAGTCAGACTTGTTTGTTCTCATCTAAGTTCTCAATTATATCAGCTTAGAAAACTCAGACAATTCACTTTCACATGTCTAACCCTGTCTCCCCATCTATAATTTGGTGGTCTTAACGATATTTTCTTCATAAGTTTTGCGGAACATGGGATGAGATGACACATACACACCGTCTGGTACATAGTAAATGCTCAGTGAAAATGATCTAATATAATTATCATTAACATTTTTATAGGGCTGGCCCAATAGACTGATGGTTAAAAGAGTCAGATCCCACACACCCAACTGTGTTTCAAATCCTGGCCCCAGCAGCTTGAAAAGCATACTAGCATGTGTGCCCAAAATCCAAACAGGGTGGATTATGGCATGAAGACCCTGTTGGAGGTGTCTCTCTCTCACTCTCTCTAGCTCTCTTTGCATGGAAGAAACAATAATTGGGATCAGCAGTTAGCATAATGACTATGTCACTGAACTCCCAGGTAGCCGACCGTGGTTCGAGTCCCGGACCCGGTGGCTTAAACTCACACCAGGTGTGTGTGCATGTGTGCCCAAGATCCCGAGAGGAGAATGGAGAAGAAAGGACTGCAGTGTGACCATCCCCCTGGGGGGTGATTTCTCGCTTTCTATCTCTCTGTCTCTTTCAATCTTTCTGGCGCGTGCATGTGCCCTATAGCAAAAAACAAAAAACAAAAACTCTCCAAATAAATAAATAAATAAACAAAAGCATTGTCTGACAGCTTAATGAGAATGAAAAAAGAGAAAAAGCACATATCATAATTTTCACTTTGTTAATAGATTCTCAATGAGTATTCACTATTCTCTGCCTCCTCAACTTAGTATGGATAGCTATATCCTTGGAGTTAGAACATATTTGTTTTATCCTAAATTTTTCTAAGCGCTTTTCCTGAAGACATGCTTCAAATAGGAGAAGAAAAGACTAAGCATATTTTGAGATGTGACTAAACTAGGAAGAAAACTCCATGGACACACCACACTGTTGTCTTGGAGTAAGCCTGAAGTTTCTGGAATCACATCAAAGACATTAGAAAAAGAATGTCTCAAGTCATTAGTCTCAAACAAACAGGAGCTTTCAACAAGTCCTTCCGTTGAACACCTTCTATGTGGTAAACACCGTCCTAGGAGTTGAGGTGTCATAGCTAACAAAGCAGAAAAACAATATCCCTGCCCTCAAGGAGCTTATGTTCTTGAAGAAGGAGTCAAGAAATAACTATGGTAAGTAAGTAAAATAAAATCTTGAGATGGTAGCAGCACAATGAAGAAAAATGAAGCCATTAAGAGGGATCAGCCCTACCACGGGTTCAATAAAGTTACTATTGTAAATGGTGTGAGTCAGGAAGGACTCCAAAAATAAATAGGTGGCATTGAATCATAAACCTAAAGTCAGTGAGAGAGACTACCATGAGGGAACAGCCAGTGCAAGAGTTCTGGGGTATCACAATATGATTTAGGACAACAAAGGAGGCTATTGTACCTGGGGCAGAGTGAGCAAGGGGGAGGTAGTAGGGTTATAAGACAGAATTAACCAGGAATAGAATAGACTTGAACTTTGGTTTTCACTTAGAATGATATAGTAAGCCATAGGAGGTAATTAAGCAGAAGAAAGATATCATTTGATTTATGGTTTTTGGGTTTGTTTGTTTGTTTGTTTTAGAGAGATTTTTGCTACAGGGCACGTGTGCCCACCAGGGAGACAGAGAGACAAAACGAGAGAAATCATGCTCCCCCCCGCCCAGAGGGTATGCCCACACTGTAATCCCTTTTCCTCCATTCTCTTCTCAAGAGTTTGGGCATGCACATACACACACCTGGTGTGAGTTTTAAGCCACTGGGTCTGTCATTCGAACCACAGTTGACTATTTGGGAGTCCAGTAACGTAAAAATTATGCCATCTGTTGGTCCCATTGACTCATGTTTTTAAAAGAGCACTCTGGCAGCTGTTTTAAGAATAAACTTACTGGCCAAAGGCAGAAATAGTCTGGAGGCTTCTACCATATTTGGGTAGCTACAAAGATTATGGAAGAAGTCACATAGAAGTCAAGCAGGATTTCTGTATTTCAATGATCTCATCTCTGAGAGGTCCAAGAACAGCCCTGTTGACCAAGGATCTAGACATTAAACCCATTGTGAGTAAGAGGAAACCCAAAATATTCAGAAAAGTAAGAACCACACAGTTAACTCTATGGAAAGCCCAACGTTACCCCCCACAGACACCCAATACTCTGGAGGAGACGTCCTTGAAGAAGTTCAAGCTGGACAGCACTGGAGGTCTCAGTCTGAAGACCATCTTTAAGGATCCCACTCTTGGTTCTTCTTGAAGTCTCTTTCATGATCCTGTGGCTTTTTTTTTCTGTTTTCTCCCTCTTTAGGAGATTATTTATTCCTCACCCTCCTTCCAAGTAGTTGGGGCTGTCTCCAACTCAGAAAAGACCCCTTCCTGGGAAGAGTCAGGGTGGTAGCTGAATCCAAGCTCTGTTCAAGGCTTTAGGAAAAAGAACTTGCCTTTTCTTGTCTTCCTCTTTCTTCAACTTCTCTTGCCAGTAGAGTGTTATGATCTAAGGATCAGCGAAGCCCTGTGGATGGTTTCTGGCTCGGCTACTGCTGATCAATCACAACTCTTTAAAAATTAAAAACTCCCAATAAAAGAACTCTTAATTGGGAAGCCATTAGGCTGCAATGTCTCCAGCACCTCAGGTTCCTAGGTAAGCAGGCTGAAGCTTAATGTAAATAGAAAAACAAAACTAGAGACAACCAATCAAAAACTGCCAACTTACCTCTAACTAGGAACTTCCTACCAGATCAAACCTAAATAAAGCAAATGTCTAGCTATAACTAATTGAGTAACTTCTTTACTTTGCTTCCATACTCAGCACACAGTCTGCTTCCCAACACTGCTTTGCTCTGAACCTCTTCTGATTCTGAGTGCTACCCAAATTATAAACCGTTCTCAGCTCAGATAAGCTCTGTCATATTAATCTATGTCAAGTTTTTCTTTGAACACAACTCATCTGCTGTCAACAAACAGGCCACAGCACTCTGACTATGCTGCCACAATATAAGATCTAAGTACATAATGCAAATTTTAAAAGTAAGCTCTGTTTGTTATTTCTCAACTGGACCCAGTTCTGTACTGTGTAGCAGCTAAAAACAGTGTAAAAACAGTGATAATTTCCTATTTAAGAGTCTTCTACTCAATAAATAAGTCATCAGACCAAAACACAAAATGTTTATTGCAAATTGTTCGCATGAACAGTAGAAACAACCTAAATGTCCACCAACAGGAAATGGATGAAATGTAATCACACAATGGGACACAGAGAGAGGAAAAAGAAACTATGTATGTCAATACAGACTACTCCCAAAAGCCATGTTCACTTCCTTCATCCCCCCCCCCCCAAAAAAATGCAGAGAGTTACAATATGATTCCAGTATTATGAATATAAAATGAATTTAAAACTATGCTATATATCACTAAAGGCAATTTAGATATAACAAAAATATAAAAAGATGCATAGGGATGGTATATATCAAAATCAGATTAATAGCTACCTCTCAAGAAGGAGATGGATGGGGAAAGATACCCAAGGACTCTGCAATGTTTTACTTCTTAAGCAGGGAATGAATTGGGGGGGGGGGGGTTGTTCTTTATATTGTCCATAGTTTTAAATTTAAATAAAATAAAAAATCATCTGTATTGCAAGAACTTTTTCTTTCAACAGTAGAACTCAAACTTATTGTTTTGCTTACAGAAAAAAACATTCTGGTAAACATTTTACTACCCCCAGTTGCTCTGGACCCAAGACCAGAGGGTAAAGGCAGTCCTCGTGATTTATTCTTGATCTAGTCCCACTCCCCAAGCTCAAGAATAACAGGTCTTTAAAGTTCAAATGTTAGCTAAACATCATGTATCTGCCTGGATGTTCCCTCTGCAGCCCTGTCTAAGTCCCCAGGAATGCTGAGGCTAGCAGATGGCAAAGGATTTGAAGAGTCCATGACCTGATCCCTTGTTTATTCTCTCTCACCTTAAGTGAGTTGTTCTTTAATTCTAGAACTTGCTTCTTTCCTCTCCAGCCTTCTGGTCAACTTTTTCAAGTTTCAGCTTAAATATTAGATCTTCGAGAAACCTCCTGACCTCCTTTGCTTCCAGTCTGGGTTAAACAATCCTCATGTGTGTGTATTCATTGTATACTTAATTATAATTGCCCATTTATGTAGAATCTGTAAATTCCTTAGGGACAGAGGATGACTATCTGCTTAACTCCATTGTCCCCATCACCAGTATAGGGTCTGACAATAACAGACACTCAAAAACTATTAATTGCATGCATACGTGAAAGAGTGAGGTCACTGGACATCTGATGAGGGGAAGGAGTGGCGTCTCTAAATAGGAGAAGGGCACAAAAAGTGGATGTGACAATTACAGACTGTGCCTTTTCCATTTGTTTCATAAAGACCAGTCAGCTGCGAAAATGGAGAGTGAACTCTGAAGCAGTTTTAGGTCTACGTGTCTAGCCTTGGGCAACTTGCTTAGTCTGAACCACTGTGTCTCTGTCAATTAAATTATACTTAGTTGAGCATACCCATGTACCTCAGAGATGGCCTGGGGCTCAATGCTCTGTATATTTGCTGGTTTGCTTGTTTTATTCCCTGGAGAATACATGTAAGGTGGTTAGTAGTGTTGGTAAAGGAAAGGAGATCCCTTCTTTGCAGCTCCCCCAGGAGCATGCTTCTAATTTTATAGCCCATTACTAAGCCACTTGCACTAAAGACTCCCAAGTGACTATTTTCCTGAGAAGGCATAGGAGACATGACTTAGTAGAAGCTAAAAGTAAATAAAACTACAGAAAATATTTAAATAAAAAATATAAAATATTGAAGGTTGAAATAATCTACTGAGGGGGCCAGCAGGTGGTGTGGTGGTTAAGGAGCTGGACACTCCTACATGGCCAACCACAGTTCGAGTCCCAGACCTGGTGGTTTGCTTTCTACTTTCCCTCTCTCTCTCCCTGTGTCTCTTTATGGTCAAATTACAAAATAAATGAATGAGTAAATAAAATAAAATAAATAATTATTTAAAATTAAAAAAAATAATAATAATAATCTACTGAGGGCAGTGAAGACATTTACAAGTTTCGGATAGGCCTAATGATCCAACCCTAATTCACGAGAACATCTGCTTCAATCTCCCTAACACACATAATCACAGTGTATCTGTAGCCCATTTATAAATATCAAGCACTGTATGTTGCATTCTGATGTAGTTACTAGCTGAGATCTACAAGGCCATAAGCCCATTGGCAGGCAACATGGATTTTCAAAGGGATGGTGACTTTGGTGCTAATCACTCAAAGAAGGGAGAAATTCTCAGGCAGGGAATCAAACCTGGCCAAGATGGGAGAAGTCTGCTCCACACTCAGTAGACCTCATCACTTTTTTTTTTTTTTTTTTTTTTTTTTTAAAGGAGCTGGGATGCCCTGGTATGCACTCATGGACTGAAGCTAGGGAGCCATATTGTCTATTTCACGTTACTGTTAGCTTTTTATCTCTTGCTCTGAGGATTCACGTGGTTTGGTTACATGTCCCAGTTGCAACTCCACCATGCTGCAGAGTATAGAGGGATGGCCCTGCACATTAAGCACAGAGCTACTGTACTTGTACTTAGCTAGGAATTCGTAAGGCTCAGATTTTACTCCCCACATGGAATGTTGCCAACTCCATTACAGTATTTAGATTATATAATGTTAAGAAATCAGCAAGAAAAAGACAAATTTGCAAAAGAAAAAAATGACAGTAAGCATGGAAAATTCACAATTTATAAAAGAAAAATATTTAATATCATAAAAATATGAAAAGATACCCCTATCTCAATAATCAGGGAAATAAAAAATAAAACAATAAATTACTTCATTCAACCCATTATATCCTCCAAGATTTAAAAGCAAGAATAAACAAATATTCTCACAGGTGAAGAGAAGTGAGTATACCCATATTGAACTGCTGGGGGTGTGAATGGTGGTTCTGGAGAACCACTGAGAAGTTTCCTCTTTTTTTCCCCCCTTTAATTTTGCCAGAGGACACATGCACTTGCCATAAAATGACAGAATGAGAGAAAGAGAAAGTGAGAAAGCACACACCATGGGGGATGGTCACACCTCAATCCCCTTTCCTCTATCTCTTCTTCCTTTTGAGATTTTGGGCACACATGCATACACATCCTTCACATTTCTCAAGTCATCACGTCCAGGGCTTGAACAGTGCAGATTCTTTTGGGATCCATTTAGGATCCAGCTACTTTAACCATCATGGCACTGGCTGGCTCAATAGTTTAAAATGAAAAGATACCAAGTGAAGCAAGGCAGACTACGAAAGAGAGGTACTGTATGTCCCCACTCAATACATACCAAATGTCGATGTTTTATGGCGGAAACTGAAAATTGGAAGGTATAAAAGAATAGAGAGCAATTGTGAATACTAGAGACAGTGTGGGAGGAGGATGGGAAATGAGGGAGGTTGAGAGGGAGGGGATGAAGGACAAAAAGAAAGCAGCAAAACATTAAGAGACACAAAAATGGAAAATTAGCTGTTGACGATAATATGTATGGTAATATCTTTGGCCAAACCAATATACAGTGTATACATGATGGGAAAATTCATTTGGTATGCTGTAATGATACACTGTGATGGAATGAAAACAAGTAAAAATAATAAAAATGAATATTTTTCAAATATCTATACCCTTGGTTCAGCAATCCCATTTCCAGGTACCTACATTTTAGAAATATTTGCATATTTGGGGCCAATAGGTGGCATGATGATTAAGGTGACTGGACTCCCACATGGCTGACCACAGTTTGAGTCCTGGATCTGGCAGCTTACCTTCTCACTTTCCTTCTCTCTCTGTGTCTCTCTCTGGTCAACTTCAAATAAAATAAGATAATGACAATGAATAAAATTAAATATAAAACCAATTATTTAAGAAAAAGAATTATTTGCTTATTATACACCAAAAGAAAAATCCAAATATGTATTGCAGACTTGTCTATGACTGCAGAAAATAAGAAACATCAAAGATGTCCAAAATAGGGAAATGGATCAATAAAATATAGTATACACATATTTAAGAACTGTGTGTCAGAGTTAAAAGGTATGAACTTAACCTATATATATCAACGTGCATATATCGTAAACACATTGCACTCAGAAAAAATATGTATAGTGATTCTTTTTTTTTCTTACTGAACTGTTCATCAGCAGCTATTCGGGGGGCTGTGCATGCACTAAAGCATTGCATGTTTTAATTTAGAGAAACAATACCTAGAAATAGAAATCATGCCCTAACTCCCCCCACACACACACGCACACACAAATGGGCTACAAGAGTCAGGCTATTTGCCTTTTTATAAAACTCCAGAAATGATTCAGATGTGCAGGGACAGCTGCATTTGGTAGAAGTATGAGATGTGATGGATGATGGGTTTTGGAATCTGAGACCAAGGATTAGAACCTGTCTCCACCGCACCTTAGCTGTTTGGTCAGACAGCTTAAGTAAGTCATTCAGCCTCTTAAAACTTCAGTTCCATCATCCGTAAAATCAGACTACTGCCTTTTCCACTGAGTTTCATGAGGATCAAATTGATAATCATATGTGCCTAGCTTATCACATATTATGGTTCCACAAATACTAGACTTTGATTTTCTGCCTTAATTCAGCATTGCGAATGACTGTAACTAAACTCTGCTTAGCAAGCCTGTTAATAAGCATAGAAGGTGTACCAACCTATACAATTTCTAGGGAAAATTCTGAAATATGCTTGGGAAAAAACTCAAAACACACTAACAACACTTCACCCAGTACAGTGACCTTTGTTTCCTCCTCTGTGAAATGGGTGTAATAACACCCATATCAACCTGGGCGTTTGTGATTTCAGATAAGGCTTCAAAGAGTTTATCCAAAGTGTACATCGCAGAAACATACGCACACACACACATATATACATGGACGCCCCTCTTGGGTGCATTCCAACCACTTCTGGTCATGTAGTTACTATTGGTTTATTTATTAGGTTGAAAACATCCTGTCCATTTACTACTATTTAATCTATTAACTCTGACTTGGACTAAGGAGCAACCTCTCAAGGAGAAAATGCTGATTAACTGTCTATTACAAAGGCTAAAACATTACACAGGAGCATTTTACAGATCCGATCTTTCTCACAAACACGGTGTCCCTTGAAGGAATGCTATCTCTCTCCTCTACATGCATTTCTTGCTTTCACATCAACAAACACCCCTCCACACACATTTTTGTTTAGTTTTGTTTTGTTTTGAGAGAATTTTGCTATAGGATGTGTGCACTTATAGGAGAGACAGAGAAAAATAGAAAGTTAGAAAATGCCCCCTTGGGGGGATGGCCATACCACCGTTCTCCACTTGGGATTTCGGGCATGCACGCACATGCATGTGCCCAGCATTAGGTTAAGCCACCGGGTCCAGGACTCAAACCATGATGGGCTACGTGGGAGTCCAGCAACATAACCATTACACCATCTGCTGGTCCCCCGTTTTACTTTGTTAATAGGCTATTCTTTAAGAATAATTTTAGGTTTACGGATAAATTGAAAGGATGGTATAGAGAGCTCTCATCTACTTTCCAAGCAGTTTCCCCTATTATTAACATCGAGTAGTGTGTAATACGTGTGAGAATTGATGAGTCAATGTCGATGCTTTGTTATAAACTGTAGTCTATCCTTTATTCAGATCCCTTTACTTTGTGTCTGATGCCGTTTTTCTGTTCTGCCATCTCGTTCAGATACCAGGTTATCTCCAGTCTTTGTGTCTCTGTAGGCTCCTCTTGACTGTGACAATTTCTGAGACATACCTTGCTATTGGTGACCTTGACAGTTTTGAGGAGTACTAGTCGGGTATTTTGTGTAATGCCCCTTGACTGGAATTCAGCTGATGTTTTTCTCATGACTGGACTTGAGTTATGATTTTGGGGAGGGAGACCACAATCTTCTTTCTTAAAAAAGAAGCAATTTTCTTTTCAAAACTATTTTGGTCAACATACAATATGTATCTGTGCATATTTGTATTTTTTTTTTTTTTGGAGAGGTTTTCACTATAGGGCGTGTGCACTCGCCAGACAGACAGAGAGAGACATAGAGACAGAAAGCGAGAAATCAACCCCCAGGGGGGATGGTCACGCCACAATCCCTTCTCCTCCATTCTCCTCTCGGGATCTTGGGCACGCACGCACACGCGCCCAGCGTGAGTTTTAAGCCACCGGGTCCTGGACGCGAACCGTGGTCGACTACGTGGGAGTCCAGCAACATAGCCATTATGGTAACTGCTGGTTCCCCATATTTGTATTTTTTTAGTACAAGAATGAATATGTAATTATTAAATCAGAATAATTAGTGCCCATTGCCTCAATCATTTGTCATTACTTGTACTGGGAACATTCAAAATCTCTTCAGATACCCGGCAAGTTGCCATCTATATTCTTCCCACTGCATTTTTATTTTATTTTATTTTATTTTATTTTATTTTGTTTTATTTTATTTTATTTTATATTTTATTTTATTTTTTCGCTAGAGGCACATGTACTCACTTGAGACAGAGAGAGGGAAAGTGAGAAATCACCTCCCAGTGAGGATGGCAACACCACAGTCCCTCCTCTCAGAATTTTAGGCACACATACACACATGTTCAGCATGACCTTCAAGCTGCTAAGGTCCGAGACTTAAACCTCGTACTCAGCTATGTGGAATCCAGTCACCTTAATCTCAGGTCACCTGCTGGCCCACTACCCACTGTATTTTATAGCACTAGAAAGTGTTCCTCCTGTCTATCTGAAATACTGTTTACATTAATCAACATCTCTTTATCCTACTCCCAAAGGCATATACCATTGAAGTAACTGATATCTCATAATTTTTCATTATTTTCTACTAAGGAAAGGGTTTTGTCATTTATTTTTAATTTTTTAATTTGCTAGAGGACATGTGTGCTCACCAGAGAGACAAATCGAGAGAGAAAGAGAGAAGTGAGAAAGCACTTCCCCCCTTCATCTCCCCAGGAGGAGATGGCCACACCATAGCCCCTTCTCCTCCATTCTCCTCTGGGGATTTTGGGCATGCACACAATGGGCCTTCTATGTCTTTCTTTTCTTTTTTTAAAAAAGAGATTTTTTTGGTATAGGGCATGTGCACTTGCCTTAGACAGAGAGAGACAGAGAGACAGGAAAGGAGAAATCACTCCCTAGTGGTGATGACCACACTGCAATCCCTTCTCCTCCATTTTCCCCCAGGATCTTGGGCACACATGCACATGTGCCCAGTGTGAGTTTTAAGTCTCTCGGTCCAGGACTTGAACCTCAGTTGACTGTATGTGAGTCCAGTGATGTAACCATTAAGCCATCTGCTGGCCCCTGCTGTCTCTTTCAAGTTACTGAGTTTAGGACTCTAACCTATGATCATCCATACAGGATCCCTCCACTTCAACCACCATCACCATGCCACTAACTGGCTCAGGAAAGGGTTTTATATATATCTGTATTTGTATCTATCTATCTATGTCTATATCTATATATATTTGATTTCTTTTCTTCTTAAAATTTTGTCAGATTGTGTGTGCACTTGCCCGAGGGAGACAGAGAAAGAGAGAGAGAGGAAGAGAGTGTGGTCATCCCACGATCCCTTCTCCTCCTTTTGCCATTCTGTTGGAATTTGGGGTATGCACGCACATGTACCTGGCATGTTTTTCAACCCTCAGTGACTGGGACTCTAATGGTGAGAATGGCCATGTGGTATCTGACTGCCTTAACCACCAGGCCACAGGACTGGACCGATATTTGGTTTCTTTTTTGATAATGCTGACCTTGGTCACCTGGACATGTTTCTTCACTGTAAAGTTACTCTTTTCCTTCTCTCCTCTATACACCATTCTTTGAGAAAAGTCATTCTGAAAATCCCAGGAACAGGGAGATACATTCCTCCCTCCTTAAGGATGAAGTATCTACTTAAATTACATGGATTTCTTCTACATAAGAGAGCTGGTTTTTCTCATTTATAAACAAGGTCCAGTGAGTCCATGATGCCTGTGCTGGGTGCTTGGAGCCCAAGCTCCTCTACTATCCCACCTTCTGTCCCTCCCACCTCCCTAGTCTGGGTTCTATAGGTTTTGCCCCTACTGAAGCAGGCCAGCTTAGAGGTTTAGTAGGACTGTGGCCATTTTGAAATTAAGAACGGTCCCTAACCAGAACAACCTGACCAAGTGCTGAGTCATGGGGAGATCTGTTTTAGGACTGGTCAAATGAGAAACCAGGAATGGGTATTTGAAGTAGAACAGCAATCAAATTAATTACTCAGTAGAAAGTGATTGACTCTGATTGTCGTGAGAGATGATGTAAAAGTGCTTATACCTATAACTCCCACAAACATGTTGAGATTTTCAAGACAGTTTGATGGTACTTGCTGACCGTCTCCCTGTAACTAGTTACAGAAGTAAACGTCCTTCCTCTCTAGCCTCTACATCTTATTTCATTGACTATGAAAAGCAGCAGCTGGACTTGGCTGGCTGGGGACACCAGCTTCCTGGCACTCTGGGTCCCACCCAGCCTCTTTCTCTCTCTGGCTTTCCTTCCCATGACATTTCCCTTCTCCCTGGTATTGTGGCTAGATAGCACAGGGTTGGGAGGGAGGTCTGCGTTCTCACCATGGACAGTGGGCAAGTTATTCAGTGGATGCCTGGCCCAGGTGAGCTTCTCTTCCGCCCCCATCCAGAGTCGTGATTTCTTGTTGGGAGGAGGGGTCACCTATCACTATGGGCTGACACAACAGGTTCCTAGAGAGGGGAGGTGGACTTGTCCACCCTTGACGGGCCATAGCTGTCAGTCCAGCAGCAGACTGGAAGGGGGAGTCAGCAGCTAGTGGGCCATAGTTCCTGATGGAGGAAAGCACAATTAAACAGAAAAATAAAAGCAAAACATCATGACAGGAATAGAGAGAGAGATGCACAAGAAAAGTTTTATATTTTAGTACTTTTAATTTGTTTTCCTGATTTTTGAAGAGATTCTCCATTTCCGTTTTATATTCAGCCCCACAAATTATGAGTAGTAGTTAAGAGGGTAGGTTTTGGAGTCAGAATGCCGAGGTTGAAATAATATCTCCAGTATTCACTAATTGTGTGACACTGGGCAAGTTACTTAACCTCTCTAAATTTCAGTCTCTTTCTTTGAAAAATAGGCATAGAAATAACCTCATTCTATTTTTGTAAGATTGAATGAGGTCATGTCTGTAAAACCATGATGACTGAGAGGCCATCTCGCACTCCATCTCATTCCACAGTCACTCAGAACGTCGACAGAGCCTAACAGAGGCGGTTTCTCTTCTTTACAATTTTTGTGCATCCCCTTCCCCTCCAGTCCAGAGAACGTCACAGGTTTTCATGAGATAACACATTAAATCCAGCCAGATTCCAACAGGATTGATGAAGGAGTGACCAAAATCATTCTGAGCATTATGTACGTAACTCTGACCAGCATGCTGCCCTGGCTACCAGTCAGTGGAAAGAGCACAGGAAAAGGAACACAAAGCAATGTATCTTCAGGTGGGCAAAGTTCCAGAAAAACATCAGTAAAGTACTTTGGAAGAATCTACATCAGGAAACCTATTTGGAATTATGCAAAGTTTGGTGCCTAACTGAAGTACAAATCAACATTTCCTAAATTCCTTTTCAAGATAGAATGGCCTAGTATACATTAGAATTCTGTAGACTCTGGGACCAGCAGTTAGCTGGACTCCCATGCAGTCGACTGGGGTTCGAGTCGCAGACCCGATGGCTTAAACTCACGCTGGGTGCGTGTCCGTGTATGCCCAAAATCCCGAGAGGAGAATGGAGGAGAAGGGATTGTGGTGTGGCCATCTTCCCTGGGGGGTGATTTCTCGCTTTCTGTCTCTCTGTCTCTCCATCATTCTCTGTCTTTCTGGCGAGCACACACGCCCTATAGCAAAAACTTCTTAAAAAAAAAAAAATTTGTAGACTCTAAGAGTTCCACGATAAAAATAATCATATAAAATTAATATGACCCCAAGAGCCCTAAACGTGTTGGCCTTGGAATCTCTTTATTTACAAGGCATCTGCCGATGTCTTGAAGAACATTAGCTGTTATCTAGAACATACTATGGAGTTAAGCTGCTTAAAAGAAGAGATAGTGTCTTCATTATTATCTTACGCCTAGCCAGAGAAGAAAATATTGATTTAATAAATTAAAAATTGAATGGTTCTTTTGTTTTGGCTATGCCTGGTCTTTAACAATGGTCACATGCAACATGTGTCTAGGGATTTAAAAAAAAACACATGATGCCATCAAAAAAATCCCTGCTGAATCTAATAAGGCACATATTATCATCATTGTATTATGAGTAGAGAAGTTGAAGCTCGGAGAGGTAGAGTGACTTAACTAAGGTTACAAGTTGGTTAATGTAAGAGCTGAGATAAAAACTGGGTCTTCTGATTCTAGATCCTATGTGCTTTTTACTGCATCTAGCTAGAAAACTGCACAGAAGTTTGCTATGTCATTGTCCAAGATAATAAAGTGAATAAAACACTTACTTCAAATAAGCGCAGGACTTTGGCCAGTGCGCCAACTTCTTCTTTAAGTGAGAAGATCAGTGATATGGCACCATCTTGATTGGAGTTATCTTCAATATAGCTTGTTTCCTGAAGGGTTAAAGCATTTCCACCATTTAGCAATTCATTCCCAGGGAGCCTCCAAGGAGGAGGCAAGCATGAATACTTTATTTTAGTTCATCCTTGGAGTACAATGAAAAAAAAATGCACACACACACATACACACATATAAAAAAATTTGATTATTCACTAATGTCAGCAATCAACCTTATCAATTTAATATACTTTTTTGAGCATCTATTAAATGCCAGACACTATTCAGATTCTGAAAAATACAATGATGAATAAGACAATGCCCCATTCTTTTTTTTTTTTTTTTTTGGAGAGGTTTTTCGCTATAGGGCGCGTGTGCTCACCAGACAGACAGAGAGAGACATAGAGACAGAAAGCGAGAAATCACCCCCCAGGGGGGATGGTCACCCCGCAATCCCTTCTCCTCCATTCTCTTCTTGGGATCTTGGGCACGCATGCACACGCGCCCGGCGTGAGTTTTAAGCCACCGGGTTCGGGACGCGAACCACGGTCGACTACGTGGGAGTCCAGTGACACAGCCATTACGCTAACTGCTGGTTCCCTAATGCCCTATTCTTTAAGAGCTCATAATCTAACTTAACAGATACACACACAACAAAGCAAAATGTCCTCAGAGGTGATACAATACAGTTCAAAAAGTGTCCTAAAAAAATCACTGGTCAATACTGTGTAGAATGTACTAAAAATAGAGCTTACGCTGGTTTTGAGTCTAAAGATCTGGACTGGACTCCTTTCTCTTGCACTTGCCAGTTGTACTACTTTGGGAAAATGCCTTGGTCTTCTTTTTTCCCTCATCTTTAAAATTATGATAATAAGCTCTGTCTAAACAGTATTCAGTTGATTTAAAAAGTAAAAGCTGAAATATAATACTAAATAGAATATTAAGATATATATAATATAATATATTATATTATACATATATATATATCTTAATATATTATACATATATATATATATATATGATGGAAATATAGGTACATAAGAATGACCTCTTGGCCTTTGTCAAAGATCTCAGGAAGCTTTAACTTGTTCCCATATACTAATATCTGAGTTGTTGAAAAAGAGTCCAAAAAATATATTGAAGTACACAAATAACCTTTCAGAAGTTGTAGGACTCAAACTAAGTACAAAGAACGTCAAGGATCTAGCATTACTAAATGTGGGGACAGTAATATAAAGTGAGAACAACATCAGCATTCCAGATGTTGTACCTGAATTGTTTTTGTTCTAATTTTTTTTTTCTAGAGGGCATATGTGCTTACCAGAGTTACAGGGAGAAAAAGAGAAGAAAGTGCCTTCCTCCCTCAGTGGTCATGCTGCAGTCCCTTCTCTCCCTCCTTTAAGAACCCTGGGCACACATGCACACATGCCTGTTGTGTTTTTCAGGTCGCTGGGTCTGGGACTCAAATGCTGTGGTTGATCATGGGGATCAACTGCCTTAACCACCAAAGCCAGGAGCCAACCCAATCTAAGTTTTAAAAGAATAGATTAAATTCTATATGTTCCTACCAATAAACAGCATGTACCTAAAATTGGGAAGAAGAACTTGTGCAGACAATTGCTTGCTTGTTAGCAAGTTAATGAAACGAATGGATATTATATCGTCTCAATAAAAGAAGACTCATCAGTGCTCAGAATAATAAGCCCTGCGTGCATACTGGTGACCCTTAAGTCATCAGGGTCATAGGAAAAAAATTCTTCCAATTCAGAACATTCAGACTTTTTTCCAGAAACTCACGTGAAACAAGAGTGTGGGAGGAGAATCAAATGTATCAGCAAGCGTGATCATGGGGAGCTCCGAATGAATTGAGAGACTGAACTGTTGTATATATATCCCTGTTTGAATCACGAGGTTATCTTACAATTCATTTTAATGTATCATTTACTAAGAGCCTCCAGTGTCCCAGGTATTATAAAAAGCACTTGATTTGAGGTGGTAGAGTTTATTATATGAGTGTTCCCCTTTTACTGATGACAAGATTAAGTCCTAAAGAGCTGAAGTGCCTTGTCCCTAACAGCAGAGCTCGGACCTGAACCCAGGCCATTTGCTCTCTGCGTACTGCCTACGATCACAACCTCTTGTAGGCTCCTCTCTTCCTCTTTTGAGCCCTGCCGGAATAAGCAGGTGAGCCTCTGATTTTAGCCTTCTTCTTATCAGGGAACACTGAGTCCTTTGCTTTTTTTCTGATTTCCTTGAAATGACAAAAGATTTCCCTGTTTCTAATTCATTTGGCCACTTTCTGCTCTCTGTTTGCCTCCAAGAAAAAGAAGAGATTCCTGATACACCTCAATGGATGCCACCTTTGACACCTAGGGTAATTCAGACTTGAATGCACCTGTGAGATTGAAACTCCGTCACTGCCACCGCTACCCAACTCCTGTGTGTGTCCAGTCAGTCACCAAGTCCAGCTTTGTGTCCAGTCAGTCACCAAGTTCAGCTCTGTGTTCTCCGGAAATGGCTCTTGGAGTCAGGTTTACCCATCCCCCAACATTGTCACATGAATCCAGCTCTTAGGGATCTGTATTGATCCAGTCCTAACAGAAATGTTGTGTACGCCCTTCCTTTATGCAGAACTCTTCAATACTCCACCCCCATGACCATTTGGATAAAATACTGCTTGCCAATATTCAACAGTCTCTTTAGAATTTCACCTCACCTCCGGGGAAGGTGAAATCTCTTAGGAACCTCCCTTCTATCCAAACTGCTTCCTCCTCGCCTTTCAACTCCTCATTAGAGTAAGCCATTAAACTCTCCTTTCCAATATCTCACCCTTCCTCCAAGATCATCGTGGGTCTTACTTTGCTCTGAAAACCTTTGTGCTCCTCAGCCTAAGGGAGCAATCACTCTTTTACTTATATATTCCATTGGGCTTCTGATCCTCATATGGGACTTGACAGTAATTGACTCACAGAGCTAGATTTGTCATTGAGGTTCATCTAGTCCAACTCCCTCATTTTATAGATGGGAAAACTTAGGGCCACAGAGAAAAAGTGACTTGCTTGAAGTCATGCAAATAGTGGAGGTAGGTCAAGATCTCAGGCTCCTAAAAATCAATAGTTCTGTATACCTCTCTCTGTTATGGACATGACGTGGAAATTCAGGCCTCTGGGTTTTTTGTTTGTTTGTTTTTTTTTTTTTTTTTTTTTTTTTTTTTTGGAAAGTAAGGAATTTACTCTGATCAAATCACCAGTCATTTGATGCTATTACATTATTTTGAGAGATTTTTGCTATGGGGTACCTGCCTGTGCTGGAGAGACAGAGATAAACAGGCAAAAAGTGAGCAATCACATTCACCCAGGGGGTATGACCATGCCACAATCCCTTCTCCTCCATTCTCCTCTTGGAATCTTAGGCATGCACATGGCTGGCATGAGTTTTGAGAGACCAGGTCTGGGACTCGAACCGCAATTGACTATGTGGGAGTCTATCCATGAAACCATTACGCCATCTGGTGGTCCCACTTGATACTACTTCTAGCCGCCTATATTTTGCCCATGCCCATCCCCTTTTATTTTCTCCATTCTTAGTCTTCAATACACTTTCTTTTTTTTCTTTTTTCGTTTTTTAAAAAGAATTATTTAATTTAACTTCATTTATTTATTCATTTACTTTAATTTGACCAGAGAGGGACAGAATGAGAGCATGTGTGTGAGAGAGAGAAAGAAAGAGAAAGTGAGAAAGCAAGTCACCAGGTCCAGGACTCAAACCACAGTTGGCCATGTGGGAGTCCAGTGCCCCCAACCACCATGCCACCTGCCGGCCCCATTCTTCATACACTTTCTAAACTAGTATTTCTCAATAAGTGTTCCTTAGATCTCAACTCCAAAATTACCTCATGATTTCTTGCCCTAATACAAGTTCTTAGGTCTCACAGAGTCTTATCAAATTGAAACAGTTGAGATGGGATCTTAGAATCTGCATTTAAAAAAACTATCTGAAACTATTCCTAACCTCAGAAAAATTTGAAACCACTGATAAAAATATAGTCATTTAAAAAAAAAAGAATTGACTTTTCCCAGATCTGTTTGCAAATTCACATTTACCGGATGACAAGGCAGTACTCTGTTGTTATTAATCCAATACTAGGGCTTACTGTTGATTGAGTGAGCACCCACGTACTTAGTTCTCATGGTTCATAAACGTCATCACTGACAGCTACGAGCACTATTCTGAAGTTTTACACGTAACAGTTATTTAGTTCTCACAATAACCCCATGAGGATATTATTTTGCATATGAGGAAACAGACTCAGCTAGGCTATGTAGCTTGTCCAAGAGCAGCCAGCTAATGAATGGCAGAGCCCAAGCTTGAATTCAGGTCTAACCACTCCAAAGCCCTTATTCTGCCTCTCAGTGACATACTCAGTTGGAACAATAGCTCCTTTTTCTCTAAACATAAGGGACTTTAAATGAAAGGAAGACCATGGACATTTATGAAATGATGTCATTTGAGGTAGATTTGAATTCCCGTTTCTAATTCTGTTGTGTTGAACCAACCAATCATGGCCCCTTAAACAAGACTCTTGCAGAATACATTTTTACTGGCTCATAAGCTATACTCTTTTTGTTTTCAAAAGACACGTAACTATGTATACTCAGCATGGGTAAAAGGTAAAAAAACAAACAAAAAAAAGTAGCTCAGAAACTATATAACAAGGGACCAGCAGTTAGCATAATATCTATGTCGCTGGACTCCCACGTGGTCGACCGCAGTTTGCGTCCCGGACCCAGTGGCTTAAAACTCACGCCGGGTATGTGTGCGTGTGTGCCCAAGATCCCGAGAGGAGAATGGAGGAGAAGGGATTGCAGCATGACCATCCCCCCTGGGGGGGGGTGATTTCTCACTTTCTGTCTCTCTGTCTCTCTCTCTCTCTCTGTCTGGCGAGCGCACGTGCCCTATAGCAAAAAAAAAAAAAAAAAAAGAAACTATGTAACAAGAAATAGGGAAGGAAAAAAGAGCTTTACTAGGAACCAGGAAGGAAAGAAAATTGATCAGTGAGCAATAGATTCAATAGCAGAAATATGTTCTCTTTGGTTACATAAAGCAAATGCATTCTGCTATCTTTTTCGTAGTAGTATCTTTTGTTTTGGGGGCTTGCGAGTGGCATGGTGGTTAAGGAGCTAGATTCCCACATGGCCAGCTGTGGTTCGAGTCCCTAGCAGCTTGCTCTCTCTCTTTCCCTCTCTGTTTCTCTCTGGTCAATTTTTTTAAAAAAATGATAATAATAAAATTCAATGATTTTTTTTTAAAGAAAGAGTAGTTTTCAAATTTACAAATAATGTGTTTTAGTAAGGATATTCCAGGAATGCTAGCTTTCAATCTTAGTGCTTTATGGAATCATAGTAAGAGGTGTGCATTTGCATGTGTGATTATAAAAGTGTGTACACATATATGTACACCCACACACATACATATACTGGATAAGACAACTGAAAGCCAGATGCAAACCTCCTGCCATGGGCATCGTACTTCTCTATATTCTACAGGAGGAAGCATTGTAATAAAGAGCTATCTATGCATAGTCATTGGGGTCATAGCTAAGTAGGAACACACGCTTCATTGTTCATAGCTGAGCTCTCTGAGTTCCCCTCGTCCTTTATCTCATCTTTTGCTTCATTTTTCTTCATGGCATTTATAGGTAATTATATTACAAGTTCATTTTATTAACTTTGTATTGCTTATCTCCTACACTAGAATATATATGGGAATTCAAAAAGTTTGTATAAAATGAAGTTAAAATATGAGCTGCTTTTAATGGAAAGAAATTTTGTAGTCTACACAGTTTTTTTCTGGGAACTTTTTGAAGATGCCTTATAAATTTTACCAGGACAGAAACTCTGCTGTGCCTGGCACACAGTAGGCACTTAGTAAGTCTGTGTTGGGTGAGTGAATGAGCCAAACCTCCCTTATAGGAGTATTGTACTTGTTGCCTATGCAAAGCAATTGACAGAGACCAGCAGTTAGCGTAATGGCTATGTTACTGGACTCCCACGTACATGACCGCGGTTCGCGTCCTGGACCCGGTGGCTTAAAACTCATGCCGGGCATGTGTGCATGCGTGCCCAAGATCCCGAGAGGAGAATGGAGGAGAAGGGATTGTGGCATGACCATCCCCCCTGGGGGGTGATTTCTGGCTTTCTGTCTCTCTGTCTCTCTCTGTCTGTCTGGCGAGCACACGCGCCCTATAGAAAAAACCTCTCCAAAAAAAAGAAAAACAGAAAAGCAATTGACAAGTCATATGTCTCCTATCGAATGGTAACTTCTTCCCATAGCCTGCCTTCTGCCAGAATTAGGTCCAGTGTGTGCTGCTTATCTGGGCTGGGAGCTTTAAGAAGGTATAACCAGTGTTTCTTCAGACTGTCAGAGTCTAAAGACGAAAGCTAGTTTAGTCCAACCTTCCCCATCCCAGTTTTACAGATTCCAAATCCAGACTCCTCAACCCAATTAAGTGACTTCCCCACTACATAGGCTAACCAGACCAGAGATGAGAATCCAGGTCTCATGTCTACACATCCAATACATTTCATGACCAGGCTGTACCAGACCCGGTTACTGACTCATTGCTTGTCTTTGCTGCCAGGGTTCAAATGCATTTTGTAGAACAAATAAATGGGTTCTGGCTAGACACATGTTGGCACTTTCCTTTGTTAAGAAGTATACTAAGTATACTAAGAGCTTTGTAGGTGTTATTTTGTTTCATTCTCATACAACTATAGGACACAGGGATTTTTATTCCTAATTTTCAAGTGCATATGCCTAAAGTCATGCTGCCAAAGCAGAGGTGGCACCTGGGCATGCCTGAAATACTCCCTTTTACTAATACCCCAGCTCTGACAACTGGTTGAGTTCTCAGTCCTTTCAGTACTTTATAAATAAAGCTTTCAGGCCCCATGCCTCCCTACCCAGGAACCTGACTCAGCATCTCCCATGGTTGTTGGGCACTACTGCCAACAGCACCAGAGCTGCAGGGAGGATGGAGCCAGACTCTGTTGGTACTGGGCTTCGTCTGATGTCCACGCAGTCCCTCTTCAACACTAATTTTCCATCTCCCAGGCACCACATGCCATTTTCATAGAAAAACCTCTTAGAACCCCCCAAAAAAGTCAGTCTAAGTTTCTTCTGTCTCTCTAGTTACACTATCTTTTTTTAGAGAGAGATTTTTTTCTATAGGGCCTGTGCACTCACCAGAAAGACAGAGAGACGGAAAACAGGAAATCACCACACAGAGGGGATGCCATGCTGCGATCCCTTCTCCTCCATTCTCCTCTCAGGATTTTGGGCACACACGCACATATATCTGGCATGACTTTCAGGCTGCTGGGATCGGGGACTCAAACTGTGGTCGGCTACATGGGAGTCCAGCGACATAACAACTATGCTATCTGCTAGTTATACTAACTTTAACATCAACCCTCCTCTCCTTTCCAATCTCCCTGTTCTCTAATCTGGCTCTGCTCTCCTAATCCTGCAGATAACAAGTGCAGGCAGTTTTGAATTGCCTCCCCAGTGAGGGCTTTACATCTGATACCCAGAGTCCTGGACTGTGATGTCTGGCCTTCGATGAATTCAGAAATCAAGGAATGCATTCTGCAGGTTCATGCCAAGAAAATGACAAGAAGTCCTGCAGATTGGGCATTAAATCACATGCAACGTGGGTTCTTGCCTAGGGACGACCCTACTCATTTTCTGCCCTGCTTAGTGTCTGGTAAGTCTCTGAATCCTCTTTAGGTCGGATCTTTTTTCCAGAGTGAAAGACGGATACAGTTTCTCACAATTTTGGCCTTCTGGTACCTGGCTGAGAACACATCATAAACGCCACAGAAGAGTTCTCCCACCCCAGGATGACTTGTGCAAATACACCCAGTGAGTTGGTGACAGTTCTGGATGGCAGATCCTCTAACTCCCAAAGCAGTGCTCTTTCCCTTGCAGGACTCACAGGACAGATGCTCCCCACTCCTGAACTTGGACACACTTGCTGAGGACATGTCTCGAATGCTGACTTTCTGGGTCCTCAGTTATCTCCAAATGAATTCAGACTTCTTGGAGAGTTTATAAAACCAGGAAATCAACATTTCCCAAATCGCACTCCCTCCCGGTGGAAGGGTGACAAACTCTCCTACCTGAGCACCTGAGGCGCCCCGGGGCTCACCTGTCCGAAGTCCGAGAGTTTCCTGCCCAAGCCACGGTTCTCTAGGACCACGGCGGCGGACATGCTGGCTCCCCCTCAGGTCTCTAGCTCTAGGGCGTCAGCAGTCACAGGTTAATTTGCAAACAGCGTGTGGGGCTGGGGGTTTTAACCAGCATTAGGGAGAAGAGGAGAGGTTCCAAGGGGTGTCTCCTGCCCCCTGTCCGGGCACTAACGCCCCCCGGTGGGCGTTGTCCTGACGCAGTAAGTGAAGGCGGCCCAGTCTTGCTCCAGGTCACCTGCCCTGGTTGCTGGAGGTGAGGCAGGGATAGGGAGTCGGGGGAGGGAGGCGAAGAGGGTGTGTCTGACGCGGGAGGCCAGGCTTGACTGCCCGCCCAGTGTGGTGGGCGGAAGTTAGAGAGTGCAAGGCCACCTGTGCCCTGGCAATTGTATAAGTAAAGGCACCTTTCAGGACTCTCAGCGGTCTGGGGAGCGGGCGCATTTGGAACAAATCTGAGACCGCCTGATAATAACCATTATGTGAATAAACCCTCTCCGCCCTCCCAGAGAAACAGAGCCAGGATGTTAATTTCAGAGCCAGGCCTCTATTTAGTTTTTCTTTTTTTCTTTGGTCTCTTCTATTAACCATTAAGCAAATTGCCTTGCTGTCCTTTGCCTTTGGAAAACGACTTATAGATGGCATTGCAAATGCTGAATACAAGCCCTCAAGAGCGAAGGTTAGATGGATCTGGATTGAAATCCAGCCTTGTGTTCCCAAGCTGTTTACAGAACTGCTGGGAGCTGGAAAAGGAGGATGGTAGAGCCATCTTGCTGGAATGTGCTAAGAGGAGGAATAAAAACAGGAATGGCGTAATGCATTGAACATCGAGTACATTTCTGGCTACATAGTTAAACACTCAGTAAATGGAAGATATTGTTCAAAAGTTGGTCCACACAAATTTGACAGGTGACTACTGAGGACCTAGTGTCCTAGGCATTGGGGAGGCAGCAGTGAACAGAAGAGAGGACCTTGTATATTTGTTCACTTTGTACCAGATGGAAGGCTTAATGCTAAGCAGAGCAAGACAGACTATGGCAGGCAGACTTTGTATGTCCCCACTCAATATATACCGATTATCTGTGCTCTGTGACAGAATCTGACAGTTTGGAAGGTATGGGGCAGGGAGTGCAATAGTAGATACTAGAGATAGGAAGGACAGGGGTAATATGGGTGTGGGTAATGGAGGGAGGGAGGGAGGAGAACTAGGGAAGAAAAGTAAAAAGTACACTTAATTGATAAAAAAATGAAAACCTCTTTGCTGCTGCTGATGATGTGTATTGTAATGTCTTTGTCTTGACTGATATGCATGGTAATCTTGCTGGAAAAAGAAATTTTATATGCTGTAAAGATATGTAGAGTAAAGATAATATAGTATGAAAAATAAAATTTTAAAATATCTTTTTTAAATAAAAAGAGGGTCTTGCTTCCTCCTCTTGCTGCCTTTCTGCTGAAAATAAAGAAGCAAGTTCTATACAAAACAGAGAAATGAACTAGGAGTGAACTGGTGGGTATTGAGGAGTGGTCTTCTTCAGGTAGGCAGGAACATGTCGTTAACCCAATTTTTTTCTGATAAGGAAACGAGGTAAGTCACCGGTAGGTGAACTGAAAAAAGAAAGAACACTAGAAAGTCAGAGGTTCAGATAGGGCGTAAAAAATCTGGGTCATTGAGGCCTTGAGTGCCTGCTTAATATTTGCCTGGGAGAGGTCAACGAGCTATGAGAAAACAAACCAATAATAGAGGCTGCTAGAAACCCACCCCCTCTCCTCCCACGATTCTGTGATCAAATGACCAAGCATCTGCCAAAAAAGAAAAAAAGAAGAAGGAGAAGAAGAAGACGAAGACGAAGACGAAGACGAAGAAGAAGAAGAAGAAGATCTCAGGTTTAGGATTGAAAACAAGTGTGTTAACTTCTGGTTCTACCACTGATTCGCTATGTAGCTTTGGTCAAGTCCATGTCTCAGCTTCATGGGTTTTTGTTTTGTTTTGTTTTGTTTTGTTTTAAGAATTATTTATTTGATTATTAGTATTATTATTGTTGTTGTTGTTATTTCAATTCTACCAGAGAGAAACAGAGAGGGAGAGTGAGAAAGCAAGCTGCCAGGTCTGGAACTTGAACTGTAGAAGGCCATGTGGGAGACCAGCGCCTTAGCCACCATGCCACCTGCATGTCTTTTCATGGGAATTTTAAGGGTTTTTACTTAGGGTTTCTCGGCATGGACACTCCGTGTCTATTTATAGACACTGTACCAAACCATTCACATGAAGATTTCATTTCTTCCTCTCAACAGTCCTATGAGTGAAGCATGACCTTCTTTTAAAAAATAATTATTTAATTTTATTCATTATTATTATTTTTAGTTTGATCAGAGAAAGACACAGAGAGAGAGAGAGAGAGAGAGAGAGAAAGAAGGTGGAGAAAAGTGACAAAGCAAGCCACTGGGTCCAGGACTCAAGCTGCAGTCAGCCATGTGGGAGTCTAGCCTCAACCACCATGCCACCTGCTGGCCCCCAAAGCATGACCTTTTAATAGATGAAAAGATACTGAGGAGACCAGCAGATGGTGTAATAGTTATGTAGCTGGACTCCATGTAGTTGACCCAGTTCCAGTCCCAGACCTAGTGACTTAAAACTAACGCCAGTTAGTGTAATGACTATGTCGCTGGACTCCCACGTAGTCGACCGCGGTTCGAGTCCCAGACCCGGTGGCTTAAAACTCACGCTGGGCGCATGTGCGTGTGTGCCCAGGATCCCTAGAGGAGAATGGAGGAGAAGGGATTGCGGTGTGGCCATCCCCCCGGGGGGTGATTTCTCACTTTCTGTCTCTCTATCTTTCTGTGTCTCTCTGGCAAATGTATGTGCCCTATAGAAAAAAAAAATCTTTCTAAAAACAAAAAGAAACTGAGATACAGGAAGTTTAAGTAAGTAGCCCAAATTCAAACTACTGTATGTTCAACAAAGTCTAAGCCACTTCTAGAGTATCCTTTCTTTCCTTTCGAATTGAGCACAAATGTGATTTTTAAGAAAACACAGTAATAGTCCTTTTTTTCTCACATCAGCTATAAATGCAATTAAAAAAAATTATTCCAGAGGACGTGTGTATGAAAGAAAGAGAGAGAGTAAGAGTGAGAGGGAAAACACCCTCTTGGCCACACCACAATCTTTTTCCCTCCAGGTTTCTCTCCTGGGTACATGCACGTTTCCTGTATATTTTTTAAGCTCACGGGGCAGGTCTCAAAGCCTGGTTGGCTGTGTGGGCTCTGGCTTCCTCTGTGCAACACTTAACTGCTACACTGTGGGACCAGCTCTAAAAAGGAAACTCTGAATCCTATCTCACATAAAAACATGTCCCACCTCTGGGTTTGGAGGAAAACACACTTAATTGTTTGCTACGTCAAAGACAAAACACTGTTAGTTTCTTAAAAAAAAAAAAAAAAAAAAAAAAAAAAAAAAAAAAATTCTAGGGGGCCATCCCATAGTAGGGAGTAGAGGCAGCTGGATCCCACGTAGCTGAGTATGCAGTTCAAGTCCTAGACACTACGGTGTGAAAATCATACCTGTCATAAGTGCATGCCCGAAATCCTAAAAGGAGAATTGGAGGAGAAGGGATTGCAGCATGACCATCCCCCCTCCAAGGGTGTTTTCTCACTTTTCCTCTCTGTCTCTCTCTCCCTCTCTCTCCAGCGAGTGTATGTGCCTTACAGCAAACATTTTAAAAACAAAATTCTAAGGAAAAGAAAAGTATTATTTATGCCCTAAAATGGAAACTCATTTAATATGAAATTTATGACATACATTTTGTAGATGGTTGTAAGCTATCTTTCATTTTCATTTTGTATGGAATACAGTATGTTGCTGTTACTAATTAGAATGGTGTTGGGTGGTATGAAAATTAAGGAGAAAGAGCAAGTTAAAAGCACGTGGGAAGTCAGTCGGTAGGCCTCTGAGATACTATTAATGGCCTGCAGAGGTGGGCACCAAGCTGCAAACTGCATACTTGGCAGACTTAGCGCTGACCTTGGCTGATTTGGAAGTTGAAGTTTTCCCCAATGATTGCAAGTTTTTCAGTCCCTTTTCATCTAATGTCATGTGCAGAGGGTTGAGTTAATCATAATCCATGAGTTTATGGCACATAGTCAAAACCTACATGACTCCCTCTTTTTTTATTTATTACTTCTCTTTTATCTTCGCTCCCATTGCCTTTCCCGCAAAGCAACTTCTCTAACATGTTTGATAGTTAGCCTTGAACTTGTAAAGTGCATGGGAATGTTTGTGTGTGTGTATATGTTTCATGGACACGTAATGTCGTACTATAGGTTTACTATAAAGTATAAATGTATTATAGATTTCATAATTTTTTTTTTTTTTGCATTTGCAGAAGAGAGAGAGAAACCAAGAAAGCAAGCAATCTCATGGGGACATAGTCACTTTACAATCCTTTCTCCTCCACTTCTTCCTCCCTTTGGGATTTTGGGCACACACACACGCCTAGCACATTTCTCAAGCCACTGGGTCTGGACTCAATCGTGTGGTCAGCCATGTGGGATCCAGCTTGTTTAACCACCAAGCTGTGGCTGGCCCTGATTTCATAGTTTCTAACATTTTCTTTCATCTGTGTTCTTAGAATCTAACCATTCAACTAAATGTACATATAACTCTTTAATTTTCTTACTGGGGCAGAATTTCCAGTGTGTACCCACTATGTTTGACTTCTCAATTCCCCACCAAGGGATACCTACATTATCATTAACTCTCCACTACTCCAAACAATGCTGTGATAAACATCTTCATCCTTTTCCCCTTAAAGACCTAGGGAGAGATTTTTCTGGAATAGAAGAATGGAGTTCTGATCATAGGGAACATGGGGTTCTGAATCATAGGGAACGTGCATTCTAACATTACAAAGTACTGTCAGACTGCCTGTTAGAGTGGCTTATAGCAGTATTAAATTTTCCATGCTGTGAATCATTCATCATATCTTTTATCCATCTTTTTCCTACGGGGATTCCTGTCTCTTGTTGATTTGCATAATCTAGACAGTAACCCTGTGCCTTTCTCAATCACCGAGGGCACCATCTCCCAATGTATCACTGTGAGTTAACTATTAACTGGTGTCCTCCCTTGAGCAAACAACAAAACAAGTCATCTTGATCCAATTAAAGTACACCTTAAAAAATAAATTAAATAAAGTGCATGGAAAATCAGTCCTTAACTTTTTTCACTTTACAATGAGTCCTACCAAACTTCTCCTTTTACTATCCTCACAATTGATGGAACCTTGTCCATATCCAACAAAAGTTCACAATAGCTTTGCTGGGTCTTTACAGATACCTGGCTATGGAAATCTATCCCAGCTCCCTCGCATATGACCTGCTAAAAAGATTTTATCAGCTCAAGTGTTGCAAAACCACACCAGGACCTTCACTGCTCCTAAATCATCATCTAAGAATCGTCTTAACTCACTCTCTTCTGCTGCCTTGTTAACCATTGCTTTCTTTAAGCCCCTTGCAAAGACCTGGAATTGGCCATTCTGCCCTGCATGTACTGGACAGAAGCTGCCCCTCGGAGCCATGATTGCCCCCTTTTTTCCTCTCAAATCTGCCAGTCTCCTTATAATCCTGCTCAAAACAATGACCAGGACTCCTTGTCATTTTGTACCAAGACAATGAATAACTTATCTTTTGTTTTTAAGTGTACCTTACACTAACTCCCTTCCCCTATAAGTTTTGTATCTCCTCCAGTACAGCAAAAATGATTCTGGACACCAATGTACTCTCTCTCCAGTGTTGGCCTCACTGAATAAATCGCTCTTCATTCACTTACTCTTGTCTCTTTGTCAAGAAATGAGTGGCATGGACCTGGAACAAGCCTCTCTGCCCATTTCAGCATCAGAGCCTGGACATAATGCCATCTTCTTCTTCCTTCTCCAACTCAACAAATCTAGGGTACCCTCGTACACGCCTGGCATGTTTCAGGTGGATCAGCCAGAAATTTGAACTGGTGTCCACATGGGATCTAGCTCTTCTTGAGTAGTAAGTAGCTCTGTGCCCAATTCTTAATTTTAAAAGTTCTGTTGTGGGGTTTTTGTACCATCTCTCATCTTGCTAGACATTTGTCCATAAAGAATCAGCATTTTGGGGGCAGCAGGTGGCATGGTGATTAAGGCAATTGACTTCCACATGGCCAACCCAGACCTGGAGGCTTGAATATCACACTGGGCATATGTGTGTGCTTGCCCAAAAATCCTGAGAGGGAAATGGAGCAGAAGGGATTCCAGTGTGGTCATATCGCCTGGGGGGAGATTTCTCACTTTCTTTCTCTCTATCTCTGTCACTGTCCAGCGAGCACACATGCCCTGTTTAAAAGAAAAAGAAAATCAGCATTTTATAAAACTAGTGTTCTCTAATGTTTGTACTGCTTTCCATTTAATTGATTTCTCTCTCTCTCTCTCTCTTTTTTTTTTTACTATTTTCTTATTTGAGTTTACTTTGTTGGTATTTTCCCAACTTCTTGAGTTGAACATTTAGCTCACTAGTTTTCTTTTATTTATTTATTGTTTTTGGAGGGGTTTTTGCTATAGGGCATGTGTGCTCGCCAGAAAGACAGAGAGGGACAGAGAAACTGAAAAGGAGAAATCACCCCCGAGGGGGGATGGCCATGCTACAATCCCGTCTCCTCCATTCTCCTCTCAGGATTTTGGGCAGACACACACATGCACCTGGCATAAATTTAAGCCACTGGGTCCGGGACTTGAACCATGGTCGACTACATGGGAGTCCAGCGACATAGCCATTACGCCAACTGCTGGTCCCTAGCCCATTTGTTTTCAATCTTGTGTTCTGATAAATAACATTTAAAATGAACTATTTCTAAGCATTAATTTGTCTCATTAATTTTATTCATTTATTGTTTTTACTATTCTTCAGTTCTAAGTTTTACATTTTCTTAATAACCCAAGAGTTTTTAGGGGTATATGATTTAAATTCAAAGTACTTAGGATACTTTTAGCTTTCCTCTTTATCTCTAATTACTTGTATTACATTATATCTAAGAAGCTCACTCTTTGCTTTAATTCCTTGGAGTTGATTACAGATTTCCTCTTTTCCCCAGAGAAAAGTTGCTTACCTTTCAAGGAAAAGGTAATTCCTGTCTTTGGAAAGGAGAATGGTGACGTTGCCCTCTATAAAGCCTGAGTGTCCTAAGCTCAGTGTACCTCATCTGTGAGACAGATACACTGTACGCTTAGTATCCTCTTGAACCCACTTTGCACTGATGCCCATGGAAGTTGGGGGATAAGAGGAGTCAATGAAAACTTGAAACTCACGTCGCTATTTTTGTCTGTGCAATCAACTGTCTAGACCCATTCAACTTACTGTTTCCTCAATGGACAATTTTATGAAAGTGTGTCCAGTCTGGCTGGCAGTTACGCTGATGTTTAGAGACTGACCACTTGACGGGGAAAACAGAAGCTGCAGCATACACAGCTAGTTGCCCCATTTCCTTTCCTTTCTTTCATGGAAACAGAAACTCTGAGTGTTAGCTAACACCAGACCTTCACAAAATAAAAAACGCATTTTTAACCTTTCTTTGACACTGGGCATAATGAAGATCTAATGTTTGGCTGCAGAAATTCAAGTAGTCTGTGTGAACTCTGAGACGTGCCCTTAAAGGAGGCATACCTTTCTTCTTCCAGTTTTTCTTTCCTTGCAAGTTGGAATACAGAAATGCTGCCTGGAGCAGGAGCTGCCATGTAAGATTATGAGGTAAGTTAGGAATGAGCCAGCCTTTCAGAGTGAGAAGAAAAAAGGATCAAGATTAAAGGAGACTGGTTTTCCACCATGGGCCATCACTCCCGTAGCCTTGGATTGTTGGAAAGACTTTGACAGAGGCCAAAAATTAATTTATATATATATTTCATTTAAATGCATTATTCTGAAGTTTCTTTCACTAACAGCCAAATCTAACTCCAACAATGTCAAAGATACTGGAACATTTCAGATGAATTTATCTGTCTGAGAACTACTCTCTCCTCTTCAGAACTCAGAGAAAATGACATGTCTCATTGCAAAACCTCAGGAAATTTCCACCTCGTACAGACAGCTGAGCTCATAAACGTCAGAATTTCATTTTCACTACATATTTCGTTTATTTCTAACTCTCCCCACGTAAACAATCCAGAACTCGAAAGATCAATATCAACCAATGCCCACACAAACTAAATGTAATTAACATATGAAGTCATGCTTTGCATCAAAATGAGATTTAAAGTAGGCTTTTCCGAGAACTCTTAGCCGAACTTAGACATACATTGGATTATAATAAAAATCAATTAGTAAATTGAGTACATTTGATAAAAGATCTATTAAATGGGGGAAAACAATCTATGATCTCCAGACCCTAGAGCCATTACAGTAGCATCCCTTCTTGGCAACATGAGAGTGAGATCACCGAGTCTGTCATCTGTGCACTCACTCGTTTAACAAATATTTATTGAATACAGTTTATGTGCCAGACACTGTATTAGACATTGATGGACAAGACAGCCAAGGTTATGCTCTCATTGATTTCATATCCTATGAGGAGACATAAACACTAAAGGAATAGACAAGAAAGAAAAGGCAAGATAAACTCAGTACTAATCATGATCGAGAAGAAATGGTTTTTGAAAAGCTGTATTGTAAGAGACTGTCTTTGAGAGAGGCTGGTTTAAGTTAGATACAGGGAAGACTATTTAACAAAAGTAGTATTTGAACTGAGAACTGAATTATGAGAAGTTTCTAGATACAGCAGTCTGAGTGAAGAGAAAACATCTGTACAAAAATCTCTAAAATATGAGCAAGTGGGACGTTTTAAGGAACATACATAGGTCAGTTGTGAAAAGTCAGAGGGCCAGAGAGAGAGAAGGGGAGAGAGGAGTGAGCTGAGTTTGCAGAGGTGAGCAGGACCACTTCAGGTAACTATTCATCGTGATCAGTGGTGGGTTAACCCAGCTCATAAAGACTCACAATTCTAGCATTCAAAAATTTATGAGCATATTGATAAGCAGAACTATTATTAAAGACTGAATTATGGGGACCAGCAGATGGCATAATGGTTATGTCTCTGGCCCCACGTAGTCCACCATGGTTTGAGTCCCAGACCTGGAGGCTTAAAACTCATGCCGGATATATGTGCATGTGTGCCCAAAATCCTGAGATGAGAATCAAGGAGAAGGGATTGTGATCTGACTATCTTCCCTGGGGTGTGTGTGGGGGGGGGTGATTTCTCATTTTCCGTCTCTCTGTCTCTCTCTGTCTTTCCAGAGAGTGCATGAGTGCATGCACCCTATGGAAAAAAAAAAAAAAAAAAAAAAAAAAAACTCTCTAAAAAATAAAACAAACAAAACCTAAATTATGTAACTATGTAATTAAAGAAATTATATTCAAAACAGAGATAATACATACTGAAAAATGAATTAGTCCCTGTCATTTTAGTACATTATTATTACTGTCTAGGCTCTTGTGGTTATTTTATGTCCCTTGTACTTGTATGATATAAATACTACATAATATGTTGCTGCATATCTCTCCCAAATTTTGTGTTCAATGACATGATACTGGTATCTTGAAGCCAGCCACAGTGTAAATATTAATTCTTTGGCAATTAGCAAACTACAAATCAGGGTCCTTAGTTGCAGAGGGGTGGGGCGGGCAGGTTGCTACACACTTTCCACCAGCCCACTGGTTCCAACTCTGGTCGCAAAGCCACAAGTATAATTGGGTTGTAGCCAGATGCTTCAGAGGGCCGGACAATAGTGCCATTCAGGAATTGAAGACACTTAGAGGCAGAGCAGACTCAGCCACTAGTTAATAGAGCAAGAGACAGCAAATCCAAGCAGAGCAGACTAATGGCTGGTCTAAAGAAAAATCCAAGATCAAAGCAAAGAAGGGTGTCACAATGACAGGGCATGGGAGTAAGGGTTGATACTCAGTTGGCCAACCCAAGGACCTCTTCCTAAAAGCTCCCTCTGACTCATTGCCCTAGTTAAATGGTTACCCTCTTTGGCTCATAAAGCACTTTGAAAATTCCTCTATAACCTCACAACTGCTTTGTGTTTTTCTTTTCACTCTTCTCTCTCCTCTCCTACATGAAGAGCTCTCAGGTCAGAGACCCAATCTTAGCATTTCTCAATTCCCAAGATGAATCATGGTGCCTATGCATACCAATGTTCAATTATTAAAGTTTACCAGAAACATAGAAAAACACGAGGACCAAGCAGATAGTGTAATGGTTACATTGTTGGACTCCTATGTAGTCTACCGCAGTTCAAATCCCAGATCCGGAGGCTTGAAACTCACGCCAGGTGCATGTGCATGGAAGGCCAAAGTCCAGAGAGGAGAATGGAGGAGAGGGGGTTGTTGCATGTTCTTCCCCGGGTGGGAAGGTGACTTCTTGTTTTCTCTCTCTCTGTCTCTCCAGTGAGTGCACACACCCTATAGCAAAAATCTCTCTAAAAGAGAAAGAAAAAGAAAAATATGCACAAAGCTGTTCAGGGCATTAATTTGAAAGTGTGCAGAGAACTGAAATCTTCAACAATAGGGAAATGATTTTATTTTAGTTATTCACAAAATAAATGCAGTCACAACATTTTTAAAACCATAAAAAGTATGATTTCTTTTTTAGAGGTGTTTTGACTTAGGGTGTGTGTGCTCACCAAAGAGATATGGAGACAGTGAGAGGAAAAGTGAGAAATTACCCCACAGCGGGCATGGCCACTCTGCAGTCCTGTTCCCATTCTCCTCCTGGAATCTTGGACACGCACACACACGTGCCTGACGTGGACTTCAAACCACTGGGTCCAGGACTCAAACAGCAGTGGATGACATAGGAGTCTAGAGAATAACTTCTACGCCACCTGCTGGCCCTAAATATGTATGATTTCTTAAAATGCACACAATTAAACTTATTACTAATGAAAGATATAAGACCTTGCATTCATCCCTATTCTTTTTTTTTTTTTCTTTTTTTTTTTTTTGGAGAGGTTTTTGCTATAGGGCGCGTGCGCTCGCCAGACAGACAGAGAGAGACAGAGAGACAGAAAGCAGGAAATCACCCCCCAGGGGGGATGGTCACGCCGCAATCCCTTCTCCTCCATTCTCCTCTCGGGATCTTGGGCACGCACGCACACGCGCCCGGCGTGAGTTTAAGCCGCCGGGTCCGGGACTCGAACCGCGGTCGACTACGTGGGAGTCCAGCGACATAGCCATTACGCTAACTGCTGGTTCCCAATTCATCCCTATTCTTGAAGAACCAAAGGTATGTTTATGAGTTTTTTTCTCCAGCCTAATGATTGAGAATATCTCTGTGGAACTGGGACTCACAGGAATTTTAACTTAAAGGAGGAAAACCTATACCTTTTAGGTGTTCCATTCATAAAAACAACTCTATTTTTTTAAAGAATACTTATTTCATTACATTTACAGTTTTTTAAATTTTTTCTCAGAGAGATAAAGAGAGAGAGAAAGCAAAAGCAAGAAATCAAGCCACCAGGTCCAGGATTCGAACTGTAGTCAGTCACATGGGAATCCAGCACCTTTAACCATGCCACCTGCTGGCCCCAAAAACAAATTTTCTATTTGTATTTTACATTTTGATTAACAGAGTATTTTCACATCCATCATCTGTAAGATACAGATTGTTACTTCCATGTTGAATAGGAGAAATAATCTCTGATTATGTGATTTACCCAAGTCACACAGGCCATCTAAGTCCCAGTTCCATGCTCTTTTTACTTTATCATTCATTCATTTAATATGTGCTCACCTTTTACTCACAGGAACCAGAGGCAGATTCATCACAGAGCTAACACACCTCATGCCTTAAGGCTGCAAGACTACTGGAGGTACCCTGGAAAGGGATTTATCTGGTTCTCCATGATCATTTATTTTTGTAAAACTTGTCAAAGTAAAATAAACCACAATTAGGTAAGACTGCTGCTATGGTTTGAATGCCCCCTCCAAAAAAAAAAAAAATTAAAAACTCATGTTGAAAATGTAATTGACATTGTGATAGTATTAATAGGTGAGGTCTTTAAGAAGTATTTAGGTCATGAGGGCTCTGTCCTCACAATGAATTAGCACCATTATCTTAGGAATGGATTGCTTATCACAGCACAGTCATTTAAACTTGATCCAATCTCTTTGCACTAACAGCTAAAAGAGATAAAATAAGAAGGCAATGCTTGTAGAATGTGGAGTGCATATTGGCAGTATACACCTCATTACGGTTCGCCTGCTTGCTTTTCCTATTCAATTATTTCTTGGAAAGGCAGTGGGTTCTTCTCTTGAGTTTCTATCTTCTTCGACATTAAATTTCTCCATCTCAGTCATGGTTGCAGAGGAGGCAGAACCTAACACGCTAGCGAGTGCTGTCTGGCCTGTGCAGTGGCCGTGGCCAAGTTGACATATTCACTTTTCTACCTAATTTTATATATAAAATTCTGTGTTCCTTTCCTTAAGTAGACCCTCAATATAAGCCTCAGGCTTCCAAAATTGGGGTCTACCCCTGCACAGGAACTACGCAGACAGGACAGGAGAGGTCCCTGCTCATACCCAGCTTAAAGCTGATGAGAGGGCAGTGAGACCAGCAGTGGCAGAAAGGTGGCTACGATAGATTAAGTACTGTGTCTCATGAAAAATTCATGCTGTGGTGCCAGTAGGTGGCAGGGTGGTTAATGCACCAGACTCTCACATGGCCGACTGTGGTTCAAGTCCTGGACCTGGCGGCTTGCTTTCCCTCTCCCTTTCTCTCTCTGTCTCATGCTCAAATTAAAAAAAAAAAAGAAAAAGAAAAAGAAAAAATGATAACAAATAAAATTAAATAATTATTTTATTAAAAAAAAAAAAAACTCATTCTGTGGTTTGACCCCCAGTGCAGCTGTGTTGGGAGGTGAGGTCTAGTGGGAAGTGTTTGGGAGGTGGGGGAGTGGGTTCCTCATGAGTCAATTCAAGCCATCTTCCAGGAAAGAATTTTCCCTGATTAGTTCTCATGACAGTGAGTTATTACAGAATAAGCTCACGGGTCTTTTCGCGTGCCAGTTGGTCTCTCTGCTCTCCTGTTTTTTGCTATGAAGCAAGGCAGCATATGGCCCTCACCAGAGCTGAGCAGATGCTCGTGCCTTGCTTTTGTACTCTCCAGCCACCAGAATCATGAGCCAAAGAAACTTCATATTTTTATAAATCACCCGGTCTCAGGCATTCTGTTAAGGCAACACTAACAGACTGAGACACTGGCCCTCTTGTAAAAAGGACTACTGTGTGAACTCTTTGAAAACAGGATTTGAATCTTTTTTCAATTTTTGTATCCTAGGACCTAGCACATGCTTGGCATATAGTACTTATCTGATAAATGTTTATGCAATATTATTTATCGAGCTCCCACCATGTAACAGGTCCTACTCTAGACACCAGAAACCACTGGCAAATGAAATGGACACAGTCTCTCCCCTCCTAGAGTTTATATTCTAGTTTCTGTAGAAGAAATGAGTGAATAAGACTGATGTGCTGAACCAGTTCATGATAAGCAATGCTAGGAAAGAGGTGTGAGATACGCACAGTCTACCCCCTCCAATCCCTTGCCGTTTTCTCTTTTTTTTTTTTTAAAGAGAGAGGGGTTTTTGCTATAGGGCATGTGTGCTCACCAAAGAGGCAGAGACAGAAAGAGAGAAATCAACCCCCCCCCCCCCCCAGAGGGGATGACCACACTGCAGTCCCTTCCCCTCCATTCTCCTCTCAGGATTTTGTGCACAAACACACACGCGCCAAGCATGAGTTTCTTTTTTTCTTGGTTTGGTTCGTATTATTATTATTATTATTATTTATAAATTCACTTGCTATACATCGTTTATATTGTAAAGAGATTTTACCCAAGATGATATATGCCACAAACCAGGCGAGTTGAGAATACTTTACACAACATTATCAGCAGGCAACAAACATATCTGTGCCCCACAAATGTCTTACTTCTTCATTTTTCCCAAATTTCCCTTCCTGAACACACTCTTCCCCTCTCCCACTATCCTTCCACTTTGTCCCCAGTGTCCATAACAAATTTTAATGTTTTTATGTCCTTTAGGCTTTTGGTCTCTACCATAGAGTGTAGCCAGTCGGTATATGTTAAGTGGAGACATACAATGTTTCTGTTCTATAGCCTGACTTGCTTCACTCAGCAATAAATCTTTAATGTTTGTACACTTTCTATCAAATGCCAGGGTCTTGTTGTTTTTTATGGCTGAATAGTTTTCCATGGAGTATTTGTACCCAGCATGAGTTTTAAGTCACAGGATCTAGGACTCAAATGGCAGGCAACTACATGGGATGTATCCCTTGCAACATCTGCTGGTCCCCTTCCAATTGCATTACCAAGCTCCAGACTTTCCTTCCATAGACACGATGGTGTCACTTCTCTGTAAAAAATCTCTAATGCTATCACTCAACCATTTGTCCTTTAATCCTTCTCATAGCCCGATCCACTCTACCCAACCAACTTATCCCATTGGCACCCACCAAGACATGGCCCCTGCTCCTCTGACTGTGCCCTTTTATACACATTGTGGAAATACTTACAAGAATCCTGACAAGTTAATAATCCCAATTTTGTGACACTATTGAGTTCAACTGCTCTGAATATTAAGTGCCTGCCATGGGCCAGGTTCTGCGTGTTCTTTGGAATGAAGACCTCATTGAGACTAGAAAGATATTCAGATAAAACATTAATGACAGGGCTAGCAGGTGGTGTGGTGGTTAAGGAACTGAATCCCCACATACCAGACTCCAGTTTGAACCCTGTATCTAGTGGCTTGAAAATTATGCTTGGCATGTGTGCCCAAAATCCCACGAGGAGAATGGAGGGGAAGGGATCATGGTGGATTACCACTGATAATCCGAGGAAGCCCATACCAAGCAGCAAATGAGGCTACAAACTTGCCTGAGGGGGAAAGGTTTTTCTGAGTCCACCAAAGTGGTCTACAAGCCCCTTTCTGTGTCACAGATACAATGCCTCATATTCCCTAAACAACTTCAATCCTGCCAAGTCCCTTCATACATTCAATGAGTATTTACTGAGCACCTACCTTGTTCCAGACACCACATGGAGTCCTGGGCACGCACAGGGAAGTGCAGAAGAATCCCCACTTTTAAGGAGCTTTGAACAATGGGAGGCTATTGAAAAGTTTTGAGGAGAGGAGCAATAAGAGGAGAGGAGCAATAAGGATATGTTATATTTAAGAAGATCACTTTGTCTGGGATGCTATATAAAACGCCATGTCTTTATCTCTGATGCCTTTTATACACAGGACCATGTCATTCAGTCAGATCACTTTGGTAGCAGTAAGAAGGGTATTTGAGGGAGCTGAAACTGGAAGCAAAATGAGCAGTTGGGAGAACATTGAAATAAAACAGTGATATTAGTGATAGAGGGGAAGAAGAAGATTTAAGGATATATTTTTTACATATTTTACACATTCGTTTACATCATGTGTGCTTGTTTGTAAAATATGGGATCTTCAAAAGTTGATGAAAATGCATATTAAGGGGACCAGTAGATGGCATAAGGATTACATTGTTGGACTCTCACATAGTCAGCCATGGTTTGAGTCCCAGACCTGGTGGCTTAAAACTCACACCAGGTGCCTGTGTGAATGTACCCAAAATTCCAAGAATAGAATGGATGAGAAGGGATTGTGGTGTGTGAGTGTGTGTGTGTGTGTGTGTGTGTGTGTGATTTCTTGCTTTCTGTCTCTCTGGCAAGCACATGCACCCTATAGCAAAAATCTCTCTTAAAAAAAATGCATATGGGAACCAGCAGTTAGCATAATGGCTATGTCGCTGGACTCCCACGTAGTCGACCGTGGTTCGTGTCCCGGACCTGGTGGCTTAAAACTCACGCCGGGTGCGTGTGTGTGCGTGCCCAAGATCCCGAGAGGAGAATGGAGGAGAAGGGATTGCGGCGTGACCATCTCCCCTGGGGAGTGATTTCTTGCTTTCTGTCTCTCTGTCTCTCTCTGTCTGTCTGGCGAGCACACATGCCCTATAGCGAAAACCTCTCAAAAAAATGCATATTAAGAAAAGAACAGACCTAGCCATGTAGCTTAGTGACTAGAGGGACAGGATCCCACATGGCTGACAACAGTACAAGTTCTGGCCCCAGTGCCTTGAAAAACACGCAAGGCACGTGTGCATTCATGCTCCAAATCCTGACGGGTTAGAGAAATGTAGAAGGAATCGTGGTGTGACCACACCCCAGGAAGGGATGCATTATCCCTTTCCTTCTCTCTCATTCTCTCTCTTTCTCTATCAGATGAGCACACACACTCCCTGGCAATTAAAACAAAATTTTAATTTAAAAATAAAATACTATGCAAGAATTTCAATTTTTTGTTTGTTTGTTTGCTAGAAGGTGTGTATACTTGCTGCCGAGACAAAGAGAGAGTGGAAGTGAGAAAGCACCCCTGCCCACACTACAATCTCTTCTCCATTTCTTCTTTTGGGATTTTGGGCACACACATAGATGCACTGGGCATGTTTTTCAAGCATGCCTTAACTGCCATGCCACCTACTGGCCTGGTTTCATATTTTTTATACCAAATAACTTGAATTGTTTAAAGTTTACTTACTTCTTCCACTAGTGAGAGAGAGAAAAAGAGATAGCAGGACACTCCCAACAAGGTTCTCATGTCGTGATCCACTCCCAGTTTCAGCTCTTTGGATCACTGTGGGATGCTTGCATGCTCCGCATGGGAGGTTGCCAACGTGAACCCAGGGCCTTCCCCATGTGGATGCAGTGGCATTATCACTGCACCACTGCACCACCCTCTGGCCAAACTTATACTTGACTTCTTTTTTTTTAATTAATTAATTTATTTATTTTAATTTGAACAGAGAGAGACAGAGAGAGACAGAGAGAGAGAGAGAAAGAGAAAGAGAAAGTGAGAAAGCAAGCCACCAGGTCCAGGACTTGAACCACGATCAACCATGTGGGAGTCCAGCACCCTCAACCACGATGCCACCTGCCAACCCCTATACTTAACTTCTTTTTGCAGCATTTGTGTGGAACTTTATGTAGTACTCCTGTACACACACACATTCATACATGCATGTCTAATTGTTAAGACTCAGTGATTGTGGAGTGATTGTGTATCATTGCAAGACTTCACACCGGAGATGAGAAACTAAAAACTAAGTAGTGAAAAAAACTAGCAGAGGAATTAGAATCATGGTGTGAAAGAGAGGCAAGAGTATAAAATGACTCTGAAAATTTGGATTTGAGTATTTGGGTGGATGATGTTAACCCCTAAAATAGAGAACAATATTTAATTTTGAAAGAACATTTTTCTTTCCCAAAGTTAACTTATTTATTTCTTCCAAAAGAGAGAGGCAGAGGGGCACCAACAGGGTCTTCAAGTAGCAATCCATCTGCAGTCTCCATGGCCTGGATCATAGGCAGGAAGAGAGCTCCTGGGATGAAAACCGAGGGCTTCTTCCCATGTGGGTCCAGCTGTGCCCATCAAGTCCCCTTGGCCCCAGGAGAGGAAGACCTGAAGAAGTATGAATACCAGCCTAGGTCCAAGTGTGTTGCACTTGCTACACCGGTGGAACATTCTAGCAGCACTGCTGGATCGTAAAAGTCTCAGATACCCAGAAAAAATATCTTATTTCTGCAGGCTAGAAATAAGAATTTGAGTTTGATTCTGTTTTGGCTGAAGAAGATACTGGCTATAATTTTTATACTCATAAATTTATATAGACTTGTTTTATGGCCTGTTATGTGTGGTCAATCTTTGAAAATGTTACATATAGAGATGAGACAAAAAGTATAGTCCATAATTTCTGGATAGAATATTCTATATATGGCTGTCAGTTCCCTTTGGTTCATGATATCAGTTAATTCCTGTGTCTCTTTGTTAATTTTTTGTCCAGATAACCAGTCCAGTGATGACAGTAGGGTATTGAAATCTCTCAAAATTAGTGTATTCGAGTCTATATCTCCCTTTAGATATAGCAGTATTTCTTTTTTATTTATAAAGAGAGAGATTTTTGCTATAGGGCACAGTACTTGCCAGAGAGATAGAGACAGAGAGACAGAAAGCAAGAAATCACCTCCCAGGGGGATGGCCATGCCACAATCCCTTCTCCTCAATTCTCTTGGAATTTTGAGCATGTACACACATATACCTGGCATGAGTTTTAAGCCACTGGGTCCAGAACTAGAACTGTGGTAGACTACGTGAGAGTCCAGCGATATAACCATTATACCATCCAGTGGTCCCAATCTATCAGTATTTCTTTTATGTATTTGGATGCCCTGGCATTAGGTGTATAAATATCTATGATTATCATATCTTCTAGATAAATTAATCCCTTTAAGACATTATAATGCCCTTCTTGTCTCTTCTTGTATTTTTTATCCTAAAGTCTATTTTATCTGAGATAGATATCACAACTCCTATCTTTTTTTCATTTCTGTTTGCATGAAACAATTTTTTCTAGCCCTTCACTTTCAGTCTGTGCATGAAACAACTTTTTCCAGTCCTTCAATTTCATTCTGTATATATCTTGGTCAAAATCTTTTTTTTTTTTGTATTATCTGAAATAGTTGACAATAGTGTGTATCTGTTAGAGCATTTGCCTAAAAGAAAGGCAATCTTCTATGAAATTGTAGTTTATCATTAATTTGTATTTGTATGCTATCATAAATGTCATCTGTATCTTTGATTCATGTGAAATTGCAACTGAAATTTACTCTGTCAATGTTTTCTGAATGAACTGAATAAAATTTTAGTTGGAAAAAAAATAATTAAAAGAATTTGAGAGTCATCAGCAAAAGAGGTAGAAGCTAAACCCAAGGTAGAATATATCATTGTGAGACTTCACACTGGAGGTGAGAAACTAAAAACTAAGTACTGGAAAAAAAAAAAAAAACTATCAGAGGGATTAGAACCATGGTAGTTAGAAAGGAGGAGAGAACTTTCAGAAAAGGTCAGTGGTCAGAAATGCCAAATGCATTAGGCCCATCAAATCAGGTTGAGCTTGAAGTATCTATTACAGTGAACAAAATAGAGATTCTGGAGAGTGTATTAATCTGAGTTTTCCAGAGAACCAGAACCAGTAGGAGAGCAAATAAATATTTACCATAGGAATTGGCTCACATGGTTCTAAGGGCTGAGAAGTCCCAAGATCTATAGTCAGAAAATTGGAAACCCAGGGTATAGTTCCAACCTAAGTCTGAATCCAAAGACAGAAGAAGACTGAAGCCCTGGCTCAAAGACAGTTAAGTCAGAGATAGCCAATTCTTGCTTATTCATCTTTTTTTCTTGGGGGGGGGGTGGGGGGTATCCCTTATCCCTTATCCAAAGAAAGCATATTTACAGTATATTTAAGTTAAATGTAACTTTCACAGGTCTGAGTAACAGAAACTGTGCCTTACCACTCTGAATACCTCTGAAGAAGTGACTTGCCACCTTTGGTGTACAAAAGAACTACCATGAAGTCTGTTCAAAAGGCTTTCAGAATCACCAGTTTCTGATTTGGTGAGTCTGGGATGGAAGCTTTGGAAAATGAATCTGAACAGACATCTCAGTCATCTCTAATGCAGGATCGGGGGGGACGTGACCCAGGTGGCACAGTACTCTCTGGTTGAACTGACAATTATACGGAATAGAAATAACAGAATGGATGGGACCAGCAGTTAGCGTAACGACTATGTCGCTGGACTCCCATGTAATCGACCGCGGTTTGCGTCCCGGACCCGGTGGCTTAAAACTCACGCCGGGTGCATGTGTGTGTGTGCCCAAGATCCCGAGAGGAGAACGGAGGAGAAGGGATTGCAGCGTGGCCATCTCTCCTGGGGGGTGATTTCTCGCTTTCTGTCTCTCTGGCGAGCACACGTGCTGTATAGCAAAATCCTCTCCAAAAAAAAAAAAAAAATAGAAATAATAGAATGGAATTGAGTTGGTATTGAAAGAATGAAACAAAATTTTCACAGTCCCCACTGCAATTTGAAGAATGACCAGCAGGTGGCAAGCGCTCCACACAATCTGCAAAGGAAGACTTTTCCAGGTCCCCAAATCCCAGATGAAAAACTGCCCAGGCAGTAGATGGGAATCCAATTTCTCAAGCAAAGCTGTTGGTGACGATGGTGTCATTCCTTTTCGTGTGAATCTCGGTGTGACAATGGCCCACCTCTTGCCTTGGTCCCCAGGATTAAAGTCATGGATCCCATGATGCCACCTTCTGGCTATCAGAAGTCATAATTCTAGCACCAGGAAGAACTGATCTCACATCATGAAGGCTGAGGATGACGTCATTTGCTCCTGAAGATTCTGGCCGAAAGGAATGGCAAAGGAGATCTGTTCACAGAGGGCAGTAGTTGCCAGACAAGGGTCATGTGCTCCTGTCTGTATTGTCTATGTTGTCAGAACTGGAGGGAAGGCTCCTGCTCAGTCCACTCAATTTGTAGAGAGATGAGCAACTTGCCAGAAGTCAGATAGCTAGAAAGTTCCAGAACTTACTGGAGTCTGTCTCATCATGTGGCTTGTGTTTTCACTGCATCAAACACTAGTATGTGTTAAATGTGTGTGTGTGTAAGTGTGTGTGTGTGTCCATACTTGTGTGTTAGTGTCTGCTCATTAATTGTCATATAAGAGAAGCTTAGGAGTGACCCTCTAGTTGGGAAAGAGGAACTGGATGACTTTAGGATGTGTTTGCATGACCAGTCCACCGTGTTTACCTAGATTGTGTGTGTTTATTTGGGGGGGGGGGGAACCTTGTAGAACGGGAAAGGTGGGAAGTCAAAGACTAATGGGGGTGGGGGGGGAAAGGCTCTCAGTCATGTCCCCAAATTGTGTGTTTTAATGGACTTTCTTTCTCTCTTTTTTTAAGAATCATTCATTTAATTTTATTTATTATTACTTTTTTAATTTGACAAGAGTGAGATAGACCGAGAGAGAAGGAAAGTGAGAAAGCAAGTCGCCAGGTCAGGGACTCGAACTGCAGTCGACCATGTGGGAGTCCAGCACCTTAACCACCACACCTCTTGTCATTCCTGAGGACTCTTGTCTATCTTTTTCCACCTACTAAGCTATTAAAGTTTCTCAAAGGAATGGTTGTGTCTTATTTTCTCTGATTATGTTTCATAGTATTTGATGAATCAATGAGCATACCATGATTGTGGATCTAAACGGTATTTTCTAGTATCTTAAATGAAGAACGCATGCCTCCTATTCTGTATTTTAATATGCTTGTACTATTTACTATGTGCCAGGCACCGTTCTCAGCATTTTGCAAGTCTTACCTCATTCGATCTTTTCTCAATCTTGTCTTTGTCGCTGTTTCTTTAAGGCTCCAGGTCAATTAATAGCCACGTACTAAAAATCACTTTTTTTATACTCCCCTTCCCCTCTGCCCCCCAAAAAGGACTGAAAATGTTACTGGTCCCCCGTCAATGCTTTAAATTCAAGGCTTGGGGAAGAGTGGTAGAGAGGGAGGGAGGAGTTAACTAGCCTATGGGTGGCGGGGCACAGATTCCGGGTTAGATAATGTGCCCGTGGCCCCTTCCTCCCTAACCTGTTAGAACAAACGTCCCCTGGGCTAGCGTCCAGGTTTGCACGGAGGTGGAGACCTCAGGAAGCTCGGTTGGTTTTCAGGCCAAAGCATTCCCGGGCTGCACCGCAAGGAGTCGGGCTGAGCTCGAACTTGGGGAGGTGATGATGGACACAGGACACGTGGCCACACAATGGGGACACACGACTGACCTCAGTCACTTCGGTAAACTGCCCCTGCTTTCTGGAGGCGGCAGGAGCATTTCAGGAGTTCCGGGCTCCAGGTGCTTGAATTCCTCGCCCCAGCGAGTCGTTCCCCTTGCCCTGGTGAACACAGAGGAAGTCCCAGGGCGCGCAGGCTCCCCAGGGCTCGCCATACCCTGAGTTTTCAAGTCCTTCCTTAAAGATGAGAGCCTAGGACGTTCCTTACTACGTAAATAGGGGCGCCCGAGCTGTCTCCGCTTGGGGCGGAGGCGTCGGGGGCGCTGGGACTGAACTTCCCAAGCGCAGGTCAGATATGGCCACCTGGGGAGTTGGTGACGTCACGACGTGGCCAGGCACCTAAACGGTCCGAAAGGGGTGGAGTGTCTTCGCTGAGTGTGTGGCAGAGGTGGGTGCAGGTGAGGAGAGGGAAATCAGAAGAGTGGGTTTGGAGCCGTATGGATTTGAGAAGGAGCAATCAAGACAGAGGGGGAGACAGCCGGGCTTTTTTCTTCCCTCCTATATGCAAACTGTCACTTCGGGTTAGAGTGAGCCCTTATCTGGCTCATTAGCATGAACTGTGGCTAACACGCTTAAACCCTCTAATTATTTATTATGCCGTCACGGAGTGGGTCGCAAGCCCGGGGCGCACTGGTGGGGACCGGCAGAGCTGGGCGCTGGCGCAAGGCTGGGGCGCAGTATCGAGCCCCGAGTCCCGGCTGCAAGCTACCAGGAACACCCTCCTCGGTCCCAGGGCTCTCAGGGTGCGATTGCGACGTCAGGCCGGAGAATCAGGTTGCAGAGTGTGCAACATCCCAGTTGGAGTGCGCATCCCAGGTCCCTAGGGCAGCAATCTTCTGACTCATCTACCCTCGACCTCGAACACACCTCTCCATTGCTACCGCCCAAGTCCAAAGTTGGAGCAAAGGAGAATAGGATTTTTGCAAAAATGGGCAACAAACACGGAACAAGGGGCCGGGAACTCAGACTGGGTGGCATGTTGGGTGCACGGTCCAGAGAGACCCTGGGGAAACCTGAATGTCCCAGCCCTGTTCCCCACTCCCCGGTTCCAAGGAGGCCCACGAAGTTGAGGGGAAACAGGATGGGCTGAAATCTGGCCACTCACGTCTAAGGTTCTATTCAGAAAACAGTTTCAAAATAAGTTAACCTCTGAAGGGTGTTTTCCCCCCTACCCTTCTAATTGTCCCCCTCCCCCTCCCTCTCCCATTCAAGTCTGTTTTATGTCCCTCTGCGTTGTGCCAACTATTTCATCTTTATTCCTTCGCTTTCTCTTTGGCCATTCATTCTTTTTTTGTGTGTGTGGCTTCTCGGGCTGATGTGCAGCTTGTTACCACCCACTGCACACTCGCTCCTGTAGCTGAGGTGTTTCTATACAAACTCGAGCGTCCAGTTGTCATATTAATTATTACACTGAGTAATGACTGAAATGGTCAAAATAAGGGGAGACTCAAGAGCGCTTTTTCTTGCTGCTCAAAGATTCAGCAAAGAAGCCGTGCAACAAAGCACTAATTGGTCCCCAGAAACACTCTGACAAGGCATGGAAGATAGGTTTCATAGAGGCCTGCGATTGTGAAGGGGGGAAGCTCTGAATGGACCCCACGCTTCTTTTCTAAACTCTCTTGCTGAGCAAAAAATGGACCTCTGTTTGAATACTGCCCTGATCCTTGAATACTATACCCAGCAGAGAAAAAAATGCACCATTTATTGTAAGTTTTTTTTTTTTTCTTCTCCAGCTATTCAGGGGTTCTCTGTGAAGAATCAGCTGGTTTTGTTTACCATGAAAGACCTTTACTTTATTTTCATTCTTGGAGGAGGTGGGGAGGGGGAGGGTAGAGGAGCCTTGTGCCTGGACAGAGAGGAGCTGGCCTACTGTAACAAAATAGAGTGTAACAAATCCTACAGAAGTTTAGAATGTATTGATTCTTTGGAGAGCTATATAGATTAACGACTTTCTTTATGCTTATCCAAGGAAGGTATTTAATCATAATGTAAACGGGGCTTTAGAAAAAATAAAGACTTAGCAGCCCGTTACTTCTCCTTATTTGGAGAACTTCAAAAGGACTTGTGAAGGTGGCTGCGAAGTCCCCCCTCTCCCTCCACCGTCCTCCCCTCCCCAAAAAGCCACAATAAAATATAGTTTGTGCTTTTTTGTTTTGCTTTTCCAACTTTTTTTTTTCTCTTAAAGGCATATTGAAAGAGTGAATAGATTTGTTAGAAGGCTGGATTCCTTAATGCAGGTGCAGGCCTGGCTACTCTGACCAAAAAACCAGCCAAGACAAATGTGTGGTTTGTGTTATTCCGGCCACAGAACAGGCTCTCAAGCCTGGTCAGAAGCAACTGAACTTGGCCTAGGCAGCAGTTTTTCCTGAGGAGGATGGACTTGGAGATGGGAGATTGTAGGTAATGCACTCGTTATTTTCTCAGAGTGGGACAAGGTCTAGTGTGGGTTTCAAGCGGCATAACCCCAGGACAGAGGCCTCATGTTATGGACACTAGAGACTAAATATCCACAGTGAAGGCTGTGCACACTCATTGTTCTCAAAGCACCATGGCTTCTGGGACTCAGGTCTCCCCATATTGAACATGACACCAAAAACCTTATGACCAACTCAGATCCTAAGCCTGTATTCATGTTGTACCTTCTTTACCCTTTATTGAAGATGCCCTATAAACAGGACTTCATTCAGTGATCCAACTGATGGAAACTGTAGCTTCATTTTTAATATTAACGCCCACCTTCAAGAAAAAGCACAGATGAAGTTTTGTCCAGAAAGGAGGCATATCTCATCTTCTAGCAGAGAGAAGGCACACATTCTGGAACTTGAGGATGACGTGTGAGTGACGATGGTCCCAGCTTGGCCTTCAGCTGTGAGGAGGGAAGGCGGTGGCAGAGGCTTCAGGGGCACAAACTGGATCTCTAGGAGTCCTTAGGAAAGTCACTTTCCCCTCAAGACCTTGGTGCTGAATTCAGAGAAAGTCGAATCTAGATATAATCTGGCTCCACGATGTTCTGACATAAGAGGCCTGAAAGTGCAGGAATTAAGTTTTTTGCTGTATTGGAGGAGAAAGAAAAACCTCATTTTTCTGGAATGTCCATATTCTGGGTAATCCTCACCATGGGGTAATCCTCACCCAGCGTCTTGCCCTCCTCCATCACAAGGTAGCACTGCTTGGATGCTGCTGTTTGGAGGAAGAAAAAGGTAGTATGTAAAGAGATTTTCAAAGCCAGCAGACCAACAATACCTGCTTTACTAATTTTTTTTTTTTTTGAGAGGTTTTTGCTATAGAGCGTGTGCACTCACCAGAAAGACAGAGAGACAGAAAGCAAGAAATTACCCCCCGGGGGGATGGCCACACCACAATCCCTTCTCCTCCATTCTCCTCTCTCGGGATTTGGGCATGCACGCACACGCACCTGGTGTGAGTTTAAGTCACCGAGTCCGGGATTCGAACCGCGGTCGACTACATGGGAGTCCAGCGACATAGCCATTATGCTAACTGCTGGTCCCTGCTTTGCTATTTCTCATAACAGCCCGGCCATTTAGATAAAGGAGTACTCCTGCCCCATGTGTGTGCAGTGGTAGGAAACTCTCCTTTTGTAAGTTGTTTTCTTCTCTGCCCGTTTATGTATAAATAAATGGAACCTTGTTTAAATGTCCTGGCCAAGTAAAGACCAGGGGACTTGCTTAAAGTCAGACCCACTGGGTGATGAGGGAGCCACAGAAAGCTGATGTGGAAGTCAAGGCCAGTGGTTCTCCTGGAGATATTTCCACATGGAAGCCAACAAGCAGGTCTGTGTTCCATCTCACTTGCTACTGTTTGGGTTAAAAACCTGATTCCTAGCTCCATCATCTGGATCTGCCAGCATGACCACCATTCTGCAAAAGTGACAGTTAGCCTCAGGTGCTGGGACAGTGAGACAGAGTGGCATTGGATTTCCAAAGACTGGAGCTGTTTTCCCAGTGTGGTTCCAGTAGACCCAGAGTGACCTGCCTGCTGCCATCAACCCTCCCCTGGTGGGCTGTGTGAGAGTACTTCTTTTTCATCCTTTCCTGTTTAGACCCCATGTGGAAGGTCCTTCACAGACAGTTCAGTGAGAGCTCTGAACTTCTGGAGGTGGGTACAGTAGCTATCACCTGCATGGTACAGATGAGGAAACTTGCGAGTGTGTGTGGCTATTAAGTAGCAGAGCCTGGCTTCCAGGTCAGGTCAGCCTGCTTCATCTGGAGTTCCCTGGGCCTAGGAGAGCATGTGCTCAGCTTTCTCACGTTTTGGGGGGGAGGGTCATAATCTAGGTCACAGGGTCAGAGACAATGTTCTAAATTTGGCTCTTGAGCTTCAGGCTTTTGCTCCCATCAGGTGAAAACAACCTGAAAACTAATTTCAGGAGAGAACTCTCATTCAGAGTACACCGTCTTCAAGGGCAGAGATAAAAACTCCTAAAGAGAAATTCTAGACTACTCTACCTTAGAACTGCAAGAGGAGGTGGAGATGACAGGGCTGGGCAGCATTGTCTGGGTCTACTCCAGTGGAGGAGATGAGAACTGGGTCCCTGGAAAGCTTGCAACACATGCAAAGACACGATATCTGCACATGAGGATGAAGAGGGTGAAGATGGGATTTTGGCTCAGGATTCGAGCAGGGACAATAGAGACAAAAGTTCTGGTAGGTTTTGGTAGGTTTGGTAGGAAGGATTCCAGTGCCTGCTGTCCTTTCTCCTGAGTTGAGGCTCACTGTAGGGCCACTGCACTTGGAGTCATCAGTAGTTGGCACATCCATGTGACACTCATGTTATGGTGTGGGTGGACAGTGTAGGCCTTTAAGTCCCTGGTAATCAGGATCTCTGTACATATGTTTTTTTGTGCTTGTTTGTTTTATGGGGGGAAGTTTTTGCTATAGGGCATGCGCACTCTCTAGAAAGAGAAAGACAGAGAGACAGAAAAGGAGAAATCACCTCCCAGGGGGGGATGGCCATGCCACAATCCCTTCTCCTCCATTCTCCTCTCAGAATCTTGGGTACACACGCACATATGCCCAGCATGAGTTTAAGCCACAGGGTCTGGGACTCGAACCACAGTCGACTACATGGGAGTACAGCGACATAGCCATTATGCTAACTGCTGGTCCCTGGATCTCTGTACATATGGACCCCAAAAGGGAAACTGGGAACAAGTGCTGACTATTAGCCAATTTTTCACACTTCCAGATACACATTTCTAAACTAGCTATGTACGCCTCGCCCTGTACAGATCTGAAGCCAGTAGATAAGCAGGGCCTTGTTCAAGGTTACAAGGCTCAATAGTGGTAGAGCCAGGACTCTGGGTTTTCGTCAAGTATGACACGCTAGAGGCTGAGTTGAAGGGTGCTCAGGGCTCATGACTCAAATTCATGTCAAAGCGCACTTAAATGTGTCAGGTTAGCCACACCCCCTCCCACCACTATGTTGTTGAAGAGGAGTTGATGGATTGCAGATTCTCCCTAGATGTCTCCCAGGCTGCACCCAGGGGGTCACAGCAGGGGCAGGTGGATATGAAGGAATGTCTGAATAATGGCCAGTTCTTCATGTGGCCTGAGGCTTACGGGGTTGGAAAGTGAAGTTACACAGGCAGGATGAAATGGCTATGATTCAGGCCTGGTCATCTCCTATACTTCCTGGAAAAGAAGACAAAAGTATTCTTGGCCACCTCTCATCTTGTGGTGGTGCAGAGGGGAGTGGAGGGATGCTGGAGGAGTAAACCCATAGGGCTCATCAAGGTCCGGGAGGGCAGCAAGCCCCAGGTTACTGTGGGAGGGGGAGGCTGTGTGGGTGGGGTGGGGATGTTTACAGACCTGATGTTCGGTTCCGTACTTTTCAAATCTACTTGTTCTACAAACAGGAAACTGAGGCAGAGAAGGGGGATGACTCTCCTCCAGGCCCCACCATCACTGGCACTATGGCTCTGAAAAACGCTCATAGCCAGCCACACAGAGGGCAGCACCCTGGGTCACTCTTTAGAAGGACCCATATCCACGATGGCACGTTCAGCTAGGGGCGTTATCCACATGATTCACCAAAATCATCTCTGCACCCGTATCTCGGATTTCTATTGGGCAAAGCCAAATGATTGCCTTGAGTTGGTGATGGGACCAAAGACATGCGCCCTGGACTTCTCCCCTACCCAAGCAGGACAGAGATGGAGCCAGTTGCTCCGTCTGCTTTCCCCAGCAGTGCCGCGTCCCCGAACGTCCTGAAGCTGGACAGAGTTCAGGCCGAGAGCGCCAGGGCCCAGGGCCCGGGAAGGGCGCCTGGGCAGGCGCTGTCCAAACGGCCGAGCGACGGCTGCAAGCGCCTCCCCCTCCCTCGCGGCGCCAGCACGCGGCCCCGCCGGGCTCCGCTCCCAGTCGCCTGCCACCAGCCCGCCGGGCACACGCCTGGGGCGGGATGGAGGCTGCGCCAAGGCCGCCGAGGTGCCTGCGGCGGCGCCGAACAACCGGGGAATCTCCTCCAGTCCTCCAAGCTCCATTACCGCCCAAACCCAACACACACCTTTCTTCTCAGAGGGTGCAAGAACATCCCCGAGTACTCCTTTCTTTATGTCCCCTCCAGCTGGTCCGGAAATAATTATCTGGGGCGGAGGGGGTGTCCTCTAAGAAACCGGAGGTCATAGGGGTGTTGTTGCCATTCACATCTACTCACGAACTGACTTCATCCCCCTCTGGATGCTCCTTGGCCCCCTCCACACTTGCTCTGCCGTGGGGTCACATCCTAGCTTTTAGAACTGGGTGGGGGTATTAGAGACCATTTAACCCAACCTTCTGTGGCTACAGATGAGGAAACGGAGGCTCTGAGAGGACGTCCCCAAGAGCCATAGAGCTAGTAAGAGGACGCACTGAGACTAGAATCCAAGTCTTCGGATAATCTAGTACTTTTCCCACCGTCCTGGACAGGGCTTCTCCCTCCCATCTTTCTGAACTTCGGTCATCAATTTGCTTTGGCCTCCAAAGTCAGCAAAGAACTGCCCAAAAAAGTTAACAGTGGGGAGGAGAAGAAACGAGAAAAATGGAGCCGCACAGCCCCCGGACCTCCACACAGCCCCTAGGACACTTTTTCTGCCCAAACCCTTCCCTGCGTTTTGCTCCAAGTTCCCAGGAGAATACAAGGACACTTCACCCTAAATCTTTCCACCCCAAACCCCCAATTCCCAGAGCCACTTGTCCCTCCTGCAAAGCCGCCCCCCCCCCCCTTTCTAGAGCCACCCCCAGCTGCAGCCCGCCCCGAGAGCGCAGCCTGTTTATTCAGCCGGGAGTCCGGCACGCGCCAGGCGCACGCACTGCAACAACAAACCCCGCTGAATGGAGAGTTTGCAAGGAGCGGGCGCAGGGACCCGGCGGGGGAGGGGAAAGGAAGAGGGGGAGTTTAGGGAGTGGGTGGGAGGAGGAGGTAAGAGGAGGGGTAGAGGGGGCTGCAGCCGCTCGCTGCAGCAGCGGGGAGTGGGGGGCGAGGCGGGGCCAGGGCTACGCGTGAGGCTGGGTGTCCCATTGAAAAGGCGGCCGCACTCCGGCCGCCCAGCACTCTCACTTCTGGCCAGGGAACGTGGAAGGCGCACCGACAGGGAGCCGGCCAGGGAGGGCAAGTGAAAGAAGGAACTAGGAAAAAAAGAGGGTTAACAAAATAATAAAAACAGCCTGAGCCAAGGCTGGAGAGACCGAGACCCGGCGCAAGAGAGAGCAGCCCTAGGGGGAGAGGAGCAGGAGACCGCAGAGCGCGCTCAGAACTGACTTTTGCGGCTTCTTCTGCCCCCCCTTTTTTTTAAACAAGAAGGCGCTAGCGGCAGCCTCACACGCGAGCGCCACGCGAGGCTCCCGAAGCCAACCCGCGAAGGGAGGAGGGGAGGGAGGAGGAGGCGTAGAGGGAGGAGGAAAAGCATTTGCACCCTCTTTGCTCCCACTCTAAGAAGTCTCTCGGGCGTTTAGTATTTTGTTTTAACTTCCCTCTAGGCTCCCTCTTCATCTTTCTCCTTCTTTCCCTCTCTATTCGTGCACCCACGCCCTGTCTGTGTCCCCCTCGTGCGCCCAGCACCTCGCGTCCCCGCTCGCTCTGATTCCGCGACTCCTTGGCGGTCGCTGCGCATGGAGAGCTCTGCCAAGATGGAGAGCGGCGGCGCCGGCCAGCAGCCCCAGCCGCAACCCCAGCAGCCCTTCCTGCCGCCCGCAGCCTGTTTCTTTGCCACGGCCGCAGCCGCCGCGGCGGCAGCGGCAGCCGCAGCGCAGAGCGCGCAACAGCAGCAGGCGCCGCAGCTGAGCCCGGCGGCCGACGGCCAGCCCTCAGGGGGCGGTCACAAGTCAGCGCCCAAGCAAGTCAAGCGACAGCGCTCGTCCTCGCCTGAACTGATGCGCTGCAAACGCCGGCTCAACTTCAGCGGCTTCGGCTACAGCCTGCCGCAGCAGCAGCCGGCCGCCGTGGCGCGCCGCAATGAGCGCGAGCGCAACCGCGTGAAGTTGGTCAACCTGGGCTTTGCCACCCTTCGGGAGCATGTCCCCAACGGCGCGGCCAACAAGAAGATGAGCAAGGTGGAGACCCTGCGCTCGGCAGTCGAGTACATCCGCGCGCTGCAGCAGCTGCTGGACGAACACGACGCGGTGAGCGCCGCTTTCCAGGCTGGCGTACTGTCGCCCACCATTTCCCCCAACTACTCCAACGACATGAACTCCATGGCCGGCTCGCCGGTCTCATCCTACTCGTCTGATGAAGGTTCTTACGACCCGCTCAGCCCGGAGGAGCAAGAACTGCTCGACTTCACCAACTGGTTCTAAGGGGCTCGGCCTGGTCAGGCCCTGGTGTGAATGGACTGTGGTAGCAGGTAGGTTGCATTTGGAGGTGGGCGTGGTGGGGGGCTCTTCTTGTCTGAATCCGTTTTCTTCCCCTTGGGTGTCTGTGGAAGGGGAACTGTCTCCACCGAGATTGGGGGGCGGGGTGGTGGTTAAAGGATCGCTAACGTTTGTCTATTTCAAATACTAGTTTGTTAGTTTCAGCATTGGCCTCGGAGAGTGGCTTTGCCCGGGTCTCCAAGGAGGGGGTGGGGATGAAGTGCGGAGATCTGGCCAATGGAGGACTAGGACACGTCAAAACAGGTGTACTGCCTGATAGACTTTCTCCCAAGCCTCCTTCTTTCCCCCCATAACCTTTCAACTCACACTAATCTCCTGATATTCTCCTTATGTTGTAGGGGAACCGCACAACTTGCATCTTTAGTGCTTTCTCTTCAGCGACGTTGGGAGGGAGAAAAAAAGGAAAAGAAAAGAAAACAAAAGAAGGAGAAGAGAAAAGAAAGAGGTGGAAAAAAAAAAACCTTACAACCAATCCCAACACCAACGCCAACTAAGCGTCGCGTGCCAGAGAGGCAAGGCTCTCAAAACAGGATGCGCTCAGAACAGTATCTTTGCACTCCAAGCAGACATACACGGAGATATGAAGACCAATTAGGACCTGAGTCAACGCGCAAAACGCAGCTCGTGTGCAAAATCAATAGGCTCCTGGCAGAAGGGAGCAGCACACGTCCTATAGTAACTCCCACCCACCACTAACACGCAGAGCTGAAAGCGCTTGCTCCGGTGCCTTCATCTCCTGCCCTCTCTCAGAGCGCAGTGCTTAGCCTCTAGAAATAGGTTGGTGTCTGGTCTCAGTTACCCCATCCCAATCAGCTGTGGACAGTTGTCTGCAATGCTAGACTCAGTCCTTTGAAACTCGCTCCTCCTCTGGGGCCCCTCCCCTTAAAAAAACCGACCCCACCCCCTCCCTCAACCGGTCTTTTCTACTGTTTTCATCATAGAATGCTTCCAATCTTTTGTGAATTTTTTTATTATAAGAAAAATCTATTTGTATCTATCCTAACCAGTTTGGGGATATATTAAGATATTTTTGTACATAAGAGAGAAAGAGAGAGAAAAATTTATAGAAGTTTTGTACAAATGGTTTAAATGTGTATATCTTGATACTTTAACATGTAATGCTATTACCTCTGCATATTTTAGATGTGTAGTTCACCTTACAACTGCCATTTTCCCTATGTGGTTTTGTAAAGAACTCTCCTCATAGGTGAGATCGAAAGGCCACCAGTCGTACTTCAGCACCAATGTGTCTTACTCTATAGGAACGTTGTTAATGTATTAATGATGTTATTAAATACTGTTCAGAAAGAACAAAGTTTATGCAGCTACTGTCCAAACTCAAAGTGGCAACCAGTTAGTTTTACCAGGTTGCCTTTTGGAAATTTCTATCACTGCCTTTTTTTTCCTTACTGTTTTATTACAAACTTACAAAAAACATGTATAACCCTGTTTTATACAAACTAGTTTCGTAATAAAACTTTTTTTTCCTTTTTTTAAAAATGAAAATAACCAGCTGCCTCTAAGCCTTCTTTGACTTCAATGCCCCTGGCCAACACATACCAAAGAATAGGGGTGGGTAGGGGACAGAGGGTGGTGCAAAAGCATGCTAAGTGGCAGAAATGACAAAAGACAAATGCAACAGCCAGTCCTACCCAAGTGGCGACTTTGCGATGAACGTACAGAATGTATAGTTTTCTTCTCATTCTGTGCTACAAATGCACATACACACACTCACATACCCCAAGAGAAAAATGGTAATTCATGGCTGCATCTCATCCTTGACAACATGACTGTACACTTTAAAACCCCCCAAAAAATGAACTGGAGAGAGAGGGTCTTCCACCTCACTTCCCAAGCCTGGGCCTCATTTGAGTTTCTCATCTTGGAAGGGATGGACAACATAGGGGAGACTAGGAGTGGGTGAGGATGGTGAGGGGGGGGTTGGGAGGTGGCACTCCACGTACAAGCTCCCAATGGTGGGTGTGTTCTTTCCTCGCTTCAAGGCACACGTTTTCTTCTCCTTTTCCCCAACACACACTTTACATATTGATTTTAAGTAACAGGCATGTATGATATGAATTCTTGCAGAAGGAGTTAGATTTAAATAAACACATTAGAAATGTGGAGTCGCTTTGAAACACTGGCCTATCTAAGCTTGTGGCTCTATCCGAGTAGCGTGAGCTGCGTGTAAAAGTACCCAATTACCAAGATTCAAAAAGAAATTGGTGGGTTTTTGGCTGGCTTGCTTCTTGTCAGTTAGCAAGGACGTGATTAGAATCCTACTCGGCCTCTCCCCGGCTCATCGCTCGCCGCCTGCATTACTTGCAGATTCAGTTTGCGTGTCTCCAGCCAAGCGGAAACCCGAGCGCAAAATGCATCTTACAAAACCCAACAAAGAACGGGGAGCCAGCACGTCTTCCAGAGTTAAAAATCTAGTCTGTGTTGGTACATCTATACCATTTAGTGGCACAGAATAATCATTTTTTAAAGCCGCGATGCACGGAGCACGCCACAGCGTCTGATGTCATTTTGCTAAATGACCCTCTATAGAATGCACATTGAGGCTTCAGTCTCTTTCAAAGAGATGAGCGTAATTAAGGGGGAAAAAAATCAGTAAATTCCTCATCGCCATAAATAATCGGACTTTCTGCCAGCAGTGGGCCAATTTAGAGCTTACTTAAGGGAAGTAATGCTTTTGTGATGCCTGCCTTAATTTTATCTTCTCTTTTGGAGGGCCAGAGCTGGGTTCCCTCCACCCCACCCTCGATTTCTTTTTCATTTAATTTAGCTCCTTTGCAAGTTTCCAGATCAGGTATGCAAAGAAAGTGTAGCAAGTCATTTATGGCTATGAATATAACATTAGGATAATGTTTCAGCCCCCACAAAGGGGATTTTTTTTTTTCTTCTCCTCCTTGTGAAGACAGGTGTTCTTTTACTCATTCCTGAATGGAAAATATCCAGTCTCGTTAAACTCGAGGCAAAGTTAGCCGTTGTTGGCCACAATGCGAAGGCAAACTCGAAAAATTCACAAAAACACACACAATTTTGCCGAAGCTAGGAAAGGGCAAAGCGGGGATTGGGCAAAATCTCATTACATCTGCTCTAATCGCTTAGCAACACAAAGCCGGGGCTTGTGCGGCGAGGGGAAGCCATTCACAGCGTTCTGACAGGCCGCATTCAGCCAGCATTAGTCAGCTCCATAAATCACCGCTGCCCATTGGCTGCGCGGCGGGCTTTGGAGCGGCCCTGGGCTGTCAGCGAAATACAAAATGTAGACCCCAGCGGCTTGCAATCGCAGCCTCTCCCCCCCCCCCCATCTCCGCCTCCCCCCTTTTTTTTCTTGCTTGAGTGGGGGTGAATGCTGGGGAAGAAAACTGCGTTGACTTTATTGACTGAGAAATCTTACCTATTCAAAAAGTAGCCTGGAGACCACCGAGTTAAGACTGGAGACACGCCTGAAATTGACGAGTGGGAGCGGGGAGCGCTGGAGAGAAAGAAAAAAAACAGACCCGCCGCTGGCTGCAGGCTGTTGAATGCACGTATTATCAGAGGCTGGGAGAGAGCTACTGGGGCACATGTCTGGCCTCTCTGATATGGCCTTTTAAGATTTTTAAAATTAGGGGTAGCAGAGTATGTATGGAGAAGAATCTATTTCAAGTTTGCATCAGGCCGACCTACCAAGGAAAAGAGAAGAAAACCATTCTGCGTCCTGCATAGAACTTCAAAGGAGAAGGGTTGAGATATGGTGGGTCCCTCAAAGAGAGGGATTGAGTGGCTGTTTCCACTCTGCTGTTCACTGGGGGCTGAGGATGTTAGAACACACAAAATTAACAGTCCTTTTCCTTGGCACAGGACAGCTACATAAAACAATGTGAAGGAGTTAGCCAATGGCCTTGCAGAGATCACAAGATCTATGCAAATGTGACTATCTTCTGTTTTTTTTTTTTTCCTCTTACTTTTGTGGACTGGTCAGAGACACCTAACTCATAGCCTAGGTTTGATTCTTACCCACAAACTACGTAGGAAGAAGCCCCGGGGGGTAAAGGTGGAATTAAACTTGATTTTTCTAGGAAATTCAGAAATGCCACCTCATATGCCATCTTTTCAAGAAGCTTTCCCTGACCGCTGTATCTAAAGTAGCTTTCGATTTGCTACAGTCACTCTATTCATTATCCTGCTTTTCCTTCCTGGCATTCATCGCTACCTAAAAATGCTGTATGTTTGTTTATAGAATTGTTATCAATTGTCCCCTATTAAAATGATAAACCCCAGGAGGACAGGCACCTTACCTGTCTCCTTCACCGCAATCTCTTTAGCCACTGGGAAAGGTAGGCACATGTTGACTGTGTGGACAAATGGATGGTCCATTCTGTTCCATTTGATAGCAGTGTTCCTTAACCTTCCTGTCCCCTCCAGGCCTGCTCTATAACCTCTCTGTTCTCTGTGTCTCAAAAGGCTGATCTTTGGGCATTCATCCCTAGAGCTTCCTTAACCTTTTTCAGTCCGGTTTGGCCTGTGGAAGACCCTGTAGGAAAAAGCAAGTAGAAGGGGAGATAGGTTGCTATTTTTATGTCCTGCTCCCTCACTGCTCAGGCTCTGGTGCTTTGATATGCTCATTGGGCGAAGGCTGAAGCTACCACTTTTGCTGAGGTCCAAGTAATGGTTTTCTCCGCTTGCCCCTTCAGGACCAGAGGTGGTAGGAGCTCCTTGTAACTATTCTGAGCGCGCACCATTTTGGTTTCCTTGAACCTCCGCACACCTCTCTCTGTCTGTTCTTTAAACTTGCCATTTACCCTTCTAGGTGAGTCATTGACTCCTGCTGACCTCTATAAGCAGGTCATTCTCCCACAAGACCTCATGAATGTATCTTCTAGGTAAGAGTTTCAGAGACTCAAAAGACTACCAGTAAGAAACGTTCTATGATGGAGTGAGCCTAATTGTCTGTAGCCTCTAAATCCAGAAATTTACTTCTTTTTGAGCCAGGAATGGCTTTCCCGAAAGTTTGTGAAAGAGTCAATTACTGTTGAAGATAATAAGATTTTCTCTTTTTTTAATAGATCACCAGAAGATAGAAAATGGACAGGCTAGGGGCCAGCAAGTGGCACAGAGGTTAAAGGCGCTGGACTCCCACATGGCCGACCATGGTTCAAGTCTCGGACCTGGTGGCTTTCTTTTTCACTTCCTCTCTCTCTCTGTTTCTCTCTGATCAAATTGGAAAATAATAATGATAATAAATAAAGTTAAATAAAAATAATTCTTTAAAAAAATGGACAGGCTATAGAGCTGCCTGTGACTATACCAGTGTAAGAAATATTTGCCTCGCATGCTCTTCCTGAACCACAGGGAGAGGCGGAGCTAGGGGCTCCCTTGTCAGTAACATAAACAAGATGTGCTATTAGGAAGCCACCTAATAGCTTTCACTCACTTTGCCTTTTATGCACTCACGTAAAAGGGGAGAATGAATAAATTTAGAAAACATTTCTAGGGCTTAATTGTCTTAAAGTATGTCTTCTAGAGAGAGCTCTCCAAGAAGCGTGTTTTATAGCAACCTCTTAAAAATGTGGATGCTTCTCCGGTGTACAAAACGCCACACCCTAGTTCCCCCCTTTTCTTTAGCGCTGAGAATTTTTCTGAACTTTCTCCCTCTCTCCACTCCTGGGCCAAGATATCGTTTTCGGATTCCAGAAAGTCCAGGTTACCGGGAGTCAAGGGTAGGCAGAAGAGGATTCGCGGACACTATCATTCTTTTCCCGCTGCAAATGCGAACGGCTTGGCTCTAGCGCAGGTCGAAGTTATATTCCTTCTTCCTTTGTATGCAAGATTAGGTTGTTACAAAAGAGGGTGTGTAGGTTAATGGCAGGAAGCAAGTTGCAGCGCGGAGCCCGGGCCCTGAGCGCGTGTCAGGCTTAATGATTTATTCAAGCCGCAGCGCATCCGGGCGTTGATTGGCTGCAGGCATGCGTCCGCTGTCAGCTGCGCACGCCGGAGACCCGCCAGGCTACCTGACGCAGGGGGTGGAGGGGCCGGAGGTGGAGGGACAGGAGGCCTGAGAGCTAAGAGATGGGGAAAGGAGCAACAGGTAAGAGGTCAAAGAGAGGATGGAGGAAGGGAGACAGAAGGGAGAGAAAAAAGAAAAGACAGTGACATTGAGAGTAAGGATGAGAGAGACAGAAAGGAGTAAGGATGGAAAGGGAAGGATGGAAGGCAGGGAGAGAGAAGCCAGAAGAGATGTGGAAAGGAGTAACAGGTAAGAGGGAGGAAAAAAGCAAGGAGAGAGACAGAGACAGAGAGAGAGAGGAAAGGAGGGAAGGATGGAGAGAGACAGGACGAAGAAGAACTAAGAGTACAGACTGAAAGGATGGGAAAGAAAGAGAGAGGGACAGATGGACAAGGAAGAAGAGAAAGAGAGAATAAAGGGGAGAAATGTAGAATGAACGAGAAAGAAAAGAGAACGAGGCTGAAGAGGGGAGTGGGACGCGCTCCCAGAAGGTCCCGCGTGCACCCCCCTGCAGCCGCCTGCGACCGCCTCTCACAAAGCCGCCTTTGATGAGCTGGCTGCCAGGGCTATTTTGAGGACGAGATGGGGGAAAGCCGCCAATCCACACTCCTTGAAGGCAGTCACTTTCTGCAAAGTACGTTGGAGAGGACTGGGCCCTGGGTCCGGGCTGTGGGGGGCAGGAAGTGGATGCAGGGGACAAAAGCTCCGCACCTGCCCGAAGCCAGAGCACTTGGAGAGCATCGGCCCCCTTTGGGCCTCCCAGCTCCCCACCAGCCCCCTCCCAGGGAGCCCACAGTCCTGCGCCTAGGCGACTGTCCTGCGCTAGTGTGGGACCCGGAGCGGCCCAAGCCCTACCTCCCCGCTCCTCCACTGCCTCTGTGGACAAAACCACCTCTGCAAGGGGCTTTCTCTAACTGTCCTCAGAGTCACTTTCTCCCTTTCCTCTTGTCTACTTTGGTTCTTTTTCTTCTTCCCTCCTCTGTTTGCTTCATTCATTTGCTTTCTCTCTCTCTCCCCACCATTATTGACAAAAACCAAAAACAAACAAACAAGAAAACACGGAAACAATTCAAGATTGGAGCCCTGATCCAGCCAATGGACCCTTTTGAAGGAGGGAGGGGATAGGAGAGAGAGCAGAAGAAAGGGGCTGCTGGGGAACGGAGTGTGGCATTGCATTTAAAAATCAAATGGGAAAACCAGCCCACTGCGTGTCTTTGCCTGGATAAAGTTGTTGAGCCTGGAGAGTCGGCAGTCTGAGGGTGGCTTCGGTGTTGGGGGAGTTGGAAGTTCTATCAATAACCACCTCTCTCCAAGACCCAGACAGAAGTAAAGCTGGCCTGTCCTTCCCCAGCGTCACCCCCCACCCCGGTACTCACAGCCCTTGGCCTGGGCCAGCTATCTCTCTTAACTAGGAAAAACAGTCTGTCTCCATTGTCCAGGTGCCAGCAGGGTCTTTGGCGAAAGGAAAGCTGGCCAGCCCTCTGATCAAACTCAAAGGTTAGTTAAAAGACAAAAACAGCTGAAAGTCTTCATGAATAATGCTGGGCCAGCACCCCCCCACCCCCAGCTCAGTGTAGTGCAAGCCTTGCTCAAAGCCCTACCACTTTGTTATGCTGCTCGCCTAAGTCAGAATTTCACAGAAAGGCCAAGAAGAAAAGCTCCCACAATTAGGGGTCGCCTGTCAGAAAACATTAACGCCTTCCTCTCCCAGCCTGTCAGGCCTGCTGCAGATACAAACTGCCATGGCGAATTGGCCCTCCACCCCGTGAAGTGCCCGCTAGCCAAGGGAGCAAAGATTTGCAAGCCAAAGGAGATGGAGCCCTCCTAAGTATACTTTCTGCAGTGTTCTGATCCACAAGACACCTCCAGCTTCTTCTTTCTAACACTCTGTGTTAGATGCCTGGGAGAGGTTAGAGAGAGCCCTGCAGATGGGCAGACGAACTGACCTCCCAGATCAAGGTAGTGTAACGGAAACTTTTCCTGAAGTGAAAAGTGATTATAATATATATACATGTCCATAAGCCTTATCTCCTGTTTACTAACACAATTTGGAAATGTCACTCATCTTATTTGTTAATGATTAGAACAATCTTTTAAGGTGGTATACTATTATATTAACCTTAGAGGTAAAAAACTAAGGGGGCTCAGAAAGGTTTATAACTGGTCCCTGGGCACATAGCTAGAGAGTGGCAGAGACAGGATGTATACTCATATTTGCCTGAGTGCAAATTCCATGCCCTTTATGCCATAATCCAATGCTTCATTTCATCCATAAGACCCAGAGACCGAATCTGTGCTTATTTTCTTCTGAAAACATAACAAATACTCAAGCATGTCCTTTACCATCTTCCTGGATCGTCAAGAATATTGCTCACTTTTAGACCAGTACCTGGTACGTATTCGATCCTCATGAACTTGTGGAGGAACAAAAAGAAGAGAGGGCAGGGAGGAATTTCTTCCAAAAGTCCTTTTGGCTTTCTTTGAACACTGTTTTGTTCTGGAAGATACTTATTTGGGGTCAAAAGATGTGGTTGGGATTCTCCACGTACCATCAGTTAGGTAGGAAGTCAGCCATTGGTTTCATCTGTATACATAGAGACAGTAGTAACTACTTGTCAAGGTAATGATAAGGATAGAATAAGATAAATTGTGCAAAAGTGCCTAGCTTCATATCCGGTATATAGTACATGGTCCAGAAAATTCAGCTGAAAATGAAATAGGAATTCATATTTGTTTTTGTTTATTGAGAAAATATGCACAATGCATGCAATTATACCTATGGAAAAAAAAATGTTGTACTGTGGCTTAGTTATTAGGGAGTTTTTTTTCCCCTTAGGTTTTTGCCATAGGTCATGGGCACTTGCTAGAGGGAGACAGAAAGAGGGAAAGTGCGAAATCACTCCCCTAGGTGAGATGGCCATGCCACGATCCTTTCTCCTCCATTCTCCTCTTGGGATTTTGGGCACACATGTATCTGTGCTCTGTGTGATTATCTGTTTCTTTTTTTTAATGTATTATTATTGGGACCAGCAGGTAGCGTGGTGACTAAGGGTGTTGGACTCCCACATGGCCAACCACGGTTCAAGTCCTGGACCTGGTGGCTTGCTTTCTCACTTTCCATCTCTCTCACTCTCTCTGATTCTGTATCCCTCTGGTCAAATTAAGATAAACAAATAAAATTAATTAAAAAATGTATTATTATTATTATTATTATTCATACATTCAACTGCTATATATCATTTAGATTGTAAAGAGACTTTACCCAGCATGATATACACCTCAGTCCAGCCCATTTGAAAATACTATACACATCCTCATCAACAGATAATAAACCATATCGTTGCCCCATAAATGTCTTACCTCTTTATTTTTCCCTCAAATTTCCTTTCCTATACTCTTCCCCCCACACTCTCCTTCTACTTTGTCTCTAGTGTCCATAACAATTCCCAATGCTTGTATGTCCTCTAGTCTCTCTGTCTCTACCATAGAGTGCAGACAGTTGGCATATGTTAAGTGGAGACATACAATATCTCTCTTTCATAGCCTGATTTGCTTCACTCAGCAATAAATCTTCCATATTCGTCCACTTTTTATCAAATTCCAGGACCTTGCTTTTTTATGGCTTAATAGTATTCCATGGAGTATATGTGTGCACTTTTTTTAATCCATTCATCTGTTTATGGACATTTGGGTTCTATGGCTTAACAATCATGAATAATGTGCAATAAATATAGTTGTACAAGCACTTTTCTGAGCATTCTCCTGTCCTTTGGGTAAATACTAAGTAATAGAATTGCTGAATCATATGGTAATTCTATTTGAAGGTCTTTGAGGAACCTCCATATTGTTCTCCACAGTGGCTGGACCAATTTACATTCCCACCAACAATGTAGCAATGTAGGAGTGTTCCCCTTTCACCACATCCACTCCAGCACTTATCACTTTTCTTTTTCTTTTTCTTTCTTTCTTTTTTTTTTTAATCTTCACCATTCTGACTGGGGTTAGATAGTATCTCATTGTGGTTTTGATCTATATCTCCTTTATGATGTGGGATGTTGAGCATTTTTTCATACGCTTTTTGGCTGTTTGTATGCCTTCCTTAGAGAGTTGTTTATTCAGCTCATTTTCCCATCTTTTAACTGGGTTAATAATTTTCTTCCGGGTAAGCTGCTTGAGTTCCCTGTGTATTCTGATTATCAGTCCCTTATCTGAGGCACAGTTAACAAAAATTCTTTCCCATTCCGAGGGTTGCCAATTCACACTAATTATGGTGTCATTTACTGTGTAGAAACTTCTTAGTCTAATGTAATCCCACCTGTCTATTTTGGGGATTATTGTGTGTACTTTGGGGGTCTTGCTTAAGAAGTCTGCCTACTCCAATGTCTCCCTGAGTTTCCCCAGTGTTTTCCACCAGTATTTTTCTTTTTAAAAAAGAATTATTTAGTCAACTTTATTTATTCATTCATTTATTTTAATTTGACCAAAGAGAGACAGAGAGAGAGAGAGGGAGAGAGAGGGAAAGTGAGAAAGCAAGCTGCTAGATCTGGAACTTGAACCATGGTTGACCCTGTGGGAGTGTCCAGCACCTTAACCACCAAGCCACCTGCTGATCCCCTTCTACCAGTAGTTTTATAGTTTGCAGTCTTAGGTTTAGATCTTTGATCCACTTTGAGTTGAATTTTGTTAATGGTGACAGATAGGGGTTCAGATTCATCTTTCTGCAGGTGGATACCCAGTTTTTCCAGCACCATTCACTAAAGAGGTTTTCCATTTCCCACTGGATTGACTGGTACCTTTTGTCAAAGATCAGTTGACTGTAAGATTTTCAAGCCACTGGATCTGGGATTCAAATCATGGTCTACCATGTGGGAGTCCAGCACCTTATTCACCCTGCCACCTGCTGGTTCCCAAACTTGAAATATTTTCATAAAATTTCTCTGAAGTTTGGTGAGCAGTCTATAAGGTAATGATTATACATTCAGGACAGAATATACCTTCTGGAAGACAAAGAAGATTGTCCAGAAGAGGAAAAGAGAAAAGGTGGGCCAGATAAAAAGGGACACAACAAATATCATCCCTGCTCTCTACAGTCCCAACATCACACAAGAAATCAGTGAAAAATTAATGACTGTGAAATGGACCAACTTTTGCAGAATTATTAAAACATTCCTGGGATTACACACTGTAGTTGTCTTGTTTTCTTTTTTCTTTTTCTTCTTGTACTTATTTATTTTTTGAAGACAGGGTTTCACTGTGTTGTTATCCTCCTGCCTCAGCCTCCTGAGTGGACTACAGGTGCACTTCACTGTGCCTGGCTTTAGGGTGGACCAGGAATTAAACATGGGCCTCCCTGTGTCCTCAGCCTGCAGAGTAACTGCACTGACATACACGCTACTGCAGCTAGGCCTTCTGCTTTTGTTTCTCAGTTGGCGTTTTGGAACTTGCAAGAATTGAACAGTGGGTCACATCAGGAAGAGGTGGTGATGGCCATCTTGGAAGTATGAAAGTTAAGGAGAATTTAACTTATCTCACCAGTGTACAGTACAATGGGAATGATGGTCATTCCTTGAGTTTCTATGAGTCATTTTCTTTCCTTTTTTTTTTTTTTTTTTCAAGAGAGATTTTTTGCTATAGGACATGTGCACAAACCAGAAAGACAGAGAAAGACAGAGAGACAGAAAGTGAGAAATCGCCCTCTGGGGCATGGCCACTCTTTCATTCTCCTCTAGGGATTTTGACCAATCATGCACACACACCCAGCATGAGTTTAAGCTGCCAGGTCTGAGACTTGAACCTCAGTCAACTACATGAGAGTCCAATGACATAACCATTACGCCATCTGCTGGTCCCTCTATGAGGGGTTTCTAAAAAAATTTCCTCCTAAGGCCTGAGGAAGAGACCAAAGTTCTGAATCAGTTCAGAATATTGAGAATAAGGCTCCTGGAAGGGAACATAGTACTGTGGTTTGGATGCCTCCTAGGTTCAAGTGATGAGACTTAGCTATATTGTAAAGGTGTTAAGTGCAAACTTGATCCCTTTGGTGCCAACAGGCTGCATGGTGGTTAAGGGTGCTGGACTCCTACATGGCTGACCATGGTTTGAGTCCCAGACCCGGCAGCTTGCTTTCTAACTTTCCCTTTCTCTCTGGTCAAATAAATAAAAATAAAATAAAGTTACATAAAATAATTATAAAAAAAAAAGAAAACTTTATTCCTTCATGGTGTCCAGGGTTGGGCCTTTGGGTGTGATAAAGTTATTAGGGCAGAGCTCCCATGACTGAGCTCTGGTGTGTATATAGGGAGAGGTAATGAGGCAGGCAGAGCTCATATGGATACAAACTGGAACAAGGAAAAGCTTATGGACAGCGGCTCTGCCCCACCTCCTGCCCTCCACCATGTTGGAGCCTCACCAGAGAGGCTTCAGACCTTCAGACCTACAAACCATGGGCTGAATAAACATCCATTCTTTGTAAATTGCCCAGTCTCAGGTATTTCTGTGAGTAATGCAATAACAAACATAGTGCGTGAAGACACATAATAGCCAATTCTAACTTCCAGTGCTTATTTTTTCCTACCCAAGGTGGTCACTTCTTGTGACTTCAATTTTCTTTTCCATTGAATGGACTGATAGTTTTCTGTCTATGTTACCAGAAAGGAGACTGTAACAGCCATCTTAAGAAGATGACAGCTTTGGGACCAGCAGTTAGCATAATGACTATGTCTCTAGACTCCCACGTAGTCGACCGTGGTTTGAGTCCTAGACCCGGTGGCTTAAACTCACACCGGGCGCATGTGCATGTGTGCCCAAGATCCCGAGAGGAGAATGGAGGAGAAGGGATTGCGGCGTGGCCATCCCCCCTGGGGGGTGATTTCTCGCTTTCTGTCTCTCTGTCTCTCTCTGTCTGTCTGGCAAGCGCACACGCCCTATAGCAAAAACCTCTCCAAAAAAAAGATGACAGCTTCATTTTCAGATACCCTGAAACTCTTCCACCCTGCTAGACAGTCTCCCTAAACCGTCTTAAACTGGTCTCTGTTTTCTTCACACTGTCCTGGTGATGTGAACACCACAGGACAGTAGCATAAACAAATTACCTAATGGGGGCCAGCAGGTGGCATGGTGGTTAAGGTGTTGAACTCTCACATGACACATGACTGACAACAGTTTGAATCCTGGACCTGGCAACTTCCTTTCTCACTTTCCTGCTCTCTTTTTCTGTCTCTGGTGAATTACAATAATAATAATAATAATAATAAAGAATACTTTAAAAAAATAAAATATTACATATTTTGAATAGTATTTGAATATATTCAGAATGCAATAATGTTTGAAACACAGGCTCGTATATTCACAAACACTGCCTCCCCAACACTGCCTCCCTCATTACACACACACACAACCCAATCATATAACATAGGATTGCTAAAATAAAAGCTATAAAGTTTGTATAACCATAGCATTACAGCCAATGGTGGTTTACATAAATTAACAATTTTTTTCCCCTTGAAATTCATGACAAAACAGAATGACCAAATATTGCAATGCTGTGGGGAGGGCCAGCCTGGACCAGTCCACCTTTCACATTTAGACTGTGCATAGGTATTTCCACTTCCTGAGGGGATGCAATATGAATTTGAAAGAGCATTTGGCACATGTATAAGGCATGTTCTTTTTCATGTTTTTTCCTGTTGCAGAGGTCAAGAAGAGGCTGCCTCACCTTCATCTCCTCATTCTCAGAAATGTTTCCTGCTTCGCGGTGACGGATGAAGATAATTTATTTTGTGGCATTGAATAGGGTATGCATTTTAACAAACATCTAATTTGTTGCCAGAGATCTTCTACAGATGAAAATAGACATGCTAGTTTTAATTCTAAGTACTTTTATTCTAAGGGGAAAAACATCAGAGGAATTCAAAGACACACAGCCAAGGGAGTTTGTTGTATTATTATTATTATTACAATTTTTTGTTTGTTTTCGTTTTTGTCAGAGGGTATGAATGCTTGCCAGAGCATCAGAAAGATAGAGAAAATATTCCCCATGGGGAATGGTCATACCATAGTCCCTTCTCCATCTCTTCATCTGGTTGGGATTTGGGGTACCCATATACCCAGGCCCAGCTTATGTTTCTTTCTTTCTTTCTTTCTTTCTTTTCCTTTTTTCTGGAGAGGTTTTTGCTATAGGGTGCGTGCACTGGCCAGAAAGACAGAGAGAGACAGAGAGACAGAAAGCAAGAAATCACCCCCCGGGGGGATGGCCACGCTGCAATCCCTTCTCCTCCATTCTCCTCTCGGGATCTTGGGCACGAACGCACATGCACATGGTGTGAGTTTAAACCACGGGGTCTAGGACTCAAACTGTGGTCTGCTACATGGGAGTTCAGCGACATAGCCATTATGCTAACTGGTGGTCCCCAGCATGTTTCTTAAGCTGCCAGATCAGGGACTGAAACCTTAGAGTCAGCCATGTGGGATCTGGCTGCCTTCATTACCAGCAACACAGACAGTCCTTGGGGTAGTATTCTTCAAGAAATGTTACAAACTTTAAAACAACCTGAAACTTGAATGTTGAGTATTGGTTCAAATAAATATTTGCAGACTCATATAATGAATGGTATATTTAAAATGTTTTAGAGAGTTTTTGCTATAGGGTGTATGTGCTCCCCAGAGAGACGGAGAAACAGAAAGCGAGAAATCAGCCCCCCACCCCCAGAAAGGATAGCCACACCACAACCTCCTTCTCCTCCATTGTCCTCTTGAAATTTTGGGCACTCATGTACACACGTCTGGTGTGAGTTCTAAGCTGCTGGGTCTGGGACTCAAACCACATTGACTACATGGGAGTCCAGTAATGTAATCATTACACCTTCTGCTGGTCCCAATATATTTTTTAATTGCCAGAAGGTGCATGCACTCAGAGAGATATAGGAAGAGGGAGGCTAAATATCTGGCCCCATGGGATAGGATGATGCTACAACCCATTCTCCTCCATCTCTCCATTCTGTTAGGATTTGGGACATGCATACACATGCACTAGACATGTTTTTCAAGCCACTGGGGCTAGGTTTCAAACTGTGGGTGGCCATCTGGAACCCAATTCTCTAGTCATCATTTATAATTTTATCAACCAAAGAAAACCAGTTAATAATAAATTGTCTCTATTTTAATGTATCACATAGCTTCATATCTCTCACTTTTCTACTTACATATAAGCATTAGTCATTTAATTAGTCAGTTTAATAATTAATTCAACAAATGTTTGCCCAGGCTCTATTCCAACTTTTTAAAAGTAAAAAAGATCGGGAGCAGCAGGTGGCGTGGTGGTTGGGGGCGCTGGATTCCCACATGGCCAACTGCAGTTTGAGTCCCGGACCTGGCCGCTTCCTTTCTCACTTTGTCTCTCTCTCTCTGTCCCTCTCTGGTCAAATTAAAATAAATAAGTAAATAAATAAAGATAAATAAAATAATTCTAAAAAAAAAAGTAAAAAAGATCAACATGATCTCAGCCCTTTCAGTTTATGGGGTAATACAGAAATTCAGAAATCTAGAAATCTGAATCATGAGGGGTTTATTTTTAGCTTTTTAAAATATGTATTTACTTATTTATTTCCATTTGTTATTATTAGTATTATTTTTAATTTGACCAGAGAGAGACACAGAGAGAGAGAGAGACAGAGAGAGAGAGAGAGAAAGGGAAAGCCAGAAAGCAAGCCGCGAGGTCCAGGACTCGATCCACAGTTGACCATGTGGAAATCCAGTGCCTTTAATCACCATGCCACCTGCCGGCCTCTGACTCATGAGTATTCTAAAATTTAATTTTAAGCATTAATTGAACATGTAATAATATCTTTGTGTATATTTTTTACAGAGTTTTCTTAATTTTGTTTCCTATTTATGAGTAAGTTTGATGATGAAAAATTGCATATATAATAACCAATGATTATGTCCTCATGACAGATTTATAGGAGAACTGTGGGCCAGCATTTGCCATGGAGGTTAAGGCAGCTAAATCCCAATATAGCTGACTACATGGTTTGAATCCTGGACCTGGTGGTTTGAAAAACATGCTGGGTGTATGTTGCGAGCATGCACAAAGTATGAACAAAGAGAAGAGAATGGACAAGAAGGGATTGTGGCAAGGCCATCTGCAGCACGCCTTCCCCCCACCCCGCACCGGGTGGTGGGGGGAGGCCTTTCTCATTTTCCCTCCCTCTCTCTCTTTCCCTCCCTCTCTCTGTCATTCTCTGCCCCTGGTGAGAGCCCACATCCTATAGCAAAAGTGTTAAAAAGAAAGAAAAGAAGAAGGAGGAAGAGAAAAGAGCTATCAATACTTTGTCAAAGGAAATGTGCTTTTCGAAGGCTTTTAGCTTTATATTTCCTAATTGTCCTCAGAAAGGTTGAATCCATCACAATTTCACCATCAGTGATTTCTCACAGCCTCATTGGGTGTGACTACATTTTAAACCATTATTACCAATTGGTAAGTGTTTCTGTTGTTACTGCTTTTAGTGATACAGCATTCTTCCCTTCTGCTTTTCTTACATTGCTAGTGGCAATTTTCTTTTCATACTTATTTCCACCAGTGATTCTCATATTCTGGACTAAGATGGGCTGCATTATAACACATGGAAGGAGGTCTGCTTACAAATCCATATTCCCAGAGATTCTGATTAACTAGGTGGCTATGACAGGAGGTGGGTTTGTGGACTTGAATGTCCCCAGTGGTAATCCATAGGAGGTAAATGCAGAGGATTACTCTGGACTCTGATTGCCCCCAGTCTTCCTGCTTCTCTTTTCCAGCCTCTTCCCATTCAAGCTGACCTCCCAGCCCTGCCCCCCCACCTGCGGCTGGCCTGTAGAAGAAAGCCATTTCCATTGGCCGTGGCTGCCTGGGGAGATCTATATTACTCCTGGGAAGACAAGCGCTGTCCCCATCTTGGTAAAGTGTGAAATTCGGTTTTGATTGCAAAGGGAAGCCATTTCAACGGGATTACACCGTGACCATGTAGATTAAACTCAGCCATATGGCCTGGGGACACGTCTTCCTACTGTCAGGTAACAGTGCATTGCTAATGACACGGTGATGACATTTTCAAATAAAAAAAAATAAAGCCACCTGGATGGGAATAAAGGAGGCAAAAAAAAAAAAAAAAAAAAAAAGACAGGATACTGATAAGCATTAACAGAACTCTGAACTCTCTGCTGGCTTTGAAGAGGAGATGAGATTGTTTAATTTATAAGTAAAAGTAATGCATATGATGTTATAAGAAGACTTCTGCCTGCTTGGTATAGCAGAAAAGAGATTTCCTGTTTTTATCAAAAGGGATTCTAGTGTTGGCTCAAATAAATTGCTTATCTTCACTTAGTCTCATTTTCTTCACCTGTTAAATGGCTACAGAAACAGTTCACAGGGTCACCATGAGGACAAAACAGGTTATGTGAAGGTGGCTTGTAAACTGCTAACTACTAACCTTCCTTCCTTCTTTTTTCCCTTCCTTCCTTCCTTCCTTCCTTCCTTCCTTCCTTCCTTCCTTCCTTCCTTCCTTCCTTCTTTCCTTTTCTTCCTTCCCTCCCTCTCTCCATTTCCGGGGAAGAAGTCTTGAAGTAGGGATTCACTCAGATTGGTGTGATGGCTCTTAGTGCTTTCAGGGTCAGAGGTGCTGACCAGTTAGCTGTAGCATTTGTGGTCACAGGATCATTTCTACATTCCCAGATCATGTCTGCTTTCCAAGCAAGGGAGGAAAGGATAAAGACCAAAAGGATGGTGCCGGCTGAAGTCGCTCTCTTTCACAAAGAGACTGGAAATTGACTTTTGAAGCCCAGCATGGCATTGCTTCAAACACAAGTGGATCCTGTTAGTAAAGAGGCAGCTGTACATTAGGTCTCAAAGAGACTCATGACTCTCTCTACAGTAGATTTGAACCCACTTTGCACAAATTAATGGGTCCCACTCATCAGCTGACATCTGTTCCTTTGAGTCCTCTTTATGTGTCTACACTTAGAAGTTGGGAAGTACAGCCAGATTTCTCAGCCTAGTGTCACCAATTTTAGTTACGGAGTCACTACACCTGTAAAGGTAGAAGTACCTTAGAGATCTCCTCCTTCAACCGCCTGAGTTATAGATGATGGAAACAGGCCAGAGATGTTAAATAACTTACTCAAGCCCACAGGGCTAGTAGGTGAAAGATCTAAGATTAGAACACAGAGAAAGAATGCTGGGTCTATTCTTTCCAAAAGTTGTGTTGTCAATTAGATTTCAATATTGCAAGAGTATCAACCCTTCAACACCCAGTGGAATCTTGTCTAACTAGTTCTCCTTGTCACCCAGACCTGTACTTAAGCCCATAGCACTGACATTTGAACATTGGCATTTTTAATCCTCATTTTTTTTTCCCATTCCTAGAGCTTCTAAAGGTTTAATTTAGCCCTCATTAAGTAGACTCCAAAAAAGGTTTTGATTGAAACAAAGCGTCTGATTTGTTTCCCAAATGCCAGTTTGCAATATTGCTACCCACTCGATATTTCAACCAGAAACTCCAGCGTTATTTCTGATCCTCTTCTGTTCTCTCCAACCAGTTCCCAGGGAGCATTACTAAATCCAAAAGATCCTATATGATGCCTTAAGTCTAGAAAAATAGAGAAAAACATTCAAATTATTTATTAAATTCTTTTCCCAGATTAAAGATTAGACTGATTAGGCTTTACATTTAGAAATATTTTATCTGTAGAGGTATCTGGAGGTTAAAGAAAACATTCTGAGCATGTCATTTGAAAGTGTAACTAATGTATTCTTTAAACATAGATTTTTCTCTGTTTCCAGATTTTTCAGACACCCTGTATTTATCTCTTAGATTCAGGTTCTGCTTTCTCAACTCTGTTGATTTTGTCTTTGTTCAGGACCTTATCATTTCTCCCTGAGCCTCTGCCTCTTAAATAATCTTCTTATTCCTGTCTCTCCAATCTATCCTTCACATTGTGGCCACCTGAGTACTTTAAAAATAATACACGTACCACATGATTGCCACCAAAGTGATCTTTCACTCTTGTTTGAAACGCTTCTATGTTTTCCCCATTGCCCAGGATAGAGGTTGCTTTATTCCCTCCACAGACACTGATGGAGCTCTCACTATGTGCTCCTCTGTGCTACGCACTATTGATGTGATGTTAAACCGGGCAGTCACGGCAGCTTCTCTCTTGGACCTTCCATTCTCATGGATGGTCGGTAAGGGCGCTGATGCTCTAGCTTCTGTCTGCAGCCCCACCCAGATCTCCGGTCATACCTGTTGACTTTTATGCTTCAGCGATACAGAACTGCATATAGTTCACTGCACACATTCTGATTTTTCTCCTTTTAGTATTTTTGCACATGTCTTCTTTGTTTATCTAGGGTCTCAACCTTCACTTCTTGCAGGAAGTCTTCCTTGACCCCACGCCACACACAATCACTTTTTCTCTGGCATTTTTACACATTCTGCTGCTATTTAGTTATCCTCATTGGAATATTTTCTAATCTCTTTATTTACAGTTCTTCCTTCTTCCCTCCCTAGAGTAAAAGAAATGATCAAAACAAAAGAACTTTGAATTGTGTTTAGAATTCAAAAAAACTGTCAGAATCACTTTTATTAAGTGGACTCTGCTGTATCAAAAAGAGAAATGATGACATTTTTTTATATTGACCACCAGGACTTACAATGAGCATTTTGTAGCTCTGAAACAATAGCTCTTAAGAAAAGGAGCCAGGAAACATCATGAAGCTTTATCTCACTCAACTATACCAATTTGTGAATACTCATTAATTGTCTAACAATGTTTCATGAATCTTGAAAGTAACTGAAATAAAAAGGTTCATTAGTGTGTGCTTCGTAATGGGGAAGTTCATTTTCAGAACCACTCCAGAACAAGAAGGGAACTATTTCTTTTTATCTTTAGGTGTCAGGAGGCCTAGGGAACAGCAAGAATAGTTTGAAGCAAAATGCAAACTGATTTGAGACTTGTGTTCTCAACCTAAAAAACCTTGGTAGCAAGAAAATAAGGATATATAGAGAAAAATCTAAGAAAAATTTATGTATTAGAAAACAAATTTTTATGTATTTTTCTCCTGCAAAAAGGGGCTTTATATGTTTTATTTAATACTAAATTGTTGGGTTTTTATATCCCAATGCCTGGTACAGAAAAATAGTAGATGCTCAATAAATGTAGATTTTGATTAAATAGCATTGTATAGGTGATAACTGGTTTTGAGACGAAAACATCTAAAATCTAACAGAAGTGATAGATGTGGAAAGAAAAAACATTGGGTATACAAAACCACAAATGTCAGGGTGTTACTGAGGTTTACATTTTTGGTCAGGCAGGTGTGGGCAATATATGTGTGCACACACATAATACAACACAGTTGAGTCATACACACACCCTAAATTTTGTGCCTAGCAACTCACAGGCTCCATAACTGAAGTCCTATTTTCTGCCCCCCTTTCTCTTTTTTTTGTTTTTTTGCTAATAACATGAAATTTTATTCTTTTATTTTGTTTTTAACTTTTTTTTTTGTCCAAACAATCTCAGGGAGTCCAAGTATAAGAGAAGAAGGGGGCCCTTGGGGCTGCCCTGGACCATTGGGAACAGGGTTTCATGTTCCATTCTTTCCAGCTCCAATTCATAATTTTTATTCTGTTCTTGGAAACTTCTTCTTTATAACTCCATTCAACAATTTTAAAAAAATGTATATAAACTTAATGCATGTGTAAGTTTTGGGTGGGCTGTGGAAATTGATTTACGAGTCAACCACTTTTCTCTTTTCTTGCCATCTCCCGCTTGAGTGGTTTGTCGGCTCTGGGCCTTTCTTTCACTGGAGGAGAATAAGGTTGTCTATGGAAGAGGTCAGCATTTCAAATTGGTGGAGTTCAACTGCACAAATGACATAGAACTGACAAGAAAAGACAGGGGGTTTGAAGGTCACAGACTGCATAGGTCTCGCTTAGGGTTTTCGCTTTGTGATGAACCCTGGCACCAAAATGAATTAAATAACAGGCTTAAGGACTATTGAGGGGGGACTGAATGCAAATCAAAGATAAGTAGAAGTTTTCTTTCCTAAAAGGGGAATGATTTTTCCCTTCCCTCTCCCCCTTCCATATCTGCACCGGCAAGAGCTGCATGTTAAACATGATTTCACTGGCATTATTCTGGGCGCTGTCACTCCAGGCCGCAGCGATGGCCTATCTTGGCCTATGATTAATGACCTGCTAGGCAATTTGGAAACCATAATAACTCTGCAGTCCACACACAAACTATATAGTCGCATTCCTTTTGCGGATTTGCCAAGCTGTTACCAAGGGGCCTGCATAGGAGCCGGATTGCTGGAGAGATAGCGCAGCACTTCTGCAAATGCCACTCGGGCCTTATCTTGCTGAAAAGTGCAATGAGCAGCAGGCTCATTTACAAAATTCAAAGCCAAGATCTCAAGGCTGTTTTATTGCAGCCCAGATTAGGCAAAACAAAACAAAACAAAACAAACAAAAATCCATTAAAAAAAAAAGACAAGAAAAAAAGGGGGAGGGGAAGCTGGTAAAAACCAATATCTCTGCATGATGTCTAGGTTCTGAGAGATTACACAGACTGCACAGTGGTGTTCCCAAATTTTGAATTGAATTTATTTTATCAAGGTCTCATGCTAGTAATGCCTCTAAAAGCAAGAAGTAGATTATATATATAAATATATAATATATATATATATATATAATATATATATTACACATACACACACACATGCACATATATATGTTATTTAATTAGGTTCTTGGCAAGAAATTTAGAACACCAATTTGTGAGAATAAACTTCTTTTGTAAGACAAACACAGATCATAGGTAGCCCTGGAGCTGAGGAATAGCTTTGATTTTTGGTAAAATTTGTGAGTCCACAGTTTCCTAATCAACCTTGTGCTGCTCTGAAATCCATATTTCTCTTTCTCTGGGTCGAAGATCTCATCTTCCTGGTATCTGGGCTTCAGCAGCTTCTATTTCTTGAAATAAGCATTGGTGAGGTGTTTTGGGATTTTTACTTTGCTAATATCAATTTTCATGGAGGTGGTGATGACAAATTTCTGGTGTGTTCTATGCAGTGGAACTCATTTAAGGACCAGAGGTCCAGTCCCAAGTAGCAAGCCTCTGCTCAGCTGCTTTAGGAAAACCACTCTCTTGCCTCTGTGGCATCCAGTGAGGGTGATCAGGACGGCCCTGGGAGTGATGCTGGCTTGCAGCTTTCTCACATGCTGACGGAAGGGTTTTTTGCTGTGGCTCAACCTCGGCTGCATGCTGAACACATCCTGGGGATTGTAAAGTTCCATGTCCAGACTGATTTCACTGGTGTAGGTTGCGGCTGTGGCCTGAGGGTTTTCAAATCTCCCTTAGTGTTTCTTCTCTGAAAATTCAAGAAACACTGATCTAGAGCAAGTGGGTTCACTTCTCCATAACCTTTCCAGCTCCTGTTCATCCCAGAGGAAAGTAACCTTACAACTCACGCTGTCACGCCACGACAAAACTGTCACTCAGTCCATGGGCATCATCTTACCAAGAACCCTCTGTGCATAGGTTCTGTGCACCTGCAGGTCACAGAGGGTCTATGCTGGAGTGCAGAGAAGATGGACATGTGGAGACAATTCTCAAGATGCCGAATCTGGTACAGAGCAGTAAAACACATCATGGGATGTGAAAAGTCAGTTTCTCCCATGCATTCAAATGTGACTGTTACATTTGCCATGTCCATGCAAAACTGACTCATGACTTTGGTTTAAATTCTTACTTTACTATTGCCCTAATCAATAATGTCTGTAAAATCACTTGCTCAATGTGCTACCTAGTTATGCTCACCATAACAGCTTCAATGGCAGACTGCACATATGGTGGTAATCCCATAAAATCATTCCACATAGCTGGTGTGAAGTAGTCTTTACCATTTAGGTTTGTAGATTTGTCTAAGTACACTTTATGAAGTTGGCACAATGATGAAATCACTTATCAATGCATTTCTCAGAATGTATCCCCATCATTAAGCAACTCACGACTACACATAAAGTTTGGTGCGTGTGCATTTACAAAGTTGAATATACACACTGCAGACATAATTATTCATCTGGATGTTATCTAAACTCATTTCCAGGATAATGACTAGGAAAAATGAGCTATGCATTTGGGATTAAACTGAATGGAATGAGATGGTGATAGAGAGAGAAAACATTTAAGGCTGAAGGACTCAGTTTCTTTCTTTTTTAATTTATTATTCCAGGATAGAGAGAGACATGCACAGAGATGAAAAAGTCAGAGAGACAGGTATCCCCCATGGAGTCCTCAGATAACAATCAGTGCTCAGTCTCAACCAGCCTGGAGATATGGACACATGCATGCCCAGCAAGGTATAGGGAGGTCTCAGGACCCAAACCCAGTACCTTTTCTACATGAGTATAGTAGCATTACTGCTGTGCTACCTCCTAGCCTCTGCTTTATTTTATTTACATACAAAGATGGTCAAGTTGGGCAAAAAAGAATCAAAGTTAACTGTTTGGGGTTGACTTTGTAATTATGCAACCCATCAGTCAGGTTTGGACAATTTGGATGATGAAGAGGTGGATAATTCTTTGGAATTCCCAAACATCAGACATGGTTTGCTTTAGACCATATGGCAGACTTTTTACTCTCTTGTGTCAAAACATCGAAATCTGGAACCCAAGGTCATGCCATATGAACCCAGCAGAGCCCAAGGCACATGCTTAGTTTGATCTGATAATTATATCTTGCAGAAGGGCTCATTTTTGCAAGAAATAAGGTAAAGAAATGTTTTTTTTTTTTTTTTTTCGATTCTTGATTTTTTAATGGTTTCTTATAATTTAATGTTTCACAAATGATCTGGAACTTTTATACTTCATATAAAGTTTTTAAAGAACAGTTCTTCATATACAGTTGTCTAGATAAGAAATCATTCCATAAAGTAGATATAGAAATTATTTTCAAATAAGAATAGTATAAAAACAATACTATATCATTTTTGTTTTGAGACAGAGGAAATATTTAAGCACAGAATAATTTACTAAATCATGTTCTGAAGTCTAGAGTCTAGGAATTTATTAGATTTGGACTATCAGATGAATGCGAAAACATTTAAATTTTGGATAGGTTTCATGTGTAATGTCTTCCTGCCTGAGTAACGACATTAATTTTAAACTTTGAAGTCAACAGATATAGGTAAAAGATCCACTGTACCTTTCTACAAAAGCTCAGCGAGTTAGTGAACACTCTTATTTAATGAGACATTATGAGAGAAATGTAATAGCTATTAGAAAGTTGTATTAAATTTATTTTTATTGAACAAGAGAAAACATAGTATGTCTTTTTTTTTATTATCATCATATTCTTCTTTATATTACATTGAATTACATATAACTTTACCTTGTATTACATTACTTTTTCAAAAGGGAATGCCGTGCATGTCAGTCAGTACAGAGACATTAATCTCCCCGCTTCAACATTCAATATCTTTTCTATGTTTTCCCCAATCATTATTATTATTCTAATTATTTTTTAAGACAGTCCATCGCTATTTCTCATGTTGCTTGTACAAATACTTTGCCCATCATGAAATACTTCTCAGACAAATCCAGTTGAGAATACTATACATGTCAACATCAACAGTTAATAAGCCATATCTGTTTCTCACTAATGTCCTGCCTCTCTATTGTTCATTTGTTATCTTTCTCTATCCTCTTCTCTTCACTTCCCCCATTCCACACTGTCCTATTCTCATTAAGTACCTTCACTGCTTTTATGTCCTCCAATTTTTTTTCACTATCATAGAATGCTGATAGTCGGTATATATTGAGTGGATACATACAATATCTTTCTTTCATATCCTGGCTTACTTCACTCAGCAATATATCCTCCGTATCTGACCACTTTCTATCAAATTCCAGGGCCTTGTTATTTTTTATGGCTGAGTAGTATTCCATAGAGTATATATACCACACTTTTCCAATCCATTCATCAGTTTGTGGACATTTAGGTTGGTTCCATGTCTTGGCAATTGTGAATAATGCTGCAATAAACATTGATGTGCAAGCACTTTTCTGACTGAGCGTTCTCCTGTCTTTTGGGTAAATACCCAGAAGTGGGATTACTGGATCGAATGGTAGTTCTATTTGTAGATCTTTGAGGAACCTCCATATTGTTCTCCACAGTGGTTGAACTAGTTTACATTCCCACCAACAGTGTAGGAGGGTTCCCTTTTCACCACATCCCCGCCAACACTTATCACTTTTTATATTCTTAATCTTTGCCATTCTGACAGGGGTTAGGTGGTATCTCATTGTAGTTTTTATCTGCATCTCCCTTATGATGAGGGATGTTGAGCATTTCCTCATATGCTTTTTGGCTATTCGTATGTCTTCCTTAGAGAGACTTTTGTTCAGCTCATTTTCCCACCTTTTAATTGGGTTAATCATTTTTTTCCGCATAAGGCACTTGAGTTCCCTATGTATTCTGGTTATCAGTCCCTTGTCTGAGGCATATTTAACAAAAATATTTTCCCATTCTGAGGGTTGTCGGTTCACACTTGTTACTGTGTCCTTTGCTGTGCAGAAACTTCTTAGTCTAATATAGTCCCACTTGTCTATTTTAGGGATTATTGCCTGTGCCTTGGGAGTCTTATTTAAGAAGTCTTTGCCTACTCCAATGTCCCCCAGAGTTTCCCCAGCATTTTCCACCAGTAGTTTTATTGTTTGAGGTTTTAGGTTAAGATCTTTGATCCATTTTGAGTTGACTGTTGTTAGTGGTGAAAGATGGGGGTTCAGTTTCATCTTTCTGCAGGTGGATACCCAGTTTTTCCAGCACCATTTACTAAAGATGTTTTCCTTTTCCCAATGGATTGACTGATATCCTTTGTCAAAGATCAGTTGGCTGTAAGCTTTGGGGGTTATTTCTGGGGTCTCTATTCTCTTCCATTGGTCCACATGTCTGTTTTTATGCCAATACCATGCTGTTTTGATGACCACAGCTTTATAGTATATCTTGGGATCAGGGAGTGATATGCCTCCTACTCCACTCTTCTTGCGCAGGATTGCTTTTGCAATACGAGGTCTTTTATGGTTCCAGACAAATTCTATGATTGCCCTTTCTAGATCTCTGAAGAATATCTCTGGTATTTCGATTGGAATTGCATTAAACATGTAGATTAATTTGGGTAGAATTGCCATTTTGATTATGTTAATTCTTCCAATCCAGGAGCATGGGATATCCTTCCACTTTTTTATGTCACTTTCAATGTCTCTTTTAAGATTTTCGTAGTTTTCTTTATAAAGATCTTTGACTTTCTTAGTTAGGTTTATCCCTAGGTATCTTATACACCTTGTGGCTACGGTGAAAGGGATTCCTTTCTTCAGCTCTGCTTCGTTCAACTTGTTGTTCATAAATAGAAATGCTATAGATTTTTGGATATTGATTTTGTATCCTGCCACTTTACTGTATTCACTTATTACTTCAAGCAGTTTTTTCATGGATACCTTTGGGTCTTCTAAGTATACCATCATGTCATCTGCAAATAAAGATATTTTCAATTCTTCTTTGCCTATTCGAATGCCTTTAATATTGTTCTCTTCTCTGATTGCAATAGCTAAGACTTTCAGTACTGTATTAAAGAGCAGTGGAGAAAGTGGGCAGCCCTGCCTAGTACCTGTTTTCAGAGGAAAAGCTTTCAGCTTTTCCCCATTCAGTATAATGTTAGCTGTAGGTTTTTCATAGATGGCTTTTATTGTGTTGAGAAATGACCCTTCTATACCAATCTTACTGAGAGTCTTAATCATAAAAGGATGCTGTATTTTATCAAATGCTTTCTCCGCATCAATTGAGATGATCATATGGTTTTTATCTTTCTTTCTGTTAATGTGGTGTATTACATTTATGGTCTTGCGTATATTGAACCATCCTTGCATCCCTGGTATAAAGCCTACCTGATCGTGATGAATGATCTTTGTTATATGTTGTTGGATACGATTTGCGAGTATTTTGTTGAGAATTTTCGCATCTATATTCATCAATGATATTGGTCTGTAGTTTTCCTTTTTTGTCATATCCTTATCTGTTTTGGGGATGAGGATGATGGAAGCTTCATAAAATGAATTTGGAAGGTTTCCTTCCTTTTGAATCTTTAGAAATAATTTTAGTAGGATAGGGGTTAACTCTTCCTTAAAAGTTTTGTAGAATTCACAAGTGAAGCCATCTGGGCCTGGGCTTTTCTTTGTTGGGAGGTTATTTATTACTGATTCAATCTCCTGGCTTGTTATAGGTCTATTCAGGTTCTCTATGTCTTCCTGATCCAATCTTGGTAGATTATATGCATCCAGGAATTTGTCCATCTCCTCCAGGTTATCTTGTTTGTTGGCGTAAAGTTGCTCATGGTATCCTCTAATGATATTTTGTATTTCTGCTATGTCTGTGGTAATATTGCCTGTTTCATCACATATTTGATTAATCTGGTTTCTTTCTTTCTTCTTCTTAATCAGTCTAGCCAATGGTGTGTCGATCTTGTTAATCTTTTCAAAGAACCAGCTTTTGCTTTCATTTATTTTCTGTATGGTTCGTTTATTTTCTATTTCATTTATTTCTGCTCGAACCTTTATTATTTCTTTTCGCCTGGCATTTTGGGGATTTGTTTGTTGTTGTTTTTCCAATTCTCTGAGGCATGATGATAAGTTATCTAGTTGCCATCTTTCTGTCCTTTTCTTATGTGCACTAATTGCTATGAATTTACCTCTTATGACTGCTTTTGCTGTGTCCCATAGATTCTGGACACTTGTGTACCCATTATCATTAGTTTCCATAAATTTTTTTATTTCAGCCTTAATTTCTTCAGTAGTGAAGAAGTCATTCAGAAGTAGGTTGTTCAGTTTCCATGTGTTCATGTATTTTCGGGGTTGTGTCTTGAAATTAATCTTGAGTTTAATTCCATCATGGTCAGAGAAGATGCTGGGTACAGTTTCTATGCCTTTGAATCTATAAAGGCTTGATTTGTGTCCTAATATATGATCTATCTTTGAAAAGGTTCCATGTCGGGGTGAGAAAAATGTATATGTTGTGGATGTAGGGTGGAAAGTTCTATAGATATCTGTCAAGCCCATTCCATTTATAGTATCATTTAAGTCCTGTATCTCTCTATTTATTTTCTGTCTAGAAGACCTGTCTATAGGAGATAATGGGGTGTTGAGATCTCCAACAATTATAGTATTTCTCCCTATCTCTCCTTTTAGCTCCAACAGTCTTTCCTTCACATATTTAGGCGCACCTGAGTTGGGTGCATAGATATTTATAAGGGTTATGTCTTCTTGCTGGATTACCCCATTTACTATTATATAATGCCCTTCTTTGTCTCTTCTTACAGTCTTTGTCTTGAAATCTATTTTGTCTGAGATCAATATCGCTACTCCAGCCTTTTTTCGATTTCCATTTGCATGGAGTATCTTTTTCCAGCCCTTGACTTTTAGTCTATGTATGTCTTTATCCATAAGGTGAGTTTCTTGTAGGCAACAGATAGAGGGTTTCTGTTTTCTTATCCAGTCAGCCAGTCTATGTCTCTTTACTGGAGAATTTAATCCATTGACATTCAATGTAATTATCGATATTTCCGTACCTGATCCTATCATTAAGTGAGCCATTTTCTTGGTTGCTCTTTGTTCTCGTATAACTGTCTCTGATTTTTTAGTTTTCCTGGTATAATACTCCCTTCAGAACCTCTTGAAGAGCTGGTCTGGAGTTGGTAAATTCCTTCAAATTTTGTTTATTCGAGAATGTTTTTATCTTTTTTTCCCATATGAAAGATAATTTTGCCGGGTATAATATTCTTGGTTGAAATTGTTTTTCACTCAACACTTTTACTATGCTTCCCCATTCTTTCCTTTCTTGCATTGTTTCCGCCGAAAGATCCGATATTAGCCTGATGGGGTGACCTTTGTAAGTAACCTGGCGTTTCCCTCTTGCCAACTTTAGTATCTTGTCTTTGTCTGTTGTTTTTGCCAGTCTGGCTATAATGTGCCTTGGAGAGGATCTTCTTGGGTTGATTCTACCCGGGGTCCTATGTATTTCCTGGGTCTGGATATTTGAGTGCCTTTCTAGATTTGGAAAGTTTTCTTCCAGGATCTCATGGAATAAATTATCTAGGCCCTTATTATTTTCTTCCTCTTCTGGAATACCTATTATCTGGATGTTGGGGCGCTTGATAGTATCCAGTATTCCTCGTATATTATCCTCATTTTTCATGGTTGTTTTCTCAATCTTCTTGATGCTTTTTTCTAGGTCAGATGTTTTGTCTTCTACGTTAGATATTCGATCTTCTGCCTGGTCTAACCTACTTTTAATACTTTCAAGGGAGGTTTTGATTTCCTGTATCACATTCTTCATTCCTAGAAGTTCCATCTGGTTCTTGTTTAAGGTATCCATTTCTTCTTTCAAGTCATTGAAGGACTTCCTCATCTCCTGGAGCTCCTTGTCTCTTTTCTCTTCCATCTCAGTTAGTTTGGTCACTACAAATAATCTGAATTCCTTATCAGACATGTCCACGACGTCCATTGTATTGACTGTGGGTGATGTAGGCTTGATGATTTCCCTTGAGGGAGAGGCCTTTTGTTGGTTGCTCATATTTCTGGAGCCTCTGCGATTGTTCTTAGTCATTAGGTATTCTATATGTTTCTTCCTAACTGATTGTTAATAGTTGTACAGGCTTAGAAAATTGATGATTTCCCTTATGGTTGGCCTACCTGTTGCTCACAATTACCATTAACTGTTGCCACTACCCTGGATGGCCCAAAGTCCTCACTGTCTCTAAGGACAGGTGAGCCTACAATTGACTGAATAAGCAACACCCCAAGAGCAAAGAAAAACAAACTGAAAAAAGGAAATTGCGCGGCGCGCTTGCGCGCCACGCGCTATTCAAATCACCAGAATTCAGAGTCCAAAGGCTAGTGGGAAAGTGTCAGAAGATGAGTGACAGGACCAGGTTGGTCAGGTCTGGAGCCTGAGTCCGCCTGGTGCCCGGAACTGCTGGCTGGCTCGATCCGGATTGCGGGTGGGGTGGGGTGGGAGTTCGCCTTAAAGTCCCAGACAACCAACCTGGGGTCCAAGGAGGAGAAACGGTGGGGATGCGTGGAGATTCGGAAAGGTCGGGCCTGCAGCCTCAGTCCGCCTGGTGCCCGGAACTGCTGGCCGGCTTGATCCGGATTGCGGGTGGGGTGGGGTGGGAGTTCGCCTTAAAGTCCCAGACAACCAACCTGGGGTCCAAGGAGGAGAAACGGTGGGGATGCGTGGAGATTCGGAAAGGTTGGGCCTGCAGCCTCAGTCCGCCTGGTGCCCGGAACTGCTCAAGAAATGTTTTAAGTAGGCTTTGATTGCTGGCTGAGGAAAATTTTCATGTTTTCCCAATATTTACTTAGAGTCTCCTTTGTTTCCTCACCTATTCTAATTTGAAGGCAGAATCTTTTAAGATCTATACAGTCCCCCAAAAGATACATAAATACATGATACTGATGAGTTTGTAATTGTAAAAAAAATTTAATTACTAAGTAATAAAGAAATTAATTCCCATTAGAAAATATTTAGGTCTACATGTAAGTATAGCTTCCCCTAATAGTCTATATTCCAGAGGGAGACACTGTTACTAAATTGTATTTGATCTTTGTGGTCCTTATTTCTTTTTTAAGGTATTTACATCCACAAAGCTTTAGAAATATCTATTTTGCGTGTGTGTGTGTTTTTCAGAAGTATGCATGAGGTTGCATTCTACATGTCATTCTGCAGCTTTTTCACTGAACAATGTTACAAGGGGAATTTTAAAGTTTGTAGAAAAATAGACTTATAAGTATAGGTTTATTTTGGTGCAAAATAATTCAAAATCCATACATAATTTTAAAATGATATACATTTTTCCCATGAACTTTTGTAGACCCCTTGTGTGTATGTATGAATCCACCCCATTAAAAATAGCTGCATAAGGTTTTGAAGCATGCATCTACATCTTAGAGGCAGTCATTGTCCCGCACAATGTTGCTTGAGTGTCCATGCAAATACCTTCTTTGGCACATCACCCTCCCATACACCTGTGAATCTGTCTCTAGGGTAGATACTGAAAGTTGCAGTTGCTGGGTTATAGGGCATGAACATTTATTTCTAACTTTAGTACATACTGTCAAAATGCCTTCCCAAATAGCTCAGATGACTTTCACCGTGCTCTAGGACCACGTACCATTGCTTAGCTGTATCGTTCATGTAGTACCATTGTGGGTCGGTGGTGTAGTCACCGAAATCTTTTATTTTTTCCACATTTTATTGATTCACAAAGTACCTTAAACTAAAACTATGGACAAAGCTAGAATCTAGTTACAAATGCACTGTAAATTTCTTCTGAGACATTTTAAATTAATTAATTAAGTTACATTCATTCCCTGAGCATTGTCACAGCATACAAAATGTGATTTCCCATCCAAAATATACTGCATAGTGGCTTAATCATACATGTTATTGTCATTCATTTTCCATTTCTAGTTTCACTGAAATCTTTTTATACTCTGTAGTGGGAATATATTTGCCCAGATGATCCCACATGCTCATTTGCAATTCAAAGAAGTGATTAAAGGTAGTTGGAAACAGCATGAAATTACCTGGGCTAGGTAGGACTGGTATTCCTCATCTCTGTATTGTGCCTTAAAATTAAAAAAAAAAAAAATTGATTCATTCATTTATCTTAATTTGACCAGAGAGAGACAGAGAGAGAGAGAGAGAGAGAAAGTGAGAAAGCAAGCCGCCTGGTCCGGGACTCAAACCATGTGGAAGTGTCCAGCACCTTAACCACCAAGCCACCTGGTGGTCCCTGTATTGTGCCTTAACCTTAACCTACTTTGCTAAGCAATGGCCCAGCACCTTAGAGTAAGGGGCTGAAAAATCACAATAATCACAAAACCTTTTGGCACATCTATGTTGCATTAATTATTATATAGGGAATGTGCTATAGAATAGAGACTTGAAACAATAGAGGCTAAAATAGGTTTAAAAACTAATTTTCTCATGTGACTGTCCACGTGTAATAAGTTCCAGGTTGGTGCTGAAGATGCGTGGTGATAGGAGCCCTTTATTCTTGTTCCACTTTCCTTAAGGTATTCTCCTGTTCCATCTGGTCCAAGAAAGTGCACAGAACATCAACATTTCAGCCTGGAGGAAGAGGAGGGTACACTTAAGAGTCATATCTCATCTGCTCATAACAGAATTTACTTACATGTCCTAATCTATTATTTTTACAGAAGGGTCTGGGAAATGTAGTTCTCCCCCTGCCCTCCCGGCCATGCACTCAGCCAAACAACCGTAGGTTCTACATTATGAAAGAGAGGCTAAAAATACATGTAAGCAGACAATAGCAATCTTGCTATACATCAAAAAGACCATTATGTTATTGCTCAACAGTTTTAACATATTTTGTCTCATTTACTTTCACATAATCTTGTGAATATGAGAAGAGGGGAGCGAGAGACTCAAGAAACTGACAGAACAGGCAGCCTGGAAATGCATGCTATGAACACTACACTTACTTTAAAAGCTTCATTCAAGGGGCCAGCAGGCGGTGTACTCATTAGGGTGCTGAGCTCCCACATGGCTGATGGCAGTTCAAGCCCCAGACCTGGTGGCTTGCTTTTGTCACTTTCTCTTTCTCTCTCTGTCTCTTTCTGGTCAAATTAAAAACTAATAATAAAGAAATAAAATTAAATAAATAATTCTTCAGACAAATTAAATACAAAAGCTTTATTCAGTTCTTTAATTTGTGAGGTGGGAAGATGTTCTTTTTTGTTTTTTAGAGGTTTTTGGCTTAGGGCTCATGTGCTTGTTGGGGTGGGGAGAGAGAGAGAGAGACAGTGAGAGTTAAAAATGTGAAATCATCCCCTGGGGGGATGACCACACTGACATCCCTTCTCCCCCATTCTCCTCCTGAGATTTTGAGCACACACACATGCACACACACTCGGTGTGATTTTTCAAGCCACCAGGTCCAGGACTCAAACTGAGGTCAGCCATGTGGGAGTCCAGTGATGTAAGCACTACGCTATCTGCTAGTCTCAAGGGAAGATATTCTTAAGTACAAAAGCAATGGAAGAAACTACAAAGAGTTAATAGATTTGACTATAAAAACATTTTTAAGAATTATTTATTTAATTTATTATGATGATGATTTTAAAATTTACTATAGGGTACATTTGCTCACCAGAGAGAGAGAGAGAGAGAGAGAGAGAGAATGAGAAAGCAAGCCACCAGGTCTGAAACTCAAACAACAGTCAGCCATGTGGGAGTCCAGAGTCTTAACCACTCCATGCCATCTGCTGGCCCCCTATAAAAACATTTTAAAATTCAGTATTTTAAATTCCATAATCAAATTAAAACATGATGGACAAACTGAGGAAATATTTGTAGCATGCATTATAAATCTCTAGTATTTCCAATAAGAGTTTTTCTAGAGCAACAGAAAATATAAAAGAATTACCATAGAAAATACACAAAAGACATAAAATAATTTATAAGCTATGATAAAGAACAATGAAGTTTAGAAAACTAATCTCATCAATAGTTAAAGAAAGGAAAATTTAAGTGAGATACTATTTGTCTATTTAAAATACAAGATTAAAAGAACTTATGACACTCAATCCAGGTCATGGAAAAATATATTTTTACACTGTTTGGTGGGAATCCAAATTGACATTGTTTTAGGAAAAGCAATTTTATAGCACATTATTTAGAATGTTGACAATGTCATAATCTCTGAACCAGAAATACTGTAGCTTGAGAAGGACATCTGGAAAACTACTATAAAGAAATAATCAGATCTATAGCCAATGATTTATTTATGAAGACTTTAATTGGAGTACAACTTTTGATAGAAATAAATGTGAAAATAATATAAAAGAATAATGATAGCAGAATAATAATTGATGGAAGAAACTTAATGTGAACTATTCTTTAAAATTTTATCTATTGTTATTTTTTAATTTGGCTGGAGAGAGACATGGAGAGAGAGAGAGATACTGAGAAAGCAAGAAAATAAGCTGCCAGGTCTGGGACTCAAACCATGGTTGGTCAAAGTGGGAGTCCAATATCTCAACCACCCCACCACCTGCTGGCCCCTTAGTATGATGAATTATGGTTTTCATTAAAAAGATTTTTAAAAGTCTATTTATTTACATGGAAATTATCACAGTAAAATTTTAAGAAAAAGTTTTAAAGCAGGATACAAAACTGCATTTTTAATGTGAACCCAAACCCAGTTGTATATCTATAAATCTATAATATTTAACTACTTAGAAAAGAGGATGGAAGAAGAAGAAGAAGAAAAAAACAAAAACAAAAACAAAAAAAAACAAAAAAAAAAACAACTCCAGCATGTTAACATTCCTGGATGGGGAACTTGGAAGTAGTTTTAATGATCTTTTTTATATTTTCTGTATGGGAACATGTTTTATTTGTATAAGTGGAACAAGGCAAATATATAATCCAGCAACAAATAGACGCACACCCCCATTTTTCCTACCCTACTTCCTGCTCTGTGAAGATGCTCTATGGAAAAGTACTTAGATTTTGGATTTCTGGACTTAGATATTCCAGAATCAGACTGAATTTGATTTATTGACTCCTTTCTGAGAGAGAATGTGTGATAGATTAATAGAGGGATGTAAAAAACGCCATTCATTGAGCACACAGCCTGTGCCAGGCAAGATGCTGGGCACTTCACATAAGTTAGTTTACTTTAGTTGCTGAAATCTCACCTCAGTCCTACTCAAAGAGCTCCCTCTGATAGGACCTTTCAGGTGGGACTGTGGCGAGTGAGAAGGAAAAAGATGAGTTCTGCTTCTAAACATTGGTAGTGGGAGGAGTTTAGGTTCTCAAATGTGGTTCTTTTTATAGTTGGGTTCTCCCGTGTGATTATTTTTATAGTCTGCATAATTTTTTAAATTTAAGTCCACAAACCAAGGCCTTGTTTATTTATGGTGATTGAAAGAGAACGTGGTGTGTCCTGGGCATTATGCTAAGTGCTTTACATTCATTCTATCTAACCTTTACGTACCCTACAAGGCCACTATTGTTATCCCCATTTTATTGGCAAGGAACCTGAGACCTAGAAGAGTTCATTAAGCACCTCTCAAATTTTTTCTCTCTTTTTGAGATTTTAACATTGGGTGCATGTGTTTACTGGAGAGAGAAAGAGAGGAAGAGAGAGAAGAGAGAGACAGAGAGAGAGAAATCACTCCTCCAGAGGAAATAGCCACATTGCAGTCTCTTCTACTCCATTCTCCTCTCGGGACTTTGGGCATGTATGCTCACATGCTACGCATGTTTTTCAAGCCTCTGGGTCAGGGACTCAAACCGTGAGGTTGGCCATATGGAATCTAGCACCTTAACCTCCATGTCACCTGCTGGCCATTGTACTTCTTAGCTTTAATGTGCATAAGAATCATTTGAAGATTTTGTTAAAATGTGGGTTGTGATTCAGTAGGCCTAGATTGGGGCTTGAGACTCTATTGTGAATCTGCCTGAAAATCTGTTCCTTGAGATTCTTGTTTCTAACAAGCTCACAGATGGTGCTGATTCTGCTACTCTTTGGACTGCACTTTGATTAATAAAGGATCAATCCCCTTGCCAAATCCAGAGCTGGAATATGGCAGGGTCATCTTGGAAACCAGGAGGCCCACCTCACGCTCAGCTGTATTGCTAGAATAGCATGTGCTTTTGTCCTCCTGATTGGTAGTTTTCTAACATCTCCGTTCTTTGTCCCCAACCAGGTCCCACATCAAGAGAAGACACAGTCTCTACTTATTGCCTTACAACGTCTCCGTTCTCTGTCCCCAACCAGGTCCCACATCAAGAGAAGAGGCAGTCTCTGCTTATTGCCTCAGTGGTTGGATAGAAAGAACTGGAAGCAGAAATTAAGAAATATTTTTTCCTCTCCAAAATTTCACAATCTGGTACTCCTTAGGCCAAACCCAGCCAGATGTTTTTTGTTCAGCACATCTTAGAATTTTATATTAACACATGCTTAGAATTTTAATTGTCCATACATAAAAATCCTCAAATTTCATAGAAAAAAAATCTAAAGTGCTGACTTTCTTTCTTTCTTTTTTTTTTTTTTGAGAGGTTTTCACTATAGGGTGTGTGCACTCGTCAGACAGACAGAGAGAGACATTAGAGACAGAAAGCGAGAAATCACCCCCCAGGGGGGATGGTCACACCTTAATCCCTTCTCCTCCATTCTCCTCTCGGGATCTTGGGCACGCACGCACACGCGCCCGGCGTGAGTTTTAAGTCACCGGGTCCAGGACGCGAACCGCGGTCGACTACGTGGGAGTCCAGCGACATAGCCATTACGCTAACTGCTGGTTCCCCTGACTTTCTTTTAAAACTTTGAGAAGTCTGGGAACAAGGGCATACTCTCCTGCATGGCAGTAGTTAGTTGGAGTGCATTGTGCCAGTCCCTTTCTGAAAGGGCAGGGGCCTCAGTGGGTTATGGACTCCACCTTGCCCAATGGGTTCATTCTCATTATCTGTATTACTCAGGAAGGAAGAGAATCTGGGTAAAATTGAAGTGTTTGGGGGAGCTATCACAGAGGTCATTGGAGCCCAAGGTAGAGGACTAGCCTTAAAGACTCAGCACTCAGGAATTAGCAATGCAAAGTCTTTGCACAGGGCTCAGAAATGCAATCCCCTGTAGCTGTGAGCCTTCTCCTGAATGAGTATGACCCACCACCCTTGATGTCCCAAGGCTGTGATGATTACATGACCAGCGCCTGACAAGGACTTCCTTTCTATAGCTCCAGCTTCTTGCCTTGGCAGGAGTGAGGGAATAGAGAGTGGAGGATATAATTCAAGATGGTGTCATCCCTATCTGACACATCCGTAAGGATAGCTCTCTTCCCAATATCCTAGGATATTTGTAAACTCAAGAGGAGAGTAGGACCCTAAGACCCAGGAAAGCTGTGATGGGAACAACACATCTTGTGTTTTGTTGGAGGTAGAGGGACTGAACGGAACCCACTGGAGATCCCTTCTGAGCCTTCCTATACCCTTTCAGAAGGGTTGTTGATCGCCACCATTACTCTCCTCTCTGTATCCGAGCCCTTTTGCAATGTGACCTTGCAGATCTTGCTATCATGGGATGGTTGATTTCTCCATTGTTTGAATTCGGATTGACCTTGTGACTTGTTTGGGCAATACAATGTGACAAAAGAGACATGTCATTTCCAAACCTAGGTCTCAAAATGTTTTGAGTGTCTCTGTAATTATGCCCGCTGCCGCCATAACAAGGCTAGACAAGCCCGCTGGAAGATAAGAGACCAGTCATCTTAGTGGTGGCACCAAAGACTGGTTATTCACTGGCCACCCTAGCAGCTAAGCAATGATGCCTGAGAGCACCCAGCTGAGATGCAAACTGCTCAGCTCAGTCCAGTCCAAACTCTTGACCCCTGTAATGATGATCCAAGTAAATGACTATTGTTTTAAGCCATGAAGCTTTATGCTGGCTTTATTTTTATACAGCAAAGTTTGACACTCCATTTAGCACGCTGTATTAGTTTCCTAGGATTTCTGTAACAAAGCACCACATGCAGGTGGCTTAAAACCACAGATATGTATTCTGGAGACAGAGACTGAAAGGAAGGTGTCAGGAAGGTTGGTTCCTTTAGGAGGCTGTGAGGGAGAATCTGCTCCATGTCTCTTTTCTAGCTTCTGCAGGTTGCAGACAATCTTTGGTATTCCTTGGCTTGTAGATGCATCTCTTCAATGTGATTTTAGCACACAGTATTCTCTTTTCTGTGTATGTTCAAATTTCTGTTATTTTAGGAGGAAACAAGTCACTAGATTAGGGTCTACTCTAATCCAATATGACCACAACTTGATTACATCTTCAAAGACTATTTACAAATATGTTTACTTCCATAAGTATTAAGAGGTGGAATTTCAATATAATTTTTTGGGGCCCAAATTCAACCCCCAACATACACTATGGAATTACTTAGAAAGTACTCACTCAAAATTCCACATAATATCTGCTCAAGAAATCTTCAAGACAGCATTCTTTGATAATGTATTAATTTGTGAGTTCTAGCTGGGGTTGTGCCATTTTACCCAGTTTGATGGAAAGATCAGAGACTTTGAAGAGGAAGAAGAAGCTAACATTTATGGTATATAAACTGTCTCATCAAATCCTTACAATTTCTCTGTAGTAGAGGTAGAAAATCCCATTTCATGGCTCAGACATGTTGAGAGTTTTGCCTAAGTCACAATTAATACTGTCAGTAATATGCATTTGAGTGCAAGTTTGTCTGCTTTTAAAAACATGATCTTTTTTAAAAAAGTTATTTTATTTAATTTCTATTTCTTTATTTTAATTCGATCAGAGAGGAACAGAGCAAGAAAGTGAGAGAGAAAAAAAGTGAGAAAGCAAGCTGCCAGGTCCAGGACTCAAACCACAGTCAGCTGTGTGGGAGTCCAGTGCCCTTAACCACCATATCACCTGCCGGCCCCAGTGATCTTGTTTTTTAAACTTTTAAAAAAAATGATTTCATTCAACATTATTTTATGTATTTATGTATTTATTTTAATTTGACAGAGTGGGACAGAGTGGCAGAGAGAGAGAGAGAGAGAGAGAGAGAGAGAGAGAGAGAGAGAGAGAAGCAAGACACTACTTCTAGGACTTGAGCCACAGTCAGCCATGTGGGAGTCCAGTGCCCTTAACCACCATGTCAACTGCTGGCCCCTTAAAAGTATGATCTTTCTGCCCTGTGTATCACTTAGGTGTGAGATGATTTTGCCTTGTATACTGCTACATTTTCTGTAAGTGATGTAGCCTGGAGTAAGTCGATTTTGCTGAAATCCCTCCTTTTGAAAATGGAGCAAATCAATGTCATCCTCATGAGTTTTTATGATTATCTAAAAAAATGAATGGAATGTGGTGGTAACGCCTGAGTTTTAGGGTTAGACAGCCATAAGTTGGAGTCTTGGCTCAAACTATGTGGGACTCTGGGCATGTCCTATGAGCTTGCAAAACTCTGATTTCTTTGTCTGTAAAAATAAATTGGCATCCCCTATCTTAATATCCCCCATTTAAAAGTTTTATTGCAAAGATTAAATAAAATTATATATGTAACCCTTCAGCTCAGTATCTGTTCACATTCAGCTGTCAAGGATGACCTATAATTAGGTACATAAAGGCATTTTCTAATGTGCAAAGTTCTAATTAATTCTAGTTACTACAGTTGCAGTTTATTTTGGGTTCAGTGGAATTCTGTGCTCTCTGATGTCAGGGTCATTTCTCTGGACTTTTTCCAACTGCACATCACCCAGGTTTAACTATTGGCTGTAACTCATACCCCTGCCTAACCTGAGAGGCACACGTATTTCCTTGAAAGGAGAATCTTCTTGTAGAAAGACAAAAGCTCCTGTCACAGAGTTTCCAAATGCTCTACTCTTGGAGCAGAGGGAGGGCTGTCAGCCCCTGTTAGGCTGTGGGAGTTCTCGGAGTCTCTGATAAGTTCCTCATTAGCTCATCCATGTTTGCACGCTTCGTGACCTGTACAGCCTACATAGATCTGTGGTTGTTCTAAGTCATCCTGTGACTGACTTCTCTAGACCTGTTTCAGCTTGAGCAACCCAGGGCAAGACAAAATGTCTGTCAAAATATTCCCCAGGGTATTCTAACATGCCTTAGAAAGGTTTGCCTGGTGCCCTCAGCTAATACTCCTGGGAATCTTTCATTTGTAAGCTTAGCCTTTTAGATTCTATTCCCGTCCCTTCTTCATATCCCACGCTCACTTTCTTTTCACTCAGACAAAGGCTAGTAGATCAGCACTTGCCATATATACAGCTTCTTCTGAGGGAAGTCAGTTCATGTATAAATCTTGATACCATGCGAATTATGTGATTAGATTACAACTATTTGGATCAAGGACCAGTGTCTTCTCCAAAGGAAACTATCGACATGTAAATGGCTAATGGTTTCTGACCCACAAGGGAGTTCTATGCTTTATGCTGATCACAACACCGAACAACTCTTCTTTCTTGAGTATGTTAAACATCCATAAAGGAATATGGAAATAGCCAAGTGGAATCAACCCAGTCTCACTGAAGGAAGTTGAGAAACAGAAGCCAAAAGGCAGAGCGAAGTCCTGTGTAGAGAGAATTGTATAGAAGCAGACAGAAAGGGACAAAAGCAGACCCTTAGGAGGGTGGTCATGTGCAGTGGATCTGTCTCAGGAGACTGTTATTAATATGGCTATTAAATCACCAGAGACTTGGTCCCCAACACCTTGAGTTTCTGAGGAGCACACCATACAGTAATATAAACTTGATCCTTTCATCCTTTAGATCTCAAACAATGAAACTAACTCCGGTAACTTAAGGAAAACAAAGTGTAAAGAAAAGATATGGAAAGGCTCTTAGAATCAAAGAGTAGCTGAAGAAACAGTCTTGGCAAAGAGCAGAAAGAATCCATCTCTGAGAATCCAGAAGTAAGGCACCAGAGTTCTCCCTCTGCTGTAAACCAAGAGCAACTCCAACCTCACTCCACTCAAGAGTCAAAATCAGTGAAATAGTCCTAATGTCTCATCCAGATCTGCCCTGTGGTTAGAAAACTGCAGAAAATCTTCATAAGTAGAAATTAGATCCTGCCTCCACTAAAGTAGGGAGCCTGAATATTGGTGGGACCAAAGAAATAACCATCTTGTCCTTCAAGGTCTGACTGTATGGCTGCTGGCACTACTTCCTGTGCTTCTTCTTTACTTCTGTAAGTGCCTGTCACCTGAAGTTACCTAAACATTTTGCAAATCTTAACCTGTCCTGGAGTGATGCACACTTTCTCATCCTTTTATTGGAAGATTTTGGTAGACTGCATGATTGTTTCCATTTTCTCACTTTTGTACCTACAGCATGTACATTTCCCATTCCTCCCACTAGAGGCTGAAGATACATCCCTAACTTTTTGACTTTGGGATCAGCCTTCAGTCAATGAGACATCTGCAGACATAAGGCAATCAGGGATCAAACTGTGCTTGAGCTGTTGGCCTTTGCTCATCTGCACTTATAGAATTGCCAAGAGACTAACATGTCTTAGGTAGCCTAATGGTGCCTGGTCATTGATAGTTCTTTGGAGCATGTGTGGACATAATCTGCACCTGGAAACTAAACCCAACTGGACCCAGACTAGGTTAGTAGACTGCAAGGTGGCCTACAGATGAATGAGCAAAAAGTGAATGTCTAATTTGGGGATGATTTATTAGACGTTATTATTATGATAATTTCTAGCAACTACATCTTGTAAAGTGCAATGGAAATAACACAGGTTTTGGAATTAGGTAGATTTGGTTTGGAGTCCTCAATCCAACCTTCACTAACTGTAAAACTTTGGGGAATTGAATTTCTTTGATTCTCAATTATTAGGCTAATGGAAATAATCATCCCCGTCTACTTCCCTTATCCTAAAGTATCATTTTGTAACAGCTTTATTGAGGGATATTTGACATAGTATGTATTTCATGTGTATAATTGGATAAAGTTTGACATATAGATGTAATCATGAACCATCATCACAATTAAGATAATGGACTTAAGCAGACCCCAAAAAGTTTTCTGATGCCCTTTTGTAATTCTTTCTTTTTTTCCTCCACCTCTCTTCCATCTCCAAGGAATAATTGATCTTGTATCTGTCAACCTAGACTACTTTACATTTTCTAGAATTTTATTGAAACAGAAACATATAATATATACTCATTTTGTTTGTTTTCTGGGCTTATTTCACTCAGCATACCTGTTTTGACATTCACTCATGTTGTATATATGGATATAGTTCATTCCTTTTTAACTCTGAGTATTACTGCATTGTATATATACAACACAATTTGCTTATCCATTCATCTGTTGATGGATATTTCAGTCATTAACATACTTTGCCTGTTACAAATAAAACTGACATGAACATTCACGTGCAAGTTTTTGAAAAACTTTATTTTCTCTTGGGTAAATACTTAAGAATAGAATGGTTGGATTGTGTGGCAGGTGAATTGTTTTCTTCCATTATTTAATTGAATTTTTACAGAGATAAAGATAAATTCATATGCAGTTGTGACAAATAATATAGACAGGCCCCATGTACATTTTACCTATTTTTCTTCGAGGGTAACAGTTTTCTTTTTCTTCTTTTTTCCTTAGAGAGATTTTTGCTATAGGGCATGCATGCTCACCAGAGACACAGAGAGACAGAGAGCAAGAAATCACTCCCCCAGAGGGGATGGTCAAACCGCAATCCCTTTTCCTCCATTCCCCTCTTGGGATCTTGGGCACACATACACACATGCCTGGCATGAGTTTGAAGCCACGGTCCAGGACTCAAACCATCATCAACTACATGGGAGTCCAGGGACATAACCATTTTGCCATCTGCTGGTCCCCTCAAGGGTAACATTTTTCAAAATTATAGTACAATATCACAGCTAGGATATCAATTCAGCATGCTCATGTGTAGGCATAATTGTTGTTTCCAGTGTGTGTGTGTGTGTGTGTGTGTGTGTGTGTGTGTAATTGAGTTTGACTAATCACAAGTGCAGATTTTTGTATTCACTACCATAGTCAGGATAGTTATTAGTTATATTCCCTTAAGGATTTCCGCATTGCCCTTTTATAACCTCCTTTTCTCACCCGTCTCTTCATATCCATAACCCCTACCTTCTACCACTCTGGACTTCATTTCTGATATTTTGTAATTTTGAAACAAAGATATAAATGTAATTATTTAATATGTCATCTTTGGAGGTTTGGCTTTTATTTTCTTCATTCAGTATAAGTTTCTGGAGATTTATCCAAGTTGTTGTGTGTACCATTAGTTTATGCCTTTTTATTTCTAAATAACATTCTGTAACGTGCATGTACTACACTTTGTTTAACCATTACCTGTTGAAGGACATTTGTGTTGATTTCAATTCTTGGCTATTACAAATAAAGATTCTATGAACATATGCATAAGTTGTTGTGTGGAACTATATTTTCATTCCTCTGGGATGAATACCCAAGAGTGTAACTGTTGGATTGTATGGTAATTGCATGTTGAACTTCATTAGAAACTAATGAATTGTTTTCCACAGTGTCTACACTGTTTTATAGTCCCATAAGCTATGTATGAGTTATCCAGTCTTTTCATTCCATAGCCTTACTATTGTTTGGTGTTGTAACTGCTTTCATTGTTGTTATTGTTTGGTTTTGTTTCTTTATTCCCCCTCCCCCCACAATAAGGCATGTTCACTTGCCAGAGAGAGACAGAGAGAGTGGATGTTAGAAATCACCCCCTAGGGGAGTGGTCACACCACACCTCCTCTTCTCCATTTTCCTTTTGGGATTTTGGGCGGGCATACACATGCACCTGGAATGAGTTTCAAGCCGCTGGTTCTGGGACTTAAATGCTATCAGCCATTTGGGAATCCAGCACTTAAATCACCTTGCCATCTACTAAGCTGGTGTAGTCACTGTTTTTAATTTTAGCCCTTTAGAGAAATGTGTACTAGGGCCAGCAGATGGCACAGTGGTTATGTTGCTAGACTCAAACATGGCCGACTGTGGTTCAAGTCCTGGATCCAGTGACTTGAAAATCACACCGGTTGCCTCTGTGTGTGTGCCCAAGATCCCAGGAGGAGAGTGGAGGAGAAAAGATTGCAGAGTGGCCATCCTCTCTGGTGGGTGACGTCTCACTTTCCCTCCTACTGTCTCTGTTTCTGTTTCTCTCTCTACCCGGTGAGGGCACACGGCCTATGGCAAAAACCTCTAAAACAAACAAACAAAAAAGGAAATATATAGTGATATCTTAAGGTTTTAATGTGTTTTCCCTAATGGCTAATGATGTGGACCATCTTATCATAGTCTTTTTGCCATATATATGTAATTTTCCATGAAATGCCTATTCCTATCTTTTACCCATCTTCTAATTTAACTTATTGTTTGTTTTTACTGTTGGGTTTTGAAAGTTCCTTATATATTTTAGATACTCATTGTTTATCAAATGTGTGGCTTGCAAATATTGTTCCCTGGGCTTCAGCCTGTCTGTCTGTCTGTCTGTCTTTCTTTCTTTCTTTCTTTCTTTCTTTCTTTCTTTCTTTCTTTTTTTTCCTTCTTTTTTTTTTTTATATATATATATAGAGGTTTTTGCCTTAGGGAACGTGTGCTTGTTGGAGAGAGAGACAGACAGACACAGTGAAGGGAAAGTGAGAAATTACCCCCCACCCAGGGGGGATGGCCACTCCACAATCCCTTCTCCTCCATTCTCCTCTTGGGATCTTGGGTACACACACACACACACACACACACACACACACACACACCTGGCATGAGTTTTAAGCCACCAAGTCTAGAACCAAATAGCAGTTGGCCATGTGGGTGTATAGCGATGTAACCACTACGCCCTCTGCTGGTCCCTCAGGTTGTCTTTTAATCCTTTTCATATGAGAGTTCAAAAAGCAAAATGTTCTAATTTTGCTGTAGTTTCATTTATTAGTTTTCCCTATTATGGATAATGTTTTGGTGATCAATAAATGTTAAAACTCTCTAAGTCTAAGAAATCTTTGCCTAGGTTTAGATCCAAAAGGCTTTTGTCTTGTTTTTATTTCTACAAATTTTATAGTTTTACATTTCACACATAGGTTTATGATTTATTTTGAGTTGATTTTTCAATGAAGTGTGAGGTTCAGGTTAAGGTTCATTTCTATGACTACGGATCTCCAATTACTATAGCATCATTTGTCAAAAGGCTATCTTTTCTTCCTCTCACTGATTTCGTACCTTCATCAAAAAGTAGTTTAGTGTACTTCTTTCCTTTTCCTTTATTTTCTTTTCTTTAAAGTTTTTGTCATAGAGCATGTATATTTGCTGGAGAGAGATAATGAGAGTGAAAGTGAGAAATCACTCCCCAGGGGGTTGACCATGCTGCGATCCCTTCTCTTTCATTCTCCTCTCAGCATTTTGGGCATGCACACACACACGCCCAGCATGATATTTTTTAAAAGAATTATTTATTTAATTTTATTTATTTAGAATTATTTTATTTAACTTTATTTATTTGTTTATTTATTTTTAACTTGGACAGAGAAGGGGAGAGGAGAGAGAGAGAGAAAGCCACCAGGTCCAGGCCTCAAACTTCAGTCGGCCTTATTGGAGTCCAGTGCCCTTAACCATCACACCACCTGCAGTTCCCTCATTCATTTATTTTAATTTGACCAGAGAGAAACAGAGAGAGAGAGAGAGAGAGAGAGAGAGAGAGAGAGAAGGTGAGAAAGCAAGCCATCAGATCCAGACTCGAACTGTGGTTAACCATGTGGAAGTCCAGCACCTTAACCACTATGCTACCTGCTGGGTCCCATTTAGTGTACTTCTATGGGACTTTTTCTGGGTTCTTTCATCTGTTTCATTGATCTACATATTAATATCTCCATCATTACCACACTATCTTAAATTTGATAGCTAAATAGCAGGGTTTAATATCAGGCAGAGTGGTTCTTCCTCATGAGGGGTAAATCTGGTCTTTGTCTATACATCTTGAAATCAGAAATCAAGCCCTTGTTTGTCTTTCTTTCTTTCTTTTATTGAGAGATTTTTGCTATGGGGCGTGTGATCTCTCTGGAGAGACAGAACGTTAGAAATCACCCCCCCAGGGGGGATGGCTACATCACAATCTCTTTCCTCCATTTTCTTCTTGTGATTTTGGGTACACATGCACCTGGTATGAGTTTTAAGCCACCAGGTCCGAGACTCAAACCACAGTCTACTACACGGCAGTTCAGCAATGTAACCATTATGCCATCTGCTGAACTCAAAGCCCTTTTTTTCCTTTCAGATATCTTTCTCCCTGCCACAAGAGCCCATGGCCTACAGTGAAAACTCATCTCAGCTTCCAAGATGAGCCTGGATGATCTCGGTTTAATCTCACTGAATTAAAAAATGCAACCAACTGGTGCATGGCATTCCCCTAGCCAAGAAGATCGTTTCAAAAAGGGTCATGCAACTCAATTTTGACTTAGACACAAGGAAAAATTTCTGGGAGATTCTATGAGGGATTATCTCATCCTTAAGGGAGGATAAATGAAAATAATGGTTCCTTTTTCTTCTGGGTATAGTTGTGAACAGAAATGAGACTTGAAAAACTGCTGCGGTGGTATCACTAAGCAAATGAAGGTGAGCCTAGGGAAGGAAAGAGAGAATAGAATCACGAAGAAATAGTAATAGAGATATTGCATTGTACTATAACTGATAAAGTCTACCCTGGGTCTTTTCCAACTTCAGGAGCCACGTCATGTTTTTATTGATTTTACCAGCCTGAAATTAGTATTCTTTTACCAAAAGATTAAACTTTTACTATTTCTATGCTTTGCCTTTTATTTGAAGTTTAAATTCCTGGGCCAGACAGTGTGTAATAGTAATGCAATTCTTTATGATACTGGATTTGCATGGGAGGGTCCTAAGTTTGTGTCCCAGGCCTCCTGTACACCCTCGATGCACACACACACACGTACCCATGATCTCAGATGGTTGAGGCTAGGGTTGGATAAATAAATAAATAAACTTAAAAAAAATTGAAATTGGCATAGGTTGAAAATGGAACATCGTTTCTTTGTAACTCTCCTTGCAACTAAAAGTAGAGGTGGCAGAAGCACCTGGAAACATTTCAAAACTTGTCTGCGTCTCAGCTTCCTTGTTTATAAAAATGAAGACAATAGCATTAGATTATTACGAGAAGTATTAAATATTATAGTTTATCTAAATGATGTACCCATGTCTTTCACACACTATGGGTTAACAAATACAAGTCTCCCTTTCCTTCACACTTTTTAGGTGTTCTGGTGAATATTTCCATAGCCCTAATAGTTCCACACATTATTGGTGTGCTGGAAAATATTCAACTGCCTCTGTAAAAAAAAAAAAAAGAAAAAGAAAAAGCATCCTGATTTGTAGCAATTGTCATTGTTTGTGGTGAAAACCCTTCATGTAGCTGATTTTAAGCAGTCAGCATGATGTTGCTAAATGCAGAGTTGGAAAAGAAAACAGCACAGAATTGCACAGTATTTCCATCATGTAGATATTAATACAATAGTCAAAAATAACTTTAAAAGCAAAGAGAAAAATAAAACAGTGAAACAGAAAGGATTAGTTTTAGACGTTCATTCCTTTTGTTTTTAAATAATTTATTTTGCTGTAGACTTATTTAATTTAGTTTTTAATAATGGCCATAATCAACATCTGTATCATGAAATTAAAAAAAATTTAGCGGGCCTGGCAGGTAGCGTGGTGATTAAGGTGCTGAACTCCCACATGGTTTACCATGGTTCAAGTTCTGGATCTGGTAGTTTGCTTTCTCACTTTCCTTCTCTCTCTTCCTCTCTCTCTCTGGTCAAATTAAAAATAAATAAATAAATAAATAAATAATTATTTTTTTAATGTAGTAATTGGCTATTGCAAGGTATTATCAGCAGAGAAGTTGAGTTCCTTTGTTTTGCCCCATTATTCCTAAGTTACACTCTTTCATGACTTCCAGGAATAAGAAACAAGCCCAATGCCGATTCAGTTCCTCCTTCTGATCTCTCACAGAGCAGGCCCTGATAATACAGCAAACTGGAATTCAGATGTTCAGGGAAGAAAGATAAAAGAGATACGGTTCCAGGGTCCAGTCAGTGGCGTGGTGGTTAAGGTGACGGAATCCCATATAGCCAACGGTGCTGTTCAAGTCCTTGTCCAGGCAGCTTGAGCAACATACTGGGCATGTGTATGTGTGTGCCCAAGATCCTGATAGTAAAATGGAAGAGAAGAGATTGTGGCATAGTCACCTCCTCTGGGTATGATTTATCACTTTCTTTCTCTGTTTCAGTCAGATAAGTGTGTGCATCCTATGGCAAAATTTAAAAAGAAAAGAAGAGAAAAGAAAAGAAAAGAAGAAAAGAAAAGAAAAGAAAAGAAAAGAAAAGAAAAGAAAAAAGAAAAGAAAAGAAAAGAAAAGAAAAGAAAAGAAAAGAAAAGAAGAGAAGATACAGTTTCTATTATCCAGGAACTCACTTTCCATTTGGGGAAAGCACAGATATACAAATGAAAGACTGTGACACAATGTGAAATATTAATAAATGTCATAACACAGAATGGAATAAATGGTGTGGCATCATAGGATGGCCCCTTCCCTCTGGGTGGTTGTGGAAGGGCTGGGGAAGACTTCACATTGGCATGGGATAGCAGTGCATTGGCAAGGAAGAGCAGAAGTAAAGGGAAGATATGGTACAGAAAATTGCATGTACCTAGATATAGAGGCCTGAGTAAGGAACTGTGTGTAGTCTACTGTGATGATAGTGCTTATGCATGTGAGTGCACATGTGTGCACAATTCGCAGGGAAAGAGAGAAAAGGGATAAGACTGAAAGGAGTAGAGCAAGATACCAATGATATTTGAACATGCCAAAGACTTTGGACTTTATTGTGTAGGTGTGTTAGCCCTAGATGATATAGATGATACAGCTAGTGTTTTCTTGTTTTCCTTTTTTTTTTTTCTTGGCTAGAGACACATGTACTTACCAGAGAGAAAGGGAGACTGAGAAAGGGAGGAGAAAGCAAGCACTCCCCTGGAAATGATCATGCTACACAACTTTCTTCTCTCTCTCTTTTTTCTCTCAGGATTACGGACATGCATGCACATGTGCCTGGGAAAGTGAGTAATCACCCCCTTCCCCCAGAGGGGACAGCCACATTGCAATCCTTTCTTTTCCATTCTCCTGCTGAGATTTTAGGTATGCATGCACATGGGCCCAGTGTGATTTTCAAGCTGCCAGGTCCAGGACTCGAACCGTAGTCAGCCATGTTGGAGTTCACTGCCTTACCCATCATGTCACCTGCTGGCCCCTGCCTGGCATGTTTTTTAAGCTACCAGGTCTGGGACTTGAACTGCATGGTAAGCCATGTGGAATCTGGATGCCTAATCACCAGGCCATGAGGCCAGCCCAGTATTTTCAAGTAGGAAAATTACACGCTCAACTATCAGACATAAACTTTTTTTTGCCATTGTGAGTATGACTTGTTGGGAAGAGACCAGAGACAGTGAGCAGCTAGGAGGCTGTTAATAGACAACTACACACTGGTGGGAACAACAGTTAGTGTAATAGCTACGTTACTGGACTCACATGTAGGCGACCGCAGTTCAAGTCCTGGACCCGGTGGCTTAAACTCATGCCGGGCATGTGTGCATGCATGCCCAAGATCCCAAGAGGAGAACGGAGGAGAAGGGATTGCGACGTGGCCATCCCCCCGGGGGGTGATTTCTCACTTTCTGTCTCTTTGTCTCTCTCTGTCTTTCTGGCAAGTGCATGCACCCTATAGCAAAAACTTCTAAAAACAAAATAGACAACTACACACTCAGCTCTACTTAAACTCCAAAAGAATAGCCTTGAAGTCCTGAATTGACACTCGTAATTTTTGCCCAGGACTAGTGAAGTTGGGGTTGCCAACCTCAGAAATAAAGATCGGAACTAGGATAGTTGGTGTGGTAGGTACACATAGAAAACAACAGGTGAACATCTTACAGAAAACAAGGAATAAAAGAAAGAGAGAGTGCTTTGTATTTAGTGAATGAGCCTCTTTCAAGTAGGTAGTGATGCTGTCAATAGGACATTTAGGAGGCAAAGTATGGGAAAGACACTGAGGGGTTGAGTTTAAAATATCCAGAAGATACAAAAATGACAATGTCACACTTGTCATCAGTTACAAATGAGGAACTGAGGTGGGGAGTTAGACAGAAAGGGCAGAATGAAAGGTCTTGCAGTTTGTGAATCATTAGAAAAGAGGGTGGCATTGGTTTCCCTCTGCTGTTACGCAAACTCCTACAAACTTACAGGTTTAATACAACACAAATGTATTAGCTTTCAGAAATCCAAAGTCTTTTGAGACTACAATCAAAGTCAGCAGGGCTGTGCTCCTTCTGCAGGCTCTAGGGAGAGTGTCTGTTTCCTTATCTTTCTCAACTTCTGAAAAGTGCTTTAATTCCTTAGCTCACTGCCCCATCCTCCATCTTCAAAGTGCACACCCAACCTCTGCCTCCTTGGCTCACCTTCCTGATTCTGACCCACCTGTGTGTATGGGGGGGGGGGGGAGAAGATAAAGGGAGGTTGATTAATGACAATAAAATTACAGATAGACAAGAGAAACAATGTCTAGTGTTATAAAGTAGGGAGAATATAGTTAACAACCTACTCAGATAACTTAAACAGAGGATTTTAAAATGCTTCTAATGCAAAGTAATGACAAAGGGTTTGGATGATGGGTATACTAATTACCCTGATTTAATCATTACACATTGTAATATTGTATGGAAAAATCACATTGTACCCCACAACTATGTACAATTATAATATATTTATTAAAAAATACTTGCTGTTCTAGATGATCTAGTATACTTTTCTCATCTCAAGTTCCTTAGCTTAATCACATCTGCAAAGTTGCTTTTGGAATGTAAAGTAACATAGTCACAGGTTCTGGGCTTAGGATGTAGACACCTTAGAGACCACATGGGGCATTGCTCACCCTTCTGTAGGAGAAGAATGAAGAAAGAGAAGGGTTGAATGCAAAAACCAGGGGATCATCAATAGGGTGAAAGAAGAATGAAGATACTTGCACAGTAAATGTATCTTGGAAGTCAACGGATCAAGAAATTTCTAACAGAAGGAATTAAAACTCCCAAGAGCTGAGCCAGAAGATGACATGGTGGTTAAGGTGCTGGATCTCATATAGCTGACCTTGTGGTTCAAGTCCCAGACCCAGTAGCTTGAAAATCACTCTGGGCACATGTGTGTGCATGCCCAAAATCCTGAGAGGAATGTGGAGGAGAAGGAATTGTAATCTGCTCATCCCCCATGGGGGTTGATTTCTCACTTTCCCTCTCTCCGTCTCTGGTGAGCACATGCACCCTATGGCAAAAAGCAAAAACAAACAAACAAAACAGAACCACACAAGCTTTCCAAGACTTTTCCCTGCCACTGACCCTGTTAGCCTACCAGTGTTAGCCTGCTGGTCACCAGGTTTCCCTTCTCTCTGACATATGAAGCCAACAAAAACACCAAATGGTATGTGACACAATCATCTAGGCACTATTTGCTGGTTCCTGATCCAGTTGCTCTCTGGATCTGCGCTAACCAACTCTGGACTCCTAGTTTGACTCCAAGGCCTAATCCAGATTTGATAATCAGGAATGTAGTCCTTGATCTTCCTTTCCAGAATCCAAGTTGACCCAACCTCTGGTTCCCTTCTTTCACTATAGTAGTAGTCACAGCAGCTTTTGAGATGCCTAGAAACCTTAAACAACTTCTTTTCTTTTTTTTTTTTTAAAAGAATTTCTTTAATCCCATTTTATTTATTATGGTTAATTTTTAGTTTGACAGAGAGAGATAGAGAGAGAGGGAGAAAAGTGAGAAAGCAAGCCACTGGGTTCAGGACTCAAACCGTGGTCAACCATGTGAGAGACCGGTGCTTTAACCACCATACCACCTGCTGGCCCCAAGACCTCCAACTTTTAAAATGAGCCTCTTCCTTCCTTCAGGTCCCTTGGGTGGAAGCATAGGGTCTGACATCATCACTTGGTAGCCCCCTACCCCCATTTTTTTGAGAGAGTGGAAAAAAATGTATTAAGGAAAACATTCAGAAAAGATTACTCTATAGTGAGAGCAGCTGCATGAGGGGAGATGGGTGAATAGGTTTTCCTGTTCTCAGGTGGACTGGACATGTGATGATTCACCTGGGGTGAGCTGCCACTGCCTGCTGCTTCCCTAGGTGTAAGCCTCGAGAAGAAGGGGAGAACTGTTACCTGGAAGGTAAGATAGAAGGGCTACCTCACAGGCAGGGAAGCCCTGAAAGAACTTCCTTCTTTACAAAGTAGAATCATCCAGTGAAAGGTTTTCTCAGTTATGCTGGGGTCATGTGCTTCATCTCTGGGACAACTACTTGGCAAGGGGTTGTCTATACCTGGGTTATCTGTCTTCCAACTGTAGAGTGGGATGCTCAGAACTGCAATAATTCCAGGACCATCTGGAATAGGGGAGCTTACTACCCCTAAGAAGAGGGTGTTGTTATAACAAGAAGGAAAGAAAGGATTTCTTTCAGATTTCTGGGCAGGCAACAGATTTCCACCACACCAGGGTAGATTTCTAACCTTTCTACTAAGGACATGATGGAATTCCTGTAGTGTTAGCAAGAACTCTATGCATAGGCAAGCTATCCCAGAGAGGCCAAAGAGTGATTATACCTTTAATTATCTGACCTATAAAGAGTAGATTCCACTACCTTGTACCTCCTACTCACGTGAAGAGAAGAACATATCCTTGTGTCCACTAGCACAATGACTAGCACATAAGAGAGACTCGACAAACACCTGCTGAATTAAAAGAACACGAATGAACACAGATATGTCCATCTCTAATCTATAGGTGCTTTCAGAAGGTAGAGCTATTTTTTTTTAAAGGGAGATTTTTGCTATAGGGCATGTGCACTCACTGAAGACACAGAGAGACAGGGAGAGAGAGAAAGTGAGAAATCACCCCCTGGGGGGATGGCCATGCCGCAATCCCTTCTCTGTCATTCTCCTCTGGAGATTTTGGGCATGCATACACATGTACCCAGCGTGAGTTTCAAGCTGCCAGATCCAGGACTTGAACTGGGGTTAGTTATGAGGGAGTCCAGCGCCTTAAATATGATGCCACTTGCTGGCCCCAGGGCTAATTTTTTTTTAAATGAAGACTTAATAATGTGGACATATCCAGAAGTAGAAGTTTAAAATTTAGAGTTCTAAACTAGTGTGTCAGAAACTCTACCTCATCTTCACACATTGGTTTTAGAAAGCAAGAACATCTGAAAACGTTTGTATAATCTGATTAAGAGCTAAGTAAGAAGAGGCAAGGAGTTAACAATTAGTGGTTTAACACACATTTACGTAAGCTGAAAGGATTTTTCTAAAGATCTTTAAAAAACCTTTGTGAAGTAGGTAACAGGAGGTCTGGATTGATGCTTGAAGTTAACATATCCACCATCCATTCTGTACAGTCTTGTGGCTTTAATGGTCAGAGGATTTTTTGTTTGTTTTGTTTTATTTTTCACCTAAGCTCTGAGGCAACTGTCCTCCATTTTCATCCTAGAAAAAAGTAATTCCCTGGTGTTGTGACACCACCAGAAATCTGGATATCTTTTTTTTTTAAATTTATTTATTTACATTCATTCACTGTACATCATTATAGCATACAAAATGAGATTTTTCCATTCACAGTGCACTGTATATTGGCTCAATCAAGCACATCAAGATGTGTGTTATTGTCAACACTTAATTTTCCATTTCTTGTTTTCTGTATATTTTGCCTTTTTCCCCATCCTTGATTCCCTATCTCACCCTCTGCCATCTCCCACCCACCTCCCACATTGTGTCTGGTATCTATTGTTGCTTTCTCTGCCTCCCCTATTTTATTGTTTCACTAAATATCTTAATAAATCTAAATATTTTCAATAGCAAGCACAGCTGAAATATACATATCCATGAACACAAGTCTGACTTTAGGCATAAACCTCAGTGAGTAGAATGAACTTACTATAAAGTAGCACCTACCTAGGGCTATATAGCTTACTGCAGTCATCAGATAGGTATTTTTAATGCCCTTTTTTTTTTTCTGAAAAATTTTTTTTCTATTAATTTACATTCATTCCCTGAGCATCATCACAACATACAAAATGTGGTTTCCCATCTAGAATAAACTGGATAGTGGCTTAATCAACTGGATAGTGGCTTAATCATGCATGTTATCATCTATAATATTCCATTTCTACTTTCATGTATATATTTTTTTTACCCCATGTCTGACCCTCTGCCCTATTCCACTCTCTTATTACACTATTTCTGCTGTCTACAGTTATCTTCAATTCCTTCTCTTCCGACATTTCATTGATCACACAATATCATAAGTAATCTAACTATTTACAATAGCAAGTTCAGCTGATGGTTTCAAGAAAAGCAGTTTTGAACTGGTAAGGATATTTCCTTGAAACTTAAGGTTTCAAGGTTAGTATTCTGTTCAAATATTAGGTACATGTATCCATTGACAGCTCAAGACAGGACAAAAATCCTTAAAACCGGACAACAGAGCTTAGAAGAAAAGCAGCAATATTTCAGTCAAGTCATAGAATGCTGTTTCATCAGTTCAGTCTCATGTACTTAATTTTCTTCTGTTTCTGTTGAGGTTCGATTTTCCAGATTGAGCTCTGGAATATAATACTCAACTCCAGACTTTGTCCCTACAATTAAGTTGCCCATTTTCTTAATTTCTGAACTCTTGTTTCTGTGTGTCTGCATTTAATTTTACGGACATAGTACTCCCTTAAGAACTTCTTGGCGATCTGGTCTGGTGCTGGTAAATTCTTTCAGGTCTTGTTTATCTAGGAATGTTCGTGTCTTTTCTTCCCAAATGAACGATAACCTTGCTGGGTACAGAATTCTTGGTTGAAATTGCTTTTCCCTTAATACTTTGAATATATTCTCCCATTCTCTCCTCGAGGGCTCGCATTGTTTCCGATGAGAGATCTGCCATTAGTCTGATGGGATATCCTTTGTAGGTAACTTGCCGTTTTTCTCTTGCCAGTCTTAGTATCTTGTCTTTGTCTGTGGTTTTGGTCAATCTGGCTATAATGTGTCTTGGAGAAGATCTTCTTGGATTGGTTCTGTTTGGGGTCCTCTGTACTTCTTGGGAATGGATCTTTGAGTGCCTCTCCAGGTTTGGAAAGTTTTCTTGCAGGATTTCATGGAATAGATTATCAATGCCCTTATGAGTTTCTTTGCCTTCTGGGATGCCTATTATCCGGATGCTCGGACGTTTAATTGTATCTACTATTTCTCGTATATTATTCTCAAATTTTTGGGCCATTTTCTCAGTCTTCATGGTGGATTTTTCTAGGCCAGCAATTTTCTCTTCTACATCTGAGATTCTATTTTCTGTATGATCTAGTCTGCTTTTAATACTTTCAAGGGAAATTTTGACTTCTTGTATTATAGCCTTCATCTCTAACAGTTCCATCTGATTCTTTTGTAATGTAGCAAATTCCTCTTTTAGATCTTGCATGAATTTTCTCACCTCCTGGAACTCTTCAACTCCTTTCTCCTTCCTCTTCAGTAGTTCCTTGTCTCTCTTCTCTTCCATCTCTGTAAGCTTTGCCATTATGAATGTTCTGAATTCTTTATCAGACATTTCCATGACTTCCATTGAACTGTGTGTGGATGAAGAGGAGTTATCCTTTTCTCTTGGAGGAGAGGTATTTTCCTGCTTCCCCATATTTCTTGTGGTCCTGCAACGATTTCTAGTCATCTTGTGGATGGTCGATTTCGTCCCAAACTTGGAAGTTCAATCTGAGGGTTGAGGACACGCGAGTTGTCTATACTGGAGGCTGAATTATTAGTGGGATCTCTTCATTCCTCCGTTTTCCCCAACATGGCTAGATCGCAGGAGCCATGGAGCTGGTTCTTGAAGAAGGGCTGTTCTGTTCCCTCCGCCTCTCCACGTGAGTTGTCTACACTGGAGGCTGAATTATTAGTGGGATCTCTTTATTCCTCCATTTCCCCCAACATGGCTCAGAAATCTGGATATCTTTAATGTGAATGATTCTCTTGGTTACAATATGTATTCTTAAGGAAGATGATATTCTTCCCAAGAAGGCAAAAAGTGGGTTTATGGCATGTGAGGGAAATCTTAGTACAATGATTCATAGCCCCACAAAAGACCAAAGTACATGAAGAGATATAAGTATATTTCTGATAAATTCATAGGAGCAAATTAGAATTAAAAAATGGCTAAAAAGACTCCTTAGAAAAGCAGTAATAATAATAACAAGACTATTATTATTTTGTTTGTTTGTTTGTTTGTTTTTTTGAGAGATTTTTGCTGTAGAGCATGTGCTCTTGCCAAAGAGACAGAAAGACAGAAAGTGAGAAATCACCCCCTAGCGGAATGGCCATGCCGCAATCCCTTTTCAGCAATCCCTTTTCCTTCATTCTCCCCTCAGGATTTTGGGCCAACCCGGTGTGAGTTTTTGTTTTTGTTTTGTTTTGTTTTTTGAGAGGTTTTTGCTATAGGGCGTGTGCACTTGCCAGAAAGACAGAGAGAGACAGAAAGTGAGAAATCACCCCCGAGGGAGATGGCCACCCTGCAATCCCTTCTCCTCCATTCTCTCAGGATCTTGAGCATGCATGCACATGTGCCCGGTGTGAGTTTAAGCCACTTGGTCTAGGATTCGAACTGCGGTCAACTACGTGGGAGTCCAAAGACATAATAGCCATTACAACTGAGTCCACAACTCAAACCACAGTTAACTACATGAGAGTCCAGTGATGTAGCCATTACGCCATCTGCTGGTCCTCAATTATTTAAAAAATTTAGGAAACCCTGGGTCATCTAGGAAGTGGTTAAAATACTAGTACTGGGCACCAGCAGATGGTGTAGCAGTTATGTCGCTGAACTCCCATGTAGCTGATCACAGTTTGAGCCCCGGACCTGGCAGCTTAAAATTCTCTCTGGGCACATGTGTGTGCGTGCTCAACATCCCCAGAGGAGAATGGAGGAGAAGGGTTTTTGGCATGGACATTCACTCTGGGGAGTGATTCTCGCTTTCTGTCTCTTTGTCTTTCTCTGTCTCTCTGGTGAGTGCACATGGCCTACAGCAAAAATCTCTCTCTAGAAAAAGAAAAAATATATCTGTACTGTTCCTTTTCTAATCCTTATACTGCCCCATGGGGGAAAAATATCATACTAGAAGACAGAAGACGTAAAGCTATAATTTTTAGGTTTACCATCAATGTGTTATTTATCTATTTATTCACCAAATATTCAATGAATACCTATGTTCCAGACACTGTATTAGACCTGAAACTATAGTGATAAACAAGAAAAAGCTTTTATTTTCATAGAATTTACATTTGGAGATGGAACAGACAGTGCATTAGCTGAAAATGTCTATAAATAACCATGAGGCTGACAAATATAATTATAATAGCTGCTTAGAGTAGATAAAAATGAATCAAAAGTATATAATAACAAAGGCTATACAGAAATTTCAAAAGGGCAAGAGGAAAAGTGAAGCTTATAGACTGTGAACAGAGATGTTTCCTGAGATAGTGGCAAATGAGTGGATCTCAAGTGGTGAGAAGGGTATGGTCCTGAAAAGATCTGGGGACAGAGCTTTGAGCAGGGAAAGAGCACGTTGGAGATTTGAGACTGTAGTGAGCTTGTGATGCCTAAGAGGTCTGGAATGAGCTGAGTTAGGGAAAGAGATTGACTGGCCGAGGCTGGATCATCCTGGACCTGCAGACAGTGGTGAAGAGCTTGATTTTATTGTAAATGTGTGCTTGTGGGCAAGTCACCCTATTTCCATCCAGTGGCAAGTGTGGGGTGGCAGGGATAAAGCAGCTGAATGGCTCTCACACTGTTGCCTCATCTAATTCAGGAGCTGGGAGAGACAATGTGAATATCTGCAGAGAGGAAAGTGAGGTAGGAAAAGATCTTCAGCCACTTACAATCAGACTGGGGCAAGAAAGAGGTGGGTAGCACCCAGGGCAGGGATGCTGTATCCTCAGAAACCAGAACCTGCCCTCCTTCCACTTTCCATTTTTGAGGTGCACAGGCTGTTTCTCTCACTCTGACAATACACTTCCTATCCTACTTCAGCCCCATTAGTGAGGAAGAGCACAGGATTACAGAGCAGGGGCCTTGAGCTCCAGGACCTCATCTGTTAGTAAGTAACTACGTGACCCGAGCCTGTCCAGTCCTGAATCTGGGCTTCCAGACCCTCATCTGGGACCATGATTAAGAGTCCTTCGAGGACACAACCTCTGTGATTCTATTATTTTTCTTCTTGCCAGAACTGAGGAGGAGTCCAGAGTATTGCATGCAAGCCCACTAAAACTGACCTAAAACAATAAAGCAATTTCCTTTGAAATGGTGGAGAAGAAAAGTTGGGAGGCCCTTGCAGAATATGATGAAACCCAGTCCCAGCTGAATATTAAGTTAGCGAGGGGTCTGCGACTGAGAATTGGGGGTGGGAGGGGGGACGCTGGAAAGAGAAGGGAGATACAGGGTTGAGGAGAGAGAAATTTTAATTGCGATTGTTTGGCCTGCTGATCCTAGGCAAATGACAGGAGCCCCCACGCAGCCCCAGACACAGATATTTGAAAGGCACAGAAGGCTGGGGGATGGTTTGGTCTCTCCCTCCCCTCCGAGGCTGTTTGAGGAGCGGTCTACAGCGCTGACAAGCAAGGGTTTTGGAGGCCATTGAAAAGTTTTGGGCCTAAATAGGGTAGGCAGCTTGGCTTAAGTGTTGCTAAGGAATACCTGGCAACCGGCAACAATAGGCCTTTTAGAGAATCCAGGGCAAACAGTGACCGTGGTAATGGGGTGGGCTTAGGGGTCTCCTTGCCGGCTGGGCCCCTCCTCTCCTCACACAGAGGCCTGGGCACTGGGCTATGTTCCGGAAATTCCCTGCACAAAGCCCCATTCAGTGGGAGGAGGGCCAATGCGTGTGCTTTGGGAGGAGTGGGGGTGGAGACAGGGGTAAGGGGGGAGGGGTAAGAGAAGGAGCTTTACTGCCAAAAAAAAAAAAAAAAAAATCCCTCTCAAGTCCCTTTCTTCTTGCAAAGACTAAAAGAGGCACAGAAAGTGCTAAGTTTGTAAAAGAGGCTGAAAAGGTTCAGAAAAGTAGCATAAAAGGGGCTGGGGAACGCCCCGTGAATTTTGAACAGAGAGCAGAAAAGGGACCCTAAAAAGCAATTAGTGATGCTGCTTGTAAAGGAAGGGGCTGCTGTTTGGGGTGGGGAGCTGAGGGCTGGAAGTAGGGGTGCGGGAGCAGGTAGAAGGCCTGGGGAGCTTGGGAGCAGGTGAGGAAAAGGGAGTAAGGTGTAGCAACAGCGAGGTGAGTGAGGTGTGGAGGGTGGGAACGGAACGGCGGTCCTGAACCCCACTCTGGCCACATGCTGCAGGCTGCTCTCTGCTTGGGCTGTGCAGCTGCCTCAGCAGACCTGGTTTTGTGTGGCAGCGCCAGGAAGGCAGGGAAGCCTGGGACGGTGAGCAGCACCCAGGGTCCGCGCTGTCTCTCCAGCCCCTCTTGGGTCTCTGATAAGCAAAGGAAGCCGGGCCACGCTGATGAGTGGAGACCATGCTCTCCTCACAACTGGGTAAACGGCAGGCAGGATGCTCCGCGGAGCTGGGTGTCTGCCCGAGTTCCTGGGCAGGCTCAGATGACAGCCAGGGGCGGAAGGCAAGGGAGCCAACAAATTAGCACTCTACAAATTCCACGTGCCCGAGCTGCATAACATTCGCGCTCAACACCCTACTCAACGGCTCTAAAGATAATAATTTTACATTTCCAGCAGAATGTGCACAGTGACAATTATCTGTATTCCTACTGTGTCGCAGCATCAACCGATAATCAAGAGAATTATGTTCCAGTTGAAAGCAGATTTAAATAAACAGACACTAAATGGGAGCCAATAATAGATGTACCAAAATAGTCCAGGCAAGGAGGCAGACATGCACATATGGCTAGCTGCTTAGTTGAGGAGGCACGAGGCATCCAGACCCCAGGGTGGACTCTACCTCCCTGTCGGCAGCTCAGCCAGGCTGACTCTTCCTAGCTGTCTCTGCAGACCTGACCAGAGTGCTATCTTAAACTGCTTCTTTCCTCTTTTCCTTCCTACCTGCCTTTTCCATCCTCTCTCTCCTCTCGTCCTTCAACAAATATTCACTATTAATGATCAGTTAGGTATATTTAGGCTCCATGGTCAAAATGAATAAACCCTGCACTTCGCTTTTGTGACCCTCTGCTCAAGATTCGATTGGATTATATCAGCCTTACATGTAGCAGTGCGGGGGCGGGGGGGGGGGCAGTGTTAGCTCTTTCAAGGAAAATCAACTGCTATTTCTGTAAAAGAGGAAAATGAGATGTTGAAGAGGCAAGATTATGAATGTCTTCTACGTGTTTGCTCAATCATCACATATTTATTAGGGATTCTCGCTTGTGCCAGGCACTGTCCTAGGTCCTGGGAATTCAGAGATGAAAGTGCTGGTCTCCATCCTCAAAAAGCTTCCCACCTCGCAGGGAGGAGATAAACAGTCGTAGGGCAGCCAGGCGTGTGTATACAAGGTACAATGAGATCACCAAAGAAGGGCTTGCCCAAGACAGGCAAAGGGAAGGGCAGAGGAGGCAACTGGCTCAGCCTCTGTGGCACAGTTCATAGCGTGTGGGTTGAGGAGCTGGAAGCCATGTGCTGACTTGGGTTCAAGTCCCCATCCCAGTCAGCCTGAGAACACTACTGAGTGCAGCGTGAGTACCCAGGATCCTTGTGGACTGGAGGACCAGAGGGAGTGACTTGCAGTGACCAAGCGCTGTGGAGGGTCTCTCTTTTTTTGTGCACACAGGCTTTACAGTGAATTATCAAATAAATAAATAGGGTCAAAAACCTTTTGGAGGACGTACAACAGAGAAAAGGTGAGAATTTACTCAGGAGGAAGGAGAAGCCACTGTGCATGTGATCAGAGGAAGGGCAGGATAACATTTTTAAGTTAAAAAGGTTCCTTTGACAGCAGTTGGAGGATAGATTGGCAAGGGTGAAGGGACAAGAGGAAGGGGGCAGATGATCACTTTAATGAGGAAAGCAGTGGCAAGGAAGGAATAAGGAGAAAGAGAAGATATTTTGAAAATAAGATTAGTGACAGTTGAGGGGTGATTGGATATAGGTGTAAGGAGGAATATGGGCTTCTGCTAAGTCTATTGGAGTTCTATTTGCTAGGAGAGGGAATGGTGAGAAAATGTAAGGTTGGAGGGAGACAATGGTGATAAAGAGTACATTTTGTGACATACCGACTTAGAAAGCACAGAAAAGTCTACCAGACAATTATAGATACACAGACCCAGAGTGCTAAGGTAAGTAGCTTGGATGGATTTACAAGAATAAGAGAAATTGCCAAGAGAGAAGGTATAGAATGAGTCAAAGCGAAGTAAATGAAAATGAATGCAAGTCGACATTTAAGCTAAATTCAATGAGTCCCTACTGAAAGCCAGGAAGACTCATAGACTTTCTTTTATTGCCTTCATACTGGCATACAGTAAAGGCATTTTATATACTTGGGTAACTAAGTTATCCAATAATGTACCTTCCACAGTGCTCAACAAGTAACTTCTTCCTTTTTTTGCTAAGAGCTCAAGCTGTGTGCTAGACATTCATCATGACATCTTATCTATCTACTTATCTTATCTATCTACTTATCCTACTCATACATAACACATAGAGAAGCTGAACTTTTTTTTTTTTTTTTTTTTTTTTTTGGAGAGATTTTCGCTATAGGGCACGTGCGCTCGCCAGACAGACAGAGAGAGACATAGAGAGAGAAAGTGAGAAATCACCCCCCAGGGGGGATGGTCACGCCGCAATCCCTTCTCCTCCATTCTCCTCTCAGGATCTTGGGCACGCACACACACGCGTCCGGCGTGAGTTTTAAGCCACCGGGTCCGGGACTCGAACCGCGGTCGACTACGTGGGAGTCCAGCGACATAGCCATTACGCTAACTGCTGGTTCCCATTTTTTTTGCTCGCCAGACAGAGAGAGACAGAGATACAGAAAGCGAGAAATCACCCCCCAGGGGGAATGGCCACGCTGCAATCCCTTCTCCTCTGTTCTCCTCTCGGGATCTTGGGCACGCACGCACACGCGCCCGGCGTGAGTCTTAAGCCATTGGGTCCAGGACACGAACCGCGGTCGACTACGTGGGAGTCCAGCGACATAGCCATTACGCTAACTGCTGGCCCCGAGAAGCTGAACATTCTTGATCACTATGATGTACCAGAAACTTTGTTAAACTTTTAGAAACAATGATAGAAGGAAGTTATTGGTTTTTTGTTGTTGTTGTTTTTGTTGTTTTAGATTTTTACTATATGGTGCGTACGCTTGCCAGAGATAGAGACAGAGAGACAAAGTGAGAAATCATCCCCCAAGGGGGTGCTCCATTCTCCTCTTGGGATTTTGGGCACATGTGACTGGCGTGAGTTTAAGCCTCCACATTTGGGACTCAAACTGCGGTTGACTGCGTGGGATCCATTGACGTAACCATTACTCCATCCACTGGTCCTGGAAGTTACTGTTGATTGAGCTTTATGAATGAGGAAACTGAGGCTTAGAGAAGTCCGGCAGTCCCAGCTTTGAAACTTTGCTTGGTTAACTGGAAACTTGCATGCTCTGACTCTAAGTCACATGCTTCTTTCTATCAACAAAGATGCAACATGAGTTGAAGTCTTTATGATCTTGCTCCCTAGCTAGAGAGATGAAACATCCCCTTGCAGTGATGAAGAATAACCACAAAATGCTAAGAAAGGAAAGGGCTTGTTATATTAATTACCAGAAAGACTGCTTAAAGAAGGTTAATTATAGGACCAGCAGTTTTCATAATGGCTGTCACTGGACTCCCATGTAGTTGACCGCGGTTTGAGTCTCAGACCCTGTGGCTTCAACTCATGCCGGGCACGTGTGCATGCATGCCCAAGATCCCAAGAGGAGAATGGAGGAGAAGGGATTGCGGCATGGCCATCCTCCCTGGGGGGTGATTTCTCGCTTTCTGTCTCTCTGTCTCTCTCTTTCTGGTGAGCGCCCAATAGCAAAAACCTCTCCAAAAAAAAAAAGAAGAAGGTTAATTATAACAAAGTTAGACAGACTTAAATTAGTATCCTGCAACTTATCTGTTGTACAATGTTACATGCTATAAATCTCAGTTTTCCTCAACTGTAACATGTGTGGGAACTATCTTCTTCACAGGTATACTTCTGCCTTCTACCCTATGAAAAGCCATGCTGTAGAAAGCTCAGTAACCAAGGTGTACATTCACATTGTAGTAATTCTCCTTTCCTCTTCGTTTTTTTTAAGGATTATTTATTTTATTTTATTTATTATTATTTCTTAATATGATCAGAGAGAGAGAGAGAAAAGGAAAGGAAGAGAGCAAGCCAGCAGATCTGGGAGTCCAGCGTCTTACCAACTATGCCACCTGCCAGCCCCTCACTTTCACTTTAATAGAAAAAATAAACACTAAAACTCAAAACAAAAGCAAACTGAAAAAGGACTTGCAATTCAAAAAAAATGCACCAAGAACATAGGCATGTGGGGGCCAGACGGTGGTGCTGGGGTGATATGTGATACTCTACAACACAATCGCAGACGAGAAGGCTCCCATTTCACATTTGGGGCCTCTCTGAGTTTACACTTTTCTGTGAGGTGGAGCTGGCTGGAGGCAGGAGTGGACTGTGGCATCAAGGCCCTGTTGGGGATGTTGTCTTTCTCTCCCTTTCTCTCTCACTCTGCCTCATTCACGTAAGAAAGAAATAAACTAAAAAATGCCTTCAAAAAGAAACTAGGACTACATTTACTTGTTGAAGTATTCATGATAAAATAAATGACATAATTGTATGAAAACGCCTGTTTGTAAATATTAGAAAAATCCAACAAAGAAGATTGTGTGACAATGTGTAAGCTTTCATGAGAGAATGGACTATTTCTCTTTGTAAGAAAACTATAATTAAGATAAAGAAGATTAGACATTCTAGTTCCTATTTAGAGATTTTTTTTTAAAGTTTGTATTTAGTTTGTATTTATTGTTACTTTGTAACTATATATTACTATAATTTAAAGTTATCTAATCTACTAGGATAAAGAAAGCAATCTGCTCTATTAATTTATTTGTCCAGGAGTAATTAAAGTTAAGAAAGATATGATTAAATTCTCTGCTTGTATTTAGCATTTTTAGAAAATATTTTTGTCTTTTTGGAATAATGCCTCATTTACTTGTAATAAAAGTGAATAATTAAAGGTATCTGTGTTTTTAATAACTAACTTTTCAGGACCACAGACAGCTCAGCATATTTTAGTTACTTCCGCTCCCTGTCCAAACCATTTCATTTCATAGCCAAAAGTTAAATTACATATGCATTCTAATGATACAGTCTTTGTTTTCAAATTTATGTTTTTACTCTAAAAAAAGGCAGAGTCAGCAGGTGTCATGGTGGTTAAAGTGGCTGAATTCCACATGGCTGACTGTGTGGTTCAATTCTTCAACCCAGCAGCTTGAGAAACAAGCCAGGCACATGTGTGTGTGTGTGTGCCCCAGATCCTGAGAGATGAATGGAGGAGGGATTGCAGCATGACCATCTTTGCTGGAAGGTGCTTTCTCCCTCTCTTTTTCTTACCAGAGAGCACAGGAACCCAATAGCAAATTAAAAAAAAATTTTTTTAAAAAGGCGTGCTTTTCTTCACATGTAGGTCTTCAGATAATTTTTCCCACTTTTTTTAATTTCGAGAGGATAGATGCATTTGTGTGTGTGTGTGAGAAAGAGAGAGAGGAAGAGAGAGAGAGAGAGAGAGAGAGAGAGAGAGAGAGAGAGAGAACTCCCTAACGAAATGTGGTGACACTGAAATCCTTTTTTCTCCACTTCTTCATCTTGTCAGGATTTTGAGTATACATCTATATGTACTAGGCATATTTCTCAAACCGCCAAGGGTGGGATTTGAATTGTGTTCAGCCATGTGGGATCTGGCTTCATTAACCATTATGCTATGGGTCCAACCTTGGTTTTGTCCACTTTCATTCATTTTTGTTATACTGTTTCAATTTTTAAAATTATTATTATCATTTTTTAGGTCTTTGCCATGGGGCACGTGCAATTGCTAGAGAGAGACAGATAGTGAGAGGGAAAGTGAGAATCACTCTGAGGGGGATGGCCAAACCACAATCCATTCTCTTCTATTCACCTTCTGGGATTTGGGGTATGTATGTACAAGTGTCCGACATGGTTTTAAAGCCACCAGGTCTGAGACTTGAATCATGGTTGGCCATATGGAAATCCAACACCTTAACCACCATGCAATCTTCTGGCCCATTCCATTTCAATTTTAATTGCTCACTTTAAATACACAACAATGAGGGGTAAGATTACCCAAGATCTATATTTTCCTCAGATTTTTTCTTCAAAATGTCCTTGGTGCTTTAAAGCAACATTTTTATGAGGTTAAATGTGCAGTTGAAAGGGAGATGTTGGAGAAAAAGAAAGTCTACAAAAGATCACAGTAGTATTATTTTTTATTTCCAGTTTCTGAGGAGTAAAAAAGGTATTTAATTCTTACTTTTGTATTGGAGTTTCTCTAAAGGTGCAATGGGAGAGGACCTCCTGGATTAAGAATTCAGGATGGGGTTAAGAAAGAAAGAAAAACATGAATGAAAAGAGTAAAGAGGCAGTTGGATATGGGTTGGTATAGTTAGTTATATCATTTACTCACAACTTTCGGTTGCTACTGAGAGAAGAAACTGAGATGAATGATAAAAGAGAATTTATTGTCCATATATAGGAAATGATGAGTATAGGAACAGCTGTATCCAGCTGCTCAAAGTATGTGTTATTAGATTTATTTTTCTTTCCGTGTCTCAGCTGGCTTTTCTCTGCATTGATTTCACTCTCAGGAAGGTCTTCCCCTTATGCTAGAAAAGCGGGAGCTACTAGCTATTGGCCTACATCTTGTCTGCACCATAACTCCTGAGAGATTTGGGCACAAGTCCCACTTGATTTTACAGACCAATCACTGTGGTCAGGGGATGGGACACACTGATTGGGTCAGATGAATCATGTGCCAATTTGCGGAGCTCTGGATTGGATGCAAAATGGCCATGTGGGCTGATTAGAGGGAAGAAGAGGTTCTTCAAAGGACCCATGGGGTAATGGATGATAGGCAAGCAAAAACAACAGATGGCCTGCATTGGTTTGCTACTGCTGCCATAAAAATAAAATATAAAAACAGGGGCCAGCAGGTGGCGTGGTGGTTAAGAGTGCTGGACTCCCACATGGCCAACCATGGTTTGAATCCTGAACTCGGCAGCTTTCTTTCTCACTTTCTCTCTCATTCTTGCTCTCATTCTTACTCTCTCACTCTGTTTCTCTCAGGTCAAAATAAAATAAATAAAGTTAAATAAATATATAAAAACAAACAAACAGAATTTAAAAAAGCATCACAAACTGGGTGGCTTAACAACAGACATGTATTGTTTCACAGTTCTGGAGGCTGGAAGTTTGAACTTGTGATGTCAGCAGGGTTGGTTCTTCCTGAAGGCTGTGAGTGAAGGATCTGCTTCAGGTCTTCTTTCTGCATCTCTTCACGTTCTTTCCTTATATGAGCATCTGTCTCTATGTCCATGTTTCCCCCTTTTATAAGGCACCAATTAGATTAGATGAGGGCTCACCCTCATGACTCATTTGAATTTGATCACTTCTGTCATTAATAATTTCACATTCTGAGATACTGGGGAGTTAGGACTTCAGTGTATTTCTTTTTTGGGTGTACACAATTTAATCCGCAGCATGCTTCCACATTAAATCTACTTTCTTTCCTGGTCAAGATAGCCTTTACTCTTTTTATTTAACCTTCTGTTATAGGAAATGTTTTTTTACATAGAGAGCCTTTTGTCAGTAGCAGGTAGCGTGATTTCTCCACACTGTGTCTTCCAAATCTAAAGAACACAATGAACAGATTATTCATGGCAAAGTTTTTTCTTAAAATGTAGATGTGTGTTTAAGAAAGGGGCATGATATATAAATAAATGGGTGCAATTAACTTTGCAACAGTTTTCTTTTTTAACACAAATTGGTGTTTCTAAGAGATTTTTCATTAAGAAAAGAACATTCCCTGATTGCACATGCTTGAAAAATGCTTCATATGTCATCTCTCTCTTGAAGAATTATAATGCATGTTAGCCTATCATGGTAAACTGATTATATTAATGTCCCAAGTATTCATATCTTCTTACACACATGTTCTTCGCAATGTAACTTTGCAGTTCTTCCACCTACAGGTAGACCATATTTCCATCTCCTCGATCCATCTTTTGGCTGTGTGCTGCCATGGACAATAGCATGTCAGCCAACCCGAGGCTCTTGTGCTTCTGCACTTTCTCTTTCGTTCCTCTGTTTTTCTCTTGCAGCTAGTCTACTGGGAGTGTAACACATGGAGCAGAATCTAGGGGCCTTGCCATCATGGCCACGGTTCTGTTAGAGCAAACACCCCCAATCCCATTCAGCTTATCCCATTCCAAAACATGAGCCATGAGAAATGTCTCCCCCACTGAGGTCAATGAAGATGCAGTGGTAATGAACTGCTCTGTGAGGCTGGATCCCCATGAGAAGGCTCCTGGTTCACATCCTGGGACCTCCTCTGCATGTTCAGTACATGCACATGTGTCCATGGTCTGGGCTGACTGAGGCCAGGAGTGGATTCGGCATGAGGACACTGTTTTAGGACTTTCTTTCTGTCTCTCTATCTCTCAGAAGAAATAAATAAATAACATTTTAACAAATATCTCCCACTCATGAATTCTTAATCATATGGCCCCATATTCCTTATGTAGAGGTGCACTTGTGACCCAGGCTGGCCCATTTAAATGTATCATCAGCCTGGGCCCAGTAATCCCTCCAGACAGGGTCAATCAAGTCCTCATTTAGGGATTTATATTGATACTGAGAGAGTTCAGTTTGTTATCTCTAGCCTTAAAAGAAATACAGCCATGGGGTTGTGAGGATCCATTTTTACCGTCAAAAAAATGGAATCTTCCAAGAAGAAAGCCCAAACAGTGGCTGATGGAGCTGATAAATGCACCAAGGAGTCAGAACCCTAGTGCTGTTATTTGAATCCCTGGATACTGCCTGTAATTAGAGTCACTCTCTGGATTTCCCCGTCTAGAGAACAAATAATTCCCTCTTTGCCTTGGCTAGCTCCGAGGGAGTTTTGTGCCTTGTAACTGAAAACGTCTTGAGCTCCCTTGGTGTGGAAGCTGGGGCTAGAAATCAGGTTTTCTGTTCCAAATTCAGGGGCTCTTTCCCTCATCCCATGAAAATTTATGAAACAACCACAAGTCAGGTGGCAGATAAATATTTACTGAGAAAAAAGAACATATAGTTTTTGGGAGGTGGAGAGTAAAATCACATGACCCTGGAAAGTTATGGGAAGTCTAACAACAGGGGAAGTTACCCGTGCTTCTTTCTGGGCCCCGAGGACAAGTTTGGTCAAAACCTTATGGTGATGATCAGAAACCAGCATCATGAAGCTAGTGAGGCATGGCAGTGAGAGCAGCTTCTCCTAAGACCAACACAATAACAAGGTTCCACACGCAGGCCCCCCAAGTTCAATGCCAGCTCTATCACCTACCAGCTGCTATCATTTGAATGTCTCCCTAAAATGCAGGTGCTATCAAAGTGATAGTGTTATGAGATGGGACATTTAAGAGATGGCTAGGACATGGGGGCTTCTCCATCATGATGGGATTAAAGCTCTTATAAAAGAGGTTTAATGCAGCATAAGGCTATCTTGCCATCTGTCTTCTTCCATCTGAGCACACAACCTTCCTCCCTTCTGGAAGGTGTTGCAATAAAGCACCACTTTTTAAACAGGAGCTTTCACCAGACAGCTGAAGCCGATGGTGCCTTGATCTGGAACCCCCAGACTGCAGAACTGTAGGAAGATAAATTTCTGTTCTTCATAGATTACCCAGCCTCAGACATTTTTGTCATAGCAGCACAACAAAACAACAAAACACTAAGACATCAGCTGTTTGACTTTGGACAAACCCATTAATCTTCTAAGATTCAGTTTGCCCATGTATAATATAGCTAATTTCTCAGTGAGACGTAATAAAGATTATAAAGATATACTCCATGTCAAGTACTTAGTATAGTGTTTGGTACATAGTTGGAGCTCAGTTTATATTTATTATTGCTATTGCCATTATTGGTTAAAATGAACAACCAGGTATTCCAGTTGTAGATCTAAGAACCTCAGCAGGCAGAGAAACAGAACTACTGAAATTTAAGGCTGATGAGAGAGGATAAGAGTCTTCTGAGTAAAACATTATTGATTTTCTTCTATGCTTTGTTTTCCAGATTTAAGGTTTTTTTTGTTTTGTTTTGTTTTTTGGTTTTTTTGTGTTTTTTTTGAGAGGTTTTTGCTATAAGGCACATGCGCTTGCCATAAAGACAGAGAGAGACGGAGAGACAGAAAGCGAGAAATCACCCCCCCAGGGTGGATGGCCATGCTGCAATCCCTTCTCCTCCATTCTCCTCTCAGGATCTTGGGCACGCACGCACACGCACACGCACCTGGTGTGAGTTTAAGCCACCGGGTCTGGGACTCGAACTGCAGTCAGCTACATGAGAGTTCAGTGACATAGCCATTTCACTAACTGCTGGTCCCAAATTTAAGGATTTTTATCTTCTTTCAAACTGTTGATAGGTTCATTTACCTACTGTTTGAACTGAATCCTAAACTTTTTCCTGGCTTTAAGTCTTAAGCAAATTTCTCTTAACATTTTTTGATTTTGATCTATTAAAACTAAAACCCTGTTTCTTGAAGTTAAAAACTGTATTTAAAAAATACCTATTTAATAACTATAGTAAGCTATATAGCCCCACCTAGGTGCTACTTTATAGTATAAACCTCATTGAGGTTTATGCCTGAAGTAAGACATGTGTTCATAGATATGTATATATCAGCTGTGCTTGCTATTGAAAGTATTTAGATTAATTAAGATCTTTAGTGAATCAATCAATTGTGAAAAGGCGTGGAAAGTAACTAGGTATCAGAGACAGTTATGGGAGGAGGGTGGGAAATGGTAGAGGGTAGGAGGTAGGGAATCAAGGGGAGGGAAAGAAGCAAAATATATAAGAAAAAAGAAATGGAAAATTATTTGTTGATGATAACATGTATGATAATAACTTTGAGCCAATATACAGTGTATTCTGGATGGAAAAATCTCATTTTGTATACTGTAATGGTGTACAGTGAATGAATGTAAATAAATAAATGTAAAATTTAAAAAAAAGAGTAAATCTGGGGCTTTGAAAAAACAGATGCCAAAATGGAATTCAAAGTGAGAAAGATTAATTGGGGAAAATATCTATGAAGTATAAAGAGAAGATGGAGGGAGGGACCAGGAATAGGTGAGATCTTCAGACTATAACGCAAGTAGGACTTCTGTAATGGACAACAGGGGATAAAGGAAGACTGGACAGAAGGAGGCTCAGTGTAATTCTTTTCCCTTCACCTCTTGAGATTTTGGGCACTCATGAAGTGGCCATCCCCCACTTGAGGTGATTTCTCACTTTACTCTCTCTCTCTCTTTCTCTGGTGAGTGCATGTGCCCTATAACAAAGTAGAAAAACAAGACAAAACAACAAAAAAGAGCCTTAGATTGCAATGCAGCTCTGAGGAGGGCTAGGCCCAGAGCGAAGACTCCTTATTAGAGGAGCCCTGCGCTCCGCAGAGCACCCTGGGTCAAGGCCTCAACTGGGCTGTCGTTAGCTGGGTGAAGCCTGGGAAAACATGGCCTTACTGGAATGCTGCTGAGGTGGATCCCACAGATGCAGCATCCGGGGCTGTCAGTGCACTACACTCCTCGAAGAAGGGTCTCCTGCGTGGAGGCTTGAGCACCACACTCCCACAGCTGTAGGCCTTGGAGCGTTTTCCTGGGAGGGCTCTTTCTTGCTCAGTATCTCCAAGGTACTTGGCAGCCTGGCAAGGCAAATAGGTAGCAATGGGAGCAGAGCAAGCTCGATTTCTCATCTTTCTGACCATTTCTCATTCTCCCTGGTCTATCACCTTCTGCCTATATATTTTTTTATTTTGTTTATTATTATTATTATTTGCATAATTTTATCTTGTATAGTTCCTTGCTTCTTTCCTGGACACTTCTTTGGTCTATTTTCAGCACAATACTCAGAGCTATCTTTCTTACATCAGTCAGACTATAATATCTTGTACTCAAAACCTTCCAAAAGCATTCATTTCACTGAGAAAAATCCTGGTATTGGCCTGAATACCTGGCTCCTTTGACTTCCCTTTACGCTTAGACCTCCTCTCATTCTTCACCTCTTGCCCACCCTTTCTAGCTACGTCCTCTTTTCTGCTATTCCCTGAACAAGCTGAGAAAGACTCCACTGGCGCTTCCTGCTGCTTGCTGCTCTCCTGCATGGAATGTAGATACCCGCATTTATTTTAGATTTATTCCCTCACTTTCTTCTGGTCCTTGCTCAAATGTCACCTTTCCAGTAAAGCCTCCATGGGCCACCCAATCTAAAATTTTAACTTCTCTATCCCCAGCAAATTCTTTCTAGTTTTATTTTTCTTTACAGCACTTTTACTATAATATACAAACACACACTATTATTTTACTTATGATGTAGATTTATTTTTCCCCCTAGAGTGTAAGCATGGTGGGAGGGATTTGGGTTTGTTTTCTTTACTGCTGTGACTTTTGTCGAATGAACGAACACCAGGAGACAGAGGTAAAAACCAAGGTTATGTGGTAAAAGGAAAAAAGCACAGGATTGAGAGTAGGTGAGATTAAGTCCAGTTCTAGCGTTTACTCATTGCATGATTTTGGAAAGAATCACTTGTCATTGGTAAGCCCCATTTTCTACATCTGTTAAATGGGGATAGCAATAAATATCTCGCTCATGGTGAAAGCCGACGGAGGTAAGAGCAACAGCATGAGTGTTTTTGTTCCTGTTTCTGTGGCCTGATGGACACTGGCATGTGTGGTCTTCAAGGGAAGTGCTGAAACCATTTACAATCCTTCCAGGACCACTTTACACACTGGGTTTTTATCATTAATCAAAGACTTCTCCTAATGCCAATTTTTCATTCATTCATTCATTCTGTAAACTTAAGCAAGGATCTGGACCCCAGTTTCTTCATTTGTAAAAAAGGAATGATAGTATCAACCATGTCTAGCTTGGAGGGATAAGATTAAATGTAGCTCAGTTTGTGAAATCCTTCTGAAAATCGGAACCGTCTACACACATGCAAATGAGTCAAGGTAGTTAATGATACTGGAGTTCAGTGTTGGAGTTCAGCGTCCTCCACAGTGAAAGAACCTGAAAACAGGAATCAAAGCTGGCAAGGTTTCTATATCTAGTCTTTCCCAACTCAGCTCCTCCCGCTCAAGCCTGCTGAAGACACTGAAATGCTAGTTGGTTGACAAGTACAGACTTGTATATCCTTTGCATTCCTTAAGTTTATTTTGGTTTTCAATTATTTGTTTTTCTTTTTTAATATTTATTTATTTATTTTTGTTCCCAGAGGGTATGAATGCTTACCAGAGAGAGAAAAGTCACCCCCAGTGGGGCATAGTCATGCCACAATCCCTTTTCCTTTGTTTCTCCATCCTGTCAGGAGTTTGAGCATGCATGTACATCATCCCAGGACTTTGAGAATGCATGCGAATATACCTGATGTGTTCAAGGCCCTAAGCTAGCATGCAAACTGCAGTGAAACATGTGGGACCCCGCTCCCTAAGTGCAGTGTATAACCACTGTGCTACAAGGCCAACCAATCTCTCTTTCTCTTTTTCCTTTCTTTTTTTTAATTGTCAGAGGGTAGATGCACTTGCCAGAGATACACACACACACACACACACACACAGAGAGAGAGAGAAAGAGAGAGAGAGAGAGAGAGAGAGAGAGAAAGCATCTCCTAATGGGATGTGATTACACCACAATCTCTCCTTCTCCATTTCTCTAACCCATTGGCATTTGGGGCATGCTCACACACATATCCAGCATGTTTTTGAAGCCACCAAGTCTAGGATTTGAATTGCAGTCAACCATGTCGGATCTGGCTGCCTTTTACCTCTGGACTATGGGAGTGACCCCAGGCCAATTTCTTTTCTTAATCTATTAGATCTATCTTGAATACTTAGGTCACTGTGTTTATGTTTGGGCTACCTTCTGAAATAATTTTTAAGTGTATATATTACATAAGAATAGTAAAAATCAAGAAAAATCTTGCTCGAAATAACTCTAGAGTTAGAGTTTCATGTTAGTCTACAATTTAACACACAAAGTTATCATGAATAATGTGCCTTCGATTCCTTCATTTAAAAGCTGTATGGTTTCAGGCAGGGTGGTGCCTTCCCTATTGTAAGAGCTATACGGTTTTATGTCTCCGATGCAGTGCTACATGCTTTTACCTTTTTCTGAGAAAGGCTGTCCCTCCTGCCATTTCAGCGTGCTGTCCCAAATGAACATGTAAACAGGGCACCATCATGTATACATGGGAAAAGACGACCTACATATAGGGTGTTAACAGTATGGTATTAAAAGTACAATTTCCACCCTTTCTCCCAATTAAAGCTAACTCATCTGTGATTTCAGCCTTCCGTTTGAAAAAAATAAAGTCTAACGATAATTGGAGCACAGAGCTATTCGCTACTGTACTTCAATCTGGAAATAATTGTCTTTGTTCAATTAGGAATCTGCATTTTCATGCAAGTCTTCACAGATTATTTTGAATGGAGAATATACTCTGATTAAGAGCTATCCTTGGAAGGAGGGAAAAAAAAAACAACAACAGCAACAACAACAAAACACAAAACAGCAGCCTGAAGTCCTCATCCCCTTGTAGAGTTTAACATCTCGTTTTCCTCTAACAGATGGAGAAGGATGTCATATAAGTGACATTTTAGAGTTATTTAACATGGCAAGAATCTCCCAGGGCATTCGTATAGGGCTCTAATTTTTTTCAAAAACTCCTGGTAGATAATTATTTCGAGTTGGACTTGGAAATGTGTCAATTTCTGAGTTCCTCATTTAATTTGTCATATGGTAATGACCAACTTTTATATGGAACAAAATCTGACCACCATTTATTTTGGACACTCATGGAATCACTTACTCTTCATGATGCCTTTAAAATATGGAGCATATATAAATCTTACATGAAACCTTGAGATTTAGGAATTGTTATTCCCATACCACAGATGAGGGCAACAAAGATTAGTAAATTTGTGTGATTTTCTCAAGGCCACCTAGTGAACCATTGCCATTGGTGCAACCAAGAGTCAGCTGCAGGTTTGGCTGGCTCAAGTGTTCATATTCTCTCATGACTTTGATACTGTCTTTTTATTAGTTTAATATAGCCATAAGAGGTATGCTTGTTCACAATGTTAAGATGCTATAGACAGAACAATGAAAAATGCCAAGTCAGTCTATGTCTTTGTTATAAACTACACTGCTCCAATGATTTAAAAAGTGCCTATATTTAGTATTTCTGGTTGAAAAGAAAAGATATACTGATTATGAAAGCATGTTAGCACAATAACAACTTTCTTAAATAGTACGAGGTACTATTCATATCAAAATACGGCTTAATCCTTTCTCCAAGATAGATTTCTTTAGATACCTTCTCCATTTGTATAACCCTTCATTCAAAAATAATTAAAGGAGAAAATAAAAGAATTACTTTCTTAATAATCCAGAGAAGTAGGCAGGATTATATGAAATCCATATGTCACACATACATCATGTGTGTTTGTTTTAACATACACATGCAAATGAAAAAAAAAAATCTCATTAGTGCAAGAAGTAGAAACCTGGCCAAACCTTTCATTATGCCTTTTAGAAACATTATACAGGCATTGTAAATCTCTACCTTTGATGCAAAGCGAGTCCTTCTCTTTCATAATACTCTGGTAAACCTACACATGAATGTTTTCCCATTCTTCTCTGTCTTTGACTATGCCGTTTCATAACGACAAGAAAAAAAAGATTTACTTAAGCACCTGGATGGAAAGCGATAGCTAACCCAATTTTTCTTTTTGAAAATATAGAGAGTTAGCATTTGAGAGATTTCAGGTCAATTAGGGCTTGTAAGCAAAAGTGATAACTTCTACATTTCATGCTGAACTCGATTCTACTGTGGAGTGTTTGTTTGGAGCCATGGATAGGTGGGAGGAATGTAACATGTTCTTTTTCTTTTTAATTTACCTGCTCTGGGACCAGCAGGTGGCATGGTGGATTAAGGTGCTGGACACTCCCACATGGCTGACCAGAGTTCACGTCCTGGACCTGGTGGCTTGCTTTCTCTCTTCCCCTCTTCCTCTCTCTATCTCTGTGTCTCTCTCTCTGTCAAATTAAAATAAATGAATGAGTAAATATGCCTGCTCCATAGGCTGTGACAGGTGTGGAGATATCTTCTCCATAAAGACTGGAAGCAATGTTCCTCACCTTCATAGGAACTTGCCATCTGGTTCTGAGGGCTAGAGATAACTCAGTCTCTAAGTTAGCTCACTGTCTGAGCAAACACTGATAAGTAATTCTGATTACACTACTCCATGGGGCAGTCAATACGCATCTGTATTTGGCCACTCCAAGAGAGCTCTTCAGAGGCCTCTAGGAAAAAAAAAAAAAAAAAAAAAAAAAGTAGAGTTCTAATTGAATTAACCTATCTTAAACCACAGCACATTACTTAAGGAGAAAGGGTCAAGCTTTTAAGGCTACATAAAAACAGTAAAAATACATTTGCATGGTATCTAGATCTTGCCCATTTAACCCTTGGTCTCCTATAATGAAATGCCTGATTTGATTTCGGCCTTGAATACTCTATATAGGATGAATAACTTTATTCATTAAATGTTTCTTCTCAGGAAAAATGGTGGTAAAGTTACAAAGTTACTAAGCTGCCCAGCTAAGTTTTGTGTCTTAAAAAACCAAATAGGTGTATCCATCAGGCCAAAGGAGGTATAAAGTGGTGACCTGGATAATTTAGTACAAAAGATATTTCTTCTTCTTGCCCTATTTCTCTGGACTGGATTCCACAATTGATCAAATTGACCAGAGAGTTCCTTAGATCTCCATTTGGCCCTGCTCCTGTGGCCATAACCATTTGAAATGGTTATTTTGTGTAAGCCGCATTGGAGTGAGAAGAGTTCTGATTTGGTGAGAAGAGAATGAGATGCTTGGAATGTAGCATATGTAGCATGTCTAGATTTCCCAGGGCCTCCTGAGATTACACTGCAACAACAAGGTGACATAATTAAGTGGCACAGCAGTAAGAACGTAAGCCTACAAGCTGTCTCCTGGGAGCACAGCAGCTTCAACACTTGAAAAGATGTCTCATTGAAGGTGAATAAACGGAAGTTATCTCAGTTTGGGGAAATAAAACATAGTTCCCTTGAGAACATAGCCGTCTTCTCTGAAAGGAGCACACATAAAGAGAGAAAAAGCTTTCGGAAAGAGGAAACCACTATTCATTCCATCCTCATCCCCCTTCTCAGTGTAAAGGAGATAGTCAAAATTTGTAGAGTGGAACATGAAGGAGATGGGGTACTGCAGACTAAATGCTGTCTTCCCCAAATTCATATGTTGAAACACTAACCCCAAATTGATAATATTTGAAGGTAGGGGGATCTTTGGGAGGTACTTGAGATGGGAATAGGTCATCAGGGTGAGGCCCTCATGTTGGGATTAATACCCTTATAAAAAAGGAAGAGACAGGGGCTAGCAGGTGGCATGATGGTTATGGCTGGACTCCTACATGGTCAGCTGTGGTTCAAGTCCTGGACCTTGTATCTTGAAAATTATCCTGGACGTGTGTGTGTGTGTGCATACATAAAATTCAAGGAGGTGAAAGGATTACAGTGTGGCCCTCTTCCCTTTTATCGTCTCTCTCTGTCTCTCCCCAGCAAGCACATGTACCCTATGGCAAAAAACAAAAATAAAAAAAATATAGATATAGGAAGAAAGAGACAGGAGAAAGCTACCCTCTCCTCTCTCCTTCTTCTGGCCTCCCTCCCTCCTTCTCTCACGGGCGGACCCACCCAGAGGATAGTCATCAGCGAACCAGGAAGAGGCCCCTCACGGTGTCTGATTGCACCTTGATCTTGAACTTTCCAGCTCCTGGACCTGTGCAAAATAAATACTTGTCATTTAAATTACCTATCTACAGTATTTGGTTGTTGCAGCCCAGCCATGACCAAAACACGGTCAACATTGTTTTAGGAATAGAAGCTTCTCTTCTACCACCCACTTCACCGGTAGACAAAACTAGTTGACCATGTTTGTACCACGTCATGTCCTGATTAGACCAGGATAGATACTTGAATCAAGGTTAGAATATCTTGGCTGGCCTACAACCAATCAAATCCTCACTGTTGAGAGGACTAAGGTCATGATAGTTAAGAGAAATAGTCCCGTGGTAAACCAAAAGTAGATGCAAACTGAGTTGGAAAGGCAGAAGTGACCTGTAAAGTAAAAACAATGTCAGTTACTCCATAGAGAAATTAGTGGACGCGTGGTCACAGATGCCAAACCCAATTCCCATTTCGTTACCGACAAAGTGCAGACGAACCTAATTTTCTTTTTAAAGAAGTATGCAAGTGTGGCTCTTATAGCATTATAATACTCTACTTCCCACACTTTTTAATTTTAGCTAAGCTAATTTCAACAAGATTTTTTTGGCTTACAACTAATTAATCCCTGAAGAAGACAAAAGTCAAGTATGTAAAGATAATATCCTTGGTGTTTGAAGATTATAGAAAATAAGAAATAAAGAGGGAATGGATTTAACACTTATTAAATGTCTTCCATGTGACATTTGGTAGGTATATTACATATTTTAGTCTTTTTAGTGACTGTATCTCAAGAATAGTTTTATGTTCATCATATAGATAAAGGAAATAAGTCTCAAAGAGCTTAATAAACTTTCCTGAACTCTTGAAGTATCAGGATTTAAACTCATGACTGCTTGGCTCTAGAGTCCCTTGCCTAAACACTGCCACTAGACTTTGAAATAATACAAATATTGGTACCAGGTAGCAGCAAGACACTCAGAAACAGTGAAGACATAGATCACTATAGAGTCGGTTAGTTTTATGTGTCAACTACAAGGGTATTTTTAGATGAAGTTAACATTGAAATAGATAAACTTCAAGGAAGCAGATTGTCTTCCATAATGTGGATGGGCTTTATCTAATCAGGTGAAGGCCTGACCAGAGCAAAAAGACTGGCCTTCTGGAATAAGACGTAATTATCCAGCAGGTTGCCTCCGGGCCTCATTTATACCATTGGCTCTCTGGCCTCTCTGCTTGCCGGCCTTTGGTCTGCAACTACAGCCTCAGCTCTCTTGGATTTCTAGGCTACTACACTAGAGATTTAAACTTGCCTCCATAACTGTGAACCAAAAATAATCTATTTCTAAATATATAAACATCCTATTGGTTCTGCTTCTCTGAAGAAACCTGGTTAATACACTATAGAAAATACTTGATCAGAAAATCAAGGTTGCAATTCCAGGCTGATCTCGGAGTATATAGTTTCTAGTTTAACTGTTTGATATAGCCTTCTTGTCCTCTGCTTGCTGTTGGCATGATGAATTTACTTCCATCTTTTTATTTTATATATATATATACACACACACACACACACACACACATATATTTGTTTATATATGTAAAAATGTATTTTTATAGGTTGCAATAACTCTTGCCTTTTAAATCAGTTTTGACTGACCCTACCTTTTAATTGACGTTTAGTTTATTAATATTTAACTTGTTAGTAATATAGATTTTGTCCTACTATTTTACTTTTTTTTTTTTTTTTTCTATTTTGTCCTTCTCTTCCCTCCCCCCACCCCTCAGCCACCCATTTCTTCTATCTGGATTTCTTTTTCATTAATTGTAAAGTTGTTTTATAATTCTATTTTAATTAATCCAGTGACTTTTATTTATTTAATTTGTCACAGGGCAAGTGTGTGTTCACCAAAGAGAGACAGAGAGGCAGTGAAAGAGAGAGTGCAGGAAAGTGAGAAAGCACTCCCCAGGAAGGATGGCCATGCCTAAGTCCTTTCTCCTCCACACTCCTCAGGATTTTGGGCATGTACTCACATGCACCTGGCTTGTTCTTTAAACTACTGGGTCCAGGTCTTGAACTGCACAACTGACCATGTGAAACCCAGCTGTCTTAACCACTACACCACGTGGCTGGTTCTCTAGTGGCTTTTAAGTTAAGCCTCTTTGCATTATTTTTTAGTGTTCACTGTGAATTATAATACACATTCTTAACTTTTTATAGTCCACTATGAGTTAATGTTATACCTTCATAATCATAAAGAGAACAGTATCTTTCCTGTCCTGCTTTGTTCTTTTGCATTTTTAAATTTGCCAGAAGTTGTGTATGTTCACCTGAAAGAGACAGAGAGAGAGAGAGAGAGAGAGAGAGAGAGAGAGAGAGAGAGAGAAATGAGAAAGCCCCTCCCATGGGAGATGGTCATGCCACAATCCCTTCTCCTCCATTTCTCCCTCCCTTTGTGATGTTGGGCACACAAGCACATGCTTTCCATGTATTTTTTAATCCATTGGGTCTAGGATTTAAACCATGCATCGGCGGTGTGGGATCCAACTGCCTTAATCCATGCCACCAGCTGGCTGTTATCCTGCTTTATTCTACAGTTTTGTTACTAATACTATAATAAAGTGCATATGCTACAAACTATGTGATATGTTATAATCTTGAGGTTAATCCCATGGATTTTTAAAGAGATGAAAAGAAGAAATGATTGTTTTAAATTTACTCTCATATTTACCATCTTCCGTTCTCTTAAATATTTCCCAAAGGTCCATGTTTCTATCTGGCATGTCTATCATTTCCCTTTGGCCTGACATTTTTCTTTAAGATTTTTATGGTATAGGTGTGCCACCAACCAATTATCCTAGTTTCTTTTATCTGGAAATGTCTTAGTTTTTGCCTTTGCCCTTGAAGGATCCTTTTAAAGGTGTTCAATTATCCTTTTAGCTCCTATCATTTCTGAGAAGAAGTCAATGACCATTCAAATTCAAATCACTCAGTCATTTGAATGGTCATTCAAATCATTGTTCCCCTGCATGCCATATGTCATTTTCATTAGTCGTCCTTCAGGGTCTTCTCTTTATTTTTGGTTTTCATCAATTTGATGAAGATGTCTTTTGATGTGACTTGCTTTTTTATTTATCCTGCTTGGTGTTTGCTGAGTTTCTTGAATCTGTAAATTTGTGCCTTTCATCAAATTTGAAAAAAATTTCAGTCATATGAGTTTAGAATTTTTAATGTCTTAGTCTGTCTTTCTTTCCTTTAGGATCCCAATTACACATGTTAAAACTTTTGATATGTTAAAACTCACAGGTGTCTGGAGTTTCATTTAATTTTTAAAAACTTTTTATCTGTGTTCATCTATTGACTATTTTTATTAATTTATCTTTAAATTAATGGATTAATTTTTCCTTTTCTATATGATGTTAACCCTATCCAGTGACTTTTCATTGTACACCTTGTATTTCTCAGTTATAAAATTTTCATTTGAATTTTACAGTTTTTATTTCTCTGCTACAATTTCCTATTTTTAGTATATTATCAGTATGAGAGCTGCTTTAAAACAATAATTTCAAAATCTGAGTCATCTCAAAATCAATCTCCATTCATTATCTCGCTCTCTCTCCCTTTTTTTTTTTTTTTTTTTTTTTTTTGAGAGGTTTTACTATAGGGTGCGTGCACTCACCAGAAAGACAGAGAGACAGAAAGCAAGAAATCACCCCCCGGGGAGATGACCACACTGCAATCCCTTCTCCATGCTCCTCTCAGCATCTTGGGCATGCACGCACATGTGCCTGGCATGAGTTTAAGCCATCGGGTCCAGGACTCGAACTGCAGTTGACTACATGAGAATCCAGCGACATAGCCATTACGCCAACTGCTGGTCCCTATTCATTATCTCTTATCTTCGGTATGGGCCACATTTTTCTATTTCTTTAAGTGCTGAATAATTTTTAATTTATTTTACTTATATTCTAGAAATCATGAATAATACATTGTGTAGACTCTGGATGGTGTTATATTTCTCTGAAGAGTAGAGATGTTTGCTTGTTTTATTAGGCAGTTAATTGAGCTGAACTCAAACTGCGAAGTTTTGTCTCCTGGAATTGGGTAGCAGCTGAGATTTTGGTTTAGTTTGTTAAACTTTGGATTGGATTGGATGTTGAGAGTTTGTTCCACCCATGTATAGTTTAAAGATCAGCTGGAGGGGCTGGCAGGTGGCGTGGTGGTTAAAAGTGCTGGACTCCCACATGACTGACCACGGTTTGAGATCTGAACCTGATGGCTTGCTTTCTCACATTTCCCACTTCTCATTCTCATAATAATGATGATAAAACTTAAATAAAATAATTTTAAAATTTTAAAAAAAAAGATTAGCTGGATTTGGGCAAAGTTTACATGTAGAATTTAGAGCTCCATCTCTTTGTTCTCTTAATCTACCTGCTGCCCCTCCCCCCTTGTTTTTCCAGTTTCTAAGATTGTGTTGAAATCTGTCCTGTAATTCTTCAAGCAGCACTATGGCTTGCCATAAAAACAGGAAGTTACCCAGTGCCATTTCTTTTCTTTAGGTGTCAGTGCCCTCTAGAATCTGCTTGTTTTGGTTGGCTGTCCAGTGTTCAGGTAATTGTTTCTTACATTCTTTCCCAAGTTTATGGTCACTATTTTCAGCGGGTTTAGAAGCTACTTAGCCATGACCAACAGTGGCAGCCTAGCTGGCATTTTTGACACTAAAGTTTGCAAATAATCCTGCACACAAACCTTTCGTGAAAGGTTTTAGCTTTTAGCTTTTCAGGAACAAATATGTAGAAAGTTTGGTGTTCAAGGACTTATTTCAAATGAAGCTAACCTTAGTCATTACGTGTTAATGTCACACTTCACTAAGTCGTCAGTAAGTAGGTAATCAGACATATGCTGTTTTAAACTGGAATTTCCTTAAGTCCCAAATATCAAATTTCTACCTTAGTCAGTAGCACATAGTGAGTAAGTGGATTATATAGTGTGTTAGAAGGTGATAAGTGCTATTAAAAAAAGTAAAATCAGAACAGGGCAAGGGGGATTGTGAGGCCAGACAGGGGTGGAGGGTTCTATAAGTTTAAAGAGGGTAGACAGGGTATGGCTTAAAGATGACATTCAAGTAGATCCTTGAAGGAGATAAGGGAATTTGCTTGCAGATATCTGGGGGGACAATATTTCAGGAAAAAGGAGCAGTATCATTTACTGTATTTACTAAGTGGTAATATAAGAGGACTTCCAAAAGCTTGTGGAAAAAATAGAATTAAATTCCAAGATTATTTTGGTATAAAAATATTTTTTAAAAATTCATGCATAGATTTTTCATAATACTCATTGTATGAACTTTTGATGTTGTTTAGGTTTTTAGTTTGCTACAGGACTTGTGTGCTCATTGGAGAGAGAGACTGAGAAAGGGACAGTAAGAATTACCCTCCAGGGGGCATGCCCATGCTGTAATCTCTTCTCCATTCTCTTCTCACGATTTTCAAGCCACTGAGTCTTCGACTTGAGCTGGGGAGTGGGCTATTCAGATGCTTTAGCTTCCATGCCACCTGTTGGCCTGTGTTTCATGAACTTTTTGAGGACTACTCTGATTTAACTGTCTTACTCTCTTTCCCAAGAGACTCTATTATGTCTATTTTAGAGATGTGGAAACTGCATCAGGGAAGTTAAGCAACTTATCTCTGGTCATATACCTGGCAAACAACAGAACCAAGTTTTAATTCTACCTTCAGACCCCACCCTCTTAACCACTCCATTGAATTATATATTTACTATATTCCTTATCATTTTTTCAAACAATACATTTTTGTGTGCTTTAAATTGTTGAAGACTTAGTCCCGACCCTTAAGCTGCTTAGATTGTACATAGCTGGTCATATGAATAGACAAGTTACTATCTAATATAGTAGAGGTTTTAACAGAGATATCTACGAAGAAGAGTGTCACAATTCCCACGGAAAGTTAACTAAACAAAGGCACACTTGAAAACCCTCTATCTGCTACTTCTGCTGGAGGCCTTTCTGCTTGTTTGTATGAAACCCATGCGTCACTTTAAAGCTCTCTCCAATACTACACAAAGGTGCTTTAGTTATGCATTCAGAACATCAGTCCGTAAGAAATGAAAGAACAAAGGAATAGATGAAGGAAAGAAATAAGGAAGAGAAGAGAGGAGGAAATAGGTGAATAATAATCTTCAGGAAAATTCTTGAGGGAATTTAAGCTTCCACCCTGGAGGTGCACCTCCTTAAATTTTGGCCAGTGGTTCATGTATCCAGGTGAGCTGGTGGATGCTAAATGCCAAACCTAAGGATCACCAAAATCTAAAAGAAAATTGTACACTTCAAACAGAACATTCATGCCACTCTAATTGGAATTCCCTTTTGTAGTCTGAGCACACAACTCTTAGTACACTTAACTAACTGCTTCAATAGTCATGCTTATTGGGGACCAGCAGTTAGCGTAATGGCTATGTCGCTGGACTCCCATGTAGTTGACTGCGGTTTGCGTCCCGGACCCGGTGGCTTAAAACTCACGCCGGGCGCGTGTGCGTGCGTGCCCAAGATCCCAAGAGGAGAATGGAGGAGAAGGGATTGCAGCGTGGCCATCACCCCTGGGGGGTGATTTCTTGCTTTCTGTCTCTCTGTCTCTCTCTGTCTGTCTGGCGAGTGCATGCGCCCTATAGCAAAAACCACTCCACAAAAAAAAAAAAAAAAAAAAAAAAAAAGAGTCATGCTTATTTGTATAAAGGGGTTATGATATTTCCTCTGTTGTGTGTATTAAATGAGATAATACAATGCTTGTTGCATATGACATGCTCATTAAATTGTAGCAGTTACTATTTCTATTCCAATCTGTTTCTTGGATATTAAAGTGTTCAATAAGTGTTTAGTGATTATGAATTTTAAATTTTATTTCCTTGTTAGCTTAGATTTTAAAAATATTTTGAAGCAAGAGCTATTTAGGATAAGGAGTAGGGAAAGCACAGATTTTTAGCGACAGAAAGACTTGAGTGTGACTGTTTCTGTTAGGTAGTAGCTAAGGGACAATTGTTAAGTTGTAAGCCAGAAATCTTGCAGTCATCTGGGCCCTCTCTCACATCCATGGCCAATGTTTCTGCACAGATTGAGCTCCTTTCAGAATTCATCTAGAATCAGATCACTTTTCACCAATTCTAATGCTACTTCCCTGGTCTAGGCATCCATTATCTCTTGCTTAGATTATTGCAATGATCTCGTAAGTGGTCTGTTTGCATTGGCTTAATGTTCCCTGTCTTAAGTGGCCTGTTTGCCTTGGCTTTAAAGCTCCACTCTTGTTGGAACCTGTTCTTCACCTTTTCCAAAGGTAAGCCTGTCCAAAGGTGAATCAGATCATGTCACTCCTCAATTCAAAATCTTACTCATAGGATTTGATCTCACTTAGAGAAAAGGTAAAACCTCTACAATGGTTTCTAAAACCCCCTGCTATTCCCAATCCCTCTGCCCCTACCTTATACCATGGTGACCTGAGCTCATCCATCTGTAGTCTACTTAGCTGCTTCAAGAACACATTGGGCATGCTTTCACTTCAGGAACTTGGCACTTGATTTTCCTCGCATTCCTACTTAGAATGCTTCTGTCCCAGAAAGACTTACAGTTCCCCTTTTCCTCCCTTCAGAATTGTGTGCAAAAGTTCTACCTTCAGAGTGAAGCCTTTCTGTAGGCCTTGCTGTATGTTTTATGGAGTTCAGTGAAAAGCAAAAATGTAGGGATTCCTTGTTCATAAAATATTAAGAAAAACTAATGAAATACAGCAGGAGTAACTTTATTTAATGCAAAGTCATCTAAATTTATATGAGCACAGAGTCTTTGTTCTTCTATATAACTATTCTGTGACTATTTCCATGTAAAACGTTTTGTGAAATACCTGACAAAACCTTGAAAATTATTTTCAGCACCAAAATTCTATCAATCTATATTCAGATCACAAAAGTGTATCATTATGTATATTTTGATAACATATTTTACATGTTGAAAAGTTATATGATATATGTAATATAATACATTTATAATATATATTTCTATCTTATGTCATAAAGATTTGGACCTTTACTCATTTTCCTTTTGCTTTAAGGGAAGTTTGCCATGCAAATATGAAAATGAGAATTTACCCTTTGGGTCATTTCAAGTTCAAAAATGACTTTGATAGTATACCTTTATAGTTTGTGCATTTTTTGTTTTGTTTTTTAAATTATTTATTTTATTTATTCATTCATCTATTTTTTAATTTGACCAGAGAGAAACACAGAGAAAGTGAGAGGGAAAGTGAGAAAGCAAGCCACCAGGTCCAGGACTTGAACCATGGTCGGCCATGTGGGACTGTCCAACGCCTTAACCACCATGCCACCTGCTGGCCCCTAGTTTGTGCATTTTAAAAAACCTTCCTTTTCTTTGGATTTTTGTAAGAGATTTGTGTTATCACAGAAAATGTGATACTTTTGGTATTACCTTCAAGACTGAATGGTGATGCTCAATAACTTTGGAGATGGCAGCTTCTAAAGAAATAAATGCAGATGCTTTCATTTGAGACAGGCAGAAGAGAACTTACTTTTTCTGAAAATAACAGAGGACAAGGAGAATCAACATGGATGCTTCCCCATAGCATATTTTTCTACTCTTTGCTAGAGAGAATGATTAAGGGTGTGTGCGTGTGATATGCATGTGTGTATACGCTGTCTCAGTGTTACTTAGGGTGAAGAACCACGCTTGTTTTTGAAATTACCATTCATACTCTTATTTTTTTCAAGGTATAATGAAAATAACTTACTAGAATAAAGAAATTTAAAAAACCAAGTCCATACAAAATACATGGCCAGATATCTAATGATTACATTTGACAAACTAAAATTACTCTGCTGAGTTTCTTTCTTTCTTTTTTATTTTTTAATTCATGAGAGGGTGAGTGTGCACTCTAGTGAGCAGTGAGACAGAGACACACAGAGAGAGGGAGAAAGATAAAGCATCCCTCAATGGGGTGTGGTCACACTGCAATACCTTCTCCTCCATTTATCTATCCAGTTAGGATTTGGGGCATATATGCAAGCAGAGTGGTGTATTTTTCAAGCCGCCAGGGTCAGGATTTGAACTGTGTAGTCAACCCTGTGGGATCTGGCTCTTTTAACCACTTGACCATGTGGCTAAATCTGTCCCATTTCTATAAAGGTCTCTGAATGTTTATTCTCAATTTCTATAATATCATCTCAGGCCATAACAAACAGCCTACAGACTGTGTAACTGCACTTTACCCCTGATTCAGTATGTAGGATGTACTATCATTTATGGTAATTTCCTTTTTCATTTTCTAGAATTAGAGGTATCTATGTTTCTGACATGCCTTGCAGGAAACAGCCTATAGACCAGGTATCTGATGGATATGTGCTGATGTGCACACACTTGACTAATCAATAGATAGCTAGATAGAGCTTTATACAAACTCAACATAGTTTTATCCTTTTTAGACTCCTTCTTGGATCAAAGTTGGAGAATTTTAGCAAGGAAACAAAAAACCCTCTTTAGAAAGCTTCTGAGGTAAAGAAAAACTATTACAGAGCATAACGTTTATGATGTATACAGTCATAGAATATTTTAAAGACCCTTTGCAACAGAGATTTCAAAACTCTCCATGAATATCTCCATTCTGTATAACATTACTTTTTAAAAATAGTAATGGAAAATTTTTTGTAATGTGCATGAGTGTATCACTATGCAGTGTGTACTGGAAAATATATATGTTAGGGAAGGAATGTTTTTACCAAAAAAAAAAAAGTTTCAAAAAAAAAAATATATATATATACCTAATGACTGAGCAAAGGTGCTACTTTATAGGATGCGTTAAGACTTGTGTTCATAAATCATCTGAGGGTATTCTGATACAAAAATGTGAGGAGAAAACAATAGAAAGCAAACATACATAAGAGACTGTCAGAGGGTAAGAGGTTCAAGGATGGGGGGAAAAAAAGAAAACATACAGAAAAAGAAATAAGGTAACATGTTTGTTGATGTGCTTGATTGAGACTAGTCTATGGAAAATAAATAAATAAATAAAAAAATATATATGTGATTTTTGTAAGGAGCTGCATCTGAGTTTATAAAAACAATTCAAATTCAGATTTAGAAAAGAGAAAAGTAAGGTTTTATCTCCTTTTAAGATGTAAGTTACCTCTAAAGCTCTCATGGCAAAAGGTTACGATAAGTCGAAAGCATTTTTCATGCAAGTGATAAAAGACTTTATTTTCGGCACTAAAGAACAGACGGAGCTTTAATGAGTTCATCTGTGGCTCACTACAAGCAAAAAAAAAAAAAAAGTCTCAGTGCAATATGATTGACTTCTTTATAAAAACAAAGCTAGGTTAACAAAACAATGGCTGGAGAAATGGGCCATTGCTATCACCGCCCACAAAGCAAGAGACCCCGAGAGCTGTAAATCAGACTCCCCTGCAGTTATCTATATGCTGGTGATTGTAGAGTTCTATAGCGGGACGAAGATGGACAGGTGCATCAGGGAACCCGCGGTAGTAAGCTGCAGTGACGTGCTCCATGTAGCTCTTTCCTCACGCTGTCTCATGCCCTTCTCTCTTCTACCTTCAGCTTCAGGATAAGTCAGTCCACTCTCTTATATTTGGACTGCCCCTCCATAATCCGCAGGAAAAAATGTGTGGGGATCACAAATAAGAAAACAGACTAGCTGAAAACTACAAGATTCAAAGGTGCCTACACAACGTTAAAGACTCAAACTACCACAAAACAATCACACACAGGGGCAATATATGTGTATCCCAAGTGTTCATGTTATAATTTGTAGAGACTCATTCAAGTTTATGGAAAAAGTCTACGCCCTGACAAATAAATAGGCAAAGAAAAGGTATGAACAGGCATAAACAGGCATGCAGTTCATCCAAGAGAAAATACAAATAGGGAAATAGGGTTTAAAAATTGTAATCCTTGGTACTGTTCAAAGAAATGGAAATTAAAGACGTGGACAATGTAGTCTAAAAATGCTACATGATATTAAAAAGTAAGCTTTTAGAAACTTAAACATTCATTTTTTTTTTAAATAACATTTAAATAAACTGCATGGTCGAATGGAAACCGAAAAACTCACAAACATCTGATATCCTCGTAAATTGGCAATTCACAAATTGATAAAAACGATTTCAGGAAACTATAAAGCTATTCACACCATCTGGGCCTGAAAAACTATCGAAGGATGTTTCCTGAGGAAAAAAAAACACAGAACCGAAAAGCTCTATGGATGTTGATAGTTATTGCAACTGAAGAAGTGACACTTAAACAGTAAAGGAAGATTAAGTAGTCAGTAAAAATAGTATTTTATGAAACTACACAGAAATCGAAAAGAATGATTATATGATGTTAAATGAACATCAAACCCAAACAATTCAAGCTTTTTTTTAAGAATGGTATGCACATTATGATTTGCAAAATTCTAAATACACAAGGTGTTTTAGAGTGATGAGTTAAATTCCTCCCCCCCCCCTTTTATTTACTTATTTTTTCAAATTTCCTTACTTGGATTATTTTTGCCTATTCTATGTATCTCTCTCCCCGCCCCCCCCCAATTTTTTTTTTTTTTTAAAGGAAACGAGTTTCTGGAGGAGCTCCTTCTCCCCCCTCACCTTACAGTCAGGCTTTTGCTGACACTCCATTTTCTTCAGCCCTGTCAGCTCCTTTTCGGAGGAGTTGATGTGTAGCTCTAATCCTCTCTGCTGGCTGCCTCCCTATTCAGGAGGGTATGCAAATACTTCCAAACCAGAGCATTTTAGACCTATTCAAGACCCAAGACAACACACTTTTCATTAGCATTTGAAGTGTGAGGGCTGAAAAAGGGGAATGGACAACTTTTTTCTTTTTCTTTTTTTTTGCTTTTGGCTGAAGCTTTGGGGAGACTTGAAAATGTACGTTTTTCATCCCTTCGCACACATCAGCATTGGCGCTAAACTTCAGAGAGACGCATTGACTGCCCTCAGGGGAAAGTATTCAGGGGATTTTTACATATACAGAGGGCCTTCGCCTGAAATAAATCACAGAATGGAGGTGGCAGAGATGAAGCGAGAGGGGTTCAGCGGGCTAAGCTACACGTCCAGAGGCATGAATTTAAATCGCGATTTATTTTCTTCTCGCTCTGCTCTTGCATAAACCTCACTTTCTTAATCTTCAGCAATGGGGAGGGGGCATTGGGGAGCTGCAGCACAGGATTTAAAATGCAAGGCAAGTAGGTCTCCCATCCAACAAACAGCCCTCTGGAGTTGCTGTGTCTGTAGCCCAGAGGTTAGAGCCTGACGCTCTGAAGCCTAGGTCACAAGTTCAATCCCCTTCTGGGTCAGTTAGCTTTTCTCTGTTCCACAGCCACAGACTAAAGGCCTGAGCCCCTTATTCAGGCCGAATGTCTAACAAATGTGTGCCCTTGGTCACTGCACAAAACAGCCCAGCCAGAGCCCAGCAAATCCATCCTCCTCTGCAGGGGAGTCGTCAGGAAGCAAGCTGTCTCTGGGGCCTTTCGAGGCAGGGCACATCTCTGCAATGACAAGGTGGGAGTGTTAGCAGGGGAGGATTGTGTGATGTTGGGGCCAAGGGAGGTGTGGGTGCTGAAAATGGACTGATCTCGAAGGAGATCTCAACCTATCAACACATTGTGTGACTCTGAGTAAGTTACTCAACCTTTCTGATCCTCACCTGTACACAGGCACACACTAAACAGTTAGTCAAATTTTGCTAAGACTGTTATCACCAATCACCATCATAAAATGATGACAGAGGAAAATCTGAGGAAGGACATTAAGGAGTAAAATAGAGAGGCAAGGCATTTATGGGACAAAGAAATGGGTTATTATCTGTTGATGATAATGTGTATAGTATTCTCAACTGGACTGGTGAGAAATGTATACAGTTGGAATATTCACTTTGCAAGCTAAGTGACATATGTGATTGAATGTATTAATGAAATTGAAGTAAAAAAAAAGAGCTTAGAGATCTGATAGTGCTAGGTAGTAAGGTAAGGCAGGGGGAAATTAGAGAGAGATTTTTGCTACAGAGCATGTGCACTCATTGGAGAGAAAGAGAGACAGAAAGTAAGAAATCACACGCGCGCGCGCACACACACACACACACACACACACACACCTAGCAATGGGATGGCCATGCCACAATCCCTTCTCTTCCATTCTCCTCTTGGGATCTTGAGCAAGCACACACACATTCAGTGTGAATTTTAAGCCGAGTCTGGGACTTGAACCATGGTCGATGATGTGGGCATCCAGTGACATAATCATTACACCATGTGCTGATCCCAAGAAAATATATTTTAGGAAGGTTCTCATGCCAAATAGCCAAAAAAGTAAATATTTAAATAGTTTCTAAATCTTATGAGCATTGAACCTAATTTATGTGAATTCTTGTTGCTTCCAAAAATACTGTTCAACCATGGCATTATTTATGCACTATAAATAGCCTTAGAAATACAAAGGAAAAGGAATTAAAGCCCTAAAAATCGTTTCTGTTACCATTGACTGCCCCCTCCCTCAGCTCTGTTTTCTGCATTAACAGTGGAAAAGTGTTTTTGCATATTTCTGGATGACCTATTTGCTATTTTACAGTGCATTCAATGAGTTCCCTTCAGAGGTTTGAAAAGGAAAATTTTTTTGAAGAATTATTTTATTTAACTTTACTCATTGTCATTATTTTATTTTATCTCTTTAAAGTTGACCAGAGAGAGACAGAGAAAAAGAGGGAAAGTGAGAAAGCAAGTTGCCAGGTCCGGGACTCAAACTATCAGCCATGTGAGAGTCCAATTGCCTTAAACACCACACCACCTGCTGACTCCAAGGGCAGTTTTTTTTTTTTTTTTTTTTTTTTTTTTTTTTTGAAAAGAACATAAAATTAAAAGTATCTCATAAAGCCCAGTAATGAAGTGAAGTAAGCAAATATTGGGAAAACAGTAATAATAAAAAACTCAGCAAGTTTATGCTCAAAGGAGCCAGATAACCATTTAATGAATCAGCAGGGCATAACATAGACCTCAGTTACACTTCTTCTAGTTTTCGTTGAACCAGACTTCAACCACTACCTCAGAAGAGATAGTGGCTAGATGATACATTTCCTATAGACATGAGCACTTTGGTTAGACGGGAGTTCAGGACTTAGAAGGAGAATCAATAGGTCTTTGGGGTTAAGGACCAACATTTCTTATTTTCTGTCTTTAGTCCAGGACAGAATGAGGCCCTAGTGAGATTATCTCAGGAGAGGTAATGATGACATCATAGTGATCTGTCTCCAGAAACCTGGAAATACCTCATTTGTTTTATTTTTCTTAACTATGTTCCCTGTTAGGACCAAACTATGATCAGATAAAATGTAAGTATTCTTTTTTCAAGGATATTTATGTTCAAGTACCAAGGAAAAACAGACAAAACCAATCATTAAAAGTCATTTGCACTTGTTGTGAATGGGCCAGCTTTCTGACTATGGGTCTCAGACCTGGTTACCCAGGGTTTGGGGGAGTGGAAACTCTTGACCTCGTTCCATGTCCTTTTTTTTTTTTCCAGAGAGGTTTTTGCTATAAGGTGCGTGCACTCGCCAGACAGACAGAGAGAGACAGAGACAGAAAGCGAGAAATCACCCCCAAGGGGGGATCATCACACCACAATCCCTTCTCCTCCATTCTCCTCTCGGGATCTTGGGCACGCACGCACACACACCCTGCGTGAGTTTTAAGCCATTGGGTCCGGGACGCGAACCGCGGTCGACTACGTGGGAGTCTAGCGACATAGCCATTACGCTAACTGCTGGTTCCCCCATGTCCTTTTGAGACCTTGCTCTACCAGACTTCTCACTCTCTTGTCTCTCTGCCTCTGCCCATCTGCTTCACTCTTTCCTTTAGCTCAAATCTCCTCTATCCTGAACAAACCCTTTTCTCTCCTGTTTCTTTCTCTCTTCCAAGCTTTTCATAAGTGAAGCCCTGCTGGTTTTCCCCACTTCCTCACCTCCCGTTCCTGTGTGAGTCTCTCCAGATTGCCTTCTACTCTCTGAAGGAATGAAATTAAGCTTGTTAAGGTCCCTGTTGGCCTTCTCATGACAACTGAACTGTATTTTTCCCTCTCTCCTGAGTATATTCTATTTTGGTAGCTCTATGCCTTCCTGCACAAGGGGTATATGCACTCCTGATTCCCCCCTGAAGCTCCCCTTCCAGTCTCAGTTCATCTCCTGGGTGACTAGGTACCCAGGGCTCTCTCTTCTTTCTATGGATCTTCCTAACACACACTTTCCTGGAGTCTACCATATAATTTCAGGGCCTCAGTTAACACCTGTATGCCACAATCTCTTACATGTATGTACAATCAACCTTCTGTGTCCATGGCTTCAGCATCAGTTTTCTTTAAATTTATTTTATACGTTCAATACTGTGCATTGCTATAGCTGCCCAACATGAATATACTGCACATCAGTCCATTTAGAGATATCAGACACATTATCATCAACAGACAACCCTCCATTTCTGTGTCTCTTAAATGTCTTACCTCTCTATTTTCCTCCTTGATTACTTTCCTCTCACTCTCCCCCATCTCCCATCCTCTTTCCACACTGTCTCTAGTATCTGTAACCACTTTCCATGCTTCTCTTTCCTCTAATATTTCAGTTTCTGCCAGAGTGTTAGTATGTATTTAGTGGAGATGGAGACATATGTGCTGGTGAAGAGGTGATGAAAAGGGATCTCTCTTGCTTCAGTGTTTTTAACCAAACTCAGATGAAAAGTGTTTGAAAATAAAGCATTGGTGTGTCTGTACTGAACACATAAAGACATTTTCCTTGCTATTATTTCTTCCTTTCTTTTTTTGAAATAATTAATTTATTTAACTTTATTTACTTATTTATTTTATTTATTTTAATTTGAAGAGAGAGAGAGAAAAAGCAAGCTGCCAGGTCCGGAACTCGAACTGCAGTTGGCCATGTGGGAGTCCAACACCCTCGACCACCACGCCACCTGCTAGTTCCCTTGTCATTATCTCTTAAGCTATGTAGATTCTATTTACATGGCATCACATACTATTAGGTGTTATAAGGAATGTAGAAGTGATTTAAAATAGTCAAGAAGTTCATGTATAGGTTATATGTACATATGTCATATGTATGTATAAAAATAAACTTGAGCATCCTTGTGTGTGTGCTTTTTTTGTTTGTTTTTGTTTTGTTTTGTTTGTTTGTTTGTTTTTAGAGAGAGATTTTTTGCCTTAGGGCACTGGAGAAACAGAAAGCAAGAAATTAGCCCCCCGGGGGGAAGGCTATGCCATGATTCCTTTTCCTCCATTCTCACAGAATCTTGACCACACATGTACACACACCCAATGTGAGATTTAAGCCACCAAGTCCAGGACTTGAAGCATGGCAGACTGTGTGGGAGTCTAGCAACGTAACCATTATGCCATCTGTTTGACCTGCTTTTTCTTAATTACTACATAGTAAAGAAACATGACTCTAGTTTTGACTGTTTCTAAACCTTATTAAATGGAATCATACAGTATAAATTCTTTCATAATTAGATTCTTGTCTTTAATATTTGGAACATAATACTTATCATGCTGTTTGTAATATGGGTTTATCTCTTTCATTGCTGTGAAGCATTCCATCTATAAGCATTTCAAAATGTCTTCATTTTACTCTTGATTGACTCAGGCTCTGTTTCCAATTGTTCATTACTAAACAAAAGGCTGCTGCGGTGAAGCTTTTGCATTACTTTTGGTGTACATAAGAATGAATATATTTCAGTTGTATTTTCTAAATCACCAGTATTCAGATAATCAGCTTTATACATTTTGCCAAATGACTTTGGAAAGTGACTTTAACAATTTACATTCCCATCTGCAATTTACAGAGTTCAGGAAATCCAAATCCTCACCAATTCTTGATACTTACACATTTTATTTTACACATTCTGGTGAATGTCTAGTGATTTTATTTTGCATTTCTCTGATAACTAATGACGTTTAAAATCTTTGCATACATTACTATCCATTTAGAATCTTCTTTTGTGAAAAGCCCATTTAAGGCATTGCTCCTTTTTTGTTTGAGAGTTTTCCACTGTAGGGTATGTGTGCTCACTGAAGAGACAGAAAGAAACAGAGAGACAGAAAGAAACAGAGAGAGAGAGAAAGGCTGTCCCAGGTGGGATAGCCATGCCACATCCCTTCTCTTCTATTCTCTTCTTGTAATTTTGGGCATACGTGCACATGCACCCAGTGTGAGTTTCCAACTGCTGGGTCTAGGACTTTAACTATGGTTCAATATATGGGAGTCCAGCACCTCAACCACTACACCATCTGCTGTTTTTCCTGCCTACATTTTTTTTTCTTTCTCTTTCTTTCTTCCTTCCTTCCTTCCTTCCTTCCTTCCTTCCTTCCTTCCTCCCTTCCTTCCTTCCTTCCATCCTCCCTCCCTCCCTCCCTCCCCCCCCCCCCCTCTCTCTCTCTCTCTTTCTTTCTTTTCTTTTACTTTCTTTCTTTCTTCCTTTCTTTCTTTCTTTTCTTTTTTTTTTCCCCTCAGGTTTTTGCCATAGGCCGTGTGTGCTCACCAGAGACAGAGAGAGTGAGAAGAAAAAAAAGAGAAATTACTCCTCTGGGGAGATGATCATGACACAATCCCTTGTCCTCTATTCTCCTCCTTGAATTTTGGGAAACAGAGTGTAATTCCCAAATTGCCAAATGACTTTGGAAAGTGACTTTAACAATTTACATTCCCATCAGCAATTTACAGAGTTCAGGAAATCCAAATCCTCACCAATTCTTGATACTTACACCTTTTATTTTAGACATTCTGGTGGATGTCTAGTGATTTTATTCTGCATTTCTCTGATAACTAATGACGTTTAAAATCTTTGCATACATTACTGTCCATTTAGAATCTTCTTTTGTGAGAAGCCCATTTAAGGCATTGCTCCTTTTTTGTTTGAGAGATTTCCATCCATAGTTTGCTATGTGGGAGTCCAGCACCCCAAAAACCATGCCACCTGCTAGCCTCCCATGTTTCATTAAATTGTCTGATTTTTTTCCCTGAAATCAAAGGAGTTCTTTACATATTTTGGATATATACACAATGGAATACTGTCCAGCCATATACATTTTAAAATAATCTTGTGTAGATCTGTAAGAAACCTTCTGGGATTTTGATAGTGATTGCATTAAATATGGGAAACAAACCATCTTTATCATGTTGAATCTCTCAATGCATGCTCATGGTGTATCTTTATTTATTTAAAGCTTTTTTCTTCATCAATGTCTTGTAGTATTAGGAAACAAGTATTGCAGTTTATTTTTGGCTAGAGGGCATGTGCACTCACCAGATAGATAGGGAGAGGGAAAGGAGAAATTATTCCCATGGGGAATGGTTATGTTGCAATCCCTTCTCCTATCTCTCTCTCTCTTTCTAGGGTTTTTGGGCATGCACGCACACTCACTCAGAGTATGTCTTAAGCCTCCGGGTCTGGGACATGAGCATTGAGTCAGCCACATGTGATCTGGCTGCCTTAACCATCAGTTTATAAAGACACCCTGCTGTTTTAGTAGCTTTGCTCTTAAATATTTCAATTTTTGAGTGATTACAGATTGTATTGTGTTTTGCATTTTGGCTCTGACATATTCATTGCTAGGATGTAGACACTTGGGCCAGAGCCGTGGCCTACTGGTTAAGGGAGCCAGATCCAATGAGGTCAACCACATGGCTCAAATTCTGGCCCTAGTAGCTTGGAAAACACACTGGGTCCAGGCACATGTGTGCTTGTTCAAAATCCCAACAGAATGGGGACCAGCAGTTAGCATAATGGCTATGTCGCTGGACTCCCACGTAGTCGACCGCAGTTCGAGTCCCGGACCCAGTGGCTTAAACTCACGCCGGGCGCGTGTGTGTGCGTGCCCAAGATCCCACGAGGAGAATGGAGGAGAAGGGATTGCGGCATGGCCATCCCCCCTGGGAGGTGATTTCTCGCTTTCTATCTCTCTGTCTCTCTCTGTCTGTCTGGCGAGCACACGCGCCCTATAGCAAAAACCTCTTCAAAAAAAGAAAAAAAAATCCCAACAGAATGGAGAGCTAGAGAAGGGATTGTGGCATGACCATGTCCCATTGGGAGAATGAGTTCTCCTTCCCTTTCTCTGCCTTTTTGTCTCTGTCTCGTGAGTGCATGTGACCTCTGGCAATTTTTGTTTTTTTACTTTTATCTACATTTATTTTATGCTGACTTTATTCCTGTGCCATAGGATTTTGTTTCTTCAGTTTCTTCTGGGATATCTTTTTCTTCTGTGCAACTTCCTCTTCTGGTTTAGAAACAATTTGCTCCTTTTCAGTGAAGATCATCTCGATGTGGCAGGGGGAGCTCATGGATGGGTTAATCTGTCCACGAGCTCTGTATGTACAATGGCACATTTTTGGTACCTTGTTCACCTGAATGTGCTCAATGTCCAGAGAATCTACACCTAACCCCTTAAGTTCAGCATTACTCTCTGCATTTTTAAGCATGTGCAGCAAAAATTCAGCACTCTTTTTGAGCCACTGACCTTGTGTCCAGCCCCACTGTTTAGCCTGGGCACATCTACCAGCTCCACCATTGTAACAACGGAATGGCACACACTGCTTCTGTAAAGTGACATCCTTCAGATACTTGGTGGCTTTTCGGATATGCATACCCTTGATGGCCTGGGCAGTTTCACAAATGTTATTATAGTGAACATGAAGATTTGAACCTTTTGACTTGCATGACTTTGTGGGATTCTCTGGATCAAGTGAATAGCGAACCATTGTCGAAGATCACCTCAGGCCACTAATGAGAAGAGGACCTCTGGCAAATTTTTAAAAAGGGAAATACTATTTACAATTTTATGTTTACTTCATACCTTGTAACCTTGCTGAACTTACTTATTAGTTCTAAGAAGGATTTTTATTTTTTTTTGAGAAAGTTCCCTTGTATTCCCATTTTTTTTTGTCATAGAGTTGAATTTGTCAAGAGTCTTTCCTGCACTTACTTATACAATCAAGAATTTTCATCTTTAGCCTGTTAATACTTTTGCTTTACATTACTTGACTCTTAAATATTGAACCAGTCTTGTTTCTCTGGAATAAACCTCACCTGGTCATAGTTCATAATTATTTTATGTATTGTTAATCTTTATGTGTTAATATTTTGTTAAGGATTTTTGCATCTCTTTATAAGGAATGTTGGTCTATAGTTTTCTTTATGTATATTGCTCTTGACTCATTTTTATATTTGAATAATTCTCGATAAAATGAATTGGGAAGGTGTTTCCCTTTCTTCTATTCTTCTGGAAGAGATTTTGCAGAACTGGTGTTAATTCTTGTTTAAACACTTGATGGAATTCTCCAGCAAGAACATCTGTGCCTAGAGATTTTTCTTTTTTGAGAGTTTCATCTTTATGAAATAAATTAGCCTCCTTTGACACTGCCCAATTGGAAAGGTCATACAACCCCTCATTACTGGTAGGTTGGGTAAAAGTCCAGGTTCTCCATGTTATCGCCACTGAAATCATGGGGAAGGCATGTTATCACTTAGCATGGATGGCTATCTAGGTGTATGTGTGGTGGTGTGGTGGTGTGGTGGTGTGGTGGTGGTTGAGGCACTTCGTTAACTGCCTAGTGTAGGTGGAAGTCTAGGTCCACCTCTTGACCTTTGCTGGCATGGACAGAATTATGGCCATAAGTTTAAATTTTGTATTTGGGTGGTATAGAACAATTATTGCTTAATTTTTTTTCATTTTCCTAGGTTGTTCCTTTTCTGGTTTCTTGGCTACAAAGAGTAGTTTTTGTTTTTGTTTTGCAAGAGGGCATGTGCACTACTTAGAGGGAAAGAGAGAGAGAGAGAGAGAGAGAGAGAGAGAGAGAGAGAGAGAGAGAGAGAGAGAGAAAGCACCTCACAATGGGGCATGGTTACATTGCAACATTTCTCCTCCATTTCTCCATCCTGTCAGGACTAGGGGCATGCACATACATGTGCCTGTGTGTTTTTCAAACTTTCAGGGCTAGGATTCAAACCAGATGGTAGGTGATGTGGAATTTGGCTCCCTATGACAGGGCTTAGCTATTGTGCTACTGGATGTCTTTAAGAGTAGGCTTTTATTATTAGTTTTGGTGTCTATGTCTATTGGTGTTTCTGGATTGCTGGCACCAAATCTGACAGATAAGTCAAGGAACTCACCATAAAGTTGTTTCTTGGGTCCCATAGTCCCTAGCCAGTCTCCTTTCTTTTTATCTCTCAGTCTTATATTTATTTTTCACATAAAGCTTGGCAAGACCTGAGAGAGACAATTGCATATTATCATTTAAGCCTCATAAAAGAAGACAACACTGCTATCTGACACTGCTATCATCATCATTAAAAAAATTAAGAATGATTATAAATTCTTACCGCGTGTACATCAGGAAGTGAAAGTTCAGTATTACTTACTCCCTTATCCGAGGAGGTGGATCTTCAGGAGCTCCAGCTCACAGCTTACTAATGCATCTTCTTGATGAACCTTGAACTTTAATTTTTCTTCCCTTATCACCAAAGGGGGTGGAAAAAATCCTGTGCTGCTTCTCATGGACCTACTTACCTTCTTGACTTCTTGTTCTGGGAAGCACTAGAGTTTGACCGCTGTCTTGTAGTACAAAACTCCACCATGTCAACTCCTCTGCATCTCTCTGTTGTCACCCAATCAGGTTGTGATTTCAGTAACCTCCTAGTCCAGTTTTTGTGTCTCAGTTCCTATAGGTACAACAAACTTCTACTAGATTCTTTACCTTTTGGTGATAATTCAGTGCCTCAAGGTCACCCCAGCAATGCCAAAACCTATCAAATACCCTAAAGAGAAGAGTAGCTTGCAGAATATTGACTTACCTCTTTATAATTCCATTTTCTCTAAGACTTCTGCCTTTGAATTTTACTTATCTCAGTAGCCCTCAGATACTTTTAAGGTACACAAAAAATTTTAAGCACACATACACACTCAGTAGACATGGTCTCCTTTTTTTTTTTTTTTTTCCTTTTTTTTGGAGAGGTTTTTGCTCTAGGGCGCGTGCGATCGCCAGACAGACAGAAAGAGACAGAGAGACAGAAAGCAAGAAATCACCCCCCCAGGAGGGATGGCTACGCCACAATCCCTTCTCCTCCATTCTCCTCTCGGGATCTTGGGCACACACGCACATGCGCCTGGCGTAAGTTTAAGCCACCGGGTCCGAGACTTGAACCGCAGTTGACTATATGGGAGTCCAACGACATAGCCATTACGCTAACTGCTGGTCCCCGACATGGTCTCTTGAGCCCACAATTTGATAGGAGATTTAGGAGATATAATATACAAGTTTGCATAAATATATACAAATAAACAGCAACAACAACAACAACAACAAAACAGGATGTGGGGCCAGCAGGTGGTGTAGTGGTTAAAGCACTGGACTTCCACGTAGTTGACCTCAATTCAAATCCCGGACTCGGACATGGCAGCTTGAAACACACTGGGTATGTGTCTGTGCACACCCAAAATCCTGAGAGGAGAATGGAGGAGAAGGAATGGTGGCATGACCATCCCTCTTGGGGAGTGATTTCTCACTTTCTGTCTCTCTGGTGTGCACACAAATCCTATAGCAAAACTCCCTCTCAAAAACAAGTAAATAAGTAAAACCCCAGGATGATATGAGATCACTAATACAGATGGGGAAGAGAAGGTGTCTCATCTTGGCTGGATGGTCAGAGGTGGTGACTTATGACTTGTGTGTATTTCCACCTAGACCTGATACTGTTTTATTCTGTAAATATGGGTAAACTCGCAAGGATTTCATGAAGAACAAAATAAACATGTGATTGTTATGACAATGAAAATACCTCTGAAAGGGAATTATTTAAAACTGAGAATTGTGAATAACAGGCTTTAAAAATTCATTCTGATTTATTTTCAAGAGGTGAATATAAAGTCCATGTCTGACTATTTGATTTAATGCTTGGACCACATCAGAGTGAAGTAAAATGCCAGTGGTACTATTTTTTTCTGATTCCTTCTCATCTTATAATAATCTGTCTGTGAGAAACGGCTCCCTGGATATCCAAGGTAAGAGCTGGTAATTCACACTCCTTTACTCACACCTGAAATTTCAGTTTCTGCCCTTGTCAGAAATGGAGGGTTTCTTTGCTGATTTACCTAGGAATTTGAAACCATGCCCTAAACCCCTCTCCATACTTTCTCTCAGTTAATCTGTTATCTTCCTTTAAAACTATAGAAAATATTTCTGAATGTTTTGTAATCAGCTAAAGGCAGAAATAACCCTTAGGAATGAGAAAAGAAAAGCACTCAAAGAAACTACGTCTTGGTGTGTAAAAGAAATTGAAATAAAAAATATTTTAAAAAAAGAAGAAACTGTGTCTCTATAACTCCTTCTCCAGCTGTGCCTACTCACCCTCACAGTGGAATCGGCAACTCTCTCTGGCTCTGATCGACAGGCTGGGATCACGCTCTGGACCAGAAAGCACCCCTAGTGTTGGCAGCTACCTGTGGTTGCACCCAGACCACAAATAGGATAATTAAGGCTTTCTTTCCATGAAGAGGCAGAAGAAACACTACCACAAAAATGTGTCCTGGTCCATCCCAGCTGTGTGTCTCCCTAGTTTCTTGTGTACAAATACCAAGCACAGCATGTAGACACAGCAGCTCCACCATCATGCCACACTAACATTTGGAGTTCCCGAAAACAAAGCCAGGCAGTAATACCTATCTCTTGTCTAAAACTTCTTTTACTGTAAAAACTTCCCCAGCATGATTAGCAAAACAAGTGCCTGTCACTTTTGTGCTACTTAAGCATCATCTCGTTTGGCAATGATAATTCTCTGAAGCTTTAAACTTTTGCTCCCTAATGTACACATGGTAATTTATCGTTTATTCTTAAGTGATTTGGTTTAAAAAGTAGTAACAGAGTCATACGCTTTTGTCTTCTTCTGTAAGGGTTCAATGATAATCGGTGATTGTCTGACTCTCTCAGGCCCTTCGGGCTGTGAGGTAAAATGCAATGATGCTTGTATTAGTTTAGGAATCTTGCTAGCACTGAGCCACCACCTGCCCACACAAGCTGGCAGCACACACCTGTGGGTCTCCCCTAGATATTTCAGGAGGCTCCAGGGAATGCTTCGCTTGTGTACAGAGACAAGTCTCTTCCTGTTCTGCCTCAGCCACCTTGATGATGATCTGCTGACTGTAAGCCACGTAACAGAAAAATCCTGACACGACTACAGGTTTCCAGAGTTCTCAGTGAGAGGGCTGTTGTGCAAGACACTACAATGTCCTGATGCTCCAAGGGCAACTAAACTCTTTGCGAAGCACCAACCAGAGCATTCAGGGTGCTGAAGCAGGACAGGGTCCATGACAGAGGTTGGGGAAAATATTTCTTCACCAAACTCTGGTGGCACTGAGCCAAGAGGGTTCTGCGTACGCTGGTATCGAGCCTCAAAAGTATTTCATTGTGACAGAGACTAGTTGTTCCCCAATGTTCATTCTCTCCTTCTTCTAGAGAATTTTACCCCCTTGTTTTTAGCTGGGCACATGGCTTTTCAGAAAAAAAAAGACATCTCCAGGCTCCCAGATAGCTAGGTATAGCCAAGTTGTTTTGACCAATCAGATGATTTATGTTACCTGACCTAAAAAAAGGTACGTTCTGCCTGCCTTCTCCACTTCTCACTGGCTAGATAGACACCCAGTGTGGAGACAGTCTGAAGTATTTGGATAAGGGTTATACCCTAGAGAAGGCAGAGCAACAGATAAAAGGAGCTGAGGTCCCCTTCACCTGCCGTAATAGGGTAGACTGTCATAACGCTACAGACTGCTATGCAAGGAAAATGCATTTCTATTTCTATTTCTCTTAAGCCACTATTATTTGGATATTTGTTCATTTCTGAACACAGCTCCTTCCCAAACATCTCATTCCATTTGGGTTTAATGTAAGTCCCTTTAGATGAAAAAACAAAATTTCATCCCTTGTCATCTACTTATTTTCATTGCCTTTGACCTTTCTCTCTCAGATACTCCTGTAGAAAAGAAAAACTCTTGTGTTCATTTCTTTCAACCAGGGAAGAAAGAAAGAAAGAAAAAAAAAAGGAGAGAAAAGAAAAAAAAAAGAAATGAAAGAAGGGAGGAAGAGAAGGAAGAAAGGAAGGAGAAAGAAAGGTAGAAGAGAAGAAGAGTATGAAAGAAATCACGTAAATAGGAGTTTATATGTGTTTAATCTCCTGAAGTAGTCCTTTAAGTCCTCAGCCAATTAGTTCCACAATAGCAATGCATTCTGGGAATTGTGAGAGTACCCTGCCATAAACAAATCATTAGAAAAGTGTCCCCCAATGACCTATGGGTAATACATGGCAGCTACTTTTTTGTTTTTAATTTCTGCCTCTACTTCCAAATGACACATTCTATAAGAAAATGGTCACTAGCCTGATGCTAAGTGTGAGAGCTCAACTACTGTAATTTTGTCTAAACAGAAGAAAACTGTAAGAATGTGAAAGTTGGACATGTTTTAATCAAGAGTGGGAGAATTAAGGGAATTTTGAGGGAGATCATCTAGGGTATGGCTTATGACCTTTTCGACTGTGTATCTAACTACTGGAATGATAGGAGGGGCCTTGTTTAGTTTCTAAAGATCTCCAAAAGACATAGACTGTACCATAAAAAAGTGTGAGGGGAAAAAAGATTTTCAAGGCAAGCAAGTATTAGCTAAACTGTCAAAAAGGAAGAGAAGAAATGTTGATTGGATCTCAAATATGGGCTAAGGAACATTTAACATAATACGTCATTAATTTCCCATGTATTTCATTTATAGAGGGTTCTTAGTCATGACCATGTATAAAGATAAGATAAATGGGGATTGCAGAGGCTAAGCTATTTATTTACTTTTGGTTACAGTATTATTTTTTTCATTCTTATTTTTTTGGGGGAGGAAAATTTTGCTATAGGGTGTGTACACTTCCTGGATAGACAAAGCAAAGTGAGAAATCACTCCCTTTGAGGGATGGCCACACTACAATTCCATCTCCTCCACCCTCCTCTTGGGATTTTGGGTATGTACACACACATCCTTGGTGTGAGTTTCAGCTCCTGGGTCCAGGACTCAAACCGTGGTTGGCCATGTGGGAGTCCAGTGACATACTATTGTGCCATCTGCTGGTCCCACAGCACTATTTCTATTGCAGGTAAGATTTGAACCCAGTAAGTTCTAACGCCATAATTTATGCCCTTCACCAATAGTGCGTCATCTTCCATTTCAAAACCATCCTAAAGCCTCATGACCAAGTGGAATTGAGATCAATGAGCTTCTGTACAGACGAATACAAGTAAAGAAATGTATTTAGGGAAAGATAACCTAAGTAAAGCAAATGATGAGGTGTTATGAACTGAACGTTCTTGTCCCAAGTTCTTATTGATATAAGGTCGAGAATCTAAACACTCTAGGTCAGAAAGAAATATTATTGTAGAAGACAACATGTATTTATTTTACAAACATTTATTGTTCAGGTACCATAAAAAATACTTGGATTAATATAAAGTTTAAGACCAGCACATGGTTTAATGGTTACATCGCTCACTTGGGTGATATGGTTTGAATACTGGACCTGGAGGCTTGAAGCTCAGGCCTGGCGCCTGTGCATGTCTGCCCAAAATCCTGACAGAAAAATGAAGGAGAAGGGATTGTAGCCTGGCCATCTCCCCTGGAGGATGATTTCTCTCCCCAGGGAATGTACATGCCCTACAGAAAAAAAAAATCTCTCTAATTATAATATATATATAATTATACACACACACACACACACACACACACACACACACATATACAGCATTAGTTTCAAATTGCCAGGTCTAGGACCAAACTGTGGTCAACTATGTGGGAGTCCAGTACCTTAACCACTATGCCTCCTGCTGGCCCCTAATATCTATCTTTTAACTCATTTCATAAGTCTATTTCTATTTTGCTTTTAAAATCACAACCTATCCATTTTTGACCACCAACTCAGTTCAATGAGAATGAAGTCTGGGTGGCACCTCCCCATTACTGGAAATCTGTGCATGATCAGATGTGGGGAGGGATAATGGAAAGACTGGCTCCTTCTCATTTGAGTAAAGGAGCATAAAGAATTCAGGAGGTGCTAGTTTAATATGAACAGAAGTCACTGAGTTTGGTTTTACATGCGGAGTTTATATACATGGAGATTTGAGACATACATGTGATTTCCAAAGATTGTGTTGTCTTCAAGAAATCAACACATTTAGGGGAACAGTAGATGTTGTAGTGGTTACATCGCTAGACTCCCACATGACTGACTGTGGTATGATTCCTGGACGTGGTGAACTTGAAAATCATACCAGGCACATGTGTATGTGTCCAAGATCATGGGAGGAGAATGGAGGAGAGGGGATTGTAGTGTGGCAATCCCCCCAGGAGGTGTTATCTCACTTTCCCTCTCACTGTCTTTGTCTCTCTCCACATTGAGTGCACATGCCTTGTGACAAAAACCTCCAAAAAAATAAAAAAGAAATCACATGTTTAAAACACGCGTAATTATTAGGGAAACTGTTTCTCAAACACAAGGAAGGCCTTTTATTGAGACTTTCTAGGATACTCGATAGGAAGCTAATCTGTGTGATAAGAGGAGGACAAGAGGAAGAAAAATAGGCACTACCACTGTTACGTGACCACTGAAGCCCATTGTACACCTTCAGGCTTATAAGGCTTGATAATATGGTTATTTTGGGATCAGAGAAGTCTTTCTCAGAGTCATACTGGAATTGAGTCCAGGGACATTTTTTTATGAAGTCACAAGAGAGATTTATTCAGTGACTTCAGTGAATGAAGTCTCTTAAGGCCCTGATGCACAGCATAAAAGAAAGCCCAGTGAGAATTACACTGTAAAAGTTTTAATTGGAATCATACTACACTATCTTAGTTCACTCCCTCTACCATTCTAATGATACCTAACACTTAGTTATATAATTATACAAGTGCATATCTAATCTCCTAGTGTACCAGTCAGTGAGTACTTTATAAATTCCTGTTTTATCTTTATATTAACCATTATTATTAGGTATAATTATTAGACACCCTGTATTGATAAAGAAACTGAGGTACAAATCGTTACTAAAAATTCCCAAAGTCACACAAATAGTAAGGTGTAAAGTTGGGATTCAAATTGAGGCAGTCTAACCCCAGACTTTATCCTATTCTGTTGTTCATATCAAATAGTTAATGAATTTAAATCAAACTTCTGGGTTGAAAATATTAAATTATACCTATATATAAGTTGTGTAAAATTGTGTGCCATAAGTTCTTGAAGCTTTGTTCTAGAGCCATTTGCCCTAAATGCATGCTCAATTTAGTATCCAATTGTTAGAAGAAATGAATTTGTCTGTTTGCTTACTTTCTCCTTTTCTCCCCAAATAATTGAAGATATAATTAATAATGTTTTACAAATCTGGTGGCACTGAATTTAAATTGTTAGTTGGAGTACCTCACATAGAAAGCACCCATTAAGCAATGTTAAATGCCAGCCTACAAATAAGAAAGTTGCAAACATGTTAAGACTGGAGACTATAAAATCAGGATGGACCTCTAGTTTGGACAAGGCTTAATCATACTGGTAACAGAAAACACATCACACTTACAGTGCTTCAATCATTATTCTAAAAACTTTATGCATAGAGATTAAGTTTTATGGATGGAGAAACCAAAGCATGGAAGAGTTGAGCAACTTTCCCAAGGTCACCCAACAAGCAAATGGTGAGACATTTATGTCTAAGGAGTGACAGGTTTAACCCAGGCAGCTGACACTAGACTCTGCACTCTTTCCCAGAACACTGCACTGATGTTGACTAACTACCTAGTTGGTAGTGATAAAGAAAGAGATGGTTTACTATCCTTAACTTTCCCTCTGGGACAAATCCTCCAGGAATCCAAATGAATTCCTAGAGATATCTAGTAAGGTAAGTCATTTAAGATAAAGAACAGTTGTTTTTACTTGTGACAACCTAGACTTTGATGAGGGTGAGACCAAGGCTCCCTGGGACGTTACTGAGACCATAGAAAGAATCTGATGGGACCAGTTACACCTTATTCCCAAAGTCAGGGGATTTGGATCTATGATAGTTTTCTCCATTGGTGACATTTTTCCTTTAGCAGTAGTCACAACTTGAATAAGTCTCATTTTCACTCTTGCACAATAGCAAATTAATATTTAATTAGAAAGAAATAAAAGAGTAAGAAGAAGTTGGTGGTCACCCTCCTTCCCAGGGGAGGATGACCAGGCCAATGACCATGACAATCCCTTCTTTTATATCCTCTTCTAAAGATTTCGGGCACAGGGACCAGCAGTTAGCGTAATGGCTATGTCGCTGAACTCCCATATAGTCGACCGTGGTTCGCATCCCAGACCCGGTGGTTTAAAACTCACACCGGGCGAATGTGCATGCGTGCCCAAGATCCCGAGAGGAGAATGGAGGAGAAGGGATTGCGGCATGGCCATCCCCCCTGGGGGGTGATTTCTTGCTTCCTGTCTCTCTGTCTCTCTCTGTCTGGCGAGTGCATGCACCCTATAGCAAAAACCTCTCCAAAAAAAAAAAAAAAAAAAAGATTTTGGGCACACATACACATGCACCTAGCATGATTTTCAAGGTGCCGGCTCTGGGACTTGAACCATGGAGTCAGCCATATGGGATCCAGTGCCTTAACCACCACACCACCTGCTAACTCAGGATCACTGCACTAATAGGTAGAAAAATCTGTTTTATCTCTGACACTCACTAAGGGTCTGACTTTGGGTAATTCTCTTGACATGACGTAGAACTTTACTTGATTATCATAAAATTAAGGGAAGAGGATACCAACAGTTATTAGTAGCTTTTATTTGGGAAATAATATTCTAAGAACTTATTTAATTCTCATCATATTAGTAATGGGTAAATTACTACCCATTTTCAAGGTTTATGAAACAGAGGCATAGACAAGTTAAGAATTTGGAGCTGGCAGGTGGCATGGTGGTTAAGGGTGCGGGACTCCCACATGGCCAGCTATAGTTGAAATCTTGGACCTGGTGGCTTGCTTTCTCACTTTTCCTCTCTCTCTTTCTTTCTCACTTTCACTCTTGCTATGTCCCTGTTTGGTCAAATTAAAATGAATAAATAAATAAATAAAGTTAAATAAAATAATTCTTAAAAAAAAAGAAAAAAGAAAAGTTAGGAATTTGCCCAATGTCACCCTACTAGTGGGACTTAAAGCATCAAAGCTAAGGTTTGCTACTGTTGTTAGTCTTTTATATTTCACTTCCATTCATCACTTTAAATTTATAATTCCAGAATTTTAAAGGTCTATAAAAGAGGATATGCTATTGTTATTTTATAAACCTTAGTGCTACCACTTACACTAGCACCATGTTAACTCATCTTCACCTCCATTTCTTTACAGTTGTTCTTTGATTCTGATTTTATTATTGAACATAATGGAAAAACAGTTTTATACTTACTAATAAAAGTTCTATTATAATCAACTATGTGATTACTACACGTACTACGCTTGATACAGTGGGTCTTTGGTAACCCTTTAAGGTAAAATCCTTGAATATATTCCCTTATGAGACTAACCTATGTCTAAGTAGTGACAGACATTAAGGAAGAAAATTTGATTATAGGTATTGTTTGCATGGTCTATTTTAATCTTGAAATATTTGAAAAGGCTTGGTCAAAAGACAAGAAAGGACCAGTTTTCAGCAGTGTTTTTCATTCTTATGAATGTAATTTTGTCCCTGCTGAAAATTCAGAAGTTGCTTTGTCCAAAAGGACACTGACATCCTATACTGTGCTTTATTTGATATCTTATACCTCTCACTAAACCACATGGAGCAAACTTCAAATGACTCAGCTATAGGAATGTATATCTGGTTTGAAAACTGAGGTCAGCCCCAGTGTGCTTCCTTCTGTTGCTCCTGGGGGAGTTAAAGACATCTGTGAACACATCTTCTCGTGGCTTTTGTATTTCTTTTTTATAAAATGTCCACCAGATATCCAACCACTTAAACATCTTTCATTACAGACAGAGATTACAGTCTCAGTGGTGGTTGTTTGGAATAGTAGTAAGAAAGCCAAAAATGGACTCTAGGTAACTCTCAAGAAACACTGTGAGTAGGCTGGATCATTAGAATAACTTTTAATCTACTAAGGAAGAGTTACTCCATGCCAATCTCTGAGATAATTATAATTAAATATTTTACCAATGTAAAAGTAAGATAAAGAGACGTATGACTTTTCTCCCCTGTAAAGATACTAAAAAAATTTTAGCAGACAAAAGAAAGTAAAGTTCTCTGTTGAAAAAATGAAACAAAACAGAAACATTCTATAATTTTTGCTTTGTGGAAGCAAAAGCTTATATTAAAAAAAAACAAAACAAAGAAAACCCTATGAACAATATTACCAAAGGCTAAAACAGAAACTCAAATTGTATAATCATGAATGAGGAAAAAAAATAAAGAGATTGATATCAAACAAAATGTGTACTCATATGACTATTAAATAGAAATTACAATAAAAAACTACTTTGGTGTTCCTCAAAAATTCTAGGTATATTTTTATTTAGGGAATTTGCATAGCCTCCTTTTTTCTGCTTGAAATATTTTCCTTCCTGATACGCATATGGCTCACTTCTTTAACTCCTTCACAATTGTGTTCAAATGTTACTTTCTCAATGATGTCTACCCTAACAGGTCTTGTTTAAGATTGAAACTATCCATTTCTACCTATTCACAAAATTCTCTATTTTCCTTTGCTGGAGTAATTTAATTTTATACTGTTTAACCTTTACTATGATATGTTTTCCTCCATTAAGATGTCAGCTTCCAAGGGCCAGGAAACACATTAGACTTACTAAAAAAATACACGTGTAGACTCACAGCAGGACAATGCCAGGCACAGATTAGACTATGTCTTGACTAATACAATAGCTAGTAAATAGATATTGAGTTAATGAATAAAAAGACGTCACAAACTTTTAAAATTGCCTCACGTAACTATATAAGTCATGGACATAAGTAAGTCCCAAAGAGTCAATGGGGTTTGAGTATCCGAATGCAGGCAATTCAAGATGGACAAAATAATAAGGTAAAGTCCAGGGCACTATACTTATTCTCAACTCAGAATTGAGGTGTGGCACAATAAACTCTCAGGGCTGAATTCAACAGTTCATAAATGGGAAATAGAGATAAGAGACAGTAAATATACAGAAGCGGACTCTGAAAGAATAAAGTCAAAGACAAGTAAGGAGAATCCAGGGGTACTTTTCTAGAATTATGTAAGAGCAGCTACACTTACAGTTATTAGATGATATTTAGAAGTTTTGTGTTTTACTGGACAAGTGTTAAGACATTTAGCACACCAACAAGTGATATGATGAGGCTTTGTCATGTTTTTGACTGACCAGCAATTGAATCACCTTTGTTAGTTAGGATAAGCAAGGGTAAGCTGAAGTAACAAACAATTCCCAGAATGTTATGGCCTTAAACAATGACATTGTTTTCATGCCGTGCTATTTGTTCACCAGAGTTTGGCAAGGAGGCTTTGCTTATCATAGCTCCTCAAAGACTTAGGTTGACATAAGCATTATTTCAGCATGCTTTCATATTTACAGGGTAAGTGACAGCAAATTGGGCCAACCATATCCTCACTCAATGTTTCTGTCCTGAAGTGATATTTATCATTATTACACATATTTAATTGGCCAAAGTTAGTCATAATGCTAGCGTAGGTCCATGGGGGTAAATAAATGCATTTCTCCTAAGGGAAGGGCAATGAATATAAAGGAAGAATAACAGTCTGGCCCATCTGAAATGGAAAATTACAGATTTGGTGGATTTGGAGCAAAGCATAGTCTGCCTTCTACTATGTAAATGATAAATACCAGATTATTTGCTTCCTTATACCCCCTGCTCAATCATATGCACTTGGATAAGACTTGAGCTGAAATTGGTGACATAAAGCAACATGAAATGGAAAAATTCTTTCTGGAAAGGCTGTGGTGGCAGCAGTGTCTTATTTCTAAGGACAGCTGTGGCAGCTACTCCAGTAATGACTTACAACGTCATATGTTTAAATTGGTAAATTGAGAGTCCAACAATTATGGTTGTGGAATCCTCACCTGATGATATTTGGTGTGACTGAGGATACAATTATGGCTGTGTAGCTGTGTAGCTTCCCTTCAATCCTGTACTCATTTTAAAAGCTAGTTCTTATATTTATATATTTTTCTAGAGAGGTTTTTGTCACAGGATATGTGCACTCACTGGAGACACAGAGAGAGACAGAGTGAGAGAAAGTGAAAAACAACCCCCTAGATGGGATGGCCATGGCACAATCCCTTCTCTTCCATTTTTCTCTCAGGATTTTGGGTATGCATGCACACGCACTTGGCATGCATTTCAAGCTGTCAGGTCCGGGACTTGAAAGACAGTCAACTATGTGAAAGTCCAGTGCTTTAACCACTATTCCACTTGCTGGCCCTTAAAGTCTAGATTTTTAGCATTCTAGTCAGCTCTATGAGCATCCCAACACATGTTCAGTTAAGGACTTCATACTTAAATTTGTTTGATCAATTTCTGTTGCTTATGTCAAATTGTCTTGACTAATACAAATGGTCTAGAAAAACAGCATTCACTCTTCTGGTCATACTAGTCATAATATTGGTAAACATATGAACAAAATCTACTTTATCTATTGCTTGACAATAGAAGACTAAATCCTGTCACTTTAAATTCAGTTTTTTTAAGTTATTCATGGAACATATGCTAAAATAATCAAATTTCTCCAAGTTAAGAAAAACAATAATCTTCCTATTGTATCATTTCCTTCCCTCCACAACCAGTTTCAGCTTTTTCAGCTGACTTGTTTGATATTGACCTCTATATGTTTAATAGCATTAGCTTAGTAGCATCTATTAATATATTGCCTACTATGTGCTAATTACTGTTCCATGTCCTTTAAAAATTTAGTCCACATAACATTTTATGAGGTAGGTAATCATTATTCTGGTTTTTATACAAGAAAACTGAGAATCAAATAAGTTAATCTACTTGCCCAATGTCACATGTTCAATAATTAGTGGTGCCAGGATTTGAACCCAGTGTGTTTGATTCCAGAGTCTGCCCACATAACTTCTATGCTATACTTTGCCTCTACTTGTACTTGCATATTTGCATTCTGATCATTCTGCTTCAAACACTTATCTATTGACTTCCCACTGGGCAAATATTCTTTTTTCCCTTCACACACAGGCACACTTCTAATCCTTATCTTCCATAGGTTATATAAGTATTTAGTCATGATAGCTAAGAATATTTTACTGATTGATGACTCATTAATTTAACTTCAAAATCTCCCCAAGCTTCCTCTCAATATATTCAAACATATTAGGTATTCTATGTTTTATCTTCTTTAACTGCTCTTGGAGTCTCCTGAGTTGCTCTAATAGAATGTATTATTCTGTAGTTCTAGTGCACAGTTTTTGTTTGAATCTTCTTTTATTGATGGGCTGTCATAGTTTTCCTTCAGCTCTCTTTTGTGTAAGTGCTTCTATTTCTAAGATCCTATATCATCTCTCTTGGGGGGGGGGTATTCATTGTTATTATTATTATCCATAAAGACATAAATTCCCAAGTAGTTTCTTGAGGAAAATTGCATGAGGCAATTTGTTAAAACTTTATTAGCAAAAGCATTTTTTAAAGTCAACATAAATACTTAGATGATAGTTTGGCTGGGTATAGAATTTTAGTTTGAAAATAATTTTCCCGCTTGATTCTGCAGGTATTATTCACAAACCTTTAGCTTTTATTATTGCTTTTCAATGGTTTAGTTCCATTCTGAGCCTTGATCCCATGTAAAAGAATCATATATATAAAAAAAATAATATTTTTAGTATTTAATTAATTTGATAAGGATTATTTTGTTTAATCTACAGTGAATACTGCTGCTTAGTTGCAACATCTTTATTTCTGGCTGATGATTTTATGATAACCTGATTATGTTTTGCATTATGATTCAAATGTAAATCTTTTCACTCTTATTGCTAATACAAATGTAAATAAACCCCTTAACCCAACAAATCAAATTCATTTGAACAGAAACCTTTTTAATGTTGTCACCACATTTCTTATTCCAGTGAAAAGTGTTCCAGGTTGGTAGAGCAATAGAGAAGTAATGAATGGGGACATTCCAGAACCAGGGAACAGGCAGTGCCAAAATTGAAAGTGAGACAGAGTTCATCTGGTTCAATCACTTTATTTTGTGGAGAGAAAAATTAAATGAAAGAATTTAAAAGTTTTTTCTCAATGGTACACGCAAATATGTCAAGTAACCATAAAATTTATCATCCAAATCAGGGCAATTCTGAGAGTAAATTCTGAGAGAAAGATAATATTACTAATTATATCAGAATGGTAAGAATAAAGCAGGCAAATCAGGACTATTATGGGAAAACTGGGATGTATGACTGCTCTATGATAATCATGGCCTACCAGTCCTAAAATTCTCATCTCCAGTATTTCCCCCATACCTTCATTTTTGTGCTACATTCACCTACAGTAAATCTCTGTTTATCAGTTTCTCCTTTCACATCATTTTCATCGATTCATATATCCCTTCACTCATTTAATAAATATATTCTTAAACATACATATTGCCCTTTAAAGTCATTCATATTCTTTTAAAAGATTAGTTATTACCTTCAATGTAAAATATTCCATGTGTATAAAAACAGAAAAAAGGTTAAAAAATTATCAAAGAAAACTGACATTCATGATTTTTTATTCAAGAAAATAGGTACATAAATTTTGGCACTCTTTGATATACAGTACAAATGAGCTAGTTCATTAACACTTACTATGAACTAGACACACAGCCAGCAAAAAGTGTAGGTAGCTAAGAAGGTTTCTTCAAAACCACTGGCATACTTGTTCACAGGGGTAGGAAGAGCTTTACAGCTAGTTTAAGGGGGCATGCCAACTTTAGATTGGAGATAGGAAGTGAAGTGTAATGTACAAAATAGGCAAGTACAGAAACAAAAGTGGAAAGTGACTTCAAAGTTCCAATATCCAGTTGGGAGCCCAGGGTTATTTTTCAAGGTAGAGTTTCTGTTTTGATAATTTACCATTCAATTAGCCTTCACTTATAAGAATTGTGTGTGACAAAGCCAAACTACTTTATCTTTTTACTAGAAGTTTAATGAAAACCCTAACTAAATTCTCAAGCTATCATTATCCATTTTAAAATATAGGGTTGCCATAAAATTCATGACATGTTTTTATGTTTTTCTATGCAAAAATGTATCATGACTTTTCTGACAACCCAATATATTTTGCTTCTCATTTTAAGTATAGATTTTAAAGCATATCATTCTTTACTAGACAAAACTGCAGTTGGTAGATTCACATAAAGAACTGAGGCCAGCAGTTGTGGTGTAGCAGTAATGCAATGCTCATTAATAATAAAGTCACATGGGAAGGTCCTGGGTTCGCATCCCAAGATCTCCCTGTATGTGCTGGGTTTGAGTTTTTGCCCATGATCTGTGCCAGTAGAAAGTAAGGAAAAGCTTGTGGCATGAAGATCCTGTTGGAGTTGCCCTCCTCTCTTTCTCTCTCTCTTACACATGGAAGAAATAATAATAATTTTAAAAGAATTGAGGCTGAAACTGCTACTCATCAACAGTAAATTTTACATGGCTTTCAGGAAACATATAAACCAAGTCTTTGACTTTAATTAGTAAATATATTGTACTGGATAGGCTATAAAACAATGAAGTATACTAAATTTCAGTCATAGGACAATCTTAAAAGAGTCCTCTGACTTTGCTACTTATATTTATTGGCAAGTTCTTAACCTTTCTAATCTCTAGACTTCTCAACAGTAGAACACCAAAAATAGTACCTGCATGAAAGGCTTCTTGGAAAATTCAATGTAGTGGTGTACATGATGTTCTTAGTAGACCATTTCTTGTAGTAAGTACTTAGTAAATGATAACTAAAGTTTCCTTTTCTCAAATTCAGTATAAATATACCCTATTTTAAGATTCATTTGTAGATATATGTACATGTCTTGATAATTGCCTAATATAGCTATATTAATAATCTCCACATGACTGACAACATCACTGATTAGCTCATCATGCACTTTAGAATGTACATCTAGCTCTTGGGAGGGAGTGTCAATAATGGGTTTAATGGCCACAAATGATACTTGCATACTACATTCTGTGGTTGGATGTAAAGTACTGCTTCTTTTGGAGGTCAATTAGGATGTGTTTGAAGACATGTTGGTATAATGAAAATAGCTAAACATGTACTGAGATACTGTCATTTTCTGGAGGTTAAGTTCCATCCTTTTTAGGTATTATACTGGTTAAAATAAAGACATATTTGTGGTGTTCTGGAGAACTGATATTACTTACAGGTACTTAGAATCTAAAGCTATTCAAAATCAAGGCTATGAATTTACCCACACAATCAAAATAATCAATGTGTTCTACTCATCTCCAGGAGAACTGGATAAGAGAGTGTTTCAAAGCTAAATAATATAATGCCTTTTAAAATAAGTAAATTATAAAAAAAATTAAGTGAATGAAACTATCATTACTTATACATTTGTGGAAAATTAACAGAATACAACTGAGAGTGTTTAGAATATATGAATTTCTATATCTTTGCTTCTAATTTTTTTTAACGTATTAGTCCTAAGTTTGTCTGCATTAAGGCTATTTGTTTCCCCATTTTCACTGTCGTTTTTAAGAGAAGTAGTTCTCCCCCAACTTCTCTTTAAACTCACCAGTTTCTCAAATATGAGCTCATTCACATCTAACTCACTTTTCTCTCCAGCACACAGGTCACATGAGTAGATCAGAAAAGAAAAAAAAAAAAAAAAAAAAAAAGGAAAAGATTTCAGAAAGCACAATTTGTTTGAGGAGTCACTGGGCCTGCTGCAGAATTATTTGAATGAAAAGATTTTTTTTCTAGGTAAAAACGACAATTAAGGTCGACCTCCTCCACTCAAATTAAAAAAAGAGAAAAAGGAGTGTAATGAAGAATCTGACTCCTTCCTCTAATTTTACAAGTTCAATGGTAATCTAACCGTGCCATTCATTTACAGAAACCATTAATTTTACTATGTGGCTGAAAGTAGTAGGCCTCAGCTTTCATTCTCTTACTTTTCCCCCTCCCTTAGTCTTTGTGTGTGCACCTGTTCAGGCCACTTTAGCATCCCATTTGTAAAACTTTGGGTAATCCTCTGGCACTAACCCTGGTGTGATAATACTTCTGTTATTCAGCAGCCTAATTACAAAGGACAACACAGATAAAACACTTCAGTCCTATTTTTTAATAGCTGATTTGCCAATTTTGCCAAGCTCCAAAGAGAATGGTCTCCAAACCTTGCTGGATTTAAATTTAATCTAAATTTGTTTGGCACATGGAACTCCAATACCTTAGAGAAGACCTTTTGTTGTTAGCTTTTTTGGACACCTTGTTCCTTCTCCAATCTCTCCTCCTTTAAATAGTGATATTAAGAATCTCTCTCTCTCTCTCTTTTTAATAATAGAGTTTGGTAATATAATTGGACATTTTTAAGCACAAGTGAAAAACTCATCCATTGAAGACAAGTGTTGACACCTCCAACAACAAACAGTCAAAGAATTAGGTTATTAGGTACTCACGGGTGACTTTACTTCACTAATCTAGATGGAAGATAAGCTAGTAATACTTCCTATTCAACAAATTTTTCTAAGGGTAATATTTTTGAAATTGGACCTCAGTAAAAAAAATAAGAAAAATGGGCTTAATATATCTTTCCTGGTTTAATATGGGAAAAAAAGAGGGTTATTTCTAATTAATGGCAAACCTAAGAAAAAGGTCATTACTTCAATATAGACAAGTCACCCAGCATCTGAGTACTTAACTTTAATACTTTGATATGAAAATAGGCTGGAGATCTGGCAATAAGTAAAAGAAGAAATAATTTCATGAGTTCTGGATACATTCTGGACAGGTAAGGACTGTCCTAACATTTGAGGGGTTAACTAAATCTCTCCACCAGAACCTATGTTGGGGTATCAGAGGGCACGATGCAACCGAAGGATACCCCCTACCACTTTCTTAATCCTTTGATTTTGAAAGCCCAAATAATTCAAGAGAAATTTAATACATATGTTTCTCATTTGCTTACCCTGTTTTGTAAGAGCTATTTGATATCTAAGAAGCCTTCTCAGTCTTCTTTCTAAGTCTTTTATTTTGCTCCAGGAAATCATGTTTTCTTCGTGTTCAGCAAAATTGGAAGCAAAGGAGGCTTAAGTTTGGTTCTACAGGTCTTATAAAATCAGTAGAAGTTTGGAAGTTGGCAAACAATGTCGCTTTTCTGCACCAGACAAGTGGAAAGAAAACTCAACAAGTGAAAAACTCAAGGATATTATTAAAAAGGATACCATACCTTAATTTCACTGACTATTCATTTAGTAATTTTATCAAACTGTACAATTTTGCTTTCTAAGACACTGTCACATACTGAATGAGCTAAAAAGGCATATTCATCCCACTTTATGGATGTTAAAATTTGTCTCAGACTTAATTGTTTTTGTACTAAGAGGCACGATAATTTGTTTAAAATATAAGCTATTCTGAGTCGTCTAACCAGCCCCTGAGTCAGACAATGCTGTGAAGAATATGTGGAAGAGGAGATGTCCACTTTGTATTAGCGTAGGACCCATTAACTCTGCCAAATTTTACTGTTGTAGGGGACAAGTTCAAGGATTAAAGTTTGAATGCCTGACTGATCACTGAAATTCTTTAGGAGAATGATAATAATTAGAAAGACTTCAAAGTAAATGCAGTTGTGAATGGTTTATAATAATATACAGGTTTATAATAACATGTAGTGATTATTTATCATGGGCCATGCATTGTGTCAAGTGCTATGTAAAATTTATTTTTCACAATTTTTATATAATCCTATGATTTTGTACCACCAATATTATTTTTAGTTATTAAAATATAATTATAAATATAAGTGTAACTATTTTAGTTATCAGAGTACATGTTCTCAGGAACAGAGGCAGAGAGAGAAAGGGAGAGGAAGAAAGCATCCTCCTAATAGGCAATCTCATGTCATATATCATTTTGGGGATTTGAGGCCTGGTGAGTTTTTCAAGCCATGGGGGTCGGGACTTGAACTTTGGTTGGCCATGTGGGACCCAGGTCCCCGAACTACTAGGTCATGGGGTTAGCTAATAGGCATTGTAATTTCTATGACCATTTTTTCCCAGTAATTAACATCGGGTTCAATAGTCTACAGGGAAATAGTCACCATATTGTGAAGACACTTAAGCAACTTGTGGAGAGACCCATGTGGTGAGTCACTGCATAATCAACTAGACAGCCATGTTAGTGAGCTGTCTTCAAAAAGGATCCCCCAGGGGGAACCAGCAGTTAGTGTAATGGCTATGTCGCTGGAATCCCACGTAGTCGACCGCGGTTCGCGTCCCGGACCCAGTGGCTTAAAACTCACGCCGGGCGCGTGTGCGTGCGTGCCCAAGATCCCGAGAGGAGAATGGAGGAGAAGGGATTGTGGCGTGGCCATCCCCCCTGGGGGGTGATTTCTCACTTTCTGTCTCTATGTCTCTCTCTGTCTGTCCGTCGAGCGCACGCGCCCTATAGTGAAAACCTCTCAAAAAAAAAAAAAAAAAAAAAAAAAAGGGATCCCCCAGGGACCAGAAGTTAGTGTAATGGCTATGTCACTGGACTTTCATGTAGTCAACTGCGGTTTGAGTCCCGGATCTGGTGGCTTAAACACACGTGCGCCACGTGTCCAAGATCCTGAGAAGAGAATGGAGAAGGGATTGCGGTGTGGCCATCCCCCCATGGGGGGTGATTTCCCGCTTTCTGTCTCTGTCTCTCTCTTTCTGGAGAGCACACGTGCCCTATAGCAAAAACCTTTTGGGGGAAAAAAACAACAACAACAACAAAAAGGATCTCCCAGCTCTAGAAAACCTTCAGATACCTGCAGCCTTGGCTGACATCTTGGTAATGATCTCATGAGGAAACCCTGCACAAGCACCATATACCTCAGCACCCCCTAAGCTCCTGACCTACACAAATTGAAAATTTAAAACTGCTTATTGATGTCTTTATACTAAATGGTGAGGCAATTTATTCTTCAGCAACAGCTAATGCAGAGCTGCATTGAGTGGCATGGATCACACTTGGACACTGAGGAAAATAAATATAAAATGCTATTGGCACCTCTTTCTATGGTTTACCTTCTTCCTATTCATAATCACTCATAAGCAGTTGATGAAACTCCAATATTTAATTCAAGAATTAGGCCTAACTGCAGCTTGATGGTACAGTGATCATGTTAGGCAAAGCATGTTTGCTGGTTGGGCAAAGCTGAAACCATAAGGAAGACCATGTGTTTGTTTCTCCAGTAGACTATGTTCCCATGATCCTGCTGGCTAGAGAGGCTCAGAAGTTGGGGGTTGGGGGGCAATCATAGCATGAGACCACGTTGAGGGTGCTTCTCTCTCTTTCTCTCCTTCAATCTCTCTGTCTCTCATGAAAAATATGAAATAAACTTTTAAAAAAGGATTTGTCCTAACTATATTTTCTGAGAGATGCTGCAATCCATCTGGTACAGGGTATAATTTTTTGGAGGTTTTATTTTGTGTGCGTGTGTGTATGTGTGTGTGTGTGTGGGTGTGTTTGATAGTTTCCCAGTGTTTCTTGACTTATAGTGAGAATAATTCTAAAACATCATAGAGATTGGATTCTAGTGTCTGATATCTGGTCAGATTGATTTGAACACTTCAGCTCTTTGAATCTCAGTTTGCCTATTTCTCAAATTGGAAGTTTCTCTTAAACATTTTTTGAATAAAGTATATCTAAAAAGTCAAAACAAACCAAGGGTTGACATGGGTGATCAGTATTCTTGGACTTTGAAAGAGACACATGGAACCTCATCACTAACTGCCATAGAAGGGATTTTGTTTCAAGGTGAGCATGGGTGCAATGTTATCCCAAAGACCTTTGCTACATAGTCAATCCTACATGCTGTGTTAGAAGTCAGCAGGGCTGAAACTGTTATATGGAAAGTTTGAATCCTCACTCCAGCATTTATTGCATGTATGACTTTGGATACAGTATTTAATCACTGAGTGTCATCCTCTGCAAATGAGCCTTAAAAATAATATCTGCCTAGCAAGGGTGTTGAAGGATTAAATGAAACAATCCACAGAAAGCATTAAGCATGGTGTCCCACACATTGTTATCTAAATAACTATATCCAATATCACACTAATTATGACAACAATTCTACCTATGACTCAAGTGACTTGACTTCAAATACTCCTTTTGGAGGTAAGCTTTGGAGAGGTTAAAGCTTTTTATTTGTTTGTTTCAGTGATATACCTACGTTTCAACTGAGAGCTATTGAAGATTTACAAATGCTGCCTCTAAAACAGACTAGAGAAAAGACACTGATTTTTTTTTTTTCACAACAAAAGAAGCAAGAAGCCTAAATGTATAATTTTAGCTTTATTTTGTTTGGACCAATGGATAACTTTTTGTTCCTGAAAGGGGGAGGGCTCTTCATGTGAGAGACAGTCATGTCATTATTCATGCTGTAAGCCAGACTGCTTCAACTGCTGGTCTTCACAATGCCTACAAGTGTAAGGAAAAAAAAAAAAAAAAAAAAAAAAAAAGAATACAAAAAAACCACTTGCTTCCTTTTTTTATGAGTATTGACATTCTTGTGCAGTATTAGGAGAGCTAATTTAGCTTCCAGTTCTAAGAATTTTTGAATCTATAGCCAGTAATTATTGGCATTCACGGGTACAAAAGAGGAAAACAAAGCCTGCAAATTCTAGCACATTCATGTGGGATTGGGAGCTGAATTAGGATCCTCACACCCCATTGAATGATCAGCCCCCCTATTAGAGCCTTATTAAAATGGTAATGATTATATGCCAGCTATAGGCAGGCAGCCGCACCTGTCAAAAACTACCCCGATTATCCTGTTCATTGAACTGTCTGGCTCTTGAATCAGTGTCTCAGGTTTACTCCTCTCTGAAGTTTTTTTTTTTTACCTCCTGTCTTAAAAAAAAAGATACAAGAACAACCTTTCCTTGAGGTCCCAGAACACTGTTGTTGATCATTATGTCTTCTCATTTTTTTTTTTTTTTTTGGTATTTGGTATAGCAATATGATAGGGAGATCTCTTCTCCAACGTTTGGAACAAGAGAAAAAAACAGAAAAAAATTCTAAATCACGTCCGAAAAATTTTCTGTCAGAAAAAAATGCAAATCTATAATTAACCTGGAAACTGGGATCATTCAATTGCCAGCCACATGTAGTGCGATGAATGGGGTAGATTCTTATTACTCGAGCATTTAGTTACCAAGTCTAGTGATCTGTTGTCCTTTCTTTAAAGACATTATAGGTTTTCATCTATCTTTGACTTTAAAAAATGCATAAAACAATAGTGTGTTTCATTCGAAGTTACTTTTTTTCAAGATGAACCATACCATTCATTGTGCAATGTTGTTTTCTTGCAAAACCAAGCCTTGCTCTCACCTGAAGAGATAGCCTCTTTTAAACTATTTTATCTACTAGTTTGTCAAGTTCCATAATAGAAAAGCATTATAGTGGGAGAGAGACCTAGGAGGTTGGATGATATCAGTCATTTTTGTGATGGATACTGCAATACAATGGATCATAGCACCTGGGGATAAGTGCCAATGTGCAGAAAAGAAACTCTTTTTTTTTTCTTTTTTCTTTTTTTTTGGTTTGGTTTGTTTGTTTGTTAGATGGAATAACATTCTCTGATTAGCAGTATTTCTTAGGGACACATATTACATAGGATATTAGTTTCCTCGACTATAGAGATTTTGGCTACTTGTGCAGCCACAAGACAAGATTCAGCCATTGGAGAATACAGAGAAGCAAGTGAGTTGTTTCTACTGTCTGCTTTTTGGTAGAACATCCCCCCAGATGTGCTTTGAAGATGAAGGAAGCTAACAAAAGACTGAAATAATCTTAATTTCCTTACACACACTCTTTTATCAATTTGTAGGAAGAAAAACCATTTGAATTTGGGATTTAGTGACACAAATTTAGCTGAAAGTAGCCTTGGATTTCCAGTCCTGTTCATAATCCAGCATGAAAATATTCACCAGTAGGTCTAAGTTAACAGACATCTTAATTACACCAAGCTGCTGCTTCTATTACTGTAAACAACAAAATAATGCTATAGCAATTCATTACTCATTTGAGACATTCTTTCTCAGTATGCTATTATTTATTGAATGACTTCGCTGCAATGTATTCTCCACATCTACTAACTAGTCTAACCTCACAGACAGCCAGTATTGACCGAATATCACATCAATTGAAGAATTCTCAAACATTTGTTATAGTACATTTTAAAAAGGTTGTTTAATGGGATAACCATACATTGAAATAATGGATTACTATGAAGCCAAGATTATGACCAGGGTACCAAAGCGCTGAGCCCTCCTCTCAGTCTTTTAGCTCCTTGACCTTGCTGTAGTACAATCAACTCCTTGCCCCTCTGTCCAGAAACACTTAGCCTACTACCTTGGTGACAGGTCAAAATCTTGTGTGATGTGTCAAAATTCTGCTTTACCTCTTCTCTTGCTCCTTATTCTATTTCCTGTCCCCACATGTAGTCTTGTCTTAGGGTTCTGTCTTTGGCATCTTTCCTTTTTCTTGGCCACGTCTTTTGCATTCCTTCTCCTTTATCTTGAGACCTTTATTCTTAGCAATCCTAGTATTTCTTCTACGAAGACAACTCTTAATTTTAACCTGAAGCCAAGACTCCTACAGTCACTCATTTCTAATGCCTGATTTCTTGTTTCTTAAGGTGTCTCATGTGTCTCCAACTCAGCGTGACCACATCCAAGGTAGTTGTTAGCTGTTGTTAAACCTGCTACTTCTGCAGCATTCTTCTTATCCAGCTGGTCACCAAGACTTACAGATTCAATCTCCGTAGCATCTTATGACAGTATATTATTATAATGAACTAGGTGGTGTGTTCCCCAACCCCATCCCTCAAACTGTGCATTTATTCATTTTTTTACAGAATTATTTTATCTAAATTTATTTATTATTATTATTTTCCAGTTTGATCAGAGAGAGAGAGAGAGAGAGAGAGAAAGTGAGAATGCAAACTACCAGGTCCAGGACTTGAACTGCAGTCAGCCATGTGGGAGTCCAGCACCCTTAACCACCAGGCCACCTGCTGGCACCCCCCCCCCCCCCAAAAAATCTATTTTAATATAGCAGCTGAAGTGATCCTGTAAAACGTGACAAATCATGTCATACTACATTTGAAACCTCTAGTGGCTTCTCCTCTCAAGTTTGGTATCCTTAAAGTAGTCTACAGGCCCTCTCTGTTCTGCCTCCAGTAGAAAAGTCTGTGACTTTTTTCCTATGTCTCTGCTTCTTGATGTCTATCCATCACATTCATCTCTTTGCTGTTCTTGAACACATTAAACACACTTCTGTCTTAAAATCTGTTGCCCAACTGTTGCCTGGCTAAAAAATGCTTCTCCCAGCTCTTCACCTCCTTCATATCTCTGCTTAGAAGTTATGTCCTCATTAAAATCCATTCTCAATGGCCATTTATAATTGTAGTTGCCCTCACTCCTTTTTTTCACAACATTTTACTTTTCAACGTACCACATAATTCATTTGTTATGTTTTTTTTCCCCTTTCTTTCCCTGCTAGAATATGTTTCACAGAGTCAGAGATTTTTGTCTGTTTTCTTCAATGAAGGTCAATTTCTGACATGGAGTATATGTTCCATCAATATCTAGTGATCGAATGATACAGTATTAAACAGAGAGAAAGAGATTAGAAAGGCTCTGTTCTGTTGGTTGCCAATCTGGGGTCTTTAAAACTCATGGCATCTTTCAGCTCTTTGCATGAGTTCCACAAAGCCTAGTGAAAAGTAAACATTTGTCCAAGATGAAATTGCCTAGTTGTGTGGTTCTTTATGGGCTAAGGAACACTGAGGTAGAGGTGAACTTACAGGAATGCTAAGGAATAATTCTAAAGCTATGGAAAGCAGCAATACTTGACAGCAGATACTAGGCAAACTTCTTGCTTAAGGTAGCTCACAGTTTAAACATTATGTCGTATTACATTTCTTTTGATATTATCCTATCTTTGTGAAATTAAATTTTAAGCAATTGTTGAAATAAAAAGCAAACGAGTGCCCTGTGAAGTCAATGCAGAATAGGAAATGATTTGATTCTAAGATTTGTCAAGGAATGCCATGCCTGATAGGAATACGCATCACATTAGTAAATAATTTCAGTTTTGTAAGGATGTAATATACATACATATTTTTAATTTACATTTTTGTTTTGTTTTGTTTTTATTTTTTGGTATAGGCATGTTTTTATCTAAATGGCTACTAAGTTATCAGGGCATAAATATCTACTAACTGGTTTGGACCTAAGTCTAGTAAATAAACAGAACTATTAGGTATTTCTTTTGGCCTTTGGGCACCATTTAAAAAAATTGATGCCACATTTCTCATGAACTGAGAATGTTAGAGCACCTCTGGCCTAGGGTTATTAACATATTATGTTATTGATTTTAGCTACACTCATATTCAATTAATGTGACACACTCATAGTCTCATGTTTATGGATAGGTCTGATTGGCAATCAAGTGAATGTTTTTAATGGAAAATCAATCAGTAATGAACAACAGCAAGTTAATCATTAATAAATGTTCTTTCTTAGACTAGGTTTTTCAAAACATAAGGAACTTGGGGGAAAAAAAGATATTTAAAGTGTTCTTGGTGAGGGACAGGAAGAGGATATTAGATCTTGTCCAAACTCTGACTTAACACATGAGGATGCTGAGACCAGGTGACGTTTACACATGCAGTTGGTTAAGGAAGAACTAGGGTCATCAACTATTTTGGTGCATTTTCCAACATACTTCACTGGGCTTCCTCCTTACGGAGTTCCACAGTGATGTTTGACTATTGAGATTGTGATAGGCAAATGATCACTGCACTTGCTGTCTACTCAAGAGTGTACTTTCTTCTCAATTCTGTATCTTTAGGGACTGGCATAATTCCTGAACACATTTTTAAAAAATCTATGCTAGATTGAAATATTTATGACCATGTATGTAATCTATAGATTATTTCTTTTTCTTCTTCTTCTGTTTTTTTTTTTTTTTTTTTTTTTTTTTTTTTTTTTTTTTTTTTTGAGAGATTTTTGCTATCGGGCACATGCACTCAGCAGAAAGACAGAGAGAAACACAGAAGACAGAAAGCGAGAAATCAACCCCCAGGGTGGATGGCCATGCCACAATCCCTTCTCCTCCATTTTCCTCTCAGAATCTTGAGCACACACAAATACACATACATGCACGATGTGAGTTAAGCCACTGGGTCCGGGACTTGAACTGCAGTTGACTATATGGGAGTCCAGTAACATAGCCATTACACCAACTGTTGGTCCCTTATTTCTTAATCCCAGATATATATCGATGATAATTAACCTAACAGAAAAGTTATTTAAAAACCTACTTAATTTATAGAAGGAAGCAATCAGTTCTAGTTAAAGATGCATTGAAGATCAAATGTGTTGAGCTGGTATACTAGGAGATGATTTCTTTTCACAGCACCCTTGTGAAATGCTAGAGAGAATGCAGCACTAGAAAGCTATATATAGGTCCTCCATTAAGAGCAACATTTGACTAAGAAGTCAAAGCCATTGTCTTTTTAAATTTTTTTTTATTTTTTATGTAACTCATGTGGTAGGATTTGAGGATAAGAATATATACCTGTCTCATTTATCAAGTCAGTAATCTGAGAAATGTGTTGAGTTAGTAACTATAAGTTTCTAGAGTTATACATAGAATGTTTTCAAAAATAAAAAATGAAAGAATATAAAAAAGTGCCTTCTTTTATAACATTTTGCACTCTACAGATGGTCTCCTGGTCAACATAATTTTCTCTCTCATTTTGATGATATGGGCTGGAAAATGTCTCAAGCAAATTAAGCTAATGGAGGTCAGTGTGTGGTATGTGCCATTAATTTGAAGAACAAGGAGATAGACAGAGGAAAGACAGGTAATGATTTGTGACAAGGGCCCCCAAATTTGATTTAAACAATTCAATTACTTCTTTGAAAGTCCCCCAAAGAAATGTGCTGCAAAGCCCTCTATTTCCCCATCCATGCAGACAGGGCACACAAGCTGCTCTTAATAATAGTTCTGTATCACTTCCTCTGTAATGTACTGTGGGGATTACAAGACAGAACAAAATAAGCCCCCAAATATCCTGTTGCAAAATGTTAGAGGTGGTCAGATGGGAAAGAGCTGTTCTTCTCTGGCTTGAAGAATGGGAGATAGCAAGTTGCATGCAAAAGGCCTTCTGAGACAATATCCTCTTAGTAATACTGGTTGCCAAAGCAGCTCTGAGATTCCAAGAGCTGTATTTAATTTTCATCTGTAACTGTCAAAGGAAGCAAGATAAATTTCAAGTTCAGCCCTGGCCTGGAATGGGAACCTATGTACACGGGCCCTAGAAGGCTCAGACCCTGGCTCTAGGACTTACCAGTTCCCAATCTTATGCACATCAATTAGCTTCTTTGAGTCTTAAATAGTAAGACTTACCTAACCCAAAAATCCTTAGAAGGCTTAAGTGAGATCGTTCATATAAAGCATTTATGGGGGCTGGACAGTGGTGTGGCAGTATCGCAACACTCTGGGAGGCTGGCCCACATGGGAAGGTCTGGATTTGCACCTGAAGACCTCTCTTAACAGCCAGGTGCACATGTGCTCGTGATCTGAGACTGTCTGAAGCTGAGGTGGATCCCAGCACCAAGATCTTGATGGGAGTGCCTCTTTCTCTCTCTTAGTGTCTTACTTATGGAAAAAAATAAATACTTTTTCAAAAATAATAATAAAAAACTTTAAAAGAAAAGGTCTATAAATAAATCACACTTGTGATGATTAGAGCTTCATGTTGGGAAAATTCTCTTTATAAGCTAAGTGATGTTTAGTGATTGAATGTATTAAAAATATATATTTGTATATATATATGTACATATATATATAAAACTTTTTTATAAAACAAAACAATTCACATTTCTTCATTTCTATTATAATTGCAAAAGCAGTTGAAAGTCTGGGTTTTAGTCATCATATGGGTGCTTCCTTTGGAAAGCAGCACATATCATCTCTCACCTTATGAAAGAGCAAGAGTCATGTGCTTATCTGGGCATCATGTAGCTCATCCAGAGAGCTGAAGCCATGTATGAGTCAGAGCCCCTTTAAAAGTGCTGCATAAATAAAATGATGAAAAGAAAACAGAGAGGCCCTCTATGAAATAGAATTCTCTTTCTCTTCAGCATCGTTCCAGTATTTGAATGAGGACACCCATAGAACTATTTCAGAATCTTTTATTAAATGCAGGCTTTGCAAGGGGCATCACTTGTAACAATGGAGGGACTGCAAAGCCATCATGGTACACTGCATAGCCTTGGAATTAGTGGAAGGAGCTGGGTCGATTTGAATGAGGACATCCTGGATGTACCAGTTATATCTGACACACAGTAGGTGCTTAGTTATTAGAAGCTATGGTGATGGTAACAATGATAACAGATAAAATGGTAGAGAAACAACAGTTTTTCACTATTATCGTTATTATTTATTTACTAATTTACTGCCAGAAGGCACATGCACTCACGAGAGAGAGAGAGAGAGAGAGAGAGAGAGAGAGAGAGAACCTTCCAGTGGGGCATGATCATATTGCAATATTTTTTCTCCATTTCTCTATCTTATCAGGACTTTGAGTTTGCACACACACATGACCAGTATGTTTTTCAAGTAAGTGGGACTGGGAATTGAACTGCAGTCAAGTTATGTGGGATTTAGTTCTCTTAACTGTGGTATAAGACCAGCCCTGAGAAACCACATTTAAGAAGAAAACATGAAAAGAATTCAGTGGCATACTGGAAACATATTGGAGTTAGAACATGAATATTAAAACATCTGCTCATCTTACCATAAATATTTTGATCAGGAAGTAATTTTTTTCCCTTATGCCCAAAGCCCCCAAACTTATAAGAAATACCAAGTGGATGTAATGCTCCAAAACATTTAATGGCCTGCTCATACTCTGAACTAGTAGGTCCACTGAGATGAAAATGCCAAGGCATAAATTCACTTTTGACAACTTTGTGAAATTGATTACTCAAGTCAACACAAAACCATTGAGCATTTGCTCATTTACATGTGCTGAGATGAACAAAATGAACAAGAAGTAGAAACAGCTTTCTAGTAGCTCTTAAGTCCAGCAAGGGATGCAGACACACAAACCAATATAGTAAAAACCTTATTGACCAAAGGATAGAAAGCTTCAGTTAAATTAAAGAATTAGGGACCAGCAGTTAGTGTAATGGCTATGTCGCTGGACTCCCACGTGGTCGACCGTGGTTCGAGTCCCGGACCCGGCGGCTTAAACTCACGCCGGGCACGTGTGCGTGCGTGCCCAAGATCCCGAGAGGAGAATGGAGGAGAAGGGATTGCGGCGTGGCCATCCCCCCTGGGGGGTGATTTCCTGCTTTCTATCTCTCTGTCTCTCTCTGTCTGTCTGGCGAGCGCACGCGCCCTATAGCAAAAACCTCTCAAAAAAAAAAAAAAAAAAAAAGAATTAAATTTTAGTGAGCTACTATACTGCATGGTAACCATAGTTAACAATAATATATTATATATTTCTAAATTGCTACAAGAATATATTTTTAACATCTTCATTACAAAAAAATAAGTTAGTGAGGTGATGAATATACGAATTAGCTTGACTGACTCTTTTGGCAATGCAGATGTAGATCAAAACATCACGGGGCTAGACATGGCACAGCCATTAACGAAGAAGCTCTGCAAGAGCAATCCCACCTGGGGAGGCTCTAAGGTAAGTCTGGAGACCTCTCTGAATATACCAGGCACCCTCTTGCTTATAATCTAGGGATGGTGGAAGGCTAGGGATGGAATCCTGATGGGGTTATTGTCTCTTCCTCTCTTCTTTTTATTTTCTTTTTCTTTTTCTTCCTCTCTTTCTCTTTCTTCTTTCCTTTCCCCTTTCTCTTTTCTTTTCCTTTTCTTTTTCCTCTTTCTTTTCTTTTTCTTTTTTTTTTATTACTGCCAGAAAGCATATGCATTCATTAGTGAGAGAGACAGACAGATCACAACCTCCAATGGAGCGGGTCATACAGCAATTCTTTTTCCTTCACTTCTCTATCCTGTCAGAATTTGTAGCACACACACATACATGGCCCCCGTGTGCTTTTCAGAGCACTGGAACTAGGAATCAAACTACGAGAAGTCATGCAGGATCCAGCTCCTTTTGCACACCGCCTAACCACTGTGCTATGGGGCCAGCCCTCTCTCTTTTTGTCTCTCACATTTATAGGAGAAATAGATAAATAAACTTTTTAAAAAATGTCCTCTAATGTTGAGTTCCCATTAAAAATAATCAAACGGTATCCTATAAATAAGAGTAATTATTACTTGTCAATTAAAAATAAATTAACAATGGGCCACCGCCACAAGGTGGTGTGGCTTGGTGGCTGGTTAAGGTTCTAGACTGCCACATGGCCGGCCATTATTCCAGTCTGGGACTTGGTGGCTTGCTTTCTCACCCCTCCTTCTCTGTCTCTATCTGGTGAGTACATGTGCCCTATAGCAAATTTAAAAAAATAGTAATAAATAAATAAAAATAAGTAAGTCTATAAAGAATAATAAAGTAACAAAAATATCCAGTGGGTTCAGGATTATAAAAGAAGTATGTACAAAGCGTAGAGAAGCTGGGTATAGAAAGCACACAGAGGCCAAGACTGGGACTTGGAAGAGTGAGCTAAAGGGTTGAGAATCTTTATCACTTTGATCATTGTCCACTTTGTCAAACACAAACCCAATTACCACAGACCTTTCCTTAAAAGAGCTCTGAACGGATTTTTTTTTTTTTTAAAGCCAAAACCATTGTCTCCAAGGAAAAGAGAATTATTTATTTATTTATTTATTTTAGTTAAACTATAAAGCCTTTTTCCTATCAGGACAAAATGCTGTATTTGGAAAATCATTTGTAGTGCTTCTGTATTTTAACAAATATGACAAAGTCTCAACAACTTGGTTATAAAAGCATTGCACAGAGAGGAGTATTAGTCTTTCTTTCTAAAAACTTAATACTGCTTAGAAAGTTTACATGACATTTTATAAACAACTTTTATGTCTGTGTACTACGTATGTTTCAAGAATAAAAGAACATGAAGCCCTTGAGTAGATAAACCTATTGCTGACACTTGGAGCAATCTTCCCTCTGACTAGAGTTCCCTCTTTTTTTCCCAAGCTATAGAATATTCTTGCCTAATAAACAGTGCACCCAATCTTGCCACATCTGCAATTTTTAAATTATGCTGAAAGTATATTCTTAGCCCAATGCTATATATTTCATGTAATTTTTGTTTCCTTCTGAATAAGGACATCAAACCTTGTATGTATGTCTGTGCTATTCAGATCTCCAAAGCTGGGCACATGGGCACAGTGTCCTGCCTCTGGATCCACACATGCCATGCCCATAGGACCGGCCCAAACTTTGGCGGGCAATCTTGCCCACAGAATTGGTGAGCTGATGATGAATGGCTGTGAAGGCTTTGTGATTGCTCAGGCTCCTTTGTGGGTCTGGACAATGGAGAAGGACACAAGTCTGGCTCAGGAGAGCAACGGATAAAACTGCTGGGCAGGATGACGGGCTCCTGCCGACACGACCACTTGTTGACATTGAAAGAATTTCACAACAAGTGAGCAGAAACAGAAACGATTCTGTTCGGCAGGGCTATTAGTTGCAACGTGTGGCACCGGAGCGGTCACTCCTGATGTGTTTCCTCACTAATGAGCTCTGAATGCCCATTAAACTGGGCTGCTATAGGCCCAGAGCCACACGGACAATGGCATGCATGAATGCCTTCTCCTGTTGCTATTGGTTGGCTCAAGGAAGAAACAACTGGTATCACTCAAATTTAAACAGACTTGACAGTACAGTTAAATAATCATTAATTAGAGTTTGTGGGCAGATAAAGACTCAGAGCCATTTCTAATGACAAGATAGGTTAGCGTGACTCACTCGAGAGCATAACCCAGTCTGGCTCTGCCCTATTTCTTGGACCATGTGGAGAGGCATCCATGAGATTTTAGACATGGTACAATAGTCTGTATAATAGCATGTTGAAAAAGAGAAAAAGAAAGCTTTACAAAACATTAGAGGTTGTTGGTGGAGTAGTGATACCTTACAAAGGAGTAATGAGAACCAAATTCAATCACATATGCAAAAAGTCCTCTGGGATGTGTTAGTGTGCTGAGACATTGAGTTAGAAAACTTGGATTTGAATCTTGGCTCTTAAATACTCTTGCTGGATGACCTTGAGCATATTTTCATACTCAGGAGTCTCCATTTCCCTACCTATAAAGTGGGGATAATCCTAAAGCCAACCTCATATGGGTTTCACAAGGATCACAAGGGAAAGACCTTATAAGTTATATTGAATGGCACAACTGTTGGTTATCTCTCACTTTTGATCTACATACATTATGCATGAACATGTCATGTACCTTAGGTAGGGTGGTCTACTGGCCAGTAGAAAAGTAGAGATAAAAACTGTTCTAGCAAATGGGCAAGAACAATTTTCTAAACATTTGAAAAATATTTCATTCTGAGAGAAATGATTGATGCTGCATGACACCTTAGATGAGCTCAGGAGAAAAACTGATTACTGTGTTATAAGCAGTTCTAATTGTTCATCTCATGATAGTTTCTTACAAATAATTGCAGTAGAGTTGAATGAAAAACAATATTTAACAGTACCCATTATCATCAAAAAATTAATATTTTGTCACAGTTCTCACTGAACATACCTAAATGGTTACTTCACAGATGTCTCAAAATCAATATCTATAAAACATAGGAAATCAATCAGAAAAACACTTGCACATCCATGTTTATTGTGGTATTATTCATAATTGCTAAAACATGAAATCAACCCAAATGCCTAAGAACAGATGACTGGACTGAAAAAACATGGCACGTATACACTATAGAATACTACTCCATCATAAAAAACAATGAGACCCTCTCATTGATACAAAGTGGATGAATATAGAAGATTTAATGCTAAGAGAAGCAAGCCAGACCTTGAAAGACAGACATTGTATGCTCCTGCTCAGTATATACTGAATGTCTGCACCCTGTGGCAAAAACTGAGAGAGTGGAAGATACAATAAATAACACGGGGGGTAAGTATAGATACCATCGACTGTATAGGAGAGAGTGGGTAGTGTGGGGGCAGCGGGAAGGACGGGGCTCAGAAAAACAAAACAAAACAAACACATTTAACAGACACAAGGATGGAAAGTTATCTATTGATGATGATAACCTTTAACTTGATTGATACACACTGCATGCATACTAGGGAAAACCATATTGCATGCTGTAAAGATGTATGATGATTAAATGGAAAGAAAGGAAGAAAGGAAAGAAAGAAAAGAGGAAAGAAAGAGAAAGAAAACTGCAAAAACAAAATAAAGTTAGCTTCTGTTTGTTAATAAACTACCCCAAAGTTTAACCACTCAAAACAGTAACTACTAATTTAATTTACTATTCTGTGAGTTGGCAATTTGGACTGGGCTCAGCTCAGTGGTTCTTCTGGTATTCACTGGATTTACTCATGTGCCTTTGGTCAGCTGCCTGGTAACGCAGGGGCTGACTGGTCTAGGACTGGCTTGGTCATGTGGATTATCATCCCGCAGTACACTAACCTAGTACTGCTCACATAGGGACAACCTGATGCCAAGAGGAAAGGAAGAAGTGTTTAAGGCTTCTTGAGGCCACATCATTGCTTCTCTGTATCCTATTAGCCAATGAAAATCTAAAAACCATCCCAGATTTGAAAAGTGGGAAAAGAGGGGCAGAAGAGATTCCACTTCTTAATGGTAAGAGCTGCAAAGTATCATTGCAAAAAAACTATGGATACATGGACAGAAATCATTGGTGCTATTTTTACTAACTGTCCCAAGCCAAACGCATGTGTTTCTAATGAAACTTTTCTTTATCCCTTTTTTTCCCCCCTAGTTTGGTTAAAAGCATCAAGGTCTACCCTGAAACATCAAGGTTATTCTGAAATATTCCATGTTCACATTTAGTGATGACTGTGTTTATGTCTCTCTCTCTTCATAGATATTTATTCAATTCTCTGTTTCCATTCCAGCAATCTCAATGTATAATATAGATTGCTTTCATTTAGACCTTGATGGTTACAGTAACCCAATTGATCTCTATTTACAGTGTTAACTTCTGCTTTAGTTTCCTATTGCTGCAAATTTAGCAACTAAAAACAATACCTATTTACAACGTCGCAGTTTCTGTAGGTCAGAAGCCCCGTTATAGATTAGATGGATCCCTGTTCAGGGTCTCACAGGCTAAAATCAAGATAGTAGCTGTGATATATTTTATAGAGTTCAGAGTCTTTTACCAAGCTCCTGTGGCTGAGATAGAGAGAGAGAGAACAGGTATTCCCAACAGAATCTTTTTTTTTTTTTTGAAAGAATTATTTTATTTAACTTTATTTATTATTATTACATTATTATTTTCCAGTTTGATCAGAGAGAGACAGACAGATAGAGAGGAAGTGAGAAAGCAAGCTGCCAGATCTGAGACTTGAACCGTGGTCGGCCATGTGGGAGTCCAGCGCCCTTAACCACCATGCCACTTGCCAGTTCCAACAGGATCTTGATGCCATGATCCTCCCCCAGTTATAGCCAGCTCTCGACCAAGGGCATACACATGTCTGGCATGTTCATGAAGGTCTCCAGACACAAACTTGGACCCTTCCATAGTACTCTTCAAAGCACACAGTAAACATGTACAAAATTGACCACACAGAAAGTCACAAAGCAATTGTTAGAATCAAGGCACATATTTGTTTTTCTTTCTATAATACAAGTAAAGAACAAAAACAAATTGTACCTCGACACCTCTGATATGTTTAGAAATTAGCATAGTATATTTTAAAATAATATACTGATTTAAGATGTTTGAAATTATAAAATATTTATATTAAATGACAAGAACTCATTACATTTTAGATTATAAGGTTGAACTATTGTAGTACTTAGAGAAAATTTAAATTAAAATTGAGACATTAGGAAAAGAACAACACTGAAAACCTAGAGAAAGTAAAAGAAAAGAAATAATAAAGAGATTATGTTAGTAAGAAAGAAAAATAAAAATTACAAAAAAACAGTCACTTCTGGGAACCAGCAGTTAGCGTAATGGCTATGTCGCTGGACTCCCATGTAGTCGACCGCGGTTCGCGTCTCGGACCCGGTGGCTTAAACTCACGCCGGGCGCGTGTGCGTGCGTGCCCAAGATCCCGAGAGGAGAATGGAGGAGAAGGGATTGTGGCGTGACCATCCCCCCTGGGGGGTGATTTCTCGCTTTCTGTCTCTATGTCTCTCTCTGTCTGTCTGGCGAGCGCACGCGCCCTATAGCGAAAAACCTCTCCAAAACAAACAAAAAAAAACAAAAAAAAAAAAACAGTCACTTCTATTAACTAAAGACCAATAAAATAATTCCTTAGCTTGACTTATTAAGAGAAAAACTACAGAAGAAATAAACAACCAAGACTAAAAAGTTTAAAAGGATAAATTAACACAGACTTTGGACCTTTTAAATATAAAATGGCATTTTGAATAAATTAATGCCAATTAACTTGACAAAATATATAGAAATTAATGATAACCTTGGTTAAAATATAAATTATTATAATTGACTAAAGAAAAACTAGAATACATGAACCGATTTATTTCTAATAGGTATATAAATTTAATGCATATCCAGAATTTCCTCATTATAATAAAGAACAGGGCAATATAACTTAGCTGGAGAGAACTCTCAATCCTTTTAGGAAGAGACACTTGATCTGTTATACAAGCTGTTTCAGAAAAATCTCGAAAGAGAGAAAGCTCCTTAAATCCTTTAACAAGGCTAATAGATAACATCTTTTTATTTTATTTTATTTTATTTTATTTTATTTTATTTTATTTTATTTTCTGGAGAGGTTTTTGCTACAGGGCACATACGCTCCCCAGAAAAACAGAGAGAGACAGACAGAAAGAGAGAAATCACCCACCAGGGGGTATGGCCACACCGCAATTCCTTTTCCTCCATTCTCACATGCCTGGCTTGAGTTTAAGCCACTGGGTCCCAGACTTGAACCAGGGTTGACTACGTGGGAGTCCAGCAACATAGCCATTACACCAATGGCTGGTCCCTGCATCTTAACAGTGAAAGTAAACAAACTACCATTAGAAAAAAATCTTAAACACACATCTCTTTCATGAGTATACGTGCAAAAATAATAAAATAGCAGTGAATTGAAACCAACTCTGTGTAGGTGAATTTGCCATAAGTGGGTAAAGGTGTCTTCTCATTAGAAGCACTTGTTAAATGTAGTTACTCACATGAGATTAAAAGCAAAAGAGCACAGTAATTTAAAAAAATATAGAAAATACAATTCAGTCATTATTTTGAAACTTTTAACAAAACAGGAATTAGAAATATTTCTTAATATGATAATCCACCTCAAACTGAATGTAAACATCATAATTATTAGATAAGAACAAATTCTTAGATTAGATAAAATCATTCCCTTAAAAATCTGAAATAAATTAAGAATGCCTCTTGTCAACTTCTTTTATTTTAGCTTTTCTTTTTTTCAGATTATTATTTTTATTCTCATTTTTTTAAAAAAACATTCAAGCATTATACATCATTTGGCTTGTAAAGAGAATTTACCTAACATGAAATACTTCCCAGAGCAGTCCAATTGAGAATACTATACATTTTATCATCAACAGGTAATAAACCATTCCTGTGTCCCACAAATGTCATGCCTCTCTAACTTGTATTCGTCATTATATGGTAGATCTTAGCCCATTGCAATCCAAAATAATGTAGATTATTCCTAGACTAATATATACAGTTGTATCTATACTCTGAGGGGAATATTTCCAGAATGTAGAATAACTATAAATTATCTATGAATAAATGTAAAAAAGATATGAAACACCCTATGGAGAAAATTATAAAAGTGTATTGAAATTCATAAGGGAAGATGTTAATCTCTGGACAGATATACATCCCATTGTAGGAAGATCAAATATCATAAAGATGTCAATTCACATTGAACAAATTTCTAAATTCAATACAACTGATCATAACCCTAACAGAGTTTTCATACACTTGACAGAAAACTAATCCTAAAATTAGTACAGATGAATAAATGACTGAGGATAATCAAGACTATTTATTTATTTTTGGACTTAAAATACAAGTTCAGTTTGATGTAAAAAAATTTTAAACCCATGCATAGTTTTTTTCATGCTACACATTTCCCATGAACTTTTTTTTTGGAGAGGTTTTTTTGCTATAGGGCGCGTGCACTCACCAGACAGGCAGAGACAGAGAGACAGAAGCGAGAAATCACCCCCCAGGGGAGATAGCCACGCCACAATCCCTTCTCCTCCATTCTCCTCTCGGGATCTTGGGCACGCACACACACGCGCCCGGTGTGAGTTCAAGCCACCGGGTCCGGGACGCGAACCGCGGTCGACTACGTGGGAGTCCAGAGACATAGCCATTACGCTAACTGCTGGTCCCCATCCCATGGACTTTTTAAAGACCCCTGTAGGGAACCATTTATGTAAATTCTCATAACTTGCAATACAAGATTATAGATTGTTTATGGAAACATGTTTGTAATAAAGTATAAGAAGGATACGTAGCAATCCCAGGATAAGTAAGTTATCTCTGGGAGTGAGGAAGGAGAGCTGAATAAGGAAGATTACTTTCAAATTTAAAACCAAGGCTCTAAAGCAAAGTGTTTTGTTAAATCTAGGTGATAGATACAAGAGTCTGATAAGTTGGTTTTTGATCTTTTTCTTGTTTATGTTCTTGATACAGTAAAACATAATTTATCATTGTTGTACAAAGTTTCTGGCTAATAGAAATAGTGAATAAAGTTACCAGAAAAAAAAGCTTTACGAGTTATAACACAAACAACTATCTACTGTTTCATCATCTATTTTCAAAATCTTTTTGAATTATAGGAAAAGAATAATTAGCTACTGTTTTAATGTTTAAATTTTTAATTTTTTGCATTTGAGAGGAGAGAGCTGGCAAGGGTTTATTTACAAACAATGTTGATATCCTGGAAGCACTAATTGTGAGTCAGTTATAGCCAATATACAAATAGATTTTAAGTGAGAAACACCAGATGGGTTACTTGGTCATTGTTAAATATCATGGTCCTGGTATTCTCATCTACCAATAAAGGCAGAAACAGCATGACAGCACTAGGGAGTTTTTGCTTTTCATCAAAACCATATTTGCTTGGGCTACCAAGAAACTCAGAGGTAGCTGAAGTATTGGCGGAACAGCCAGTTTATCAAATTTTAGGGTATTACTTATCCCATCTTTTACGTTTTGTGTTCTGTTTCATTTTTTATTTTATTTTGATTTTCCTCTCAGTCCGTCTACTGTCCTTTATTTTAAACCAATTCTAAAAGCAATTCAAACCAAAAATGAGCTATTAAAAACAATTGAAATGCTAAGAAATCACTCATTCCTTTGATGAGTGTGAATATTCATTTGTGAACTTTAAAACTATTTTTCTGCCTTCTGTACCCTCTTATCTTGGAATGGTTTTCATTTTATGAAATCAATGATTACAAATTTCACTTCTGCAAAAATGTAATTGGAATTTCTACAAATTGGTTTATCCCAACAATAATCTCTTTTATATCTTCTATTTTAGTTATGTGGAAGCTTGCTTTCCATTACCATTCATTAAATCATTCATTGATTCAACAGATACTTGCTGAGTTCTTACTGCATATGTTCAGGACACACATTAGAAGTCCAAAGAGTCTCCAGAAATGGGATCTCTTAAGAAAAGTGATAGTGTCATGTAAAGATTGGCCTTCAGAAACACAAAACAGATTCAAAAGCATTACGGTTCTTTTGATGATTTCAGGACAGTTCCTTATATTTCAGTTTTGGGGCATACAGAGAAATTATTAGGTGAACCCATGTTGCCGCCTTGTCCCACTGATTTGATGGTCTTTAATTCCTGAATGCCAACCTAAAACTCACTGTCATTATGCAGCGAAGTCACCAATAATTTTAACAGTTATGATCCAACTCTTCTGAGCAATCACACGGACTACCTACATTAACTTAAACGTAAGAAAAGAGAACATGGTGAGTCAGCACTTTAAAATAGTTCTGTTTGTTCTGATGTGTTCTCCTAGAATAAGAAAATCCACAATGAGGGAATAGCAGATGATGTAGAGGTGATGTCACTGAACTCCCATCTGGCCTACTGTGGTTTGAGTCCTGGACCTGGTGGCTTCAAACTCACATCACATGTGTGAGTATGCCTAAGATCCCAGGAGGAGAGCAGAGGAGAAGGAATTGTGGTGTGGCCATCCCTCGTAGGGGAGTGATTTCTCACTTTTTGCCTATTGGTGAGTGCACACACACTATAGCAAAAAAAAATATATGAAGGTTTGAGTTTGTCATATTTTAATAATGAAATTAATTTAAAAATTTAATATTTAAGAAAAACCTCTCAAAAAAAAAAAAAAAAAGAAAAGAAAATCTACAAAGACATGAACATACCCAGTCTACTTTATTTCTAGTCTGACACTGTGAAAAGCTTCAGTAAATTCAGGATGCCTTGACTTCTGAAGCTGAGAAGACTGTGATCTGATCTGCCTATCCAAAACGAACTTACTACCTTCTTTTTATAATTGATACCCAACTTAAATTTCTATTAACAAGATTGCAGCATGGCCATCCCCCCTGGGGGGTGATTTCTTGTTTTCTGTCTCTCTGTCTCTCTCTGTCTGACGAGCGCACGCGCCCTATAGCAAAAAAGAAAAAAAAAAAAAAAACAAAAAAAAAAAACCTCTCCCCCCAAAAAAATTCATTATCTGATCTCAAGTTCTCTAGCTTCACATCTTCCCAATATGTCAAGCTCTCCGTTGCCCTCTAATTTATTAATTTGGCTAACTATCATGTACCCTTTAAGACTAAGCCCAGTCTGCACCTCCTCTCAGAAGCCTATCTGGATCTGCTCAGCTGGAGTTGGGACCTCTCTTCTGCAGTCACTTAACACCTACTGCATACTTCTGTCAGCACTCAGGCACCACACCACGCTCTTTGCTGGCTTACTACTGATTGCTTAACCTTTTACTAATTGTTTGATTTAGTTTAGCTGGTAGAGTCTCAAGGTTTTAAAATGGCAGGTTTGCCACCATATGGCATATGTAGACAGCCACCCCTGGGGAATTGAGAATTTAGCCTGTCATTTGTTTTGGAAGAGAGACTAAAAAAAATATGGAGCAAATTAAATTTGTTCAAAGCTTTTTACCTGCTCTTTCCCTGACTTAGGACACCCTTGCTGGCCTCTGCCTATTATCAAGTGTCCCTAAACCAAAGTCATCCTAAAGTAAGGGTGACAGTGTGTTACTACCTCCAGAATCTCTGCACTTTTAACAAATATTATTGAAACAAACAGGCAATGGTTAACCCAATGAAAAACAAGCACTTAGTGAGATTTAAGTATAGCAACAAGAAGAGAAGATGTTTGAGGCCTCCTCAGCATCTCTCAATCTCTTAAATCATCTATTACATTGCAAGCAAAATGCCCTGTACAACCTGGGGCATAGAGTAAAAACTCACCTAATTCGGGTTTCCTTCTCTCAAAGCCTTGGTTCTCAATGTTGAACATATCTGGAGACATTTTTGGGTGTTACAATTAAGGGACAACTACTGGCATTGAGTGGGTGGAGGTCCATGATGTTGTTTAATGTCTAACAATGCACAGAACACAGCTTCCTCATCCTCACCAATAAAGAATTGCCCAGGTTAAACGGTCAATAGTGCTGAGATGAAAGACCCGGTTTAAAGTAAATAAAGTTAAACATTGGGGATTTAAAATTGGCCAATTAATTTTTGAATGAAAAGAATTGTTTTGTCCTAGATACTGTGAAATTCTTCAAATACACATCCCAGCTTCTTTTTTGTGAATAGCTCGCTAGGGCTTGGGACATAGAAATATCACTCCCAACCAGACTGCACATTTATTTGATCTAATTTGTCTCTTCTCAACAAGTGAGGCCTTTTATGCGAATGCTACAATACACTTAACAGTTTAAATTTTCTTGGCAAATGATAGTTTTCCTTTAAATAGCCTTTAATATCGTAATTAGTAATTGTCTTACACCTACTAGTAGGAAAAAAAAACGTGTTTTTCATTTTTGTTCAAATGTTATAATAAGGTAGAAGATACTCAGTTGCAGAGATTTAAAATGTTTAAAAAATACAACATTTTAAAGAAAGATCAGGGAGACAGGGAGAGGAAGCAAGCCACGTGGGCAAGTCTGTTACCTTCTGTGACCCTCTTCCTTGTGTACTTAACATAAAGAAGACTTGGGTCAGGTCACAGAGGAGCAGTAGTAATGCACAGTAATGCGTTCTGCAATGCTGGAGCCACATGGGAGATCAGGGTTTGATACCCTGGTTGATCTGTACATATCAGTTGTACACACACCTGACCGCGATTCTGGATGTCTAGGAAAGCCAGGAGAGGATCATGGTATACTGCCCTGTTGAGGATATTTGTCTTTTTCTCTCTTTCTCTCGGTATGTGTCTCTCTCTTACAACATAAATTCAAACAAACAAACAAAAAAAAAAACAAATAAGCAAATACAAAAGGAGACTTGGATATAAAGGTGCTTTGTAAACCAAAAAGCGTAACACAATATTACTAATCCACGACAAATCAGAATCAGAATCAATGCTGTTGAGGACGGTTGGCCTGAACCTCACTTTCAAATGTGTCCTTGACTTCTTCTGTTCACTATTCTCAAAGCAGAAATGTCCGTCCCCGGGACAAGTAGCTTAGGCCATTTATTAATCAGACAGAGGGTTCGTGGAAATGACTCAGTGTTTACCAGGGTAAGCAAGAAACTTGCAAGCTTTGCAAAACAGGCACCCCGAAACACCTAACAAGTGTTTGCATCCTGGCATAATTGCATCTCCATGTACTTGGTCTTTGTTGATAACGAATTGTACACTGAACTTCAGTCTCACCGATAAAATCTGAAAACTGAAAACATTGTGAAAATGCCATCTGTTTCCAATGGGTCACCCACCCATCATTTCACCCGAAAAAGAAATAAAGCCTTTATGTTAATATCTAAATTAGTAATTTCTAAATTGATCTCCCATGCTTTTATTTCCTTCTTCATTGCTATCTATCGTGGGGGTGATGTTCTCAGAATAAAGCAAATTGTGGAAATGCATTTGGAACCCTGAATAGCTACTCGGTTAGTTTTTATTATGACCATAAAATAATCCAGAAATCTATTTCTGTTCTGACTGAAGTTTTGACATGTTACTATGAGAACATTTGCCCTTCCCTCCACCACAAATTACTATTTAGCAAAGTCTCTATATAATGGAAGTTAAGAGTCCTAAGCTGTTTTATTTCCTCTAGCACATGAAGTCAAAGAATCTTATAGTATGAGCACCAGAGTAAAATCATGTTATTTCTGTTTAGAGCATGTGGAGAAGTTAGTCATTTATTCAGCTGGTTTTGGTCTTGGTACCCATCTGCAAAAGTAGAATCTCATTACTCACCTTCTCAAAACAAAAATTATTTTGAGAATTTAGTAAGCTAAGTAGATATTTAGTACACATGAAGAATTTAATGCAATGATTGGCACATACTAAGTGCTCATTTAAGAGCAGATATATTTATTTTCAAAAGTCAATTCAAAGCACCAGGCCAAGCTTGCTTTTGTGAACAGAGAAGATCTTCATCCAATCAAACCTATAACATTTGGATTATCTTGATAAGCATGACTTGTGGAAATCATGAAAACAGTGATGAGTTTTATGAAAGCTATAGTTTTTTTTTTTTTTTTTTTTTTTTGGAGAGGTTTTCTCTATAGGGCGCGTGCGCTCGCCAGGCAGACAGAGAGAGACATAGAGACAGAAAGCAAGAAATCACCTCCCAGGGGGGATGGTCACGCCACAATCCCTTCTCCTCCATTCTCCTCTCGGGATCTTGGGCACGCACGCACACGCGCCCGGCGTGAGTTTTAAGCCACCGGGTCCGGGACACGAACCGCGGTCGACTACGTGGGAGTCCAGCGACATAGCCATTACGCTAACTACTGGTTCCCAAAACTATAGATTTTTGAGGCAGTGTCTGGAGAGCCACACAGGAAGCAACATAAACAGGATTTCAGTCATGGGGTGTTCTAGATTTGATGTTGGGTTATAAAAGAACATTTCTGGGACAGTGGATCAATATGTGAACATACTCTTGTACCCGCTGATAAGGAGAGGAGTCAAAGGGAGCAAAATTTTATTGCCAAAATGGGGTGCTGATGTCCTTTGAGGTAAGATGTCCTTTGACTCTTGATGACATTTATATTGGGGAGATAAAGCGTCTGCCTAGGTCAGTCCAACATAGAGATTCCCAACCAAGCCCAATTGTTCACCATCATTGTGACATGCTGTCTCCTACCTTGACTCCCAAATATTTGATGCCGGCAGTGGTTAGTAATAAAAATAGTGATGATATATTGAGTATTCGCCTTTTGCCAACAGAATGCTCTCAATAATTCTGCCAGTATTTGCTGTGTGGAGGCAAGGGGCAACATGCTGATAATTCAACAACACATTCAAAACAAAACAAAACAAAACAAAACAAACAAACAAACAAAAAAAAAACCCAGGCCCTGCCTTCTCTGAGCTAGATTTGAAAAGGTGAAGAAAGTTGCTTATAATCATGCCATGAGTGCATGTCAGAGATTGGATTCAAATCCAGTCTTGCCAAACACTTAGGCTTAATCATAATGCCAAGCTGTCCTCAATTACACTTAAAAGTTAGCTCTTTTGTCACAAGAACTGTAGATTCTAAATACTATTTCTTTTTTTCCTCTAAACCTACCCCTAACCTTAACCCTAAATACTTTTTCAATGGGGCACTTAGAGATCCAGAACAACTCTGCATTCAATGTTGAGGTTTAAACAATGGCTGCCATCCATGTGCAGGTCACTAGTATGCCAGACACTGTAGAGTCTTTGCTCACTTTTCTCATGACAAGTTAGTGCAGTGAATATTCTTTCCTGTTATCTGTATCTTCAGGTGTGAAAGCTGAGACCCCAGTTAAGTACATGGAAAAGTTCAAATCTAGTTCTGTGACTCTGTGCCTTAGATTTGCCTTCTATCCTTAATGATGGTGGTGGTGGTGGTTGAGGGTGATAAGTAATGTGATTGTGTAGCTGTGTATAACGTGTGAATATCAGACAAGCTGACTGAGCCTCTGTCAATACAGCAATTTCTCTCCTATAGCAGAGAAAAGTGTGATGATAACTGTCCCACAAGTGGTAAGGAATCATAAACTGACAGATCTAGATAACTTTTCAGAAAATAGAATTGTTGTTCAACATCTGTCTTTCCTCTAGTCAGCTATATGCTCCATGAGGATAGGAACTATATCTAAAGCACTTAAAAGATCATATTCCCAGTACCCAATTCAACATCTGAAATATAGAAGACATTTAATTAATACCAGTTGAAAAGATAAATAAATTGGGCTAGAGAAAACAGCACACCATTCACGTGTGTGTGCACGCACATGCATGGAGCTATCATTTCTGACCTTTCATCCCCAAGCTAAGCATTACCTTTTGAGGAATATAATCAATTATGCAGGTTCAATCCAAACTTGGCCTTTGGCCTGTTGGGTTGAAGATCCTTGATGTGATGGTACAACCCCGAGTGTTTTCTGCTTCTGAGGAAATTTGCCATCTCACTAAATTATCGCCAGAAGAATCCCTACAGCACTAGAAGCTGGGGAAAAGGGAGGATGGGAAAGTATATAAAACACAGAAAAGCTATTTGTGTATTTCCAGGCAAGCATAGTTAACTTATTCCATCTCTTATGGAATGCATTCCACGTAGGGCACTGTACCCAGCATGGAGACACAGATATGAATGAGATAAGGTCCAAGATGGAAAGTTGAATTCAAAAGACTGATAAGGAGCACACTTCTGGGACAATGTGGTAATAATAGAAGTCCATGCAAGACATATTAAGAGTACTGAGAAAGAGGCAATTAATTCTGCAAGTAAATATTGTAGAAAGCCTCATGGAGGAAGGACACTTGAACTTGGTTTGAATTTACAGAATGAGTAAGCAGAAAGGACATGTGCATTTGTCCAGGAGGATATGTCAACAATGTTGACAACATGAGTAGTGGATCAAGAACATTCTGTAAGTAAGAATGTTTGAATCATCAGAGGTAGGAGTGAGAAACTAGAGAAAGACCCCAGTGTCTTAAAATACCAGTCGTTAGACTTAAGGGAATAATTTCATATCTTTCATGCCTTAGTTTTCTCATTAAAAAAAATGGGAATAATAAAAGTCCTAATATCGGGAACAGTAGTTGGTGTAGTGGCTATATCTCTGGACTCCCATGTAGTCAACCGTGGTTCGAGTTCTGGACCAGGTGGCTTAAACTCATGCCAGGCGAGTGTGCATGCGTGCCCAAGATCCCAAGAGGAGAACGAGCAAAAACCTCTCCCCCCAAAAAAATTCTAATATCATTAATCACTTGTTAGAATTAAATGAGATAAATGACAGCTATTCCTTTATTATTCTTAGTATAATAATTATACTATTATTAATATATTATTACCAGTAACATGACATAGTATTAAGATAATAATGATTATTGTATTATTATGTATATCATATAATAAGAAGAACAGTTATTAATAAATTGCTTTAGGCCAGGTGTAGTGGATAACCCCAGTGACTTGCAGGAGAGGGGAAGGTGTGGGTCTGAGTCAGGAGGATTATAAACTCAGAGTCAGGTATGGTAGTATGTATTTATTATACCAGCTACTTAGGAGACTGAGGCAGGAGGATTGTGATATAATAAGACCTGCTAAAAACAAAACAAACAAATAAACAAAACTTCTTAGAAAAAGCATGAATTTGAGGAAGGTGGTAGAACATTCATAGATTGACAGAGAGAATAGATGATGATCTTTCAATATTAATATTTTACTCAGTCAACATAACAGTTCTAGAAGTTAGTGGATTAAATGCTTTGTACTGTCACCACGATCCTGAACTTCTGTGGACACTCAATCTGATGAAAAATCCTTAGTCAGTTAAAGTGGGTAGAGATTTATATTTATTTAAATCCTACCTTCAAATAATTTCTAAAATGGCTTATTTGTATAGAGTGGAAGTCTAAAACCATTATGTTAAAGGGATTAACAATGAAAATAGACTATGTGGTCTTCTAGTACATTTAGGCAGAGATCATAACCAATCAGTTGCCAAAAAAGTGAAAATAATCTGTTTCTGAGTTTAATTATGCAAATAAAAGCTGAATTGAAAAATGACTACTGGCCTTTCTTTACTAAAGAGGAAAGGCAAGGGACCAGACAATGGCACAGAGATAAAATATGATACTCTACAAAGCAATCCTACATGGGAAAGTTCCCAGTTTTCCATACATGGGTACACTGGGCACATGCTTGACGGTGATCTAGTACTGGATGAAATCTGGGTATAGATCACAGTGCCAAGGCCCTGTTGGGGATTCTCTTTCTTTCTCTCTCTCTCTCTCTCTCTCTCTCTCTCTCTCTCTCTCTCTCTCTCTCAAAAGAAAGAAAAAGAAAAACTTTAAAAAAAAAAAGAGGGAAGGCAAATTTATCAAAGAGGACCATGGAATTGACTTCATCCTAGTCAGCAGACTGAATCAAAGCCTTCCCGTATCCTAAGAAAGACAGTGTTCACTGGAGTCTCCATGATATCCAAGAATGTTGAGATGCACCAAGTAGGAATGCTTTTAGTCTGCATGACTTCTGTACCATCTGACCAGGAAAGAACAGACAGACTAGGTCAGCATGCAAGGAGAAAAGAGCTTTGTTAACTGACTTAGGCTAATGCTGAAAGGCTGTCCCCAGCAACCGTCCAGTCATTGTCCCATCGATTCTGCAGGAATCCACTTACTCACGTTTAGTTCTTTTTCACATGTGACATCTGATCCAATGACTCTGGTGTCCAAGAATTTCTCCTCCCAAGGGTTCAAAGTTTAACTCAGACTGGGTGAAAAGATCAGATCCTGTTAGTTTTCATGATTTTAATAATTATATTACTATGTTTTTTTTTGCTCAAGCAATTTATAGTTCAACACAGCAAGAAAGATTAATTATACAAACACTTTATTTAATATTTCTATAGGGAAATTAAGATGGAAATAATCTTACCTAACAGAGATGGGATAGATTTCTATTTTTTTGAGCAAATACATAAATTTTGGGCTAAGGGTGTCTTTTCAAATAAAGTGAAAAAGTGAAGAAATTTTAAATGCCAGATGGTAGGCACAGTGGCAACATCATGTAACATAAGGCTAACCCAGTGAAAAAGTCCCACATGAGATAGTTCTGGGTTTACAACCAGAGACCTCCAGGAGTACTGGGACTGACTGAAGGTGGCAGTGAATTGTGTGTAAAGATACTGCTTCTGGTGCCTGTCTCTGTCTCGCTCACTCCTGGAATAAAGAAGGAAAGAAGGGAGCTTTTATAAAAAGGAACATTTTGTAAATTAATCAACTTGAACAACCTGTCTATTATAGATAAAGAACTCTGATTATTTTTATCTGAAAAATTGCCTTTATCCTTTACTTCATTTTGTATTTGTAAATACAGTCCTATGTCTGCTCGAAGTGGTTTTGGTACTTTATTTATTTATTTTGTAAAATTCTGTGAAAGAGAAGTACAAACAGTGCTTAGCTGGTAATAGAAAGCAAAGTTAAGGTCAGGCTGGAGGAAGAATTGCAGCTGCAGCTTGAAATGCTCTGAACTCTCAAGGGGATGAGCCAGGGCAGTGCGAACAACTTCATTTTTCCATTCTGTCACCTTTTCTCTCTTTCTCTGTCACAGTTTCCATCTGTGACTATTACCCATGCCTTGAAAAGGGAAAGACAGTGATTTGTGTTAGGGCTCATGACCAATGCATTTTAGAGCTCATTAAAAAGTAGAGCCAGCATTCCTGACATGCAGGACATTAGGTTTTCTACATCTGTTGGGAGATTTCATTTCCTTTTGTGACCTGGAAGGCAATAATTCCCATTATTTCATTGATTCATTCATTCAATTATTGAGCACTTACTGTGTGCCTGGATACTATACAGCTTCTGGAAATCCGAAAGTAAATCACACACAGCCCCATGCTAGCACTGAGTGGGCTTCCACTAACACTTGCTAGTGACTGGAGACAAGATAGAGAAAGAGAGAGAGAAAGCGAGAAATCAACCTTCAAGGGTGATCGCTTTGCCACAATACTCTCTCCTCCTTTCTCCTCTTGGGATTTTGGGCACATGTACACAAGTGTATGGCATATTTTTCAAGGCTCAGGACCTAAATCGAGAAGTTAGTCATGTGAGATCCAGTGCCCTAAACACCATGCCACCTGCTGGCCCACTACCTAAAATTTCTAAGGAAGAATACTTAAAATTACTGAAGAAAGAAGCAGTGGCATAGAAAAAGGAGCAAAGTACCCAGACAGCTAAGATTGGTGGGATGGAATCAGTGGAAACACCTTGCCTCCCCCTTTTTTTTTTAAACTTTTCTTTTCTGGGAAAAGGTAAGGCAAAGACCCCTAGAAGCCTCCAAGACTATCTACATGCTATTCCTAGCTGCCTGAGAGTCCAGAACTCTGCATAGCTTTGGGCCCAGTGAAGGGAAGCTATGGAGATGCACAGGGATGGAACTCACCCTGGTTAACTTTAAGTCCCAGGACTCACACAGGTGTAGAATAGTGCCGTTTTGAGACGGGAAAACTATTAATGTGAAACTTGCTCCAAAGCTGAACAGCCTGCTAATCCTGTGAACCCATCAAAATCCCATCAGACCTGTGTGGGTGGCAATAACTGAGCAGTAGAGCCGTGACCCTGGCACTTAAGCCCATTCAGCATTATACACTCTGGATTATACATTTCAGACCATAGGTGTACCAGTGCAGTGGGAAGACTGCTCAGAGGAACAAAACCTGGCTTGTGAACATATCCTTCCCTCCCCTCACAGAAAAGACTGAGGGAACCAGACATTGTCCCGCTATCGATGGAAGACCTGCACTCACACTCCCCCTCTTCCAATGTGAAACTCCAGGAACACCTTGCTCCCTCTGTGGTCATCTGCACTGCAGCTTCTCCCAATTTCCCTGAACTGTCGGTGTAAGAGAAGTGGAGGGAAGGGTAGTTGATGGAGAGAAGGGAGTTGGGGATCCTCCTACCTGGGTCATGAGGAGGAGATAGAGCATGTTAGGGAGGCTCCCCTTAGATCTCTTCCCCTTACTGGTCCCTTCTAGAACCACATAGGCCCATCCACAGTAGCCTTGTGTACCTGAATGCTCCCTTTAGCACCAAATGAGCCCATCCAGAGTATACCTGGGCCCTTGTTAAATCCCATTAGTGCTCTGGAGGCTGGCCCCTGTTGGCCCCTGTTAGTGCCCCAGAGACCCATCTAGAATGCCCCTGAAACCATCACTGACTCTGCTAGAGTCCAAGAAAACCTTCTGAGAGCACTCCCATGTCCCTGCTGCCCCTACTAGCTCTGTGAGCACTCTCTTCTTTCTCTTTCCTCCCCTACAGAATAGACTGATGAAGCCTGCTAACAGAACCTCTGCACTCCCCACTGACCTCTACTAACACCATGGAAGCCCACACAAAGTGCCTTCCAAGCCCTACTGGCACCCACTTGCACCAGTAGAACCCATTCTCAGAACTCCCACTGCATTTGAGCAGTGCTGCAGAAGTCTGTCCAGAAACTTCATCTTTTGCCTTTGCCACAAAGGCTCACCCAGAGACCCCCCCCCACCCACCTGTATACACTGCAGAGGCTTTCCCAGAGACCCTGTTCACCTGTTAGCATTGTAGAGGTCTGCCCAAAGCCCTCTGTTGGCACCAGCAAGAGCACTCACCCCCTCCCTCCTGCAACAAACCATTTGCAGAGAGGTGATTTGCCAGTGAAAAGAATCAGACACTGAGACAGACAGATTCCCCCACCTCTAGGGAAGGCACACTAATGTCAAGCTAAACAATTAGTCACCTCCTGAGCCACAACTCTTCAACCAGCCCCGATATCCCTGTTGTGTATAATTCACCAAAACAAAAGCTATTACCTATTGTTGGCTAATATCTTCACTCAGTTACATTATGTGGACAAAGATCCTTATACCCTAAATAATCTCAGAGTATTCAGGCAACCCACAAGGCAGCAGTTATTGGCAAAAGGGATTCCATTCCCTTTATAAGGAGAAGTAAATAATACACTAGATGCTTAAATATCAAAGCAGTGGCACAGAAATATGAAAAGACAAGGAAATACTTATTTTCCAAATAAATGCACTTCCTCCTCACTGACAATAGACAAAATGTAGAAGATCCCAGAAATTTTGGAAAGAGATTTCATATTATCTATCATAACAAAACTCAGTGAGATAAAAAAGAATACAAATAACTCCAGGAAATGAAAAAAATATTTCATTATATGTATGAGGATTCAGTAAAGAAATAGGTATCTTTTGAGGGGAGGGCAGAGGGAAGATTTTTGCTACAGGGTATATGTAGTTGCCAGAGAGACAGAGAGAGACAGAAAGACAGAAAGTGAGAAATTACACTCTGGGGAGTGGGTGGCCATGCCACAGTCCCTTCTCCTCCAGTCTTCTCTCGGGATTTTGGGCACACATGTACATGTACCTGGCATGAGTTTAAAGCCACCAAGTCCAGGACTCAAACTACGGTTGACTACATGGGAGTCCAGTGACATAACCATTATGCTGTTTGGTGGTTCTGCAAAACAGGTATCTTAAAATGTATATCAAACAAAAATCCTGGAGATGACTACATGCAGGAGATTTTAAAATTCTATACAGAACATCAACAACAATTTAGACCATGCAGAAGAAAGACTCTCAGAACTCGAAGATACAATTTCGAACTAGGCAAAATCATCAAAAAAGAAAGAAAAAATAACCACTGAAAATGAGAAGAACATAAGAGAAATCTGAGACACCAATAAGTGACTGAATAGTTGCATAACATATCCGGTATCCCAGAAGGCAATAATGTAGGAAAAGGCATAGAAAATCTAGTTCATGAAATATTAGCTGAAAACTTTCCAAATCTAAGTAGTGATGTAGTAATCCAGATCCGGGAAATTCAAAGGATGCCAGATTTAACTTAAGATGTTCTTCAAGGCTTATTATAGTCAAAAGTCATAGATAAAGATAAAATCCTAAAAATGACCAGAACAAAGTGCCAAGGAACTTGTAAAGAATAGCGCATCAGACTAACCTTAGATCTCTCAGCAGAAAATTTAAGTCTAAAAAGGAATGAAATGACATATTCAAAACTCTGAAAGAATCATCCAGAAAAATGAAAAGAAGTCCTCATCTCTCACTATTTACATAAATTAGCTCAAAATAAGTAAAAGACTTAAACCTTGAGGTCAAAATTATAAAGCTAATTCAAAAAATACAAGGGAAATTCTTTGAGATATTAGAGTAGGCCAAGATTTCTTAACTAAGACCCCTAAAGCATAGGTCTTAATTATCACCAAAAATAGACAAGTATGATTATATTAAGCTAAAAAGTATCTGCGCAGCAAAAGAAACAATAAACAGATTAAAGAGATAATCTACATAATGGAAGAAAATATATGCAGACTGTACCTCGAATAAAGGATTGATAATTATGATATAAAGGAACTCAAACAGCTCATCCACAAAAAAGAAAAAAGAAAAAAAAAAAAAAACCTGATAAATCAATAAAAAAATGGGCTATTGACCTGAGCAGACGACTCTCAAGGGAAAACATGAAATGCTAAAAATCATATTAAAAATGTTCAGCATCTCTTGTCACAGGGAAATGCAAATCCAAACCACAATGAGGTATTATCTAACCTAGTCAGAATGGCTAAAACAAAACAAAAAACAAACAAACAAACAAATAAAAACAATAACAACAAGTGCTGGAGAGGTCACAGAAAAAGGAAGCCTTTGTGCACTACTTGTTGGGTATGTAAATTACCATAGGCACTGTGAAAAACAGTATGATTGGCCCTCAAAAATCTAAGATAGAACTACCACATGACCCAGTAATCCCACTACTCAGTATATATCAAAGGTCAAGAAATCCCTCAAAGAGACATTCACATATCTAAGTTTATTACAGCTTTATTCACAATAATTAAGATATGGGATCAACCTAAGTGCCCAACAAACAATAAATGGATTTTAAAATATGCCATGTATAGACAATGGAATACTATTCAGCCACAGACAGTATCCTGTCAATTGACACAAAGAGGATGATCCTAAAAGACACAATGCTGAGTAAAACAAATCAGGCAAAAAGACAAATACTGTATGTGCCTACTTAACATACAGTGAACATCCACACTCTGTGACAGAAACTGAAGGACTTTATGGCATAGAAATACAAAGAGTAATAGGAGATAGAAAATTCCTTGGACAGGAGTTCAGGAAAAAATTATTAAAACACAAAAATGCATGTAAACAAGGGGAATGGGTTATGGAAAGATGTATCACAATAAAGTAAAAAATGCCATTGATTATTTAATATATACTTCCAAAGGTAAAACAAAACAAAACCTAGTAGAACTATTATTGAATGTGTACAACATAATGTAATGTTCAATGATAAAGAAGGTGAATACATTTGTATCTGTGATTTAATAATTACACACTCTATGCATGCAGTGAAAAACTATACTGTACCCATAAAAATAAATAATAAAAATAAATAATAAAATTTTAGAAAGGCATCATATTGTTATATCCAGCATAAGAATATATGGTGGGTTCTGTATTGACCTTTTTTTAAAACAAAATTTATTTTATTTTATTTATTCATTCATTTATTTTAATTTGACCACAGAGAGACACAGAGAGAGTGTTAGAGGGAAAGTGAGAAAGCAAGCTACCAGGTCCAGGACTCAAACTGTGGCCAGCCATATGGGAGTGTCCAGAGCCTTAACTACCATGCCACCTGCTGGTCCCCTGTATTGACTTTTATGCTTATATATTCTTTTTCTTTTTCTTTTTTTTTTTTTTTTCCTTTTCTTTTTCTTTTTCTTTTCTTTTTTTTTTTTTTTTTTTTTTTTTTAAGAGAGGTTTTTGCTATACGGTGTGTGCAATCGCTGGAGAGAAAGAGAGAGCAAGAAAGTGAGAACCCTCCCTCCCCCGGGAGAGGATAGCCACACCACAATTCCTTTTCCTCCATTTGCCTCTCAGGATTTGGGGTATGCACGCACATGCACTCATTGTGAGTTTTAAGCTGCTGGGTCCAAGACTTGAATCACAGTTGACTACGTGGGAGTCTAGTGATGCAACCATTACGCCATCTACTGGTTCCTATGCTTACACATTCTAATTTGGTATCAAGTAACATTATCTTGAAACATTTAGGATATTGACACAGAGATTAATAGATACATAGGTAGATAGATAGATATATAGATATTAGGGCTCAGAGCCAGAGTATGTTTTGGTAATGTAAATTTTCATCTAGAAGCTGTCACTTGAGAGACTTAAGAAAAATGTCCTTTTCACTCCTTTTGTTGTTGTTGTTTTTCTTTTTAATTTACTAGAGGGCCTATGTGCTTGTCAGAAAGAGAGAGATGGAAAGTGAGAAAACACCTCCCAGAAGGGATTGCCGTGTCACAGTCTCTTTACCACCATTCTCTTCCCTCAGAATTTTTGGGCATGCACACACACTAGTCCAATGCATTTATCAAGCCACTGGGTCTGGGACTGGAACTGCTTAGTCAGTCATGTGGAATCCAGCCACTTTAATCACTTCTCCATTCCTAAATGTTTTGCTCATATAAGTTTTATAATGATTTGGACTCCACCAGTTTTTCATATTCTGTTTTCTGTTACTTTTAAAATAATGCTTAAAAAAAAGAAAAAGACAGATTTTACTAGAGAAAATGTAGCCAACACTACAGAGCCAGAAAGTCCAATTTAGAAAATAATCCAAGATGCATGAGAGACCCTGAGAAAACCAAAACATTACCAATGTTTTCAATCCAGGAAGAAGAGGAGAAGTGTGCACATTACCATCAAGACTCTAAGAAAGGGACTCTTCTATGAGCAGGGACTATTGTGTAAATAAATGAGAAACAAACAAAAATGCCCTCCTATAAAAGCAGAGATTAAGAACACTAGAAAAAATTACCTAGCTTTAAAAAAGAAAACTATATAAGAGATCAAAGACACAAAAAGAAAAAAATGGATACATTATTTGTCATAATACTAACAGATGACAGAGAAAGTCAAATTCTTCTTTTACTTGTTTCTATATTATATATCACAAATTAAGTTTGGGGGAGCCACCTTATAGCCAAGTAGTTAAGTGACCCAGATTCCACATGGCTGACTATAGTTTTAGTTCTGACCCTGGAAACTTGGAATACTCTCCGGGTATGTGTGTGCATATATGCCTAAACTCCTGACGGGTTGGAGAAATGGAGTAGAAGGAATTGTGTTGTAGCCCTGCCCCACTGGGGAATGCTTTGTCCTTCTCTGTCTCTTACTTTCTCTTTGGTGAGCTCACATGTGCACACACACACACACACACACAATTTTTTAAAATTAAATAAAAAAATAAAGGGATGATTTTGTACTGGAAATGGTAAGCACATTACCATTAGCAGACAATTGACGATTACCTGAGGGTGTTTCTTAAACATGTTCACAAGCCATTTCTGCCTTTCGCAAATCCCATTAAAACCACCTACACAACAGAGGTAAAAAGGTGGGAGAGACTGGAAACATCACTGAAAGCTAGAAAATGATGCCATTGTCATGCCAAAAACAAACGTTTCTGTCAGAAATAGTGTGTGAGAGACCATAGTGGAGAGAGATGCCATCAACTCCTAATTAATTCTTTATCCTGAGAATAAATAGCACATTAGGATGCAAGTGGAGGAGGTCTTGGGACAATTTTCTAACTCAGTTAGTAGCTCGAGAATGGGGGATACACAGTTTCAATTCTATCTCTTCGCGACAATGAAGGTAATTGAAAGAAAGAAGTATTTCTGGGTCACCCTAAGAGTTCATGCCTGATGAAGCTGGTGGCAATAATTGACTATGGCAAAGTAGGAGCTGTTTCCTGGCTCAGATGGCAGAACATGGAAGAAGTCTAGTTGCTGCCTGGGCCTGCCCAGGAAACTGGATGAATCATAATTAAAGGACAAGTCCTATTAGGACTAACCTCCTAAAGATGGTTGTTTTATTGACAGCAGAAAACGAATGATGCCAAGATAGCTCACCACCAGGAAGGCTCACAGCTCTAGTATTCTCCTGTTACTTCTAGAAAGAACTCGAAAACTTGAATGCTTGATCTTTCAGCCATCTTGGAGCCTGTGGAGGCCTGCTGGGAACAGGACTTCTAAAAGGCAGCTATGTCTAGTAGGCTGTGGTGCAAAGCCAGTTTTGCTGGCTATAAGTGGGGTCTCAGGAACCAAAGAGATCACACAGCTCTTCTGAAAATTGAAGGTGTTTATGCACGAGATGAAACGGAATTCTATTTAGGCAAGAGGTATGCTTATGTGTACAAGCAAAAAACAACACAGTGACTCCTGGTGGCAAACCAAATAAAACCAGAGTAATCTGGGGAAAGGTGACCCGTGCCCATGGAAACAGTGGCATGGTTCAAGCCAAATTCCGAAGCAACCTTCTTGCTAAGGCCATAGGACAAAGAGTCCATGTGATGCTGTACCCCTTGAGGATTTAAAATAATAAAATGTAAATGAATAAAAATGGATTTGTGTTGTTAAAAAAAAAGCTTGAATGCTCACTCATAATTCTAAAACAACTGATACAAGTCCACACTGTAACAAGGAATGGGTGAACTTCTTAAGAATATAGGGTTTTATCTGAGAAAAAAAAATCATAATAATCAGACCTAATGTTGACATGTTAGTTTCAGGTATAATAATGTCAGAAACAAGATAAGATGTTTGTTATGAGAACTGTTATCAACGTTTCCTGGAAGTTAATATAATGGTTCAAGAATGCTAAGAGAGGTTAACTACCTAGGAAGAGGAAAACTTTGTTGTTTGCAGTTGATGTAACAGAAAACTTCACGGCATTAACTAAATAAAAACAAACGTGTGGAAAGGTTGAATAGGAGAAGTCCAAGTGGACAGGGTGGCATTTCCTTGGACTTATTTTATATTTTTTTCCATTCACCTTCTTTATTTCTCTCAATCAAAAACAAAATTTCAATAAGTCAGGACCAGCCGTTGGCGTAATGGCTATGTCGCTGGACTCCCATGTAGTCAACCACAGTTCAAGTCTCAGACCCGGTGGCTTCAACTCACGCTGGGCACGTGTGCATGTGTGCCCAAGATCCCGAGAGGAGAATAGAGGAGAAGGGATTGTGGCATGGCCATCCTCCACACACCCCCGGGGGGCGATTTCTCGCTTTCTGTCTCTCTGTCTCTCTCTTGTCTTTCTGGCGAGTGCACAGGCCCTGAAGCAAGAAGAAAAAAATCAGTCAATCAAAGCATTTTTATTAACAGCTCATCATAAGTGATTACTTTCTGTCTTTTGATAACTTCACTCAGAGTTCAAGGTCCCACTCTCCCATTTTTAAAATGATTTTTTTTTTTTTTTGCTTTCCTGTACACACTTTGTGTTTTTCTCTATTCACATCTTCCCAAACAACATCAGAGGGGATTCCAGCCCAGCCTTCACTATTGTCCATATTTCAAAAAGTCGAATGACTTCTTTTTCAAAATTTTCTATAGGGAATGTGCACTCACTGGGGGGGGAGGAGGAGGAGGAGGAGGAGGAGGAGGAGAGGAGAGAGAAGAGAGAGAGAGAGAGAGAGAGAGAGAGAGAGAGAGAGAGAGAGAGAGAGAGAAAGTACCTCAAAGGGGCTAAGTCACATGTGTTCCCTTCTCTTTCATTTTCCTTTTAGGATTTAGGGCATGCAGGCACATGTACCTAGGGTGTTTTTCAACCTACAGGTCCAGAACTCTAACTGCACAGTTAGCCATGTGAGATTCAGCTGCCTTAACCCCATGCCACTGGCTGGCCTGATTTTTTTTTTTTTTTTTTAATTCTACAACCATCTCCCTCTCCTGCCCACTTCTCATCCCTGAGCTTCATGCAAACCACCACACACTCAGAATGCCAACTAGACAGAATTCTTTTTTTTTTTTTTGTCTTTTTAAAATTATATTATGTGATTGAATGTAATGTTATGGTGGTGATGGGGTAATGCTCCTGAATGATGTAATTGTTTAACGGTGACATTGTTGTTGGATAAGAGTGTTGTTGATAGTGGCAATGTGGCTGGTGGTGTGGCATAATGTGCTGTTGCTAGTGGTGATACTAGGATGAAGATATTGATGAAGTAATGTTATTGTTAATGGTGTTGGTGATGGAGAGTGATGTTGTCAGTGGGAATGATATTATTCCTGGTGGCGGCGGTGATTACAGGGTAGTATTGAAGGTGGTGGTGACTGGTGATTTTGTTGTTATGGTGATGATAATAAGCAATGCTGATACTAGTGCTTGTGAGGGTGGTGAGAAGTTCTCAAATTTAGAAAGTTCCGCTTCAGACTTTCTATCCAAAAAGAGTGGGCCAACAGGTGGCATGGAGGTTAAGGTAGCTGGATCCCATATGACCAACTCTCTTGGACCCAGCAGCTTGAAAATCATGTAAGGTGCATGTGTGTGCATGCCCCAAATCCCTAGAAGATAATGAAGAAAGAATTGCAGCATGGCTATCCCCTCTGGGAAGTGATTTTTCACTTTCCCTTCTCTCTTTCTCTCTGTTTCTGTCTCTCTGTAGTGAATGCACATACCCTATAGCAAAAATCAAACTGGAAAAGGAGCTAAATCTAAATTAGACATATTTGTTTCCTGGCTTGCTCCTCAAAAATTTGATCAAGAATGGGAATAAACAACATTAGATAAAATTCTTTTCTGAGATTATCACTCAAAATTCTTTCCTAATAAATGACACCATCTCCAGAATAAAAGAGAAAAAAAATCTTGCATTTCCGAGAAATGCAGGTCATTATTCTATTACTTCAAATGCATTTTTCAGCTGATGCAATGGTACACCCCTTGAGACAATCAGAGTATAGGCTATCTCTTCTCTTTGAAATTTCCAAGCTAACTCACTCTGTACTTAAACTTTTGCTCTCTCTCTTACCTCTCCTTTGCATTAACCCATCCCCAACATTCTTGCAATTCCCTCCTTCAAGACTAATACCAAATTTAAACTCTTCTGTGGGGGCTAGTTCTCTACATGTGATTCTTATTTTCTTTTCCAATACCACCCAGTTTAGCACAGTTGTGTATCTGTATTGTTCCTTTTTTTTCTCTTTAGTTTTTTACCAGAGTGTGCATGTGCTCACTGGAAAGAGAAAGAAAGAGTCAGAGAGGACAAGTGAGAATGCAATCTCCTCCACTCCATGGGGAATGGTCACACCACAATCTTTTTTCCTCCATTTCTCCATCCTTTCAGAATTTTAGGCACACAAGCACATGTGTCCAGCATGTTTCTCAAGCTATTGGGTCTGGAACACAAACTGTGTAGTCAGTCATGTGGGACTCAGCTCCCTTAACCACCATGCCTTGGGCTGGCCTTGTATTGTTCTTCATAATGTTAGTTAGTCTGGTCACCCTACCTAGATTTTACCTCTATAAGAAGAGTGTACTTGTCTTGTACTTTTTGGGTATTTCTCCTAAGGTTCAGTGTACAGTAAATACTTAATTGAACATACATTTTACTACAAAATACAAAGAAGAAACACTAAAATATTTTAGGAAATCAAGAAACATAAGACTATGCTTACCAATCAGGGTGACTTAGCTCATGGTAATTGAAATGTGTATAATTACAATTTGTATTCTATTTAACTTTCTGGAATAAGAAATTCCTACAACCTTCAGGAATTTTCTCTTAAAGCAAATACTGAAGAAGCAACAACAATTAACTTCATTGTTGCCATCTTTTATCAAAAACAGCATATAATCTAGACTAACTAGCTAGGAATTCTGTCAATGAACAATTTTATTGTTTCAAATGATCAAGCGTCACTGGAAAGTACAGACTCTTTCTAGTCTCTATGCAGCCACTTTCTTCTGGATTAACAATGGCAGAAAATTTTCTATCATATGCTCAGGTTAAAGTAAAAACTCTAACATATCTCTGGCTCTATAAATAATTATGTAAAAAAAAAAAAGATTGCGTATGATACAGTACTCATGCCATATGAAACAGTGCTCATGGCTTTAAAAACATCAATGGATTTACTGAACTTAAATTTTCTCTGCATTCATGGTCTGTAACCCTACGGCACAGGGTTCATAGCCTAAGGGAAATGCCACTTTCCGTAATGATAATAAAGTTCCAAAGCTTAACAAAATAAAGTCCATTACTGAATCAAATGACAGCAATAATAACTATTATAATTATTTTATTATTATTCAGTACTATTTTCCAGGCATGTGGATGATATGTAAATTCTTTTCCTATTTAAAAACAATATTATTCATTGAATTGAAACTACAACTTCCAAATTTATCATTTATTACTCCAGGTTAAAAATAACTTCAGAGTTTTGTTCTGAATGTTTCAGATGATGACTTGACCACTAAGAGTCACCTTCTCTAATTCTACTCCTACACACAAAAGAAATGAAAGGGGACAGGATTAAAAAAAATCTTAATAGTTCAATTTGTAGGTCTCTGATGAACCTTCATATTGTTCTCCACAATGGCTGGACCAATTTACATTTCTACCAACAGTGCAAGAGTGTTCCCTTTCACCACATCCCCTCAAGCACTAATCTTTTTTTTTTTTTTTTTTTTAATCTTTGCCATTCCAAACCGGATTAGGTGGTATCTCATCGTAGTTTTGATCTGCATCTCCCTTATGATGAAGGATGCTGAGCATTTTTTCATATGCTTTTTGGCTATTCATACAAGATCTACAAAGACCTACATGTAAGACCATATGATCCAGCAGTTCCACTCCTGGATATATACCCAAAGGACAGGAGAATGCTCAATTGGAAAAGTGCTTGCATAGATACGTTTATTGCAGCATTATTCACAATTGCTAAGACATGGAACCAACTCAAATGTCCACAAACAATTGCATGGATTGAAAAAGTGTGGTCCATATACTCTATGGAATACTATTAAGCCATGAAAAACAGCAAGACCCTGACATTTGATAGAAAGTGGCGAATATGGAAGACTTATTGCTGAGTGAAGCCAGTCAGGCTATGAAAGAGAGACATTGTATGTCTCCACTTAACATATAATAACTGTTTGCACTCTATGATAGAGACTGAAAAATTGGAAGACATAAAAGCATTGAAAATAGTTACAGACACTGGAGACAGTGTAGAAGGAGGGTGAGAGAGGGGTAGAGTGTAAGGAAGGTAATTAGAGAGGAAAAATAGAGTAAGACTTGTGGGATGCACATAATATTCTCAACTGGACTGGTCTGAGGTGTATTTCATCTTGGGTAAATTCTCTATACAAGCTAAATGATATACAGCAATTGAATGTATAAAATAATAATTATTATTATAATTTTAAAATCTTAATCAATTTGTTGATCTCAGAAACAAAAGCAAAGAAAGGGGAATTTTTAGTGCCCTCCCCCCAAATTTCTATTTATTTATTTATTGCCAGCATGCATAGGCACTCACCAAAGATGAGAGAGCAAGAAAGACGGAGAGCAAGCACCGCCCTAATGGGACATGGTCATAACACAATTCTTTTTCCTCCATTTCTCCATCCCATCAAGATTTAGGCCACTCATACACACATGCCCGCTATGTGTTTTAAGCTACTAGGGTCAGGATTTGAGCCGTGGTTAGACATTTGGGATCCAGCATTCTCTGCACAGTACTTAGCCAGTGTGATGGGGCTAGCTCAGTGTATTTCCTAAAAATAAGAAAGAGAGAGCACAAGCAGCATGCAAAAAAATTATAAGTGCAATACAAGCTGACTTTGAAGTCCAGAGAGGGCTGGAAATGAAGCTGGGCCACACTGGAAGGGTTTGAGTGCTTACTCTGAGACAGTCTAATTAATCTGTAATGGTCTAATTTTTGGAAGAGATAATGCAGTCATATGGGTTGTGCATTACATAAAATATAATGGAAATACAGGGAAAAAAAGAAAACAGAAAGCAAATATACCCAAGAGGTTTTGCAGTGGTGGGACTGTGAAAAGTAAGTATTTTCTTCTTTGTCTCTTTCTGCACTTATGTTAAAACACAGACAAATAATTACCACTCTATCTCCTCATCTCATTGTTGTGTAAGTCTATCTTTATGTCCTGAAAAAATCACCCAAGTACGGACAATCTGATCTCTAAGCTTGACTTCGGGGTGGCTAATATACTAACAACCAGGGCTCTGGGAGATGAATTCAAACCAAAAAGGTTGGCCTCCTCATGGTTTTCGCTAAATTGTTCTTGGAAATGTCATCTTTATGGCTCCTCTGTTCCTTCCTCCACAGTATTCTTACACCACAATACAAACATTTTATCATTAAAAGCTAAAAACCCACTGGCTTCTGTTTTTGAGTCATTTCATTGTTTTGACACCTTGTGGCAGGGCAGAGATGAATGGAAGCCAGGCTGACCTAATCTAGTCTAAATATGCAGAACCCAAGCAGGGAATCCTCTGCAGCAGAATGCCAACCACCGTCTTTTAATTGCCTCGGCTCCTGATAGATTGGCTCTTACCCCCTTTGAATTCCTTTGTTGAGGAGGAGTTAAAATTCATGAGCGTCCCATGCCTGGGAATACTTACTCCAGTGCTGCTATTTTTCTGAGCCAAGCTGGCCAACACCGCAAAAGAGTCGGAGGTCTGTTGGGCCATCTGTTACATAATAGTCAACAATCTCGAAAATCTAGGGAAACAGGGATGGGGAGAGCAAAGATGATGAGGCATTTAAAGGGAACAGATTGCTGCCTTGCTTACGGGAAAAAAAGGGAGAGATGATATGCTTTGATTGAAGCAGAAACAAGCTTTATTAGCATGGGGAACAAAACAAACTTAAAAAAAATGGCACCACTAAAGCTGACAGTCTAAAGAGACTTGGTGACAAGCCCATGTTGAATTGTAGGTCACAAGGGCCTAAAATGTGATGGGAAGACATGCACAAACAAACAACACACGATGTATGCACTTGCACACAGACACGAAAACATCCGTGACATGAAAAAAGTCACTAAAAAATTGCTTCGGATTCAAAAATTAAATACAAGCTTGCACTTGAATTTCAAATTTTGCAGATCTGAAAAAGGTACTCTGCCTTAATTACCTTCCAAAACCTTCCTTCATGATGGGGCAGGAGGTACTACTAGAACCAACTTTGACTATTTCAACAAAGTTTAGCCCTCACGTTTGCCAAGCAGATTTTTGCAGCCTGTGAATGTTATAATCTTTACCAGGCACAAGTCAGTTTCTGGTGGTAACTTATTGCCTTTTTCCTGAGAAATACTGTTTCTAAAGGCGATGGATGAAACTGAATACAATAAAGAGTAAGGACAAAAGAGATGGGTATGTTGGGAAAAGAGAAGAAATTGTGAAAAGAAGATAAGACAATCTGGAAGGGCTAGATGGTAATGCAGTGGTAATACAACTGGACCCAAATGGAAAAGGTCCTGAGTTCATGTCCTGGGACCTCCCTGAATACACTGGACACATGTACATGTGCCTGTGATCCAGCCACCTGAGCTGGGAATGGATCACAATGTGATGATTCTACTGAGGCTGCTTGTCTCTCTGTCTGTCTCTCTCTGTCTCTGTCTCTCTCTCTTATGGAATAAATAAATAAATTTTAAGAATATAGTTTTTCTCAAAATATAGGAAAAAATAAAGTGTGATAAAAACCAATGAATTGGCAAACAAATGTTGAACTCTATTTAGTGCATGCTATTTAAGGGTAAGGCTACTAGGGACCAACAGATGGCATGGTGGTTAGGGTGCTGGACTTCCTCATGGCCAACCATGGTTCAAGTCCTGGACTTGGTGGCTTGCTTCCTCACTTTTTGTCTTTCGCTCTCTCTCTCTTCTTCTGTGAGCATGTGTGCTTATAGCAAATTGAGAAACAATAATAAATAAAATTAAAATAATTCTTTAAAAAAGGGAGGGCTGCTGATATCAGCATCTGACTTCAAATGCACTGAAAAATAAAATGGGTAAAAGGAATATAAAAGAATAGCTTTATAATAAAAATTATCTAGATGGAGCCAACCCTGTAGTGGAGTGGTTAATTCCTATACATGGGTAGCTGTATTGCACATAACCAATTGTGGTTTGAACCCGGCTCTGGCAGATTAAAAAACACATCAGGCATATGGATGTGCTTGCCTCAAACCCTGACAGGATGGTGAAATGTAAGTAGAGGGATTTTGGCATGACCACACTCCGTCTCCATTGGGGGTACTTTCTCTCTCTCTCCTTCTCTCTTTCTCTGTCTCTCTCTCTCGCATGAGTGATTGAATCCTCTAGTAATAAAAACTATAGTAGAAACTATAGTAGAGAGATAGATAAATGTTAACTGTAGTATCTATGTGGTGAGTATAAAGTATATACTACACAATTTTTTCAACTTGTCTATATTTTGCAATTTCCATAACAACATGTTGGGAAAAGATAAATGAATGCTGTGACTTCAGAAATTAAAATAAGATGAACACTGAAAAAAACAATCCTAGATATTTAAAAGTGTGTATTAAGTATCTTTTTAACTTTCATTTTGTTTTGAAATGACTTTGTTTCCAAATACATAACTCAAAGTAGAATTGAATGAAACGGATTAAAGAATGTGGTTATCAAGTTAATGACTAGTTTTGCTGTTATTATTATTTCATTGATGTTATTTTTCAATGTCGTTTTTGGTAAACTAAAATGAAAGAGATTATAAAAGTTTAACTTGGGAAAAAAAACCTTTTTTTCCACCAAAGTAAACTGTTCAATTTATTTTTCCAAGAAAATTTTGAAGTTGTACAAAGAAACTCTTGTCTATTACATACAGAACTAAATAGTTTTGTTTTCATAAAATGACATTATTTTACACAAATAGTTTGAATTGTCTTTGGAAGATGACATTATTATGTTACACAAATAAACATTTTGTCAGATCAGGAAAAAAAAAGAAGTTTAACTTGGCACAAAAGTTTTTCAAAGAGGATTTTACTGTCTCTTTTCCACAAATGGACTCTTTAAGATGAAAAATACAAATTCTTCTTCATTTTTTTAAACAAAAGCAGTTTAAAACTTCAGACATTTCAGAGTGCTAATTTGGAATGCTTTGGGTAAATTTCATCCAATCAAGGTAATTATATCTGGTTTATTTTACTTGTTAGCCTTTACTGGATTTAAGTAACTAAATTTAGTAGATTATTTTTCATCAAATATAAAATCCAAATTTAAGACTCTTGTGCATTCGAAAGTGAGAACTTTTATTTATCAAAGCTCCATTTTATCCCCTCTTGAACTATGAAATGACAATTTTGACTCATTGATGGGAGAAATCAGAAAGAAAAGGGAATGTCAGAGATAGCATTTGCTGTTAGAACAAACCTTCTGTGCCTTTCTCTGTCTTTCAGAAAAAGCTTAATCTCCATTTGCAGGACATTTTTCATTTAACAACTACCTTTTTTTGTAGTGCAACAAACTACCTTTTTTTGGAATAACAGTAAAAATACAAATATATATATTTTAACCACATCCACCTAGTGTGCTCCAGTCAACTTTTTATGCACAAGGCACTGAATTTTAAATAAAAACATAAGCAATTCCATTTGATATATAAAATTGCATAGTGGGGAAGCCTCAGAGCTCAGAGCATGAAAACACAGAAGGAGACAAGGTTAGAGACTTGGATTGGTTCAAAAATATACATCTGTGAGCAGCACATTTTACACTGGAACGTGACAATTGAAAAGGTTATTGTCTGCAGGTTTTCAATTCAGTAGATAGAAAAGAGAGGGAAAAAATGTGAAAGTATTTGAGTAACTTTCTGTCTTTGAACAAGCAAATGAAGAATAGTAGACATTATGGGATGTCCTCTTTTCCATGCCAGCAAATGGCATTTTCAACATCTTGACCATGAAAGACACATTGGAGCTCAATGCTCCCGAAATGGTTTGAAATCTTGAATTGGAAAATGACTGGGGAGAAGTAGCTGCAATTTATAAAAGCAAAATAAGGCAGAGGATCTGGAGGAAGCCAGGCTTTCTGGCTGTTGATTTCTTTTCGATGATATTCCTGGCCCCTGTCTTTCTTCCCTCCTTACTCAGGTCACATCCCAGTGCTAAGGAACCCAAGGATTATGAGGATCCAGGACACTAGAAACCGGTCAGACACAGGTATCTGAGAAACTGCTCTATGGTAAGTGGCAGAAACTAACCCTCTATGTTCTAGACTGTTAATGCAGACATTTGAAACCTTATCTGATTTATATGAGAGTAATGAAAATCCACCTACTACTATTTTGTGACTTTCCAAGGAATCCAAATAGCGTCTACAAAGTCTTTCATCATAGGAAGACAGGATATAAAAGAATCTATCTGGTGAAATAACAGAAATGTTTAGGAGAAACTTTACATAACTGTAATCTGTGCAACGCGAACAAATCAAACACAGGTTCAGAGTCAGACTGCATGAGTATGAATCCCAATTCAGCCATTTACTGCTTGTGTATATTCAGGTAGTTTTTTTTACTGTCTCTAGTCTCAGCTTCCTCATCTGAAAAATGGGAGTAAAAATAGTATACTATGACCGCTACTAATCATTGTCATTATTATTATTATCAGACAGTCATGGTAAAGATCAAATCAAGATAACCCAAACACAGTATAGGTCACAGTGACTCACAGATAGTTATTCGGTGCTGAATAACTGCTTAATAACTTAATCACAGCCATATTCAACATTGTTATTATCTTCTGGATCAGAAAGAAAAAAATAAATTTCAGAGATACATATTTATTGGAAAACTCCTATCTAAAGAGTCTTGGGCATGTATTTCTGGAACTTGGGTTGAAATATTTTGGCTTTATTCTGTTGACCAAAAAGGAAGTGAAAGGAAGAAAAGAAGAAGAGGTGGAGAAAAAAGAAAAAGAAAGGTGCATTAGTAGGCAATCTTGGCTCTGAATATAAAACTTTTTTTTTAATCTTTCCAGACACTTGTGGTTAATTTGCTGTCACCTTAGGAAGACAGAGGAAAGTCCCCTGGGATTTATTTTTTTCCATCTGTAAGCCATATTTGAGGTGCATAAAGTAAGTTCTTTAATGAAAAAATGAGATACTATAAAAGGAGAGAAAGAAATTTTCTGATTTTGCAATAAGTAAGACAAAAAGCTACTATCAGCTTTTATCCCTGGAAGGCAATGGGAAAACTCTTTAAAAATAGATTTATTACTTTTGAGGGTTGCTCTAACATACATTTTTCATGATGCCCAAAAGAAGGTTTTTAGGGAATGATATGCTGAGAGTTGAAAAAACAATGATTCAGTATTCACAAATTTTAAATAAAAAGCACATTATCCATTTATAAGTTCTTGTCTGCAGGTAACAGAAGCTAACTTGGAAGACTTAAGCAAAGGGTATTTTGGGGAAGGGGATGGAGACTTTTTAGGAGCAATTGACTTAGAATGAGTGAAAACCACGGAGACTATGGAGAACCACACAGTAAGAAGCACATCATCATTCCTTAAGATACATGACTGAGAACCACCTCCATGTCATGTTTCCTTCCCTCAAGATTCAAAATCCCAGGACCAGCAGTTAGCGTAATGGCTATGTCACTGGACTCCCATGTAATCGACCGCGGTTCACGTCCCGGACTCGGTGGCTTAAAACTCACGCCGGGCACGTGTGCGTGTGTGCCCAAGATCCCGAGAGCAGAGTGGAGGAGAAGGGATTGTGGCGTAGCCATCACCCCTGGGGGTGATTTCTCACTTTCTGTCTCTCTGTCTCTCTCTGTCTGTCTAGCGAGTGCACGTGCCCTATAGCAAAAACCTCTCCAAAAACATTAAAAAAAAAAAAAGATTCAAAATTCCAGCAACGCACATCTGATTGGTTTACACTTAGTCCTGTGATCTACTCTGACTGTGCTGGGACTGGCTGTGTTGGGCTGTATTCTCTTCAATGGGCATCATCTCTTCCCAAAACTACACACCATGGGGGATTAAATAGAAAAACAAAGAGGATACTATGAGGATCAATTAGATTTTAATATTGGAATGCCAAAATCCAACCAAACAAACAAAACACACCCCTATATTGCAAAACATTTCAAAGAGATCTTAGAATTAAATTCTGTTATTTCTTTTTTTAAAAGAGGTTTTGCCTTAGGGTGCATGTGCTCACCCAAGAGAGAGAAAGAGAGACAGAGAGAGAGAGACAGAAGTAGTGACAGGGAAATTGAGAAATCACCCCTCAGGGGGAATGGCCATGTTGTAATCCCTTCTCCTCCTGAATCTTGGGCATGCATGTACACATGCCCAGTGTGACTTTTAAGCCACCAAGTCTGGGACTTGAACCATGGTGGGAGTCCAGCAACAAAACTGCTGTTATTTTTAATCACAGTTATTGTCTTTCCCACATTTAAAAAATTTCTATTCTTATTCAAAAGTAATTCTCAGAGTTCTGTAAGTAATGGATCTTTAGCAATCTCAAAGAATCCTATGACAAAATGTAGAGACATTCATGGCCATTGACAGAGAAGGTATAGTCCACATTCACCTTCATTGCTTTGAAAAAGATGGACTAAAAAATAAATATATATATTTAATTAATTCATTTATTTTAATTTGACCAGAGAGACACACACACACACAGAGAAAGAGAGAGAGAGAGAGAGAGAGAGAGAGAGAGAGAGAAAGCCACTAGCTCCAGGACTTGAACCATAGTTGGTCATGTGGGAGTGTCCGGTGCCTTAAACACTACGCCACCTGCTGGGCCCCAAAATACTACATTTTTAATCTTCAAAATTGACCAACATAAAACCAGAATATAATAACCAGTGGTAATGTGAGTAAAGCAAACCTGGCACTACCATAAGTCATTGGTCGGCGATAAAATTGGTACAGTTCATCTGTAGGGCAATTTGGCATTATCTATCAAAAGCCTTAAAAATATCCACATTCTTTGACCTAGTAATTACATTTCTTGTAATTGATCTTTAAAAAAGATTAGTGTAAACACAAAGATGTTGTTATATGAATATTTATTATAGCATTGTATATAATTGTGGAAAAATTAGAAACCTCAAAAATATTCAACTGAAGTGAATTGGCAGATTAAACCATGGTGCAACCACATAATAAAATACTTTGTACTAACTGAAAGATTTCATGGACTGTACTTGTAACCATTTAAGATATTTGTGATAAGTTGTGTAACAAAAATATAGATTATCAACAAATATGTACAGTATGGTAAAGATACAAGTTTGTGTGGGTATATATACATATGTATATAATATATATTACATATATTGTAAATTATATATTATATAAATTATAATAAATATATATAATAATATAATATATATTTTATATATAATATATAATTTATAAAAATTACATAGTGTATACATAATTTATTAAGACAGTGAGAGAAAAATCTGGCAAGTTATACACCAAGTCACTAATAGTAATCTTGAGTGGTGAGATTATGAGCGACCTTTATGTTTTCTGTCTTTATGTAATATATATATATATATATATATATATATATATATATAAAATTAAAACATAGTAGAAGTTTTAGAAGTTATTTTACAAGATTTTTTACATTAAGAAAATATAAACGTGCATGCTAAGGCGAGACTAACATCACAGATGCTATTTCAAAAAATGTGTTTTGCGTGATTCGTATTTTTTTTAAATGATCTCTTTACACAGTTGAAAACACACTTATGTGTTTATGTGACAGAGAAGAATATTCTTCCTTATGTCTGTTCACATCAGGAGGCTGAGGCATGTTTTCCCAAGCATTATCTATCAATTGTGGTTTGCATAAACCATAAAGTAGCATGAGGCAATGAGCTTTCCATGGGTAAAGGATGAGAAAACTCCCACATTTTGCTAAATCAACAGAGACCTCATTAAAGCACCCAGAATGCTTCCACCTAAATGCCAGTTGAGCAGGGCCTAGTGTGCGCTCAGAGGAGCAAGGCACACGGTCCAGGCCCTGTTTCTAGAAGGGCATGTCTGGCTCATGAAGCATTTACTTCAGAGAACCGCTAAAGCTATACTCATCTAGAGCAGCTCAAGATAAATTTTGTACACCTTTTATTTACATTAAGCCATTATAGCAGTTTCAGCAAACAGGGGGGCTTAAAAGCATGCAGAAAAACAAGCAATGATGTTTTTCCTGCACTGTGGTTAAAATGAAGTCTCAAAAGTGGAAAACCATTTGGGATTTGGGGCACTACCTCCCACCTCACTTCTAGCTTTCATTTTTTTAAGCAATTATTTTCTAATTCAGATGCTTAATAAGAACTCTCAGGTCAATATGATGAAAGACACTTTTAAAAATGAAGAATTAACATTATGCTAAATTAAAGTTTGGCATTTGGTATGAATGAATCATTTTGTATACAGAAATCCATGGCTAAGACCCAAGAGTAAAGCAGAGGTTGATTTTTTTTTTTTTTTTTTTTTTTGGTTCTTTCTAATGAAACTTTCTCTGTCTTTTTTTTCTCCCAGTTGACTTTGTGTCTCAGATTGAATGCAACTCACCAAACTTCACCACTCACCACTCGTTCCCTCCCTGTCCTGCAGTGCACAACAGAAACTCCTACACAAAGTATGCCCACGATTGTGCATGGCTGGTGTTTGCTTGGAATGTTGGTACAGTACATGTCATCATGTTTAGGTCCCTGGCCTCTTTTTCTATCTTGGCTTTGAAAAATCTTGTTCAGCTATTATAAGAGAGAACAAAATGCCCAGAAAAATGGGGGAAAAGATTGCAGAGAAAGTCTGTTTACTCAAGGCACATGGACCAGCAGCCAAAATAGCCCAACCAACATTGTGGTTTAACTTTCCTTAGAGTTGAAACCACAGAACAAAGCTGTGGCAAACAATGGTGAAAATAAATGTTGGTAGCATCTCCTCCCGTTTTTATTAGTCATACAAAAGAGAATCATTGAATTGTAAAAGGGCAAGCACAGATGGTAGAATCATCTTTTTCTATGTATTATTGGTGGGTGACAATAACACAGATGGAAAAGTGAGTTTGCTTCGTTCAGTAAAAGCAAACAACATACATTTGTGGAATTGGATCTTCACTGTAGTATGCAGGGACATAGTCAGGGTCATGTGTGGGTCTGCTAGATGTCCAATTATTTTAGGTTCTTATAGTTAAAAGCCTTGCTAATAAAGGTTATTGCTATATTTATCACTTTAAAACTATATTAAGACTCAAGCCATTCAATCTGACTTCAGTGTTAACAATCTCAGATGCAATATGTTTTGCTTTAATCCAAATCATTCCCATAGTTTTAATTCTGTTTTAAAAGGATGGGTTTATAACCTGGATTTGTCATAGTCTTGTTTGGCTCATACTGTATTAACAGAAATACCTAGTAGAAAATTCTTCACAAATCTCTCTTTACTTACAATTCAATGCTTTTTGTTCCCTGAATTACTTTTTAATTTGCCATTTTGGTTTAAAAAATTAGAACATATCTACTATCACATCTTCAGTAGAGAATGGGTGGTTGAGGGTGGGTGTCAGTGCAAATGGAAGAAATTTTAACAGAGAAGAAAGTAAGGTTCTCTGTTGAATAATGTGTATATATTTATATATATAATATGTATATATAAATTATAGATATACATATTATATATATATAAATAATTTCACATTTTACAAAACATTCCCACCATGATGCTGAATTTCAAGTCACTATCTGCAAAGTTTGGGATGGATTCCTCAAAGTAGATCCCTGGAGTCTACTGCAAACACAAATTGCTGTATTAGCTCAAAAATTATTTGCTGAGTAGCCACTAGACACTGAGCACTCCAAGTTCCCATTGGATCCCAGCCTACTCCTCCTAAAGGTACTTAGACTACTACCAGGTTACTTCTAATATTTCAGATGACTTTCATCCCTGTGGGAAAATGAAGTTCTAGGGCTTATCTAAACTGTGACCTTGAATGAGGCAGAATATCTAGATGTGTTGACATAGGGCAGTGGCTAAAAGTCAGATTGCCTCATTTTGTTCCAGACCCACTGGGTTTGTTTGGATCTTAGCTCCAGCAGTCACTACACAATTACATGGCGGGTAATCTGCTTACCTTCAGTTTCCTTAGCTGTAAGATGGTAGTCATAACCCTCACTGAGCTACTTGGAAGACAGCCTGAGTGAAAGGTTGAGCATAAGACTGACACACTTCAGTGCTCAATTATGAACTGTCTCACTCTGATGAATCTCAGTCTCAAAATGTGTAATAAATACTCTCCCCTCCCAAGGTGAAGCAAGCTCCCTACTCTTGTCACTGCATGGATTATAACTCACAGTTTCTCTTGAAGATCTTCAAGTCTTGTGGAAAATCTTCACATCTTATCCCTGAATCTGCACACTAAAAGAAGGATTTTATCATTTCCAAGTATTTGATCACTGAAAAGCTAGCTTTGGGGTATATTCTTTTAAAGTAATTCCAGGGAACATCCTTCACACCAGTATTTCCTAGTGTGTTCTATCAGCATGATATAAGACTCAAAAAAGTCATGCAGGTGTCAGCAGCTGGTGTAGTGGTTAAGGCTCTCGATTTCCACATGGGAGACTGTGGTTCAAGTCCTGGCCCCAGTAGCTTGAAACGCACACTGAGTGCATGTGCATATGTGCCCAAACTCTTGAGAGGAGAATGAAGGAGAAAGGGATTGCAGCGTGGCCATCCCCCCAAGGGGTGATTCCTTCCTTTCTGTTTCTCTGTGTGTCTCCAGCTAGCACATGTGCCCTATGGCAAAAAAAAAAAAAAAAAAAGCTCTTAAAAAAAAAAGAAAGATCACACAAGAAACAAACTTATTTGCTTCCTCTCACATAGTATTTCAGCCATTTATTTTGCCTCAGACTCATTGTCGTTAATATCCTGGAACTCGTGCTCTTAGGATAAAAGGACAACAAAAATGATGCTGCTGGAAGCACTTGCCATTCCATTTTGCCAAATTCCTAGAGATCATTTAAAAATTGTCCTCTGATTTGCATCAGGCACCATGAAATTCTCTTCCTGCCAAATGACCTTACCTGGCTGAAGAACAGCTGACTCTGGCTCCGTTACACGGTGATGTAACCTGTTTGTGCAAAAGTTTATGTATCTACTAAGCACAAATGGCTTGACTTTGCTTTTACAGAAAAAAAAAAGTTTTCCTTAGAAAACTAATCATCACACTCCATTCTTCACCAATATGTTTTCCCCTCTCATATTCTCTTTGTGCAGTAATCTACTGTAGAATCTGTTCCCACAGGTTTAGGAATGGGAAAAAAAAAAAAGAAAAGAAAAGAAAAAGCTTCCAGTCCCCCCACCCTCCCTCCTCTTTTACCTTCCAATGCCCCAGAGCAGCTGGTAGAGTTTATTGCTCTTCCTCGACATTGGCTCTGTTCTATACATGGAGTAAGATTGATTATCCTCGTTCTAAAATGTGAAGATTCAGCCTTTGTCCTGTGTCCCTTGAGAGTGAATTGGCATCGGCAGCACTCAGTAAAGAGTCAGCACCTTTGTGCCATCGGCAATCAGCAGCGACAGTGACAGTATGGAGCAGGCATACAGAAGCTATGTAGGAGCTGCTCCACCACCTCTCTCCCTGTCAGCCCCTACCTTGAGTTCAATACCCACCAGGGCTGGCTGCTGCCTCACCAGACAATGCTATGAAAAGAATGCGCAGGTCCAAACGTTCTGCAAGGCCTGCTTTGCAAGGCTGGCTAGGGGCAAGCTGTAGCCACAGCTGAAATAGCCTTCCATTCAAAGCCACCTTCCATTACCACTCTATGGCTACAAAGATGTTGAGCAGATGTGATGGTGTGTGTGTGTGTGTGTGTGTGTGTGTGTGTGTGTGCGCGCGTGCAGCCATGTGAGCATATTCACGTATTCCTAAGGAGAGGAAAGCCAATCAAACACTACCCCATGTTTCTTAGCTTTCTTCTTGGGAGTCAGCCTGAGTCACTACAAAGACAGGTGGCACAAACCTGGCATGTTATGAGATCTCACCAGCCTCTCATTTTTGTGTCACCAGTTTAGCTGAAATAAAAAACTCAAAGTCCCTACAGTATTGAGTTGCTATTCCAGACCGAGCCAAAGTTTGGAACATAAAGCAAGCTAAAGGAAGCAGCGTGTAGGCAGCCCAGGGAAAGTAATTGTTCTTCCTAGCAGCACGACTGCTTCTCTGCTTAGCATCTGAACAAGTTAATTTGGAAACATGGCCTTCTGGAAAGAAATGATGCTCCTCTCAGCATCTCATGGATTCATGGGGAGAGATGCCCTTTCACCAGTTAAGAACAGTAAATTATATTTGAAATCCATTTCTATGAAGGAAGAAATTTTCTTTTTTTTTAGGAGTTACTCTATTTGCCTGATAGCATCATGTAAATCAGTTGTCCAACCTCAGAAGTTGCTTTTTGTTCTCATCAGTGTCTAGCAACTAGGGGAAGAATTTTACTAATCGAACAAGGAGAAGTTTAATTAACTACAGAACTGCATAAAGAAGTTTACCCTTTGCCAATCTTGGGATCCAAGGAACTGATCTCAGCAGCATCTAAATCAGCTAAATTGATCCTGCTCCATAGAAGGGATGCTTCATCTAGAGCCAATAAATGGCAGATTGAGATGTGATGCAAAAAGAGGAGAAGGAATCAGTCCACTATTTCTGGAATAGGAACTGGGCTTCCAGGAGCAAAACCACCTTCATATCATGTCACTTTTATTACCCCCTGAACACTGTGGCTCTTGAATCATGTGTTTCAAAAGAACTCTGGCTTCTGAGCAGAGGGACAGGTGGCAAAAAAGGGAGAGCCAGAGAAATCTGATCTCGACATTGTGTCTTCTGTTCATAGCATGGAAAGTCTGTATTTGACCCTCCATCACCAATTAATTGAACAACTCTGGCAAAGAGGACCTTCTACATTTCTGGCTCTGAACTAGGTATTTGAGACAATTGTTTTCCAACCTAGAAAGTCAGTTATCAAGTATAACTGAGTAGATCTGCCAGGCAGAGCATCTCAGTGCCCAGTGATCAGCTGTGTGATTTCAGATATGGCACTTTAACTCCCTGAGCCTCAGTTTTCTCATCTGTAAAACTGAAATAGTGATCTAGCACTGGTTGAAGGTTGATAGTGGGAAGTTGTGCCCAGTCTCTATTGGGAGAGCTGTTTCTCTTTCTCTTTGTCTCTCTTTTTCTGTCTCTCACTCATGGAAGAAGTAAATAACTTTTTAACAAACAAACAAAAACCTTAGGAAAAAGAAAGTATCTTCAAAAGAGACTTTATCAGATACCTCAGATTGCAATAATCCTAGTCTTAACTCCATAGGATCCTACGCAACCAGGTTTGAGTATTAGGGAGCTACCAGTAGCCTACCAGTATGTGTGTGTGTATATATATATATATATATATATATATATATATATATATATTTCCAGAATTTTATCTCCCATTTTATCTCCCATGTAATAGAAATTATCCATCTGTATATGATTTCCTCTGGATGGTAGCTTCTTGAAGCTGGTCTTCTGACCAGATCACATTTGAATTTTCTATGTCTAGAATAGTTTCTAAAATTTTTATTATAAATTCTGAGCAAACAGATGCTGGACAGGTGAATGAATGAGTGCAGTTTTTTGGTTCCCATGCAAGTTATTTCTTGTGTAACTCTTTTCTAGGAAAGAGAGGTACCAATATAAGCACACATCACCTGTAGAAATTTACATAGCACAGGAATATTTTTTGTGTACTCACAATACTATTTTCAAGCTTGCACTGTTCTTTGTGACACTTTTGTAAACCCTTTGTTTCCTAACCCAAATTCTTAGCTCTTGAAGAGCAGAAATCATGATAATATTCCTTTACTTACACTATTTAATACTCTGTACAAGAATGTGTTAGCATTTCGTAATATTTAACTGAGTCATTTGTTAGCCAGGAGATGTGAGATAAAATGGCATGTAACATATAATTATTCATGTACTTCCAAATGTAGAATAGTAGGATATTATGATAAAATATACTCAGAGTTGAGAGAACTTGGAAAAATAACACCCATGATACTTGGATAGGACACGTATTTTCAGAGAAAGACCTCATATGCATATGACCCGATTCATGCAGAAATCCACCTGTGACATGGAGGAAAGGGTTGCTGCTCCTTATTTTTCTTTAATAAACACCTTTAAAAAAATCGAATATGCTAATGTTTCAGCCTGTTATGTGCTTGATATTGCATCAAGTGCTGTGGAAACAGTGGTGTTAAAGCCAGGCAAGATCACTGCTATTAAGGGGCTTGTTACCACAAACCACTGTGGTTAGGAATCAGAGCCCTGAGGTCAGCCTTCCTAAGTTTAAACCCTAGCTCTCCAGCAAGGCTCTGCATCCATGTGTGAGTCATGCCAATGTCTCCGTGCTTCCATTTCTTCACCTACACATACAGTGGAGGAAATAGGATCGGTTTCATTGGGTGGTTATTCTGAATAGTTAATGAGATATTATGTAGGAGGAACTTGGCAAAGTTCTTGTTAGGTAGTAAGTGGTTAATAAAGCTTAGCTATTATTGTTATTAAAGAAAACTGATTTTTCTTAGCTTCAAGAATAAAATAGTCTTAACAAGTACTTTGTTTATCTCATGCCACTTGGCGCTCATAACAACCCAATGAAATAAGTATAATCCTCATTTTATGAGTAAGCATACAAAAATTCAGAGAATTTAAAGTGACTTAATTATGGCCACCTAGTCAAAAGAGTCAGAATCTGAATCCACATCCGTTTGTTCCCCAAAGTAATGTTCTTTAAGCTATTCAATCTTGATTTAATAAATTCTTTAATTAAAAGGCAGTAAACCCTCTTTCCATTTTTATAATCTTTATTGGAATGAGTAGAAATGTTTAATTTCATATTTATCTTTTGATTTCTTCTTGCTGTCCTCACTCTTTCTCTTCATACCCATTTAATTTAGTTTTACGTTGGAGTGGTAAATTTTCTCTTCTCAATTTACAATTTAATTTCTTGGGACAAAGTGTCATACATTCATTCTTTTTAAAAAATCACGTGGGGCCAGCCGTTGAAGTGGTGGTTAAGCACTGGACTCCCACATGGTCAACTATGGGTCAAGTTCTGGACCTGGTGGTTTGAAAATCACACTGAGCATATGGGCATGCCCAAAATCCCAACAGGAGAATAGAAGAGAAGGGACTATCGCATGGTCGAACATCTCTAGGGAGTGATTTCTCATTTTTTCTGTCTCATTTCTCTCTGTCTCTCTAGCAAGCACATGCACTCTATGGCAAAATAAATAAATAAATGAATGAATGAATGAATAAAGCTCTGCACTGCAAAAAGCTCAACACAAAACCTGGTAGCTCAGGAAATTAGCTGTTACTTTTATTATTAGTCTTTATCTTTCATGATTTTTTAAAATAATCTACCTGACAAAATTTTTACATTTTAAGTTCTAAAATAAATTTCTCCTCGTTGCTGTCCAAATGTTTATGCCTTTAGAATGAATTCCTCTACTCATCAGTATATATGGCCCATGTATCACATTACCCCTCTGACTTGACAGGTCTCTCTGGCCCTGATAACTATATTGGTTGTGCAATCATTGTCTTCTCCATATCTGGATCCTCCAGAGTATATGTTCTGATCTGCCCCTACTTAGCCCAGCCCCAGGCACCAAATACCTTTTCGTTCAAGTCAACATCACTGAGATCCCTTTCCAAAGAGAACCAAGTCTGGCAAGAGATTATGAACTCCATTTATACCAGTAAGTCATGAATATGTTTAGCCTTACTTCCCTGTGCCTATACTAAGAAATGCTTGGGGAGTCACTGGACTATTTTGTGTTCCCCCAAATTGAAGCTTCTTTCACAGATCCCTTGTACATAGCCTCAGACCACAAACCTCCAGTCCTTGACTTTTGTACATTGGTCATCTCTGTAAGCTGAATGTTATCATGGACCCTGATAAATTCTTTCCTCTGCTGTTCCCTCGGCCTGAAACCATAGTCACAGACTGGGATCCTGCTTCAACCCAGTGGATTCCCCTGGAAGAAAAATACCATATCTCTCTAACTGTGACCAAAATCTACTGCTGCATTTCTCCTATCCACTAAGGAGATTTTAAAATTTCATCTTAATAATCATTTAGCAAGAATCACCTGTTATTCTGGAGAACTTTCAGAATAGTGGGATGAATCAACAGTAAATGAAAATAATATGTGTCCTAAGTGGGGATACAAAGAAAAGCAAGACCCAGCCACGGTAGCACATGCTGAATGCTGCTCTTCTGTATGCTAGGGCTACAGGAGAGGCCTGGGTTTGATTCCTGACCCATCCTAAAGAGCCAGGCATGTTGAAACATGTCTGTAGTCCTAGTTACTCAGGAGACTGAAGCTGAAGAATCTCAATACCATGAAAGCCTGTCTAAAACACCACACACAACATACATGTGCACACGCACATAGGAAAACAAAAAAATTAAACTAGAAATAGAAATATTTAATAAACTTTTCCTGAAGGGTATGTACATACATGTATGTATGTGAATACTGTAAATGTTTATGAATAGCTTTCCTTAAAGTTGAATTCTAAATAATTTTCATGTTTTGAGTTATGCCTGTGTTCACATATATATGCATGTCTTTATTGGGGACAGAATGGGAAGAAAAAGGAAATGATTACACTGCCATGATGACTTCCTGTTTTTATTCTCCAAAATGGGAGGCTTTAAACATCAGGTGATATAGATTAAGAAGATGCAAGGCCCAGAGTGTATCTTCAAGAGAAAATTCCTATTCTCCTTCTGCTTACTCCAGCTTGTCAAAGCATCTATAAACTCATACTCAAAGTACTCACTTTTACTCAGAGTGTACTACTGCTCTGTGAACCATAGAAGCTATTAATATGGCTTGACCCTTTGCCTTCAAACAACTGGCAATCTAGTTGAGATTGTATGATATCTTAGAAGTTATCAAGTTGAATCCTTTCAATCCAGAGAGGTGAAGTGACTTCTTAAAGTTGTAGAACAGGACAAGAAGTGATAGCCCTTTTTTTTTTTTTTTTTTTTTTTTTTTGCATTAGGGCATGTGCACTCGCCAGAGAAACAGAAAGCGAGAAATCATCCCCAAAGAAGCAAGAAGAATGGCCACACTGCAATCCCTTTGCCTCTATTCTCCTCTTGGGATCTTGGGCACACACTTACTTTGGCATGAAGTTTAAGCCACCAGGTCCAGGACTCAAACTGCGGTTGACTACATGGGAGTCCAGCAACGTAACCATTATGCCATCTGCTGGTCCCAATAGCTGTCTTTTTACCCAATACTTTCTCTACCATTTTATACTTGCTTTACACTTTATATGAAAAGTTTAACATGATAGGGTAGTATATGATGAAGGCTAAAATATTGTAAAACTAACCTTAACTGCTAATTATTGAAGAAGGTATTAGGCACCATTCTAAGTTTAACTAGTAACCTATTTAAATATCAGAACATCTCTGGGAAGTAGGTATTATAATATTAGGTTGGTGCAAAAGTAATTGCAGTTTTGCATTGTTGAAATTTGTCAGTCGATATGAGATATATTCTTTTTATTTTTTTTGAGAAGTTTTTGCTATAGAGCACATGTGCTCGTCAGAAAGACAGAGAGAGACAGAGAGACAGAAAGTGAGAAATCACCCCCCAGGGGGGATGGCCATGCCGTGATCCCTTCTCCTCCATGCTCCTCTCAGGATCTTGGGCACGCATGCACACACGCCCGGTGTGAGTTTAAGCCACCGGGTGGAGGACTTCAACCGTGATTGACTACATGGGAGTCCAGTGACATTAATAGCCGTTATGCCAACTGCTAGTCCCGATATTAGATGCATTCTTAAATAAATGTGGTTATGGGGCCAGCAGTGGCTAAGGTGATAACTCCCACATCGTTGACCATGGTTCAAGTCCCAGACCAGACAACATGAAAATCATGCTGGGCATGGGTGCATGTGTGCCCAAAATCCTGAGAAGTCAATGGAGGAGAAGGGATTTTGATGTGGCCATCCCCCCGGGGGGGGGGGGATATCTCCCTTTCTCTCTCTTTCTAGTGAGTGCAAGCATACTATGGCAAAAATCTAAAAAACAAATAAATAAAAAAAATGTAATGTGGTTATTGTATATATCATTTTAATATAAATTTCTCATTTTATTTGTTTTGCTAATGACTCATTACTTGCTGTTTATTTTATTTGTATTTCAGACTATAAAAAGATGTTAGTCAAAAAGTAAATTTTAGCAATTTTCTTACTCGAGTTCAAATAAAACAGCAGAGACAGCTTGCAATAGCAACAGTGCATTTGGTCCAGGACCTGCTAACAAAGGTAGAAGTGCAGTGGTGGTTCAAGGCGTTTTGCAAAGGAGATAAGGGCCTTGAGGATGAGGAGCATAGTGGCTGGCCATCAGAAGTTAACAACAACCAGCTGAGTGCAATCATCAACGCTGATCCTCTTCCAACTACACAAGAGGTTACCATAGAACTATGTCAATCATCTTGCAGTCGGTAGTTAGGCATTTGAAGCAAACTGAAAAGATGAGAAAGCTCAATAAGTGGGTGCCTCTGAGCTGACTGAAAATAAACAAAATCATCATTTTGAAGTGTTGCCTTCTTTTATTCTATGCAAGAACAACTAACCTTTCTCGATCAGATTGTGATGTGCAATGAAAAGTAAATTTTTTTATGACAACCAGCGACAACCAGCTCAGTAGTTGGGCTGCAAAGATGCTCCAAAACACTTCACAAAGCCAAACTTGCATGAAAAAAATGTCATGGTCATTGTGTGGTGGGATTTGACTCACTACAGCGTCCTGAATCCCAGGAAAACCATTACGCCTGAGAAATATACTGAGCAAATTGATGAGATGCACCAAAAACTGCAAGGCCAGTCATTGACACTGGTCAACAGAAAGGGCCAATTCTTCTCAACAACACCACCCAACCACAGGTTGCACAAGAAATGCTTCGAAATTGAATGAATTGAAGTACAAAGTACAAAGTTGTTGACCTTTTGCCAACAACTACTACTTCTTCAAGCATCTTAATAATATTTTGCAGGGAAAATGCTTCCACAAACAATAGGATGCAGAAGATACTTTCCAAGAGTTCATTGAATCCTGAAGCATAGATTTTTATACTATAAGAATAAAGTTATTGCTAGTTGGCAAAAATGTGTTGATTGTAATGGTTCCTATTTTAATTAATAAAGATGTGTTTGGGTCTATTTATAATGATTTATAATTCACGGTCCTAAATCACAATTGCTTTTGCACCTAATAGTTGCCTTCTATAAATTACTACATAGAGACGAGAGGTAAGTAACTTCTCAAAGATCATGTGCTAGTATGTGCAAGGGATAAGCTTTGAGTCTAGGAAATTTACCTCTTTATCAGTTGTCTTAATGTGTTACATTGCTATTTTCCAGAATATAGATTATTCAGGCAACAAATGCCATTACAATATTATAGTTGGCAAAATCTTTACAGTGTTAGTTGAGATGTCTTTGATGAAACAGAATATATCACTAAAAATAGATAAAAGTAGAATTTTAATAGGTCAAAAATAAAATAAAATAAATAAAATAAGATAAAATAAAACAAAAGATAGCTTGAATAAATGTGAGGAAAGGCAACTCAGAAAGACCTTCAGAGATTAGTGAACAGACCAAGGTTAGAGCAATGGTTCATGTTGAGAAGTATAGGAGGTACAAAAGGAAATTATGAAGAATCACTGATATTGGACTAAGGAGGCACCATTGAGGTTTTTGAACAGAGAATTAACACTGAAAAAGCACACTTAATTTTGGGGGGACCAGCAGTTAGCATAACAGCTATGTCACTGAACTCCCATGTAGTCGACCGTGGTTCGAGTCCCAGACCCAGTGGCTTAAACTCACGCTGGGTGTGTGTGTGTGCGTGCCCAAGATTCCGAGAGGAGAATGGAGAAGAAGGGATTGCGGTGTGGCCATCCCCCCTGGGGGATGATTTCTCGCTTTCTGTCTCTCTGTCTTTCTGTCTCTCTTTGTCTTTCTGGCAAGCGCAGGCGCCTATAGCAAAAACCTCTAAAAAAAAACATACTTAATTTTTTATATGGATTAAACCTCTAAAAAAAAACATACTTAATTTTTTTATATGGATTAAACCAATAGAAACACATCAAGAAAAAAAAAAGGGAGCATCGAAAGACTGAAAGGCAAGACATCAATGCATTGATTTAGGCTTGGATAATTAACTCTCTCATTTTCCTGTAACATTCTGAGTGTACCTTTGAGTCTCCTTTGATGGGTACCCTTCATCTTCTTGACCCTTAAACGTTGTGTGCTAGATTTCCATTCCCAAATCTCTTCTTTGTCTATACCTATGTCCAAAACTATAGCCTTGAGTACTCTCCATAAGCTGCTTTTCTTTTTGAGAGAGAGAGAGAGATTTTTGCTATAAGGTACATGTGCTTGCTGGAGAGACAGAGAGATCAAAAGCAAGAAATCATCCTCCAGGAGGGATGACCACACCACAGTCCCCTCTCCTCCATTTTCCTCTTGGGATTTTGAGTATGCATGCATACACAACTGGCATGAGTTTTAAGTCATCCAGTTCTAGGACTCAGACCATGGTCAACCACATGAGAGTCCAGCCACATAACCATTATGCCATCTGCTGGTCCCATAAGCTGATTATTTTTAACTGTATAGTTCACATGTTTACTTGGAGGTCTAGACTTAAAGGCAGACAGATGAAAAGCATGTCTTGATATTCTTCTAAAACTTGATTTTTTCCCATTCATTCAGTGCCTCAAGATCAGTGTGGACTCCTTTCACATACACTTTGTCAGCAAATCGGTTCTATTTTTGCCAGTTTACACTACTTCCCCTAATATCATAGTGCAAGATTTAATCAATTTTTCACTTTTTTCACTCATTTGTGCAATTCTTACCTCTCCACATACATATTGTCTGTTCTCTACACAGTAGTCACAGATACCCTTTTTAAAAAAGGAAGACAGATCATGTCATTGTCTTGCTCAAAGCTCTTCTGTGGTTATCTGTCCCAGTAGAATCCAAAACTTATCATGATCCTCAACAATATCTTGCATGAACTTTCCTCTGCTACTTTTCTGTCCTCAACTCTAGCCCCTTCCCACCACTCAATTTATAACTAATGAACTCAATTCAATACAATGTATGCCACTGCTTTGTGAACTATAGAGGATATAAGTATTCATTGGCTCCTTGCGTTATAATAACTGGCAATGTAGTTGAAGTTATAAGATATTTTATCACCTGATGACATCTTAAGAGATCTTTAGTCTAACCATTTCAATTCAGAGATGCAAAGTTACTTTCTTGCAGTTGAACATCAGGACCAGAACTCATGTACTTATCTTTTTACCTAATATTCTTTCTACTATGCTATACCTATTTTCCAGGTTTTATATTCCTACACACAGATCTCTGTACTGCTCCTAGAATATACTAAGCAAATTCTCTCCTGGAGCTTCTCTGATAACCTTTGGCTTTTCTAGATGATTCTCATCCCATACAGCCACCTGGAAAACCAGGAAGTTGGGGAGTTGAGCAGATAGAAGTAATATTAAGAAAGTTATTGGCACATCAGTAAGTGGTGAAGTATGTAAGTGACTAGATGGTGTCAGGAAGTTGATGGAATGACATAACAGCCCATAGTTGTAAGAACAATGGTGACGATAATAACAATCAACATTTTTCAGAGCTCTCAGTTCCCTTTTGTCTGCTTACCTTTTCCATCTGCTGACATATCTCATTTATTCCTCACAATGTTTTATGTGTTATACAATGTTCAGAGAAACAAAAGACTTGCCTTAAGTTTCATAGGCCCCAACTCAACCATAGATGCAGATGAGATATTTCACTTTAGTGTTCATGTAGCAAGTCCACAAAGTGTTCTACTGACATTTTATCTCCTAGTAATTCGAACCCAGATTTTACTGAGCTATCTCAAGGATATTAAAACAAAAAACAAAACAAAAAACTTTCCAACTGTTTTGGACTATTTTTCCTGGAATTTTATCCAGAAGAACAACATGGAATAATAACCCAATTTTAAAGCAACTATTAGCCTTCTTTGTGCCTGAATCTCACCAAATATTAATATATCTCTTGATATTATGATGTTAATGATTATAGGTTAAATCTATGAGTTAATAATTAAAGTTACCAACACATAACCTTCATGGGTATGTTAGTTTGTATTGCCCAATAATTGACCTGCAGAGACAGAACCCAAATGAGACTTTGAAGTGTGTGTTCTCTTCTCTCCAGGAATTAAACAATGAACAATCTTTTAGGAAAATTAATGCCATAATGACTTTTATAGACAAGCCAATCCAGGCCTTTCAATTATAGATGAAATCTAAGGTACCAAAGGTTTTAGTAATTTGTTTATGGTCTCAGAGCTGTTGGCGCATTTTAATAGGTCCACATGTTATTCATTGTTCATTTTCATTGGTATCTATATGTACGTATATATATAAAATCAGAAAATATAATTGATCAGGAATAATCCAGTTTAAACCTTCATTTAATAAACGAGAAAACCGGCTCAGAAAATCTAAGTGGTAAGTCCGAGTTTACATGTGGGATTAGTAGAAAAGCTGAATTCTGGGTCTTTCAATTTCCTATTTGGAGATTTTGCACAGAAGGATGTTTCTCAGGCCAGAAGGTGGAATGGTGGTTAAGACGCTGGTCTCCCACATGGTCTATTGTGGTTTAAGTGCTAGACATTGTGGACTGAAAATCATACCAGGCACATGTGTGTGTGTGTGCCCAAAATCCCAGGATAAGAATGAAGGAGAAGGAATTTTGGCATGGCCATTCCCCCCTGGGGGAAGAGAGTTAGCGATTTTTCATTTTCCCTGTTTCTCTCTGTCTTTCTAGCAAGTACACATATTCTATGGCCAAAATCTTTAAAAAAAAAAAAAAAAAAAAAAAAAGAGGGTAACCAGCAGTTAGCGTAATGGCTATGTCGCTGGACTCCCACGTAGTCAACCCCGGTTCACGTTCCGGACCCGGTGGCTTAAAACTCACGCCGGGCACATGTGCGTGCGTGCCCAAGATCCTGAGAGGAGAATGGAGGAGAAGGGATTGCGGCGTGCCCATCCCCCCAGGGGGTGATTTCTCGCTTTCTGTCTCTGTGTCTCTGTCTGTTTGGCGAGCGCACGCTCCCTATAGCGAAAACCTCTCAAAAAAAAAAAAAAAAGAAAGAAAGAAAGAAGAAAGAAAGAAAGAGAGAAAGAGAGAAAGAAAGAGAAAAGAAAAGAAAAGAAAAGAAAAGAAAAGAAAAGAAAAGAATGAAATATGCTTCTCTAAAATGTAACCCATGAACATCTTCCTAAAGAAAATCTACTTCCCATAATTTATGTTAGTATCTCAGGAATCTAAAAGCTTCTGCCTGATTAATTTCTGAGGACTTGCCTTTTTTTTTTTCATGCAGGTTTTAGTGTATCACATGTGACAGGTTGACTTTAGTCTTTCTCCTGTATCTTAGACCTGTATGGGGAAAGCAATGAAGATGCTTTGTAACTTTTATTAGATTGTCATTTCTTGTTCCTGAATCAGTATCTTCCACTGAGCCAATGTATCATTTCCTCTTAAAAATCTCTTTCCTGTGATCCTGTCCTTTGCCAAGAAAAGGCATTCATTTGTGGGCCATACTCACTCCTCACTACTTCTGCTCACTGCTGACACTCCTTCATCGCTTCGTTCTCCCTTTCATTTTTCTCTCGTTTTTCTTCTACTTGATTAGTTCATTGCAGTAACTTAAATATTCCCTATTTTTACTCTTATTGCTCATATACTAGATATTCATAAACTTGGGAAGTGAAGATGGACTTAAATAAAGAACATTCTATACACATTCTCAAATGCAGAACAAAAAGCATTGAATACAGTTTCTCCACATCCGTGAAACTATGAATCTAGACTAAAGGTCAGCTCTCCAGACTTTGAGATCACTGACACATTTCTTAAAACAATGCTGCCTCTATTGGCTAATAAAAGCTGCAGTTACCACTTGAACATATGTTTCAGGCACTGTGCCTAGTGTTTTATTCACATTATCTTATTTCTTTACTGAAGAGTCTTATAAGATTATTATTTATTATTATTATTCTCATTCTCATTTCATAAATGAGGGAATGCAGAGTTTAAGTATTTTATCAAAGTCACATAACCAATTGCAAAGCCTTCTTTGACTTTGTTTATTCTAGAAGTAAGAATAAACCATCCAGTCTCCACTGCAGCCTAGTGGTTAAGAGAGCTAAATCCCTTGAGTCAGCAAGTGGTGTGATGGTTAAGGTGCTGGACTCCCACATTGTTGACTGTGGTTTGAGCCCTGGACCCAGTGGCTTGAAAATCATGTGGTGTATGGCTATTCCCCCTGGGAGGGTGTGATTTTTCACTTTTCCTCTCTCTGTCTAGCTTGAAAACAATCTAGGTGCATGTGTGTGTATTCCTAAATTCCCAACAGGATGGAGATGTGGAAGGCAACAGATTATGGTATGACCATGCCTCACTGGAAGGTGCTTTCTCTGTTTCTTTCTGTCTTTCTGTCTCTCTCTGGTAAGCACATGTGCTCTGTCAATTAAGGGTGGAAAAAAAAAAAAAAGAAGAAACAGACAAACTGTGCCAAAAAACACGAAGTCCCAAGGTTAATTTGAGAATCATTATGTCAAGCCTGGTCTAAGTATTTTACCTTTTTTAAGTAACACTATTATCCAATCAACCCTTGATGTAGGTACAAGCATCAACAACCCCACTTTAGGGATGATAAATGGAGGGAGAGAATAATTATGTTGTCCCAGAACATATACCTAGTAAATCATAGAGTCGAGATTCAAATTAAGAGTCTGTTTTCAAACCCAAATCCTAATTGCTAATCAACATTTCCTCTCAAATCCATTGGTCAGTTATTTTTGAATGTCTAAAAGATTTGAACACCATTTCATTAACAAGTCAACTATATCAAATATGGTTCTTTTTTCCATTTCAAAACTAAAAGATATACCTAATGTATTTACTTTCAAATTAATATGTTCTAACAGTTTTAAAGGATATTAACAAAACTCAATGACTAGTGGTGAGAAAGTGTTTTAAGATATCACTAAGTGATGTCGGAGTTCACAAAATCTTGAATTTTACTTCAAATGAACTAACATAGCATATATATTTGTTTTACTGAGGGCTGGTTCATGTGTCCTATTGACAGGAAATTGTATTGTAAAAAGCCACACATATATATGAAATTCTTCCAGTTACCAATTTGACCAATCAGTAGCACAAATAAAAATAATAATTACTGATTATTATTTTAGATGCATTATATTTTGTATTAATATATGTTTAGAAGTCAAGGTTATTATATACTATGGGGATACTTTTCCCTAATAAATAACCCAGGACACTAACTAAATGCAAACTTTAATGTCAGTTTCAGAGTATAAAAAATCTAATGTGGCTATAAAAAATCTAATGAGAATATGTTGCTGATTTTATTAAAAAATGAAATGGCAGGGACCAGCAGTTAGCGTAATGGCTATGTCGCTGGACTCCCACGTAGTCGACCGCGGTTCGAGTCCCGGACCCGGCGGCTTAAACTCACGCCAGGCGCGTGTGCGTGCGTGCCCGAGATCCCGAGAGGAGAATGGAGGAGAAGGGATTGCGGCGTGGCCATCCCCCCTGGGGGGTGATTTCCTGCTTTCTATCTCTCTGTCTCTCTCTGTCTGTCTGGCGAGCGCACGCGCCCTATAGCAAAAACCTCTCCAAAAAAAGAAAAAAAAAAAAAAAAGAAATGGCAGACTATACCATATTTTGTCCATAATCTCTATAAATTATCTTTTCTTTTAATATTGTGAAGTAAAACTCAAAGTCATCTGATCCTAAGTTATAAGTACAAGGTAAAGACAAAATCCACTTCCATCTAGTAAATCCTTATGAATGACAATTTAAATAAAAGTATATGACAAAGCTAGGACCAGCAGTTAGCATAATGGCTATGTCACTGGACTCCCATGTAGTCACCCGCAGTTCACATCCTGGACCTGTTGGCTTAAAACTCATGCCGGGCGCGTGTGCGTGCGTGCCCAAGATCCCTAGAGGATAATGGAGGAGAAGGGATTGCGGCGTGGCCATCCCCCCCTGGGGAGTGATTTCTCGCATTCTGTCTCTCTGTCTCTCTCTATCTGTCTGGCGAGCGCACGCGCCCTATAGCAAAAACCTCTCAAAAAAAAAAAATATATATATATGGCAAAGCTTACCTTTCCCAAGAATTGGTATGCACTCTATGGCAGAGGTCTAGAAATCTGAAGATGTCATCGTGGAGAGGATAAGTGTGACTTCTAGAGGCGGTAAGCGGGGAGAGTGGATGGTAGAGTGGGTGGTGGAGGGTGGGTGTGAGGTGTAAGAGAAGAAAATATCTGATAGATGGAAAAACGTAAGGTTATCTGTTGAATAAATACATTGTGTACATCATGATGGGGACTTTATGTAAATTGTGAAATTAATCTGAAAATTTAAAAAATGCGAACAGTAAAAAAATTATATATATATGTGTGTGTGTGTATATATATATATATATATATATATATATATATACATTCCTGAAGAGAAAGTATAACTCTTTCAGAACTTAGGTGCCCACAAGACACTGCCACAATTTGCATATGAAAATGATACCCCTGATGAGTAGTTACTACTCAGCACTTACACTTGAGGTGGAACAGGGAGGCCTGGTTTTCTAATAGCAGTTGAGGTCCAGTGGATGCTATATTTGAGATCAGCAGTAAAAAAAAATTCTCCCTACCTTTCTGTCTATGTTTCCTGCTCCATTTTATTTCCTCATTTAACCCTTAGTTGGTAGGAATGTGCCCTGAACTATCAATGGTACTTTTTTGTTAGGCTAGCACTTGCCTGAATCATAACTTTTGAGTAAAAGCAAAAAGAAAGACTCATTTCTATAAAGAACTTTGAGATAGACATCCATACTCTGCTTCATGATAGAATGATGACTCCCAGAAAGGACATAAATACGTCCCTAGAAAATCAAGCCAGACCATTTCAGCTTATGACACAAATTTCCCCTGATAGCCAGGGAGGTAACTCAATTCTTAAGGCAAAATGGGCCTCCACAAAGTAAAAAGCAGTATGCTCCCTACATCCTAAAGCATCTTAGGGTCTTTGAACAAAAGTCACCCCCAAAATATCTTCCTATGGCTAGTGAAGAGACTATCAATCCTTAATTCTACACTATTCTTTTTTTACTCCAGGTTTCCAAAGGGCTAAACACAGGTAAGGGCTCCCAGGAGCAAATACTGTCTAAGTAATGTTTTTGAAAAAACTTGAGAAACAGAAAAGCAGTTGCAGAAGAAGGAAAGAAATAGCTATTAAGGCATAGAACTGCCACAGTGAGACTTCCAGGGACATGCCCAAAACTTTGCTGAAAACTGACTTTCTTTGACAAGTAATCAGATAATAAGACTCTTTTTAAGAAGCACAGAATAGTTAAATTCATCAGCTCCATAATTTAATTGTACAGGTTATTAAAGAGCAGTTGGCTTCCCTCCTTCTCCGGCGCTGCTTTTGTATATTAAACTCAAACTAATCAAATTGGGGATTCCAAGAGTACTATGCGAGTCATCCCCATCCCTTTTAATTTATTTAATGGCCTCCTGTGTATGTGTGTGTGTGTGCGCACACACATTTATGTGTGCACATGTGTGCATTCCGACTAGCTGCACATCGTTTAACCTCACAATGACACATAAATAAGGAATGGGTAGGGAAATCTCTGCGGAAAAGAATAAAATGTACCTCTTTTTAAAGTTACATTTTATGTTTAAGTAATTCATGAGACACGGACTGCAAGCTTATTATTTCTACTTAGTGGTCTTCAGACACAGGAGAAGAGAGAGGGGGAAAAAAGGAAGGAAGGAAAAAAGAAAAGGAATCTGAATTTACACTCATCGCTTCAAAAGCCCAATTGTACCCAGCCAACTTCGGGCTGAAGATGCAGTATTTGCCAAAAAGTCGCCTGCAAGAAAGCACAGAAAACACAACCCAAGTATAAAATAGTCCATTAAGGAATTCTTTTTCTGCCTTCCCTCCTTCTTTTAATAATTTTTCTTTTACATCAGAGACACATTTTTAGATAGTGGCACTCACTCAGTGGGATTAGAAAATAAGCCACCTTGTTAGTGAAGTTTAGAGTTCAGTTGGGCTGTTTGGGTCAATTGTCTCTTCACCTGGCTCAAGCCATCAAGTCCACGTGAACTGAGAAAAGGAGTTATTTAGCATGTAGAGCCTGTCGGAGAGCAAGCTTCTCTGAGCGGTGGTCTGAGAGGCACGAGAATGGATGTCTTGTTTGGGTGGTTGTTGTTTTTAGCTGCTCTTACACATTCAGATTTTCTATCCATTCAGGCAGAGAAGCCACGTGTCCAAAACCTGAAAGAGGCTAGTGCTTTAGAACAACTTGGTTAAACTTGCCTTTTCATATGTAGGATTTTCCATTCCTCAGTATTTGTTTCCTAGGCAATTTAAGAAGTTTTCTCGAATATGAATGTTTTTCACTGTTTATATTTTCATGTGGGTACTAAAACACCAGCATAAATAGTATGGTGTGGGGGAGAGTAAAAAGGGAGGGGAAGAAAGTAGAAATGAACAAAGAGTGATCAGTAACTTCATCACAGGCTGCAATGGACACCTGCTGAAAAGTCACAAGTCCAGTGAAGTGAATGGTTGAATGTTTTGGCCTCCATGATGCCAACTGGCTGAGTTTTCTGATGAACTGACCAGTTGTTTTGGCATCTTTCAGGAACAACTCTGGTTCGATCTGAATTATTTAAAAATGATTACCCCATTGGTGGATTATCAAGGCCTGTGCTTTCTTTTTATTTCCTTCCTGGGCACCTGTGGGCTTTTTTTTTTTTTTCCATTTAAATACTAATTAGTACCCCAACCTTGCGAAGGGCAGTCTAGTTTAGTTTGACATTTGTTATGTGCCGTGCACTCCAATAGCTTCTGGCGATGGAAAGATAAAAATAATTGATTGCTCTCATCAGAGAAGTTGTGATTTAATGGAAGACAGATGTGATTTCAAAGCAGCATCATGAGAAACAAACAAAACAAAACAAAAATCTCACAGTGGTTTGGGACCACTGGGAACGAGACATGAGCATTGATGAGTACTCTTGGTAATGACTTTTCAAGGAGGTGAAGACTGGGCTGAGTTTTTAAGGATATAGAAGAATAAACCCATTAATAAAGAATAAAAAGAAAATTCCAGAAAGAAAGAATCATTGAAAGGGAGGTAAAGAAGCACAAAAGAGTGAAATTATTAGTTTGGCAGAACTGGAATGTGTAATGTATTTATGCATACCACTTGCATATAATTTTGCTATGAACCTAAAACTATAATATCTATTAAAAACAGTACAAAACAGGATAGGAAAAAAAAGGAAAGAAGTGGAGAAACAAAACAGAGGACCAAGTTTTGAAGGGTCTGGCTATCACTTTAAAGCATCCGGGCTTTACCTTGAAAGGGCAGCAGAGCCATGGAAAAGTTAAAAAGGATGTAGAAGAATCAGACCTAAATTTGGTTAGGTCTTTGTGTAAATGGATTTGAAAACTGGCCAAGGGAAGATGGTTAGCAGACTACCATAATCATTCAGGAAAGAAAGAATGAAATCCACATTGAGAGATTTGGTGGTTAAACTGAGGAAGAAGATTCATGTTTGTAAAGTGTATAGCAGGTGAAATGAGAAGGACTGGGAGATGGGAGAGGCTAGGATAATTCCCAGATTTCTAACTTAGCCAACAAAGTAGCAGCCATACTGTTGAACAAGGACCTCCAAGAAAGATAGCCTGATGGGAGAGAAAGGGTGAGGAAGTGGATAGAACAGTGAGTGGGTAGAACAACAAAGCACAGAACCATGCACTACCAATGGGACTAACAACTCCCCCGGGGAAATGTATTTGTGGTGAGGGAATAGCCAAAAGTCTTACATTCTATGATGGTTTGTAGTAATATTAAAATTTCCTGGTGGGGTGAGGAGAAAGTAGGTGACAAATAGGAAAAATAAAATGTCTATAAAAGCTCTTGGGATAGCAATAATGAAGTAAAATTTAAGTTATGGGTTTTTATTGTAATTGTTATTTCTTCCTCCCATGAAAGAGATAGCAAGAGATGGGCACCCCTAAGAGAATCTTCATGCCATGATCTACCCCAAGCCAGAGCCAGTCAGGATCACAGGTCCACACGTTTGCTCAGTGTGTACAGGAACGTGAAGTCAGGACCTTCACAGGGACGTCAATGCTGGGCACTGTGTTGCCACTGTACCATCATGGCTGGTCTAAACTATGGTTATGTTGTTGGATGTTAAAAGTTGAAAGGGAGTTGACTTCATTGGCTAAAATGGAGTTTAGAGCAGTGCGTGAATTGCATAAAAAGCCCCAGGACATAGTTTAGTACAGTTCTTTTGTGTTAAGATCATCCAGTCAACTTACTGAAATGTAGATTCTAGGACTTTCACTTCCCATGTGAATAAAGCCCTGGAGTATGCACTTTAAATAAATGAGGATACATGTCACTGCATATTTGTTAAAACCCATAAAATATACAATACCGAAAATGAACCTTTATGTAAACTATGGAGTTTGGATGATAATGACGTGTCAATGTGGGTTCATTGACTGTGATAAAGGTACTACAGTTGTTGGGGAAATTGACAGTGGGAAAGGTTGTGCATGTGTGGGGACAGGCGACATATGGTAATTCCCTGTATTTTGTATACGATTCTTCTGTGAATCGAAAACTATAATATCTATTAAAACCAGTACAAAACAGAAAATGAATGAATTAACTTCTTACACCCTGTCCTAATCAATAACAAAATGCAGAAATCAAAGATAAAATTAAGAAGGATGTCCTAATAGTGACTATGATATTAAAAAAAGAACAAACATCACTAAAGCACCAGCATACTATGAGTAGAACTTGAAAGTTCAGAGCTCACTTTCCAAACCTTAGAATGAATAGCATGACACTCAAAAAGTGAATAAACGAATACATAAATAAATACGGCAGAGATGCAGGATGCTCTGGCAGCATTGCTGCAATTGTTTCAGCTTGAAATTCCAGCGGCCTGTGTAAACCGAAAAGGAGGAGTTACCGCACTGGTAGACATCAGTTCTCATGGTAACCCTAGTAAGACTAGTTATATATAAACTGTGAAAGTGCCAGCAAGATCTTCATTCACCCAACAAACTCTGCTCTTTACCAGGCACCGCCTAAATTCTGAAGTTATACCATATCATAAAAAACTCATGAAAGAAATGGCAACTCGGCTCTATTGTCACCGTGTGTCTGTATCCATCTTCCCATTGCCATCAGGTCTGAGCCACCATCTCAGGGAGATGATAGTCTTGGAGTATTTTGATTCTGTCAATTTCTCATACAGACTGTCTTTCTAATAATAAACATTTCCCTGTGAGAAAAATTAATAATGAATAAAGCTTATGAGTTAAAAAAAAAAAAAGAAATGGCATTTATGGAGGTTTCCTGTCAGTGAAGCTAAATCATCATGTCCTATACACCATCCCTTACCCTTATTCTACAGGCAGGTGAAGGAGCTAAGACACACCTAGTAAAATGTTAAGTTGACTCTAAGATATGCCATAAACGTACATTGCTGGTCCCTGTGAAGAAAGATCCTTCCCATTTTGCCACCACGTCAGTCACAAGGATGCTGCTGAGAATGCCCATCACATTGCTCAGGCTACTCTCACAGTGACAGTTTCTAGGAGGAAGTTAGTAATAGCAGGACTCCTCTCTTGTTAGTATTTCTTTTCGTCTCACAGATACTGAGAGTTACATGGCTGATCTGTTTTTCGACTTCATTCAAGCTGCTGAAAAAAAGCAGAGGCCAGACTTGCCCATCACCTATAGAAAATACAAGAGACTCAACACTATGTGTGTTTTTAAACTTATTTTATTTGATTTATTATTATTATTTTCCAGTTTGATCAGAGAAAGAGAGAGAAGGAAAGTGAGGAGATAAGCCACCAGGTTCAGGACTTGAACCATGGTTGGTCACATGGGAGTCTAGCGCCATCAACCACCATGCCACCAATCTATCTCCTTTTACTATGTGTGTTTTTATTAGCCTTATTCTCACTTCTATTTTATGGCCTTAAAGAAAAAATAAATGAGAGCAACTGCTTTCATGAATCTTTAAGGGACTTGTAAAAGAGGTTAAGGCATTATGTTACCTGGAAGTTACCACCTGAGCAGGGATTAGTTACCTGGCTGACCCATCCTAGTTCAGGGCAATGCTGCAAAGAAAAAGGTAGGAAATAGGTAAATTCTGAAGAGAACGGCATAGAGGAGGGGTGATCAAGAATGGTTAGGTCAAGAGAGCCATGTTCTAGCTAGTTCCACCTATGTAATAGCACTGCATTCAGTCAGCAATGCCCTAAGATGAGAGTGGGGTCAAAGACCACTCATAAGGGTTCCATAGTGCGCGCTAACCACCAGAGGTTTTACCGTCACCCTGCTCTCAACTCTTCCTCCCTTATTTCCATTTTTATAATTGTAATTTCTTCTTAAATAGTGGTAGGTTTAAATATAGTTGTAAGAAATAACACAGGGAAATACTCTTTTATCCAGTTTCTCTGCATAGTAACGTATTGCAGAACAATAGAGTATCACAACCAGGATATTGACTTTGATATAATCCATTGATCTTACTCAAATGTTCCATTTTACTTGTACTTATGTCTCTGTATGCTTTTAGTGCATATTATTTTATGTGTAGGTTCAATTATTTACCACCATAGTCAAGAAACAATTCCATCACTACAGGGGACCCTTTTATAATCACTGTCCCTCTCATTCTATTTCCTGAAAAACATTGTACAATATAAAATTTGTTTAATATTTTTTTATTTTTTTGTACATTCAATCATATTATTTAGCTTATGAAGTGAATATTTCAATACGTGAACATTTCTCCCCAGTCCAGTTGATTAAAATATCTTCAACAGATAACACCACACCTCCCCATCCCGTCAATGCTCTGTCTCCATATCCCTCCTCCAAATGTTTTTCAAGAGAGATTTTTTGCTATAGGGCACGTGTGTTCATCAGAGACACAGAGAGAGACAGAGAGACCGAAAGTGAGAAATCACCCCATGGGGGCAATGGCCATGTCGCAATCCCTTCTCCTCCATTCTCCTCTCTGTATTTTGGGCATGCACACACACACACACCCAGCATGAGTTTCAAGCCTCTGAATCCGGGACTTGAACCACAGTCGGCTATGTGGGAGTCCAGGGACTGGTTATGTCCATTATATGTTATAACTATCACGCCATCTGATGGTCTCCATGGTTTACCTCTTTTTAAATGCATTATAGACGTTTTCAGTAAAATTATCTGAACTTGGAGCTTCCCTCTTTCTGCAGAACTTTTAATTTGTAAATGCAATTTATTTAATTGGTATAGGATTAAACATTTCAGGTATATATTTTATTTTAGTTAACTGTTATTAATTTGTTGTTTTTGAGGAAGTGGTCCATTTCTTCTGTTTGTCAAATTTATGAGCATAATGTTAGTCATATAATTCTCTTACAATCTTTTTAAATAAATGTACAGCCTGTAGTGAGAGCACCTATTTTGTTGTTAATATGAGTAATTTATTTCTACTTTCTTTTTATTTTTGTCAGTCCTGCTAGAGAGTTGCCATTTAATTCTTTTTTCTAAAGAACCATTTTTCATGTTCATTTCATTGGTTTCTGATCTTTATTGTTTCCTTCCTTTTTCCTTCAGTTTTGTTTTCTCTTGACATTTTAGTCTCTTCAAATAGGAACTAAGATTACTGATGTGAGAGTTTTCTTCTTTTTTTTAAAGATCAGATAATTTTTTAAATAATTATTTTATTTAATTTGTTTATTAATTTGTTTATTTTTAATTTGACCAGCGAGACACACACAGAAAGAGAGAGAGAGAGACACAAAGTGAGAAACAAGCCACCAGGTCCAAGACTCGAACCATGGTCAGCTATGTGGGAGTGTTCAATGTCTTAAACACTACGCTACCTGCTGGTCCCCAGAGCTTTCTTATTTTTGTTTTTTATTAGAAGCATTAGTGCTATAAGTCTCTTTCACACTATTACTTTGACTATGTTCCCCTTATTATTTATATGCTTTATATTTGTTCTTATTTAGTTCTACGAATATTTCTATTACCTTTGAGACATCCTCTGTGACCTATAACTATTAGAAATGTACTACTGAATTATCACGAAAGTTTTTCCTGTTGTTTTTCTGTCATTGTTTCTTAACTTGATTCTATTACGGTCATAGTACACACTCTCAATTTCAATTAGTGAAATTTGTTGTAGTTTGTCTTAGGCCAGAATATGCTCTATCTTGGTAAATGGGTGCTTGAAACAATTGTGTATTCTGATATCTATCTATCTACCTATCTATCTATCTACCTATCTATCTAAATATATCTAATAATAACGAAAATGAAATATAGATATATGCACACACACATACAAACATGCACACACACATATCATTTTGGTGATTATGTTGTTCAGATTTTATATAGCTTTACTCATTTTCTGTCCATTAATTCTATCAGATTTAAGGAAAATATGTGTTGAAGCCCCCAACTATGATTGAGAATTGGTCCATTTCTGCTTTCAGCACTATCCCTTTTTGTCTCACGTATTTCGAGGCTCTGTTATTTGATGCAAACCTGTTTAAGGTCATTATTTCTTCTAGATGAATTGATCTTTTGATCATTATGTAATGTCTCTCTTTGTCTTTGTTTTGTTTTGTTTTTATTCACCACTCTGAAGTCAGTTTTTCAGGCATTAATACAGCCACTCCTGATTTTTGTAAATAAATATTCTCACAGTATTTCTTTTCTTATCCTTTCAATTTCAACCTACCTATGTTGCTCAATATGAAATGACCTTCTTATAAATAATATATACTTGTCAAATACTTTTTAAAGATAAAGCAAACTTTGTGATAAAGACATTGGAGAACAGGACTTTAAGATGAAAATGTGAATGAGGGTGGTCAAAGGGCATGTAGTACTCCGAATAAAAGAAACGAAGAAAATCCTGTGATAATCTGATTTTTATATTTTCCTTTTAAGTTCCCCTGAAAGCAGGCCTTAAATCAAAGACATGGGATGGGAACCAGCAGTTAGCGTAATGGCTATGTCGCTGGACTCCCACGTAGTCGACCGCGGTTCGCGTCTCGGACCCGGTGGCTTACAACTCACACCGGGCGCCTGTGCGTGCGTGCCCAAGATCCCGAGAGGAGAATGGAGGAGAAGGGATTGCGGTGTGACCATCCCCCCTGGGGGGTGATTTCTCGCTTTCTGTCTCTATGTCTCTCTCTGTCTGTCTGGCGAGCGCACGCGCCCTATAGCGAAAAACCTCTCCAAAAAAAAAAAAAAAAAAAACACGCTGGACGCGTGTGCGTGCGTGCCCAAGATCCCGAGAGGAGAATGGAGGAGAAGGGATTGCGGCATGACCATCCCCCCTGGGGGGTGATTTCTTGCTTTCTGTCTCTCTGTCTCTCTCTGTCTGTCTGGCGAGCGCACGCGCCCTATAGCGAAAATCTCTCAAAAAAAGAAAAAAAAAAAAAGACATGGGGACAGATGATTACAGAAAATGTAAATGTTAAGGACTAAATTGTGTTTCCCCAAATTTACATGTTGAAGTCCTAATCCCTAGTACCTCAGGATGTGACTATTTGAAGATAGGACCTTTAAACAGGTTATTAAGGTAAATTGAGATGACACAGGTGGGCATTAATCCAATATGACTGGTGTCCTCACAAGGAAAGGAGATTAGAACACAGACATGTGAATACGCAAAGTCCACACAGCATAAACCACCCAATTTGGCAATTTCTTACAGCAGGCCCAGAAAACGAAAACAGTAAGTAAGGATATGGGATAAATAAGTTGAGCAGAGAGAAAAGCAATAAAGTATGCATTCATAGAGGTTTCCCATTATAAGCATTCAGGCTTTAGTCTTAGATTCTTCTGTTCCTCATTGGTTAACTATTTCTTCTAGAAGAGTTGTTAAATTTCTGGCATTTCTAGGCTACCTTGTGCTTTGGCGTAACAATTCCATGATGTAGTAGAAAACTCTTTAGCAGGTTAGCAAATAGTCACAGGTATTTGAGGTACAAGCTAACATTGTGTGTGGCCATTGCCCACCGCAGGTGCAGGTGAACTTAGGTGTGGGCTATCTGCAAATGGGTAATCATCAACAACCTCTACCCTACCCTCTTTATTCCCTTCTTTTTTTTTCTTCTCTTGCCAAGTGCTTGGAGATCCTAGCCTCTTAAATATGTTTTGGGAAATGTCTTCCAAGTTCTTACATGATGAAAAGAAGCTAGACCCTTTTTCTACTTGAGCGTCATCAACTGATCTATTAAACAATTAAGTTGATATGGAGTAGGATGCAATGAACCTGAGTCCTGGAAAGTGGTAGATTTAGAATTACAACTTCAAACATTCAATAAGAAGTTCTCTGTTACTTGCTCTTTTCCTGATCGTCATCTTTTCTTAACAGAGGAGATTAGGAATATAGGCTGAGGAATTAGGCCAAGGAAGCCATTGGCTGTTTTCATGGGTATAGCTTTAGAACTAACAATTGGAGAATGAAGTTCAGATGGTTGCATACAGTCCAGTCCATTTTACTCGGCAATTGTCTTTTGATGTCATGTCAAAGTCTAGTTAATGGAAAAATATTTTGCCAGGACAATTCCTTCTGTGAATCTCCTTCATAAACCTCCAGTGACAGTGGTAGGCAAGAGGATAAGGATTTAGGGGTATTGTGTCTCATACAAACACTTTCAAATTGGGACAACATAAACATGAAAAAAAAATTTTTCATTATGTTTAAAAGCCTAGAAATGCTACACTGTTCATCAAAATCTTACAATTATTTGCTTTCAGTAGAAAGTTTATCTCATCACCAGGACACTAGAATCTTATGTTGATTGGTTTTTATGGATGTAGTTGATTAATTTAAAACATAAAAAAAGATGGCTTAATGAATTTGAAGTAGGATAAATAGAGTCACTTAAAACACAGGATTCAAGTTGAAAGTAATATAATAAGCTCCTGGAGGTGATACAACCGAGAGCAGTATGCCGGGCTGTAGAGTCACTTCCCACCTGTCTGCTCTCACCACCATTCTTAGAGGTGGGGAAGATGGGTCTATTAGTCTTTTAATTTAACAGAAGAGGAAACTAAAACTGAAGAGGGGGAGGGCTGAGAACCTTAAGTTCTCTGCTCCTTTCTATTACCTTTCTATTTCTCTCACTTGTTTATCTTTATTTTAGATTATGCCTTGTCCCAAGATTTACTCACAAAAACATGAGTCTTCAAAAAGTTCACAAAAACTGCATATTATGGAGAAACTGCATGCATCGAAAAATATTTTGCACCAAAATAAACTTGTAGTTTAATTCCATCTACCTACAACATTTTTGAAGTCCCATCATATAATGATTGCCTTCCATATTATACCATCAAATCCTGGAGGAACACTGCAGGCAAGTTTTGCTTGACTTTGCTTATGGTTAGCCCTGAGGACAAGACTCATTCTGCTGGAGGTACAGGGGAAGACACAAAATGGCCAAGAATGCTTTTTTTTCACTAAGGATAAGGAATACTAATATCCATATTTTACTCAGTAAGGTCCACACATTATTTTAAGTGCATTTTACAGGTTAATTTACAGATACATTTATTTAAACCTCACAAAGTCTCATGGCATAGGTATAATGATTAGTTTTATAAGTAAGGAAACTGGCAAGTGATGGCATTTTTTTTTTTCCTTAAACAGTCACAGCACTAATAAGAATTACAGTCAGGATTCAAATCTTGGCAGTCTGTCCCTAGAACTGAACTCTTACTACTAAGCTAAGCTGCATCTCAGAAAGGGCAGATGGGGTCTGACCCTGTGACCTAGTGGTTAAGGGAGCTGGATTTCCACAAGTCTGATCACACAGTTCAAATCCCTGGTGACTTGAAAAACAAGGGGAGGGGGGGCAGCAGGTGGCATGGACTCCACATATCTAACCATGGTGTGAGTCCTGGACCTGGCAGCTTGAAAGCCAGGCTGGGTATGTGTGAGTGTGTGTCCAAAATCCCAAGAGGAGACTGGAGGAGGAGGGATTGCAGCATGACCATTCCTCCAGAAGGTTGTTTCTCATGGTCTCTGTTTCTGGAGAGTGCATGCACACACCCTATGACAAAAACCTTAAAAATATAAAGAGAAAAAGAAGAGAGAAAAGAAAAGAAAAAGGAAAACAAGCCAGGCACAAATGTCTTGTCTGCATACCCCAAATTTCAACAGGATAGAGAAATGAAGAAGGGATTATTGCATGACCACACCCCATTGAGTGGTGCTTTCTCTCCCTCTTTCTCTTTCTGATTTTCTCTGACAAGTGCATACATCCTCTGGCAAATTAAAAACAACAACAACAACAAAAAAAAACCAGGGTAGATGGGATGACCATTGAAGTCACACTCTAAACTCCATTATTAATAGAACGACAATCACAGCAAGTAAAGATCTTTCTGCCCTTTTAAAATATATACTTTATTGTGTCAGTACATGGCCCTTTTATATCAATGAGGTCAGGAAAAAATAACTGGACAGAGGCTAATGAATATCTGACATTTAGGTATCTTTGTCAGCTACGTTTCGGAGCCTAGGAAGTTAATGCTACACCAGGAAGAAAACAACTGGAGGTGTCTGCCATTTGCTGGGCAGTAGTGGGATCAATCAAGATTTGCCCTGGAATTAAGGTTTTGGTAAGAAAATTAATCTTTTATCTCACTTCTGTATCACTTGATAGCTACACCTTTACTGGCACTATTTACTACAAGCCTTATTTATGTGCTTGAGTGTGCCCTGACTCATTATTTTAAAAAGGATTTATGGAGGCTTAAAGTTTTAAAAGGTAGGTAAATGGGGGAAGAGTGACCACAAACAGTAAATATGTGCTTCTTGGTGTCTCCATTATTATTCTTCTGGTAAGATATTTTGAGATTTTTGTTTTGTTTTCTTTTTTTTTTTTCCTTTTGAAATTCATCCCTCTTATCTATGGGTCTTGTGTGTGACCTCATATTTAGCATCAGAGATGGGTCCTGAGTAGCTTCAACCAAGCAGTATTTCCACTGGATTGGTACAGGGATGGGCACTTAACCTGACTAGTATGACAAGGAAATTTAAAAATAATAATTTTTCTCACAGTTCAGAGGAAAAAATTGTTCCTTTCTTTCACTTGCTTTATTGGTGATTTGGTATAAGGCTTGGTGGTACAGAGGCCATATTGCCACCATCAGAGAAATCAGTCTGAAAATGTAGACTCATGGAAGAAGACAGAGCTAAGAATAAAAGTGAGTGTGATGACATCACTTTAGCATCTGAGAACTCCTGGATTTTCCTCTTTGTTTGATTGGTTAAGTTAGGTTGAGTTTGGTTTTTTGATTACTTGAAAGATACGAACAAACAAAAATAGAATTGAATGTAAATAAAATGTTGATCAAAAGACAGAAGAATTTAAGAATTTACTGAGATGAGCTAAAGATGACTGGGTTTGGTACTCAAAATTTATCTACTTGCATCAGATAGACCATTGATTTGAGTCCAAGCATTTTAGCAACCAGTACAAAGGAATATATGAAGTTATTTAGAGAGTGAGTTATAGGATCTATAAGCTAAAACAAACCAAATGTTTAGAAAAAGAACAACCATTTTTAGAAATAAAAACCTAAAATAAATTTCTTTCGTGGATTTTCATATAGGAGATACTATTGGAAGATGTCATAGATAGTAGAATGAGAGGTTCTAACTCACATTTCCTCATGAAACACCAAGCTGGCAACCATTCATGCATATAAATACATTCATGAGAGTTCTAAAATTCAGTTGAGAGATTATTGCATCTGAATGGAGCACAAAAACAAGAAAACCACATTGAAACAGTAGGAAGGATAATTTCACTCCACCCACATTACCCGTCCCTCAATTTTGTATACTGCAAGCATGAAAGATGCCCTTCTCCTAAGGGCATCCCTGTAGGGGAAAGAGAGTAATGTGGGTATCTAACTTTGCCATGGATCCAGGTTACTTCTAGATATGTACCCACATATCTAGAGTCTAGATGCAGCCTAATGGACTCTAATACCAGGACAACTCCACAGATACAGGTACAAGGCTTGCTTACCCACAAATGCAGGCAACAGACTTTCCTGTCCATGGACCTGAGCAGTAGGTCCACCTGCCATCTTCAACAAACATATTGTTCTGAATCTTTGGCCGGGCTGACTTGTGAAGGTCTTTTCTCGCCAAAGCCAATCTATACAATAGAGGAGGTAACTACTGTTTCAAAGGCAAAGACAGCGCAAGTCTACAAGCAGCAAAAATAGAGAAACATGCCACCACCAAAGGAACAAGATAAAGTCCCATTAACCAATCCTAAAGAGGTCAAGATTTACTACCTTCCTGGCAAAGGATTTAAAATTCCCATCTTTAAGAAGTACAGTGAACTACAAAAGGATAAAGATACACAACTGAACAATATTAGGAAAACAATACATAAACAAAATTAAAATTTTAACAGAGATATAAACCATTTTTAAAAATAAATTCTGAGGTTAAAGAACACAATGAACTGAAAAATTTCATAAACATCAATCCCTTAGAGTGTCAGTAGCAGATGCAATCAAACAGAAGAATCTGCAAGCTCAATGATAGGCCATTTGAAATTACTCAGGAAAACAACAGAAAAAAAGTGAAAGCATGTGAATAAAGTCTGCAGGACTTATGGGATGCCATGAAGTAAGCCTCATACTTATCACGAGGTTCTCAGAAAAATAAGAGAATGCAAAAAACCTATTTTGAAAAGTGGCAGAAAAATTCCAAAATTTGGTGAGGTAAATGGACATCCAAATTTATAAAACCCAAGGAACTCTGAATGGAGTTAATTGAAAGAGATCTACACTGAAACAAATTATAGTTAAGTTGCCTAAAGTAAAAAATGGAGAGAGAATTTTGAAAGCAACGAGAGAAAAGTGACTCATAACATTAAAGAGAGCTTCCATCACAGTATCATCTGATTTCTCTGTAGAAAACTTTCAGGAGAGAAAAGAGTGATATGATATATTCAAAGTGCTGGAAAGAAAGAAAGGAAAAAAAAATTTTTTTAAAGGCAAAACAACTGTCAAACAAGAATACTAGACCTAGTAAAACTGCCTTCAAAAATAAAAGAGAGGGGACCAGCAGATGGCGTAATGGTTGTTCGTAATGGCGAACTGTGTTCAACTACTCCCGCGTAGTCGAACACAGTTCAAGTCCCAGACCTGGTGGCTTAAAACTCAGGCCAGGTGCATGTGTGTGCATGCCCAAAATCCTGAGAATAGACTGGAAAAGGAATTATAACATGGCCATCCCCTCTGGGGTGCGATTTCTCACTTTCTGTCTTTCTGTTTCTTTCTGTCTCTCTGGTGAGCACACGTGCCCTATAGGAAAAATCTCTCTCTCTAAAAAAAGAAGCCCAGCCACTGTAGAGCACACACTGGTAGACACTGCTACTATACAAACTGACACCATACAGGAGACCTGGGTCCAATTCTCAACCTACCTTAAATATTAGGTACACTGGAGCACACACAGTCTCTCCTATTTAGGAAATTGAAGTAGGAGAATTGAGAGTTTATGAATAGCATAGCAACATAATAACACCCTGTATGAAAGCTATATGTGGTGGTATGCACCTATAGACTCAGCTAATCAGGAAGCTGAGGCAAGAGGACCATGTCTTACTTATTATTATTATTATTATTTTCTGAGGGTGTTTTTTTTTTTTTTTTTTTTTTTTTTGTGGTGTTTGGTTTTTTTTGTTTTGTTTTGTTTTGTTTTGTTTTGTTTTGCTATAGGGAGCGTGTGCTGGCCAGAAAGACAGAAAGAGAAAGAAACAGAAAATAAGAACTCACCCCTGCAGGGGGGATGGCCACACCACAGCCCCATCTGCTTCATTCTCTTCTTGGGATCTTGGGTGCACACATGCACACGCACACACGCCCAGCGTGTGTTTAAGCCACTGGGTCTGGGACTCGAACCATGGTTGACTACATTGAGTCCAGCGACACAGCTATTATGCTAACTGCTGATCCCAATTATTTTTAATTACTAAAGGAGAGAGAAAACACTTTTTCCAGAAAAATTAAAATATTTAGTCACCATTAGACTTACCTTACAAGAAGTGTCACAAGTTCTTCAAGTTGGAATTAAAGGATAATAGACAGCAACATGAAAGTGTAAATCTCACAGATAAAGCTCAAAATAAAGGCAAATAAAAAATAATGTAATACTGTAAGGAAGATGCATAAAATGCTTTTAACCCTGATGTAAAATTTTAAAGATACAAGTTTTAAGAAGAAAAATAATCATAAAAATTGGTTAGTGGATCAATACACAATATAAAAACAAGTAAATTGGGATTTCCATCTCCGGACGCCTGACCTAAGGAACACAGAGGCAGGGCCCCGCCCCAGCTCCAGCCTAGGTTGCCCCAACCCCAGCAACCCTCTCTCTCTGAAAGCAAGGTAGGCCTTTTATTCCCCTTCTCTTCTTCTTTCTTTTGTTAATTTCCCACTTCTCCTTACCGCACAGTACTGCTCCCAGCTCTTCAGCAGAGCCCATTTCCATCTCTGTGGCAAAATCGTGTGCTGCACTAGTGCATGGTATACAACTTTTTCTTTATTCTTTTCATACTCTTTTCTCTTCTGTCTTATGTTGTCATCTCCTGCTAATCCTCCATGCACCATAAGGGGATAGAAAGGTCTAGAATCACAATTTTTAAATATCCTGGTATTGTGAGGCTCCCTGGGAGCCTCCCTTTTACTTAACCACTTGCAATAAAGGAAAGATTGCTCTTCAAACTCCTGAATAGGAGACTCCTCCTGTGAAGACCACATTGCAAAACACAGGAGAAGAGAGACTTCGGCACACATCAGCCCACAGTAAAAGGGAAGCACACTTGTTCCCAGTCAAAGAAACATTCTCCAAAAAGGTATCCAAAAGTGAATACCTCTCCCCATGACTAGAAGTAGAAGAGCCTCAGTTCTGAATAAACCAGGAAATATGTCTCCATCAAAAGAATACATTAACTCCCCTCCATCTCATGAAAAAACAGATGTTACCAAAATGTCAGAGAAAGAATTTAGAACATTCATGGTGACAAAATTCTATGAGTTAGAACAGAAAAGAGACAATGAACTACAGGAGATTAGGAAGTCCTTCCACGATATGAAAGAAGAAATGGACACTCTAAGAAAGAATCAGATGAAACTATTAGAGATTAAGTCTGTAATACAGGAAATCACAAACTCTCTCAAAAGTATTAAAATTCTGATTAGACCATGCTGAAGATCAAATCTCTGACGTAGAAGATAAAACTTCTAGAAAAAAACACCAAAACGATAGAGAAAATAACAAAAGAAAATGAGGATAATATACAAGAAACATTAGACTCAATTAAATGTCCAAACATCCAAATAATTGGTATTCCAGGAGGTGAAGAAACTAATGAGGGCATGGAAAATCTATTCCATGAAATCCTGGAAGAAAATGTCCCAAGTCTAGAGAAGCACTCACACATCCAGACCCAAGAAATACAAAAGACTCCAAATAGAATCAACCCAAGAAGATCTTCCCCAAGGCACAGCTTAGCCAGTCTGGCCAAGCCCACGAATAAAGACAAGATACTAAAATTGGCAAGAGAGAAATGAGAAGTGACTTACAAAGGTCATCCCATCAGGCTAACTCCGGACCTTTCAACAGAAACAATGCATGCAAGGAAAGAATGGGAAGACATATTTAAAGTGTTAAGAGAGAAACAGTTTCAACCAAGATTATTATTTCTAGCAAAATTATCCCTCATATGGGAAAAAAAGGTTAAAATCTTCTCAGACAAACAAAACCTCAAAGAATTTGCCAACACCAGACCAGCTTTTCAAGAAATTCTGAGGAGAGACCTTTTCCAGGAAAACTAAGAATGAACAGTCAGAAATAAGGGAATGAAAGACAACCAAGACAATGGCCAACTTAAAGGTAAGGACAAGTCCAAAAATATTGATAATAATGTTGAATGTTAATGGATTAAACTCTCCAATCAAGAGACACAGATTGACTGAATGGATTAATAAAAAACAGAAACCCTCTATCTGTTGCCTACAAGAAAGGTGCCTTATGGATAAAGACACACATAGACTAAAAGCGAAGGGCTGGAAAAAGGTATTACATGCAAACGGGAACCAAAAAATGCTGGAGTAGTGATACTAATTTCTGACAAGATAAGCTTTAAAACAAAAACTGTTTGAAGAGACAAAGAAGGGCACTATATTGTAGCAAAAGTGTTAATCCATCAAGAAGATATAATTCTGGGAACCAGCAGTTAGTGTAATGGCTATGTCGCTGGACTCCCATGTAGTCGACCGCGGTTCGCGTCCCGGACCCGGTGGCTTAAAACTCACGCTGGGTGCGTGTGCGTGCGTGCCCAAGATCCCGAGAGGAGAATGGAGGAGAAGGGATTGTAGCGTGACCATCCCCCCTGGGGGGTGATTTCTCGCTTTCTGTCTCTATGTCTCTCTCTGTCTGTCTGGCGAGCGCACACGCCCTATAGCGAAAAACCTCTCCAAAAAAAAAAAAAAGAAGATATAATGCTAATAAATATATATGCACCTAACACAGGAGCACCCAAATATGTGAAGGAAAGACTGTTAGATCTAAAAGGGGAGATAGACTGCAACACAATAATTGTTGCAGACCTCAACACCCCACTATCCCCTCTGGACAGATCATCTAGACAAAAAATAGGTAAAGAGATAAAGGATCTAAATGATACCATAAATCAAATGGACTTAAAAGACATCTATAGAACTTTCCATTCAAAAACCATGAGATGCACTTTTTTCTCACCCCTACATGAAACCTTTCTGAAGATTGACCACATGATAGGGCACAAAGCAAGGCTCTACAGATTCAAAAACATGGAAACTATATCCAGCATCTTCTCTAACCATAATGGAATTAAACTTGATCTTAATTTCAAGAGAAATCCTCAAAAATATACAAATACATAGAAACTAAATAGGCTACTCCTGAATGAGTACACAACTACTGAAGAAATTAAGACCAAAATAAAACATTCATAGAAATCAATGACAATGAGGACATGAGTTTCTATAATCTCTGGGACAATGCAAAAACAATCATAAGAGGGAAGTTCATAGCAATTAGTACACATAAGAAGAAAACAGAAAGAAGGCAAATGGATCACCTAACATCATGCCTCAGAAAATTGAAAAAGCAACAGCAAAAAAAAAAAAAAAAAAAATCTAAAAAACTTCAGGAGAGGGAACCAGCGGTTAGTGTAATGGCTATGTCGCTGGACTCCCATGTAGTCGACCGCGGTTCGCGTCCTGGACCCGGTGGCTTACAACTCACGCCGGGCGCGTGTGCGTGTATGCCCAAGATCCCGAGAGGAGAATGGAGGAGAAGGGATTGCGGCATGACCATCCCCCCTGGGGGGTGATTTCTCGCTTTCTGTCTCTATGTCTCTCTCTGTCTGTCTGGCGAGCGCACGCGCCTTATAGCGAAAAACCTCTCCCAAAAAAAAAAAAACTTCAGGAGAAAAGAAACAATAAAGATTCGAGCAGAAATAAATGAAATAGAAAAAAGCTAACTATACAGAAAATAAATGAAAGCAAAAGCTGGTTCTTTAAAAAGATAAACAAGATTGACACACCATTAGCTGGACTAATTAAGAAGAAGAGAGAAAGGAACCAGATAAGTCAAATGCAATATACCATACTAACAGAAAGAAAGGTAAAAACCATATAATCATTTCAATCGATGTGGGAAAAAACATTAGACAAAATACAACATGCCGCTATGATCAAGACTCTCAGTAAAATTGGCATAGAAGGACTGTTTCTCAGCATAATAAAAGCCATTTATGAAAAACCTACAGCTAACATTATACTGAATGGGGAAATGCTGAAAGCTTTTCCACTAAAAATGGGGACAAGACAAGGCTGCCCACTTTCTCCATTCCTATTCAATATAGTACTAAAAGTTCTAGCCAATGCAATCAGACAAGAAAAGGAAATAAAATGCATTCCAATAGGGAAAGAAGAGCTGATATTATCTCCCTTTGCAGATGTCATGATTGTATATAGAATACTCAATAGTATTCATGAAAAAACTTCTCAAAGTAATAAGTATATACAGTAAAGTGGTAGGATACAAAATTAACTTACTGAAATCTAGAACATTTCTATAAACAAACAACAAGCAGACAGAGATAAACTGAAGAAAGTAATTCATTTACCGTAGTCACAAGAAGCATAAGATATTTAGGAATAAAACTAACCAAGGAAGTCAAAGACCTCTACAAAGAAAACTATGAAAACCTTAAAGGGACCAGCAGTTAGCATAATGGCTATGTTGCTGGACTCCCAAGTAGTCGACCGCGGTTCGTGTCCTGGACCCGGTGGCTTAAAACACACTGGGCGGGTGTGTGTGCATGCCCAAGATCCCGAGAGGAGAATGGAGGAGAAGGGATTGCGGCGTGGCCATCCCCCCGGGGGAGTGATTTCTCGCTTTCTGTCTCTCTGTCTCTCTCTGTCTGTCTGGCAAGCGTACGCATCCTATAGCAAAAACCTCTCCCCCCCACCAAAAAAAAAAAAAAAAAAAAAAAAAACCTTTAAAAAGGAAATTGAAAAGGATACTAAAAAGTGGAAGGACATCCCATATTCCTGGATTGGCAGGATCAATATAATCAAAATGGCAATCCTACCCAATTAATCAATATATTTAATGCAATCCCTATAAAAGTACAAGAGACATTCTTCACAGATCTAGAAAAGACAATCATAGAATTTGTCTGGAACCATAAAAGACCCCATTTTGCTAAAACCATCCTGTTTTAGAAGACTGGAGTAGGTGGCATCTTACTTCCTGACCCCAAAATATATTACAAAGCTGTGATAATCAAAACAGCATGGCATTTGCACAAAAACAGACATGAGGACCAATGGAATAGAGTAGAGACTCCAGAAATAAACCCCAAAACATACAGCCAATTCAACTTTGACAAAGGGTACCAGTCAATCCAGTGGGAAAAGGGAAAACTCTTTAACAAATAGTACTAGAAAAACTGGGCATCCATCTGGAGAAAGATTTATCTGAACCCCTATCTGTCACCATTAACAAAAACCAAATCAAAGTGAATCAAAGATCTAAACCTAAGACCACAAACTATAAAACTACTGGTGGAAAACACTGGGGAAACTCTGGGAGACATTGGGGTAGGCAAAGACTTCTTAAGCAAGATCCCCCTCAAAGCACAGGCAATAATACCCAAAATAGACAGGTGGGAATACATCAGATTAAGGAGTTTCTGCACAGCAAAGGACACAGTAATTAGTGTGAATCAACAACCCTCAGAATGGGAAAGAATTATTGTTACATGTGCCTCAGATAAAGGACTGATAACCAGAATACACAGGGAACTCGAGCAGCTTACCCAGAAGAAAATGATTAACCCAACTAGAAAATAAGCTAAATAAATAACTCTCTAAGGAAGACATATGAATAGCCAAAAAGCATATGAAAAAATGATCAACATCCCTCATTGTAAGGGAGATGCAGACCAAAACCACAATGAGATACCACCTAACCCCAGTCAGAATGGCAAAGATTAAAGAAACAAATAATGATAAGTGCTGAAGAGTATGTGGTGAAAGGGGGACACTCCTACACTGTTGGTGGGAATGTAAATTGGCCCATCCACTGTGGAGAATGATATGGAGGTTCCTCAAAGACCTTAAAATAGAACTGCCATATGATCCAGCAATTCCACTCCTGGGTATATACCTAAAGGACAGGAGAGCACTCAGTCGGAAAAGTGCTTTACAACTATTTTCATTGCAGCATTATTCACGGGTGCTAAGACATGGAATCAACTCAAATGTCCACAAACAGATGAATGGATTGAAAAAGTGTGGCACATATACTCCACGGAATGCTATTCAGCCATAAAAAACAAGGCCCTAGAATTTGGTAGGAAGTGGACAAATATGGAAGATTTGTTGCTGAGTGAAGCAAGTCAGGCTATGAAAGAGAGGCATTGTATGTCTCCACTTAACACATACCGACTGTTCACACTCTATGGTAGAGACAGAAAGACTGGAGAACATAAAAGCATTAAAAATTGTAATGGACACTAGAGAGAAAGTGGAAGATTGTGGGAGGGGAAGAATATAGGAAAGGAAATTTTGGGGAGAAATGGAGAGGTAAGACACTTGTGGGACACATATAAGGTTTTTTTTTTATCTTGACAAGGGTGTGCACAATAGTCTCATGGATGTGTATTTTTCTGACTGAGCATTTTCTTATCCTTTGGGTACATACCCAAGAGGAGAATTACTGAATCATATGGTAGTTCTATTTGTAGTTCTTTGAGGAACCTCCACATTGTTCTCCACAGAGGCCGTACTAATTTACATCCCCACCAACAGTGTAGGACAATTCCCTTTTTATTACAGCCTCACCAGCTCTTATTTATTTATTTTTTAATCTTAGTCATTGTGACAAGGATTAGGTGATATCTCATTGGGACTTTGATTTGCATTTCCTTATTATAAGGGATGTTGAGCATTTTATCATAGGCTTTTTGGCTATTAGTAAGTCTTCCTTAGAGAGTTGTCTGTTCAGCTCATTTGCCCATCTTTTAATTGGGTTGATTTTTTTTTTAGGTAAAAAGAAACAACAATTAGAGTGCATTGACAACCCTCAGAATGGGAATGTATATTTGCAAACTATGTCTTAGTTAAGGGACTAATAACCAAAATACACAGGGAACTCAGACAACTTCCCCATTTCCTTTTTTCAATTATTTATTTATTTTTACATTTTCCACAAACATTTACTTTACATATCAAAAAATTTTTACTCATACTCCATAGTTCTTGACAGTTAATAAACAACTTTCAAAATTTCAAAATACGGCCCAGGGCACCTGCGCCGGTCGCTCCGCGTGCCCTGGCCGGAGGGCCGGCCTAGCCGGGGCTCTGCTCTGCGTGCTGCGGCCCGGACCGCCCGGCCCCTGCTGCCTCTCCAGCGCTGGGTGTGTCCCGCGCTCGGCGCCGACGCGGGCCAGCGGCGCGGATCGGCCGAGGTCGCTGTCCTTCCTTTCTTTGGCCAGGCGGGTGGGCGGGAGGTGGCACTGGGACCCGCGTGCATTCGCGCGCTCCAGGCTGGCGTGTGGCCGCTGGGCCTGCATGCGGCCGCCGGGCCTGCACCTGCGCGTGGCCGCCGGGCCTGAGTGTGGTTGCCAGGCTGGCACATGGCCCCCGGACCTGCGCGTGGCCACCGGGCCTGAGTGTGGCCGCCGGGCCTGCGCGTGGCCGCCGGGCCTGCGCCTGTGCATGGCCGCCGGGCCTGCGCATGACCGCCGGGCCCGAGCGTGGCCCCCGGGCCTGCGCCTGCGCATCGCCACCAGGCCCGCGCATGGCCACTGGGTCCGCGCGTGGCCGCCAGGCCTGCGCCTGCGCGTGGCGGCCGAGCCAGCACGTGGCCGCCGGGCCTGAGCATGGCCGCCGGGCCAGCGTGTGGCCGCTGGGCCTGCGCCTGAGTGTGGCCGCCGGGCCTGTGTGTGGCCGCCTGGCCTGCGCATGGCCGCCGGGCCTGTGCATGGCCCCCAAGCCTGTGTGTGGCCGCCGGGCCTGAGCGTTGCTGCCAGGCCTGCATGTGGCTGTCGGGCCTGCACCTGTGCGTGGCCGCCGGGCCTGCGCGTGGCCACTGGGCCTGCGCCTGTGTGTGGCCACTGGACCTACGCATGGCAGCCGGGTCTGCACCTGCGCGTGGCCACCGGCCGCGGGCGGCAAACTGAAGCCGAAAACAAGGATTAAGAACTTGCAACTACAAGCAACAGAAAGAAACTTTAGCTGTCTTAAACCAATTGAGAAATATATTGTATAGGAGGATTTTCTCTGCCTATGGACAGTGAGAAGATGATGGTTACCAGTCCTGCATTACCTCAGGGAAAAACAAGAACTACTCTACCATTCTTAAGGAAGCCAGATACCCGAGGATGACTCCCGTTGCAGATCCCCACGACACCATTCCCGGTAATCACAAGATGGATGCTGTGCCGCATCAACTGATAACCATCTCTGCTTACCAGAACCGCTTTCCTGAAACTGTATTCCATGGAGACTCACCTACAATTACGGAACTGCACGAGATCCACCCTTAATCCAACCCTGAATAGAATCTGGGTTCCCTATTGTTGAAAACTTTATGAGCTGATAATTGAAAAAAAAAAAAAACTGAAAGAACTGGAGGGTATAATAGCAGGGATGGCAATTGCAGATGCTAGAGACAGTATGGGAGAGGTAATGGGAATGAGTAATAGAGGGCAGAAGGGAGGGATTCAGGGAACAAACAACACACTTAATAGACACAAAAATGAAAAGTTGTCTGTTGGTGATAATGTATATGGTAATATCATTGTCTTGACTAATGTACACTCTACTCATGCTGGGAAAAACCATGTTGTACACTGTAAAGATGTGCAATGATAAAGAAAAATATATCAGCACTCTGGCAAAAGGAGAAAGATCTGAAGATATGATAGTGGAAAGGTTAGTTGTAGATACCAGAGGCTGTAAGGGAGGGGAGTGGGTGGTAGAGAGTGGGCATGAGGGGCAAAGGGAAGAAACATTTAACACCAAAAAAATGTAGAGTTCTCTGTTGAAAACTATATATATGTATATATGTATATTGTATACATCATAATGGGGACTTTATGTAAAATGTGAATTTATTCTGAAAAAGAAAAATAAAAGACAAAAATTTAAAAAAAATTTCAAAATACTGAATTTTAAAGATAATGTTCAAAATATTTCTTATAATTTTGTATAATTTTGTTTGTGATTCTCTAATGACACAGTGTGGTTTTAAATATTTTTGAGAAAATATTTATATGCCAACTACTCAAATTGCTGAAAAGAAAATGCCCAGAACACAAGTCACACATAAATCTTCTCAATTCAGCCCTGCTTACCAAGTATTCTGTGATAAACCATGTGCTAGCAAAGATAAGTCTCTTTTACTTCCTTCAAAGATTTCTCAAGATAATCCTCTGGTGTGATTGCTCTTTTGCAATCTCTACTTATTACAATGCTAGGCTGTAAAAGTCCAGGTTATTTTGTTATAAGTTCTTTTATATATCTTCTCTAATCCTCTCTGCCAGGCAGAACTATTTATGGTGCCAGGCCATCTTTCTAAGAGCTTCTGTTGGCTTACCTGAGATCCACCTTAGTTCCATAGTTTTCTGATTAATCTTTCAGGTACAACTTCCCCATTTTCAAAATGGAGTTGCTGGAAGTTTTCTCAATTACTTTTATCCTTTCCTCCACTTTCCCTCTCCTTACAACCTGAGAGACCCTGACAGAGAACTATTCCCAGTCTCCAGTCATGCATTATCATACAACATATTATTACTGGATTTTTACTATAGTTCCCTTAGTATCTTGTTTTATTTTCTCAGTGTTATTCAGAATGTATTGATATTTATGAGACATAAGCAAAGGCTAAGAAATTGTTGATTTTAATGGTTTTTGAAGCCAACTGGGTTAACCTTACCAAAACTTACAGAGACCTGAGCAATTAAAGTCCATAATTATTTTAAACAGACTTCTTCTCTGAGTTACTTAATAAAACGTCATGGTTTGTTTATGTTCTCTCTTGAAAATGAGTTGAAGATTTAACTTGTCAAAGGGGACCCTTTTCCTGGGATGAAGACACATAGATGTAAAATCACCACTAGAAAAACTGTAGTACAATGACAGATTGGATTTCCAAAACCTAGTAGCATGAAAATTTTCCTGCTATGGACTGTCACTAAGCTGTACCAAGTATCTGGTTAGTGGCCAAAGAAGAAAATGATTGCTTGATATCAACGGTCCTCAACTTCGGGGTTATAGCACAGGCAGGTGCAGCCAAATGTCTACTAAAAAAATGAGATGTATTCCCAAGAAAGATGAGTACCTAGTCTTTTAAAACAGAGAATAGTAAAAAGATGAAGAGAAAAAGAAAGAACTTATTTTCATCAGAAAGGACAATATTGGGATTGGGGGCAGCCTTAGGAGCAAGTCGTCTTCCTCCTACAAGTTACAGTATCAGTGATGACAAACTCACTCTTAAAGCTGATCAAACAAGCAATACGCACAAGTTCAACTCCAATTCCACAGGCACAGCTTTATTCTTTACCATTTTAAGTTTGTACCTACATTCTTGATCCTGGGAGATGCATAAGAGAAAGAGGAATTAGCAGTTTGGAACATGTTAGATCAAACAGCCTCACTAATGTCCAATGAGATGACTTTAGAGAACTGCTGGGAGTCATTGCCCTAAATGACATAGCTCCTAAAAGGTTACGGATAGACCCTCCAACTTTAAACTCTTTAAATAATCCCATTATAAGGCCGTGAGTCCATGAACCCATTTAAACCCTTTTATATTTGTTTATCTTTCCAACCAGCACCTTGCAGATATTCTTTGATACTTCCTGCTAAGAGTTCATTTTTTTCCCCATTCAACTATTATAGTGATCATGTCTACTGAAATAAAGATTTAAACTGCTGAATTTCAATGGTATTTGTATATCCTTAAAGATTACTGTCTCTTATGTTTAAATATATAGCTCTATTTTCTTGTGGATCCAATGGCCAAAACAAAAAGAAGCTGAAATTAAAATGACAACAAAGTTACTTTACAAAAATAATCATTTCTCTTTATAGACACACAAAGTCCTTTTTCAGAAAATAATAACACAAAATATTTTCTTGTCTCAAAACTGAATGAGACAGTGCATTTCATGATGTGTCTGAATCTAAAGTATTTACACAAACTTAAGGTCAAATATTTCACAGGACACACACACATACAAACACTAACCAAAAGGAAAAAAACTGGTCAATTTGATTTATTTAAAATTAAGAACTTCTGTTAAGAATTTTATGAAAGGGTGAAAGGGCAGTCATAGAAAAACAGAAAATATTTGCACTATTTAGGTAATTTATAATATTGGTACATCTATAATATAGTAAAGATTGTATTTACTTCAACAAAAAAAGATAACTTGATAGAAAGATGGACAAAAGCATGTTCCTCAAAAAGAAGAAATTTAAATGTTTAACAGATAAATGACAAGGTGTTTAAATTGATTGGTCATCATGGAAATAGACAAAACCATGATGAAACATGATGAGATATGGCTGCACATTCACGAGATGGCTGCATTAAAAATAAACAAACAATAGAAACAACAAAATAACAAGTGTTGATGAGGATGTGGAACAATGGGAACACAATGCTGTTGGGAAAGTAAGCTGTTGGCATGATCTAAGAAAGCTGAAAGTTTGTGTACCCTCTAATCCCTGCAAAGCCTCTTCTAGTTATCTGCTCCAGAAACTCACACATAAACTTGTACACCAAGAGACATTTATAGTAATATTCATGGCAGTATTATATATACAGCCAAAGGTGGGAGACAGCACAAATATTGCTGTACAGTGGAATGGATAAATTGGGGCATAATCATAAAATATAATACAAACAACACTGTCATGAAAATAAATAAATGACAACCACAAGCAACAATGATGAAACTTAAAAATATAATGTTGAGTAAAACAAGGAGATATTGAAAAAATATATCAGCGGCAAGTGTCAACATTTAATAGTATAGAAAATAAGTCGTTGTAACAGCAATGTGGAAACTGTGGTGTTCCTCAGGAATGCCCTCTTCACACGCCGTGTACCTTTCTCAGGTGCTGAGTATATTCTCTGCTGATGGCTCATGGCTTAGGTCCCTCACTAGGAATTATCTGAGCTACAGAGAACTGTTTCACCCATGGTCACCCTCTCCTGGGGTTTGGTAAATGACTAGTGTCTAATGACTGGCTTATGTGGGAACGGAAAGGTCCATTTCCACTTGTTTCAATTCAGTGCAACACCACAGAGCTAGCCCATCTCAGAGACCCATGTGGGATTGGCATAGCTGCAGGTGTAACTGCACTGTGGACCAGCTGCTCCTTCAGCTATCGGGCCTACCTGACTTCTTTACAGGTCTATTTCCTGAGAATATCTGTGGCAACACTCACTCTTAGAACCTGTCTGTAGGAAACTATCTAAGACATCCTGGTTATATTCAAAGAAAATTGAGGGAGCTGTTACTGGGAAGAGTTATTTTGGGGCTTCCATGTTATTGGCAGTGTTCTGTTTTTATAATCGAACAGTACACAGGTGTTATCTCTGTAACATATTCTTTTCTATAAGTGTTATATTTATACACACACACACACACATACACACACACAGGATTAAGAAGTGACTTTCATTTCTCATGGAGAGAGGAACAAACTTATTTTTCATTTAATAAAGTATTTGAAGACACTTGCCTAAGTTCTTTGTTTTTTTTTTTTTTTTTTCCTTTTTTCCCCATAACTACTACCTACTTCTCAGTCTGTTACATTGGACCTTCACCGTCATCAGTCATGTTACAATGGTCCTGCAACTTTCTCTGTACTAGAGAATCACCCATAGGTCTCTGTCGCCAGAATCGATCCCTCATAGTGCCATAAAATGAAATTGGAGACCTCCAACTCTCACATTCCAGATGAGGAAACTGAGGGTTTCCAAAGATTACATCACTGTGCCCCCTATCAGTTCTGTTTCCCTCATGTGGGATTCTTGTCTCTTCCCACCACCTGGATAAAAAACTTAGCTCTGTGATATACTTTGGTCAAAGAAACATGAGAGGAAAATGACAAGTGCCTCCTGACAGCACAGGTTTTAGTAGTCATTGAATGATTTTTTGTTGTTGTTCTTCTTCCTACTGCCATGGATTAGCAATGTCCACACAGAGGCTGCTCCATCCACCTGGGTCCCAGAATGCAGGATCACTGACCATTGATGACACAATATGGTCAAGAATCAACCCTTGGGACCAGCAGGTGGCGTGGTGGTTAAGGCGCTGGACACTCCCACATGGCCAACCACGGTTCAAGTCCTGAATCTGGTGGCTCGCTTTCTCACTTGCCCTCTCTCTCTCTCTGTCTCTCTCTGTTCAAAAATTAAAAAAAAATAAATAAATGGATTAATAAATAAAATTAAATAAATAATTATTAAAAAAAAAAAAGAAATCAACTCTTTTTGTTGTTGCTAGTATTATAAGCCACTAAAAATTTAGGGTGGTTTGTTATGAAGACATAACTCAGGATATTTTCACTAACATGGAGCTCTAGGATGGGACTCTGAGACCCAAGAACCACACAAAATTATTTGAGCAACTGCACAGATTCTGATGCAATACGCTTTTCTGAAACCACAGTGCCTCCCTTCATTTATAGCTGGTGACATGCACACATACATGTATAGGGACATAAGGAGCTAGCGTTGATAAACAGACACCAGTTTCAAGCTAAGCTTTTCTGGATAAAAAATAAAACCCAAGAGGAGAAAAGTGAACGTAACACAATTGCCATGGATTTGATCTCGCTTAAAAACAACTCTCTTTGAAGAGCTCATCAGAGCCCCTCTGCAACCAAGCTGAGACATTTTGATTAAACCACATTTCTTGCTCCCTCACCTGAAAATTTCCTGTGACTGCTGTAGAAAGCCAGAGCTTCCCTTTTCATCTGCGCCTGCCACTTAAAACAGTTCCTTCATATATGTGACCCATCTTCTTGAATGTCCATTGTTTCCCACCACCCCGACAACATAAAAAGGCTAAGAAAAGAGAGGTTTTCATCACTGGTACCCGTAGGCTGGCTTAATAGAGTATGAGCGAAATGCTCGTAGCTTCATTTTTAACTTGCTTGCACTCCCTATGACAGCTGGTGAAAACTTGATCAAATCAAATCTTCAGATGCTGAGACTCTGCCACATCAGGCCAGAATGGAAAGCTTTTGTTTCAGCCGAATCCAGGTCTTATCACCTCATTCTGTCACTCACACTTCCTCCGTCCACCCACAAATCCTCCAGGATTTATTGCAGATGTAGCAAGCTTGCTGGAAATAATGGTACAAGCAAAGAGGCTAGTCGGCTATCGACTCCAAGCTCTGGGTAATACCAATGGGAAATTATTTGCACAAAAGGTGCGCTGGGGTGACAAATGAAGAGGGGGCTGCTCCATTGAAGATGCTAGGACTTAGACAAAGCTAACACACTAATACCAAGCCACTAGCTTTATCTGATTATTTCTGGGGCTGATAGTTCCCCACACTGCCCCCTCTTTCAGGCCTCCCCACCCACCCACACTCTTGCCTAAAAAACACAGGTTGCTTCTTTGGTGTTCAGTGTACCATGAAATGGTAAGCTGGAGAATTACTACATTTATATAAACCACATAGTATTTTTATATCCTGCGATAAAAACAATTTTCAGATCAACAATAAATTTGTTTTTACATTCTTGAATAAAGAAAAACATGACAGTTAGAGGAAAGAGTTAAATTATGACAAAAAGAATGGAGACTGATTTCCCCCCCCACAAAGGGTAATTTATTGACCTTATCTTAAACACATTTTCGGACTTGGACTCTGGGCAGACTCCATTTAAGAAAACATTCGGAATAATAGCAATTCTATTCTTCACCCATATTTTTGCAAAAGAAAATGTGTTTTTATTTCCTCCCGTTAACCATTGAGCAGGCCCATTTTGGGGTAAGTTCTTGCATTCATTTTTGTTATTTTTGCTCAGTTTGCTCTCATTCTAAGCAGGTGGCAGTGCTCAATTCTGTATGATGTAAAACGGGCTTAGTGTTCCCCATTATAAAAGCCCCAGCTCTTAAAGTGAGAAAGAATTATCCTCATGAACAGAGTTTCTCCGTTTTTCTAATCTCCTCATTTTCATAGAAACAAAGTAAAATTCTTTTTATCTGAGTCCCAGTTGACTGTTAATGTTTCAAACCAATTTTGTCAAGAAATTTCCATTCCATGGTGCTCCTCCTTAAGTTTGGTACAAAGTAGAATAAAATGGATAAACGATCAAATCTGACAATCAGTAAAACAACTTCCTGATATAGTTTAAGGGTGAAGATTGCCAGCAGACTTTCAAAAATAAGCTTTCTTCAGAATGTGCTTTTTGTTTGTTTTAGTTTTTGCTCTCAGGAGCGTGCATGTGCCAGAGAAAAAGAAAGAGAGGGTTAGGGTGAGTGAGAAATCACTCCTCAGAAAGCATGGTCACTCTGCAATCCCTTCTCTTCCATTCTCCTCTAGGGACTTTGGGCAAACTTGCGCATGTACCCAGTGTGAGTTTCTTCAAGCCATCAGATCTAGGACTCAAACCGCAGAGTCAGCTATGGCTGTGTGGGACCCAGAACCTTAACCTCTGCACCACTGGCTGGCTCCAGAATGTACTCTTGACATCTGTATTTTATGTCATGTATAACTTAAATAATATGTAATGAGGTACATTTTGATAGGCAGGTTGTTTATCTGATAGAAATTCCCTAAAATGTCAATAGTTTCCATTCATTCCATTATGTGAGAAATACATATGTCTTCACAGTGACATGGTATAGGAGACACAGCAGAGAATAAAAGACTCCTGATTTGACACGTAAAATACATACAATTAGTTAGGAAGCTGTGTATGTCAGCCCCTTCTCAGCAAATTTCCTTTCCTTGCTCTCCATTTGTTAGCTTAGTCACACAATCCTTAGTGTATGAAGATTAATAAAAGATGATTTGCAAGCCAATAAAATTCTACTAGTCTCATCCATTCTTAAAATGCTCTGAGTCTGACTGTAACTCACAACGGCCAGTGTTAAGTCACAGAATTGGGACCATTTTTCAAAGCAGAGGACTCAGAGGGCAATCCTTAGAGACACACTCATTCCTAAAAGTGCCTCCCCACAAATTCAGCCTCAGCCTTTTAGTTTTTTCCTGATGATCCCTTTGTGTTCTTCCTCGTACATGACCAGTCAACCCGTCAGGTCTGTCCTGAACTTCCAGCTCACTAATCACACTTCTATGTGCAAATTGGTAAAAAGTACTTTCTCCATTTCAATGTTTAGTTTTTATCCTCCAAATAATTTCTTTCCTAATGAAATTATTTTTTTAATCAAAGAATCACATACGCATAGCATAAGATAAATAGGATGTACGTTTAAACAAAACCCAGCAGGCTCAGTGTTCTCAGTCCCACTCCTAATTATATATTTAAAATTTTTAAGTTCACAGCTCCCAATGCCGTGGTCCACCCCCATCCATCAGACAGCCATGCATATGGGCAGGAAGGTCAATTCTTCCACCTAAAGAATCATATGACAGCCCCAGATGACAATCTGGTACAATCTTGTGAAATGTCCTAGAGTCAGAACAACCCAGCAAAACCATTCCTAGATTCTTGAACCTTAGCAACAGTGTGAGGTAATAAATATATGTTGTATTAAGCTACTATTTTGGAATCATTGATGACACAGTAATAGATAACTAATATACACACTATTTGTCTGATACGTGTTTTGCAAATATTTCCCCAGTCCATGTCCTGCCCCTTCGCTTCCTTAGCAATGTATTTTGAATTTTTTTTTTTTTAAATCTGTGAAGTGGGCCAGCAGGTGGCATGAGGTTAAGGTGATAGAGTCCTTATGGTTGACTATGCAGAGTCCCAGATGTTAGGGCTTGAAAATACACTGGACATATGCGTCTGTGCCCAAAATCCCAAAAGGAGACTAAAGAAAAAGGGATTGTGGTATGGCCATCCGCCGTAGGGGGTGATTTCTTACTTTCCTTCTATCTTTCACTGTCTATCTTCCCAGTGAGTGGGTGCGCCCTACAGCAAAACTAAAAACAAACCAAAAAACATAAACAAGCAAAACTATAGAGTACATTTATCAATTTTTTCCCATAGAGTTCATTCTGTGTCTTATTTAAGAAATGTATGCTTAACTCAGTGTTATAAAGACATTATCCTGTATTTTCTTCTAGAAATGTAAAAATTGTAGCTCTTATCACTAAATATTTGAGTGTTTTGAATTAAATTTTGTATGTGGTAAAAGGTGAAAGTTAATATTTATCTTTTTTTCCCTTCTTTCTATAAAGGTAACTATTTGTTACCTTTTCTTTAGAAATTCCTTGAAACCATTGACCTTGCGGTGTGGGTCTTTTTCTATTATCTCAGTTCTGTTCCACTTATCTATGTTTGATTTTATGCCAATACCACACTGTTTTAAATCCTTTAGCTTTAGAGTAAGTCTTGAAATCAGTTAGTAGAAGCCTTCCAAGCTTCTTTCTCAAGATTGTTTTGGCTATTCTAGCTACTTTGCTTTTCTTATACATACATTTTAGAATCAGCATGGCAATTAAAAAATCATCCTAGAATTAGGATTTAGATTATATTTAATCTATGTCAATTGAGGAAAATTAGTACCTTGGTACTGAGTCTTTCAACTCATGACCAGAATGTATTTTTCCAGGATAAGGTTTAAGTTTCTTTTTATGAAGCCTTATAATTTCAGATGTATGGATTTAAAAAAAGAAAGAAGTTATTTGACCTGAAATATTTTTAAAAACATAACTTCTGTGTCATTATTACCTAACCAAATCAACAATTATTCCTTAATATAACTATTTCTAATATCATCAAATGTCTCATCAGTGTTCACATCTATTTAATTGTCTTTAAACGTGCTTTAAATGTTTAAGTGTTAAAATTGTTCAGTGGAGATCAAAAGTAAGTCCATAAAAGGCAGTTAATTGATATACTTCTTTATTCTTTTCATTTATATGCCTTTATTTTTCTTTTGCCATATAATGTTTTTAATGTTTCTGAAGAAACAAGTTATTTATTTACATTTGTGTAATGTCTCAAACAGTTTAAGTTTTGCTGGACTCTCTCAAGTGTTGTTTAACTTGTTCCTCAGTTCCCCCTATTTCTTGTAAATTTGTTGACCAGATTCAGATTCACTTTTGGGTGGGGAGAGCAAGATTATTTCACAAATGGTATGGTATACATCAGAAGGCACACAATGTCTGGTTGTCTTTCTTTTTGTGATGTTAGCAATCACCAGCAATCATTGCTTCTATCTGTTAAAGTATCAGAGGATGAGAAATAGTATGGTATTAATTCTACTATTCTATCTTCATGTATTAGCTTTAATTCTTTCATAAAGGAAAACACTTGCCTTTACCATGTATTTGGCTGTCCTGAAGTACAGTTTGTATAATTTGTGTAGAATCCTCCTGACTTTAACAGTAAACATTCAGCCCCAGGTATATTTGAAAATCTTTGATAACCTACTGTTGTTTTACATGTTAGATAGATATGTATATCTGTGTGTAAATATATACATATATATTATATTAAGGTAGTCTATAAAATTTAATGATGATGTGATCGAAGTTATTCAATAGTGAAAGACTATGAAAACTTTGGATTCTTTTTTTTTTTTCTTTTTTTTTACCAAATCTCAGTATAAGATGGCAATTATAAATGCTGCAAAAAAGGAAAAGAGTTTTGGGTCATAATCAAAGACAGTGCTATCAAGAATCCTTGTGCTACTCTATGCTGAGTTCTAGCTAAGTGCCTTCCGTAAGAGATGTCACCTGATCTCTTGAGCAATAGCACAATGCTAGTATCATTCTTATTTCATGGACAAGAAACTGATGTTAAGAGAATTACTTACCCAGACTCAAGTAAGTGGTAGAATCAGGATTGGAACTAACAAGACTTACTCCAGAGACCATGTAAGATTATTTTTTGTTTATAGCCACACAAACTTTTTGTAATTTCTTTATTGAAAAGAGGTTAAACAACTTGCCCCCAAATCAGCTAGGTAGACTACAGAAGAAGACAAATTAAATAGGAAATATGCATTTATTTTTTAAAGAGAGATTTTTGCTATAGGGCACATGCGCTCTCCAGACAGACAGAGACAGAAAACGAGAAATCATACCCCGGGGGATGTCCACCATGCCCCGGAGGATGTCCACACCACAATTCCTCCTCCTCCATTCTCCTCTCAGAATTTTGGGCATGCATGCACATGTGTCCAGTATGAGTTTAAGCCACTGGGTCAGGGACTCAAACTGTGGGGTCAACTGTGTGGGAGTCCAGTGACATAACCACACGCCAACTACTGGTTCTGGAAATGTGCATTCTTAAGACCAAAGTAGGGAAGCCAGCAGATGGTGTGAAATAAAGTCAGCTGGATCCCACATGGTTGACTGTGTGGTTCAAGTACTGGATCTAGCAGCTTGAAAAACACACTGGGCACATGTGTATTTGTGCCCAAAGTCCCAAGAAGAGAATGGAGGAGAAGGGATTGCTGCATAGCCATTGCTCCTGGGGGGATGATTACTCACCTTCCCTCACTCTCTGTCTCTCTCCAGCAAGTACATGTGCCCTATAGCAAACCCTTAAGAAAAAAAGGGGGACCAGCAGTTAGCGTAATGGCTATGTCGCTGGACTCTCACACAGTCGACCGTGGTTCAAGTCCCAGACCCGGTGGCTTAAACTCACGCCGGGCGCGTGTGCATGTGTGCCCAAGATCCCGAGAGGAGAAGGGATTGCGGCAAGGCCATACCCCCGGGGGGTGATTTCTTGTTTTCTGTCTCTCTGTCTCTCTCTGTCTGTCTGGTGAATGCACGTACCCTATAGCAAAAACCTCTCAAAAAAAAAAAAAAAGAAAAGAAAGAAAGGGGAAACTTGTATGTCTAAAGTATATATATACATACGTACAAGGGGATTTCAAAAAGTTCATGGAGGGAACCAGCAGTTAGTGTAATGGCTATGTCGCTGGACTCCCACGTAGTCAACCACGGTTCGCGTCCCGGACCCGGTGGCTTAAAACTCATGCCGGGCGTGTGTGCGTGCGTGCCCAAGATCCCGAGAGGAGAATGGAGGAGAAGGGATTGCGGCGTGACCATCCCCCCTGGGGGGTGATTTCTTGCTTTCTGTCTCTATGTCTCTCTCTGTCTGTCTGGCAAGCGCACGCGCCCTATAGCAAAAACCTCTCAAAAAAAAAAAGTTCATGGAAAAATAGAATTAAAGTTCAACTGTACTTTGGTGGAAAGTATATTGAAATTGATGCATAATTTTCTCATAATACTATCTCTCATGAACTTTTTGAAGACCCCTTCCCCTGCCCTGCTCAGCATGTTGAAAACCATCGCAGGACGCTGATCAGCACTCCTTCATCTCCCTTGGGTCTTCACATTGTACCATTTTTGGATTTCTACAGGAGCTTTTAACACAGTGGTATGCAAAATGAAGCCAAAAGTCAGGTAAGAAAAATGTCAAGAATCTAGAGAGCTGAGAAAAACTAATTAGGAAGTTTTAGACTACTGTAGTTTTACTAGTTTATTTTGACAATGGTCTATGACTCCCCAAATTCTCTTTTCCCCATCATTTGTATTGAAAATCTGGGCTCTCTCCCTTTGGACTGACTGGGATTGTCAACAGGATGGAAGCTCATGAGTCTCGCTTTTCATGGATTGATCTGCAACACGTGAATGAAGAAAAAGTGGAACGACTTGGATTTTAGTCCTGTCCATTTGCCAATGACCAGATGAAAGGATAATGATCATGATTAACAATAAAGACAATTACATTCTTTAAGCACTTGCTTAACAAAACTCAGTACTATACTAAACACTTTATATATAATACATCACTTAATGTTCAAGTGACTTAAGCCACACAACTGCTAAATGATGATCCTGAGCTTGGTCCCACTCAGTTTGATAGAGGAGTCTGTACTCTGAACAGTTACCTATAGCTGTCAGACTGAACACTCAGGCTTTCGAGTATCAGGTATCTTGGATCTCATAGAACATAAACAGAAAAAGATTCCATTATATAGTCCACTGGTATAAGTCTACTTCTTTTTCTTTTTATCCTATAGGGATGATTTATTTTTATCCTGAAGATGATTCAGGAAGGTTTGTTCAATGCAATCTAGGTTTGTGAGGGAGAAGCTATGACACAGAGCAATGGTCTGAATATCTCCCTTTCCAAATTATTAACAAAAGCAGTTTCTACTGACTGAATCTGCTTTACTTCAGCACTAACAGCTCAGTCTCTCCCCCATAAAGCTGTGGTTTGCTCAAGTGGCATCCTGTATTTAAAAAACTAGGCCTACTTTAAAAATGCATCTTGAGGGGGCAGCAGGTGGCATGGTGTTTAAGGGTGCTGAACTCCCACATGGCCAACTGTGGTTCGAGTCCTGGACCTGGAGTCTTGCTTGCTCTCTCTCTCTCTCTCTCTCTCTCTCTCTCTCTCTCTCTCTCATACTGTCCCTGGTTAAATGTAAATAAATAAATAAATAAAGTCAAGTAAAATAATTCTTTTAAAAAAATGCATCCTGAGTAATAAGATTGCTGATGTAAAAACATATCAAACTCAGCCCATGCACAGAAGAGAAAGTCTTCCCCAAACAAGACATCTTAAGAAAGAATTATCTTCATAGCCTTTATTTTTCTATATGTGAACAATTGTCATTATAAAGGGAGATCACTGAAGACCCCGAGCAATTTTCTCCCACTTTACTAGACAAGTCTACTGAAATGCTTTCCACTATTCTGTTGCACTTTCCAAGTCCAGAACCCAGAGAGAAGGCGTTCTTGCTCTTGCCACACCACCACCCACGCTTACTCTGACATCCGCACTTATCTTTCCCAGACCAAACCTCACCATAACTGTCAAATTTCCTTCTGTGCAGAAGGCTACACCATGTTCTTCAGGAATAAATCCACTATTCAGAGTTCTCTCAACTAAGAATCTTACCTATATACCAAAGAAAATACTCTGCAGCTGCAATGTATTTGATTCGGTATAATGATTTTAAATAAATATTTATTACATGAAGGAGAAAGTATCAATCTTTTCCAAAAACAAAATTGAAAATTTCAGTGAAGGGAAAATAAGCATCCTTGACCCCCTTTTTTGTGTCAGCACATTGTTCTAGATGTTTTATTATGTTATTATATCAATGCTAACACTAGCACTAATACTGATAATAATGCTAACGTCAATATTAATGTAAATACTAATGCAAATACTAATATTAAAGCTACTAACTATACCAAAATTAGAAGTAAGACAATAAAATATTGCTAATAAAATATTTTTCAGAGTTTTTTTTCCCCACATAGAAGGACTCCACTAAAAATTCATCCTGTCCTAGGAACCAGCAGATGGCCTAATGGCTACGTCACTAGACTCCCATGTAGTCAACCACAGTTCAAGTCCCGGACCTGGTGGCTTAAACTCATGCCAGGCGTGTGAGCTTGTATGCCCAAGATCCTGAGAGGAGAATGGAGGGGATGGGATTGTGGCGTGGCCATCACCCCTAGGGGGTGATTTCTTGCTTTCTGTTTTTCTGTCTCTCTCTGTCTTTCTGGAGAGTGCATGCACCCTATAGCAAAAACCTCTCAAAAAAAAAAAAAAAAAAAAAAAGAAAAAAGAAAAAAAAAAAGAATGGCTGCAGTCCTACTAAACCTTAAACTGGTCTGCTTCAAATGAGTAACCTTATAAATGAGTAACAGCCATTGATCTATTAAAAGGTCATAACCCTGAATATTAAATTACTTTTTATCTCTTGCCCAGACACTATACAAAAGGCAGTAATTCTGGGCAATAGTGTCTGCTCTATAGAACCAAATATCCTTCACACCCTGTCTAAAAATGTAGATGTGAAAACAAGCCAGCCCTTTGGCTAACCAGCTAAGTGCACTCTTTAACATAGTTCCATCCATAATAAAACTGATGCAATGTCCATTTGGTTCAAGACAAAAATGCCCAATCCCTGAAACACAGGACTCAAAGGAAATAAAAATGAGGTTTTGAATGTGTTGACTGAGAATGACCTGGGACTAAAGTTTCCTCTGCTGCCAATTTCTAAAATTTTTAAGACGAAAGTATCTCAAATACCTCCCTCTTAGAGAGGCGATAATAGAGTTCCTTCTCCCGTACCAATCCACCACACCAATTGGTAAAAATGAAGTTCAATTAATCTACTGATAGAAGAGCTCACCAAATTATACTCAAGTTCGCAGATCCTGGGCTCTGGGTGACAAGCAGGGACTAACCAGCTTCTGGAGTCCAGGAATGTGCGTATTCCTGAGAAAGCAGGTCTAGGGACTAGGAGGTGGCTTCTTTGCAGATGTGGAGCCAGAGGTACAATATCTTCCATATCCTGTTCTTTCTTTTTACACTTTAAAATGTGAGCTTCAGACTCAGAATTCCTCTGGTGAAAAACAGTGCTTTTGGAAGTCCATGTAAATTTATCTTCACAATACAGAATCCCACACAGAAGGCAGTGTAGGTCATTTCAGTCCTATCTTTCAGTTGCAGAACCAAACCCAGAGATTCTTTCAATTCCCCAAGGTCACAAAGAGGCCGAATACCATGTCATCCCATCCCAAATCAAGCCCTATTTCTCTGGCTAATGCTGTTTTATAATTCTGACCTGAACCCATTGCGCATGCTCAAAAATGTTTGTTAAAAGAAATTACTTTAGGGAACCAGCAGTTAGCATAATGGCTATGTCGCTGGACTCCCACATAGTCGACCGCGGTTCACATCCCGGACCCGGTGGCTTAAAACTCACGCCAGGCGCGTGTGCGTGCGTGCCCAAGATCCCGAGAGGAGAATGGAGGAAAAGGGATTGCGGTGTGACCATCCCTCCGGGGGGGTGATTTCTCGCTTTCTGTCTCTTTGTCTCTCTCTGTCTGTCTGGCGAGTGCACGTGCCCTATAGCGAAAATCTCTCTCTCAAAAAAAAAAAAGAAATTACTTTAATCCATATATGTAGATCTAACTCTCTACCGCCACCTCTCACTCCAGAATACCCCATCACTGATACATTGCCCCATGCTGGGCAGGCCATTTTTCTGCTCAGAATCTTCATCAGATGCTTGTTGCTTAATCCAGTCTGCAGTTTAGCATCCTACAAAGTGTTTTTCAATGAGAAAGAACCCTGTCTCTCTTACTATAATATACGCTCACAGCCTTTCCTTCCTTGATCCCATTCTCTATCAGTCTAGCTTACCTGATTCTGTATGAAGGTGTCCTGGCCGATATGGTTTTTATGGAAATCCTAGGACAAATGGAATGGGCTCTGTTTGCTACAGAGAACATCTTCAGAGGCAGCAGGACATCCTTGCTGATGCTGCTCCTTATAGAGGTTCCTGGAAACTTCCCCACCACTGAAATTCTGGCACATCTTATCTGTATCACTCATTTGTCCCTTTACATAGCTCATCATCCTTTTCTACTAACTAAAAAAATCCTTTCACTGGAACCAACAGATGGTGTAATGGTTACATGGCTGGACTCCCATGTAGTCGACTGTGGTTCAAGTCCTGGACCGGGTGGCTTAAACTCATGCTGGGTGCATGTGCGTGTGTACCCAAGATCCCAAGAGGACAACAGAGGAGAAGGGACTGCAGCATGGCCATCCCCCCTGGGGGGTTATTTCTCAATTTCTGTCTCCCCAGCAAAAGCGTGTGCAAAAAAATCCTTTCTCCTCGCTAGAATATACTGTCCCTAAGGTCACAGGCTAAACTGATTATAGCTACAGACAATGAGGACATAATATTGGAACTCAATAAAAATTATTTGAGTTTGACAGTGGCGGTCTCTGTATATTTACATCACATTTACTCAGTAAATTGAATTGCTTCAGTAAAGCCCATGAGTCTGTCTTAGATAAATCCAGTACTACCCAGTAACAGGAGTCACAGCGGACGACTACTGTCCAGAGCGAGGCAGTAGTCTGTGATATGTGGCTCAGGTTTTTGGCTCAAAAGCAGACAGTACACAACCCTCTTCATTCCATGTACAAATAAAGGAGAAGGATAAAGCAGAAAATAAAAAACATTTTTATTTTCTGGTCATTTTCATAATAGACCAGAAGAGTGACCTTTCCATTGTACAAAATGAGAGTTGCAAAAAGTGGTGCAGGACTGGATGGCGGTGCAGTGCTAAAACATGGCGCTCTCTGGTCCACATGGGAAGATTCGAGTCCAAAGACCTCCCTGAGCACCCCAGGCATGCTTGCCCATGATCCGGGGCGGGTGGATCACAGCACTGTCACTCTGTTGATGGTGCTGTATCTCTATCTCTCTTTCTCCCTCTCTCTATCTCTGTCTCTCTTGCTAATGAAGGAAGAAACTTTACCAAAAAAATTAGAATCTTGTTTAATTTCCATCTTAAACTGGAATCATTGCCTCAGTCCTGTAGTACAAGATCCCAAGAGGACAACGGAGGAGAAGGGATTGTGGCATGGCCATCCCCCCTGGCAGGGGGTGATTTCTCAATTTCTGTCTCTCCAGCAAGAGCACATGCACACACACACACAAAAAAAATCCTTTCTCCCCACTAGAATATACTGTCCCTAAGGTCAGAGAAAAGAGGCTAAACTGATTATAGCTACAGACAATGAGTACACAATATTGAGTACATAATATCCATGAACACTGGATGGAAGGACATTGCTATTTTTTAATAATTATTTCTTTAATTTTCATTTATTGTTATTATTCTTCAATTTGACCAGAGAGAGAGAGAGAGAGAGAGAGAGAGAGAGAGAAAAGGAGAGTGAGAAAGCAAGGCACCAGGTCTGGGATACAAGCCAGAGTCAGCCATGTAGGAGTCCAGCACCTCAACCACCACACCACTTGCCGACCCCAGTTGCTATAATGTTTTAAAATATTACTGGTAAGGCACAAAAATATAGTTTTCAGTTATAAAAAGAAGTCAGACTATTATTGTTGATCATGGTACTAAGGATAGCTAGCATTTATTGAAGTGATATCATTTCATCTCATAATTGTCATTGTAACTCTGCAAGGCAGACTTTATTATTAATCAGTATTTTTTAGGTGAGCAAACTGAGGGTTAGAGAGATTATCATTAAGTGACTTAATATGTGCAAATTGCTTAAAAGGGTATCTGACACACTCAGGTTCTGAATAGATTTTCAATATCATAATTATTCTTAGGATTACTAAGTAACTCACATATGGTCACACAGCTAGAAAGTGATTTTAAACTCAGATCACTCTGATCCCAGATAGCATGCTTTTCCCTCAAATACCTAAAAGTACTGGTTCTCTATTGTTTATTTTCAGTGTTTCTAATCATCTTTGCATTTAAAACCAATTTTTTATATGTAGCCGGACTTCTTAAAAAATAATAAAGCAACCTACATATTTAGATGCCCAAATGGCTGTTTGGCTATTACAGAATTTTACTTCCTTCAGTTTCTTCAAACTCTGTTCCAGTAGGAGGTCAACTTCTGTATTGATGAAATAAAGTATTGAAGAAATGGGCTTTCATATTTCTGCTGAAATTGAAGACATTCAGTATGGAGCTAGATTAACCCACAGATGATGCTATCACTGTATTAAATTTTCCATATAAGCTATAAATAGAAAGAAATTTCATGAATTCTTAATTCAGAAATCACTTCTATAGGAAAGTTTTTTGTTTTTTTTTTTTTTGGAGAGGTTTTTGCTATAGGGCACGTGCGCTCGCCAGACAGAGAGAGAGACAGAGAGATAGAAAGTGAGAAATCACCCCCCAGGGGGGATGGCCACGCCGCAATCCCTTCTCCTCCATTCTCCTCTCGGGATCTTGGGCACGCACGCACATGCGCCCAGCGTGAGTTTAAGCCACCAGGTCCAGGACTCGAATAGCGGTCGACTATGTGGGAGTCCAGCGACATAGCCATTACGCTAACTGCCGGTCCCTCTATAGGAAAGTTTTAATAATCACAGGTCTTTCAGAGAAAAGTGATTCATTATCATATGATACTTGATATTTTTCTGCTCTTGGATTTATACTAAATCAAAACACATTGACAACAAAAACGACTATCACCTATTATTTATATTTTCTCTGGGACTGAGACGTGTTCCCCATTGGGTGCAATGAAACCTCCCAAATGGTTCCTTTGCCTGGACTATATTCTGCAGCACCCAGTTGTAGCAAGTTAAATGCTACTTTTTTTATTATTATTATTAACACAACACTAGAACTATTTCTGACAAAGACAAACTTTTTTTTTTGAGAGAGATTTTTGCTATAGGGAGTATGCACTTGCCAGACAGAGAGACGGAAAGTCAAGAAATCACACCCCCCAGGGGGATGATCACCGTACAATCCATTCTCCTCCATTCTTCTCCTGGGATCTTGGGCACACATGCCCAGGAGCCTGGCGTGAGATTTAAGCCACTGGGTTAGGGACTCAAACTGCAGTCCACTAGGTGGGAGTCCAGCATCTGCTGGTCTCTATGCCACTTCTTCCTGAGTGCCTGTCCCACCCCCAATGAGGTTAGGCACCTCTGTTAAATATTCTCATTATACTTTCATAGGATTTATACTGATTAGAATTAAACACTTACTAAATGTGTTTCCCTCCTGCTCTCCCATAGACTTCATGATAGCATGAGCTGTGTCTATTTTGCTCAGCTCGTATCTCCAGGGCATAGCCTAGTTCTCAACACATAGTAGGCCTTCAAGACAAATTTAAGTGCATAAACAAACAAATCCTACCAGATCGGATATGTAGTATCTAATTTTCCTGGACTCAGTTTTACTCAAGGGTAATAAATGGTGGTTAGAACTACATATTTTTAGTGTCTGCAAAAAGAGTTCAGAGGTGATTTCATGTAGGGTTGCCAGATAAAACATAGAATGCCCAGTTAAATTTGAATTTCAGATAAACAACTAGATAAAATAACTTTTTACAAAAGTATATGTCTAGGGAACCAGCAGTTAGCGTAATGGCTATGTCGCTGGACTCCCACGTAGTCGACCGCGGTTCGCGTCCCGGACCCGGTGGCTTAGAATTCACGCCAGGAGCGTGTGCGTGCGTGCCCAAGATCCCGAGAGGAGAATGGAGGAGAAGGGATTGCAGCGTGGCCATCCCCCCGGGGGGTGATTTCTCGCTTTCTGTCTCTCTGTCTCTCTCTGTCTGTCTGGCAAGCGCACGCGCCCTATAGCAAAAACCTCTCCAAAAAAAAAAAAAAAAAGTATATGTCTAAATGTTGCATAAAAAATATTATTGTTCACCCAAATTTTACATTTAACTGGAAATATTGTTTTTTTATTTGCTAAATCTGGTGACCCTATTTTTGGAGCATTTTCTTACCAGAATATAAGAAAGTAAAGCATCATCAGGAGAAGTAAAAACTGCAAGTCCTTGAGAACAGGCACTGGAAGACGCACTTCCTATCTGTCTCACCCATTGTTTCACTTCACTATTCCAAGGTGCCTATCACAGTGCCCGCATCAAAGATACCAATAAGTAAATGTTGAATTGAACTGAAGTTCTAAAATTTTACTAAGTGTCTTTATCCACAAGGACCATGAGGGGTAAGATGCTACGAAAAGGAATAAATAAAAGAATAACTCAATAATTCCATGATTCTCAAACCGGAAAGACATCTGGACTGCTAGTCTACTGCCTCATTTCCTAAAGGAAGAAAATGCAATTGAGGCAAGTCTGTGACTCTGCTGGGACCCTACCATTTGCAATGGTACATGTGGGGCTAGAACTGGGTCACCGTAACTCTCAATGCAGTGCTCCTTCCACACACAACACTAGAACTATTTCTGACAAAGACAAACTTTCTGGCATAGAAATTCCTTACCTTCCTTCTCTCCAGCTGCCTCAGCTTTGTAATCAACCGACAAGCATGGGGTTATTATGCGTATTCTTTAAAAAAAAAAAAAACAAGAGCTTTTCCCTTTTTTAAGTTAATGAAGATTATACTCATAGATGGATGGAACAAAACAATAAGTCAAAAATGAACATAATTGTTCAAAAATATTTACGGCCTTTTGCATGAAACTGCCTTTCATTTGTAGACATATCAGATTATACCAAAGATCTCTCTTTATACATTTTTAAAAGGGTGGCAGCTTTGGTTCAATAGTGTCAGTGAGACAATCCCTTAAGCTGTGTCAAAATGCCAGTTATCCTAGATGCCACCCAGATTTGAATAATTTAAAGAGAGACAAAACACACACAGAAAGAAGGAATCATCTTTTGACTACCACTGCTTTTGACCAGACAGCCTCCCCCTAACCCCCTCCCCTTGTCTTGAAGCATCTTCCTCTCTCTATCAGGGATGACAAGTGCCAATCAAGTTCTTCTGTGGCCTAGGAAGGGGGAGGGATGGGCGGTGGAGAAGCAGAGGGGAGTGGGGGGGAGGGAACATGAAACATTCTTGAACAATTGCTCAAGGAAGATTCCCTATCAGTGTGTGGTCTGGGGGAAAGAAGTCTTTTCCTTTTTTAGCTTCTAATCTCTAACCGACTATTTACCTCTTTTTATAAACTTGAATCTCTCAGTTGCTCTAAAGGATCCAAAACAAATCTCTGGTCAGCCAGGATTAAGCTGCTTTGTTACCAACGATTAGCAGGTTTGCTTGTAGTTTTAACATCTTCAGCAACAGCTGAATGTCAAATGACTCAGGAAATACTTGTCTTATTTTGACCAAAGCCATTGAATGTTTGAAATAAGTTGGTAGAAAGGTAACACAGAAGTTATTAAAGAACATTCGAGAAAGGTAGAGTTTAACAGGAACAACTGAGAATGCTATCAACATTTGTAGCTTTGTTCTTTTTTATATCACCCACATTTCGAAAATGTGTTATAACCCAGTCTACCTACTTTTCCAAAGAAAAGCCTGTAAAATATCTATTCAAAATTTCAAACTCTATGAAATATTTTGTGGCTGAAAACATAGCGTTTATTTATGGAATATTTACAGTGTACCGGGTACTGTGCTAGAATAAAGTTCAGTTTCAGTTTCCAGGAATCTCCTATTACATGCACTTTTAGACCTATTTCAGCATTTAATCATTTTTAAAAAGTAATCGCCTAGGACCCTGTTCTAATTGTTAAGACCCTTAAAAATGAAGACTATGCCTTCGTCTTCCCCATTCCCTACTACACTTCACACTGGTCTTCCAGATGGTGGTTTCTCCATGGCATCTCTTCTTTTGTTGTTGTTGATTTCTTTATTTTTTATTTACATTTAATCACTATGCGTCTTACAACATAGTCTTTCCCAGCATGGATGTGGTACATATTAGTCAAGTCAAAGACATTACCGTATATTTTATCATCAACATATACCTTTTCATTTTAGCATCTATTAAATTTCTTTTCCTGATCCCCTCCCTCCTACCCTCTCTTACCGATCCCCTCCTATACTGTCTCTAGTATCTATAGTTGGCCTCCCTGCTATTGTGCCTTCCAATCTTTCAGTTTCTGCTATAGAGTGCAAACATTTGGTATATATTAAGTATCTCTTCCTTTTAAGCACAATCATACATCAAAAGGCACTGGTTAGAACCACGGGCTCTGACTGGCTTTACCTCATTTTATGGCCATAAACAAGCCTGTTGCTCTGCTTTATGCATTTATAATAGGCGGGGGAGCCCTTTTCCACTCTTCTATCCAATGCCATATGTCTGTTATTCTTTTACCTTAGGGGAAGGATACTGAATAGCAAGGCTTGGGGACACTTATCCAATTTTAAACAGGAGTTATCTCTCTCCTTGAATACCCAGGGTCAGTACAATGCCCCACGGTAAGAATATACACACTTGGAGATAATTTAATCCAAAATCTGTGAAGCAGACAACCCAGATAGGTTTAAACGTGGTCTTGGGAGTTAAACCATAGGAAAGTTCTCAAGCAGACCCAAGATTGTATACAGATATTGTTGAGGTCATTAGCAGTCACCACCGTCCATGGGCTTGCACACAGGAGTGGATGAGTGGAGGAAGTGGAATTGAGGATGAGGGAGGGCTATAGGCCCAGCATATCCTGAAATACTAGCTGTACAAATGAAAATCTAAGCATTTCCCTTGTACTGAGTGTATTTTGCCTACAAGTACAAATTTTAAATTTCACATTTTTTAGTTCACAGAAAAAATTGTATTTATTTATAATGTACAACAAGATATTTTGAACTAACATACCACTCGGGGAACATTAAATCTAGCTAATTAACAAATGCATTATCACATATAATTACCGTTTTTATGGTGAGAACAATTAATATGCACTCTGCATTTTTTCACCAGGAAGGACATTTCTTCCACTTGTAGCTTGATCTACTCCCCAGCCTCACCTGGATGTCCCACCTCAAATCACTAATGCAAGCCTGAGCTCTTCCTGTGTGGGGTAGATCAGTCCTGGAACCTACCCTCTCCTGCTTCCTTCCCACTCAGCAGTCTTACTCCATTTTTTCTTTCACCTTCTCCTGTACCTTCACATGCTCCCTTTCCCTCAGCTTCTTCCATTCAGTCGACATATATGCTCAACTCTCTTCCATCTGTGTATTCATTCACTCATTCACTGATATTAGCTGAACACTTACTACCCATCTATAAAAATGGCTCACCCTCACTCTCAACACTGCATGTCTTTATCACTTTGTCACTTTCAGCAGACCTTTTCTTTCTCAATGGGATCAAAGTTAATTGACAAGAACATCTTCAGTGCCCCTCTCTGCATCATCATTTCTCCACATCTGCCTTTCTTCTTGACTCTTCATCTTGGTATCTAGTCTTTTATCAGTTAAGATGTTATAAGTCTCTCGATGAAGAAATTACTACCTCATGTAAGGAAATGCAGTGACAGCACAGGCTTCAGAAATGGTATGATCAGGACTATGGTTACTTTTCTATGAGATTCTCTTAGTGATTTAAAAAGCCCCATGCAAGGCAGTGGTTGTATTTGGAACCATAAAGAAAAAGAGGAGATGGAATAATATCAAGGAGCAATATGCAGACATCTTCAATTATATTTCTATTTTATTTTTTAAAGCTGAATTGTAGGTACTTGGGTATATTTTATTCTTAATATATTTTGTGAAAAGAAACATTTTCAAAATGACTTAAATATATTAATAAAATGAATATTCATAACCAAACCCAAATTAAGATCATCTCTGAAGTCCTTGATATTTTCCTCCCATTCACATTTTCCATCTAGACTATCATAGTGAATGATATGAAGTGTGTGGCTACTTGAATTTTATGTAAATGGAATATATATATATACATACATATATACATATATATATATAAATAATTTAAGACTCTTATTCTCTCATGACTTGAGATTTATAAATGCTAATGCATATAGCTACAGTTCATGAATAAGAATTTATTCTCAGTACTAAATTGTGGGAGGCTGTGCACCAGCAAGTCTGCTGAGGCCATTTTCATGAGTCTCTTACTATACTATTGCCATCTTAGGCTCAGAGAGCAAACAATTACACAATGACAAAGGCCACAATTGGCTCCCCTTCAAAACCTCACCTTCAAAACCATACTCTGATTGGCCACTAGAATCCCTCAGATTTACATATCCAGTACCTCATGATTGGTCCACAAAAGCAACCAATCATAACCCACCTTTTAACAACCAGTCACCGCTCACCAACATGTATATAACCACAATCCCTGGCCCATAATAAACGGACGACCCTGAAGAGTTGTAACACTGTGTCATCCCCGAGTTGTAACATTGCACCATTCATCCAGTCTCTCACTCCTTCCCTCAGGAAACCTGTTCGACTGTCCTGCGGGTCGGGACACTAAATAGTATATTATAGTTTCAAATTTACTACATCTGAACCTCGCGGGCAATGCTAAGAAGCCAGTTTCATGAGCCAGCAGGTGGCGTGGTAGTAAGGGTGCTGAACTCCACATGGTCAACACCTCAGTTGCAATCCCAGACCTGCAGCTTGACAAATACCCTGGGTATGTGTGTATGCGTGGCCAAAATCCTGAGAGAACGGAGGAGAAGAAATTGTGATGTGGCCATCACCCCTGGGGGATGATTTCTCAGTTTCCCTCTTTTTTGTCTCTGTCTCTCTCTGGCAAGCACATGAGCCCTATGGCAAAAATCAAGAAAAAAAAAAGTCACCTTTATACCAGTGAAGTGGGGAACTTTTGGGAATATCTAGATAACTTTGCAGAGCTCATGAAGAGTTTGAAAATCTGACAAGTTGATGAAGTTTGAGTTTATAGAAAGTGTACTAGTGTTCTATGCCGCATAATAGTCTTCTACAAACTTAGTGACTAAAACAATGCATAGTTATTATCTCACATTTTCTGTGGATAAGGAATCTGGGCACAGCTTGCCTAAGTTGTCTGTTTAGGCTTTCACATGGCTGCATCAACAACTTCGCCAGGGCTAAGTTCTTCTCTGGACAGAGAAAGCATCTTCTTTCAACTCACTCAGATTGTTAGAAAAATTCACTTATGATGGAAGGATTCATAATGGTTATTTATGCTCAAGACAGCAACAGAGAGAGCTACTCTGGAGCAAGCTAGCTACCAAGGAGTAATTTTTCTTTTAAGATTTTATACATATTTTGCTAGATTTACATCTAAATGTTTAATTGGGGGGATGCAAATGGTGTTTTTAATTTTAAATTATATATGTTTACTTCCAATGTATGGAAAGTGATATATATATATTTTTTTTTCTCTCATACAAAACTTTATATACATTATACACACACACACACACACACACACACACACACATATATATATGCCTTTTCTCCCTGCAAACCTGCAATAATTTATAATATAATAAAAGGAGTTTCTTTTTTTAAATAATTATTTATTTATTCATTAATTTATTTTAATTTGACCAGAGAGAGAGACAGAGAAAGAGAGAGAGAGAAGGCAAGTCACCAGGTCTGGGACTCGAACCACGGTAGGCCATGTGGGAATGTCCAGCACCTTAACCACCACGCCACCAGCTGGTCCAAAAGGAGTTTCTTGTGAATTGTTCTGAAATTTTTACATAGACGATTATGTTATCAGCAAACAATAGTTTTATTTCTTCCTTCCCAATCTATATACTTTTCATTTCCTTTTCTTATTTTATTACAGTAGTTAGGATTTCCATTTTAGTGTAGAAAAGCAGTGGCAAGAGGAAAAATCCTCACCTTGTTCCTGATCTTTGTGAGAAAACTTTGAGTTTCTCACCATTAAGTGCATCATGAGCTGTAGATTTTTTTAAATAGATTTTTGCCATAGGGCATGTGCTCTCACTAGAGAGAATGAAAGAAAGCGAGAAATCACTCCCCAGTGGGGATAGCCACCCTGCAATCCCTTCTCTTCCATTCTCCTCTTGGGATATATTGGGCACGCACGCACAAACACACACACACACACACACATATACCCAGCATGAGTTTTAAGTTGCCAGGTCTGAGACTGGAAACACAGTCGACTACATGGGAGTCCAGTGACATAACGATTCCTCCATCTGCTACTCCCAAATTTTTGTAGATATCCTTTATCAAGTTAAGAAAATTCCTCTCTCTCTTTTCATAGTTTACTGACAATTTTTATGATGAGTAGGTGCCGGATTTTGTCAATTTTTTTTTCTACATCTATTAACATAATCATGAGAGTTTTCTTCTTTAGCCTGTTGATATGATGGATTACATTAATTGAATTTAGGATGTTGAGCCAGCCTTACATGGTTGGGATAAATCCTATGTGGTTGTGGTGAGTGATAGTTTTATACATTGTTGATATACTAATTTTTAAAGTTTTGTGGTATTTTTATGATATATGGTATGGTCCATCTGCATAAGTATTCTTCATGTGCATGGGTACAGTGTTCTATATATGATGATTAAAATAATCTTGTTAGTTTTATTCTTCAAATTTTCTGTATCTTACACATTTCTGTTTGATTACTCTTCTGGAGAGAGGTATGATGGTGATGTTTTATGGACTAAGGCTGATAAGGAATCAGGAGGACTGAGGAAAGAGCTCTCGTCCTGGTGTTTATATACTCTGAAGAAATCCACATGAGTAAGGACAATGCCCTCACCCTGCCTATGCTCAACTGGTGCACAGCACATCCCACTTACTAGTTGGTGTGCTGGAGGATCCCAGTGCAACTACACCTTACATCTAATTTTCTTCCTTGTACCTTTGTTTCAAGAAATCGCTCGTATAATATTGCTGGCACACTGCAACATTTAACTTGTTTTGTTTCACTGCCATGTTTTGACTTTGTCCTGCTGTTTTCTTCTCTTAGACCATCTTTCCCCATACACATATTAAAGCCTTCCATAGATCTTTTCTGGTGGAACTATTGAGAGCATTCAAGAGCAGAAAAAGAAGGTTCCTGCTGTGGCAGAAACCGAGAAAGAGTGAAGGAATTTTGTGAAGCCAGAGATCAAGCACTCGAGAAAGAAGTTTGGTCAAAAGACTTGCTTTGAAAGGCATGGAGGAAGTTTATCTATGAAAAAGCTAAGCACTATCATAAGGAACTTAGGCTGGAGTACAGAACTGAGATTCGCATGGCCAGGATGGCAAGAAAAGCTGGCAACTTCTATGTACCTGCAGAACCCAAACTAGCATTTGTCATCAGGATCAGAGGTATCAATGGAGTGAGCCCAAAGGTTCAAAAGATGTTGCAGCTTCTTTGTCTTCACCAGACCTTCAATGGCACCTTTGTTAAGCTCAGCAAGGCTTCAGTTAACATGTCGAGAATTGCAAAACCATTTATTACATGAAGGCACCTGAACCTGAAGTCAGTAAATGAACTAATCTATAAGCATGGTTATGACAAAATGAATAAGAAGCAAAGTGCTTTGGCAGATAACTCTTTGATTGCTCACTCTTGGTAAATCTGGCATCATCTGCATAGAGAATCTGATTCATGAAATCTCTATTGTTAGAAATGCTTCAAAGAGGCAAATAACTTCTTGTGGCCCTTTAAATTATTTTCTCCACAAGGTGGAATGAAGAAAAAGACCACCTATTTTGTAGAAGGTGGAGATGCAGGCAACAGAGAAAACCAGATCAACAGACTTATTAGAAGGATGAACTAAGGTATCCACCACGATTATTTTTTTAATCTGGTCAGTAAATAAACAGTGACTGGTTTCAGACTGAAAAAAAAAGAAATAAAAGAAAAAAAAAAAAAAACCTTTCATGAGCCCTCTCAGATTCCTCCTTTCTCTGAACATTACTATATTTCTCAATTGTGAATTATTCTATGTTTGCATTGCACAACACTTTTCATGTATGTGTGTGTGTGTGTGTGTGTGTGTGTATATATATATATATATATATATATATATATATATATATATATATATATGCTGGATTACAAAGGTCCTTAATGTCTGGCATCTTGGTTATTTTCATAATCTCAACACTACTTACCAAGGACTAGATATATAAATACTAAAAGAATATGCAAATTTCTGTATTCAAATGCAGAAACTTTTATGGCTATAACTTCACTAATTAAAAATCATTTTGAATGTGTCTGTCTGCCTGAACATCACAAATGTTCTGGGTTAGAGCAAACTAATTTTAGGATATGAATAGACTTCCATAAATACTACCAACATTTTTATACTAATTGTTATGTAATTCAAGACCCAGATGTTCCAGAGTTGTTGTACTAAAACAACTTGAATCAATTTGGCAGCTCAATTCACACCCGTGGCAGGCTTTGTGATGAGTCAAATCACATATCCTTTTTGGTTGGATTTGTCCCCATTTTCTTTTTTTTTCTTTCTTTTTTTTTTTTTTTTTTTTTTTTTTTTTTTTTTTTTTTTTTTTTTGAGAGGCTTTTGCTATAGGGCGCGTGTGCTTGCCAGAGAGACAGAAAGCGAGAAATCGCACCCCCCCGTGACTTTAAGCCACCAGGTCCAGGGTCTCGAACTGCGGTCAACTACATGGGAGTCCAGTGATATAGCTACTATGTTCCGAATTTGTCCCCATTTTCTCCAGCATAGTAACTTGAACTTGGTAAAGGTAGAGAAATGAAGAGAGGTTCAATGCAAGAGTCAAGGAAACAATAAGCTATTGATCATTTTAGACGCTTCAGTCAAATTTTTCTTCTAGAAGACTTTTTAGAATGTTGAACCCGTCTTCCATACCTGGAATAGATCCCAGTTGGTCATGGTTGAATAATTCTTTTTATATATTGTTGACATACTAATTTTTAAAAAATTACTAATATATCCTTTATGAGTCATAATATGGTCCATCTCTCAGACCTTTCATCGTGTTAGGCTCAGTGGTTCATAGATAGAACTTCTCTAGGCTTCAATTTCCTCATCTGAAGGTGGCTTTAATAATAGGACATCCTTAATAGTGTTGATATGAGTGTTAAGAAAGTCCACATATTCATCGCTTCTTGAGCAAAGTCTTTCAGGTGGAGATATCAACTACTCCTACCATTAATATTGCCCTTGGAGAGCTGAATGCAAGGACCTCTCATGTGCATGATGAATCTGTGTCATTTTCCAATAAAGCAATGAAGAAATTTGTACTTAAATAAATATGTACAGTAACTCCAGAATAACCTGGCTTAAGATTCTTACCAACTTTGAATGTTACAGAGCGGAGAGAGTGAGGAGGCTGCGTCTGGCTCCCGCTCTCACAGCCATTGCAGTACATTGAGCTCCATAGAGACAGCGCCAGGGCAAGTGAGAGCCGGACGGGCACTGGGCGACTCTGTGCCTCGCGGAGGAAAGATAACTAAACATGGGCAAAGGAGATCCTAAGAAGCCAAGAGGCAAAATGTCATCATAGGCATTGTTTGTGCAAACTTGCCAGGAGGAGCTCAAGAAGAAGCATCCAGATGCTTCAGTCAAGTTCTCAGAGTTTTCTAAGAAGTGCTCAGAGAGGTGGAAGACCATGTCTGCTAAAGAGAAAGGAAAGTGTGAAGATATGGCAAAGGCAGACAAGGCCCGTTATGAACGAGAAATGAAAACCGATATCCCTCCTAAAGGGGAAACAAAAGAAGTTCAAGGAGCCCAATGCACCCAAGAAGCCTCCTTCAGCCTTTTTCTTGTTCTGTTCTGAGTATTGCCCAAAAATCAAAGGAGAACATCCTGGCCTATCCATTGGTGATGTTGCAAAGAAACTGGGAGCGATGTGGAGTAACACTGCTGCAGATGGTACACAGCCTTATGAAAAGAAGGCTGCTAAGCTGAAGGAAAAATACGAAAAGGATATTGCTGCATACCGAGCTAAAGGAAAGCCTGATGCAGCAAAAAAGGGAATTGTCAAGGCTGAAAAGAGCAAGAAAAAGAAGGAGGAGGAGGAAGACGAGGAAGATGAAGAAGATGAGGAAGAAGAGGAAGATGAAGAGGATGAAGATGAAGAAGAAGAAGATGATGATGATGAATAAGTTGGTTCTAGCACAGTTTTTTTTTTCCGTGTCTATAAAGCATTTAACCCCCCTGTACACAACTCACTCCTTTTAAAGAAAAAAATCGAAATGTAAGGCTGTGTAAGATTTGTTTTTAAACTGTACAGTGTCTTTTTTTGTATAGTTAACACACTACCGAATGTGTCTTTAGATAGCCCTGTCCTGGTGGTATTTTCAATAGCCACTAACCTTGCCTGGTACAGTATGGGGGTTGTAAATTGGCATGGAAATTTAAAGCAGGTTCTTGTTGGTGCACAGCACAAATTAGTTATATATGGGGATGGTAGTTTTTTCATCTTCAGTTGTCTCTGATGCAGCTTATACGAAACAATTGTTCTGTTAACTGAGTATCACTCTGTAATTGCAAAAAAAAAAGCTGCAGCTGTTTTGTTGACATTCTGAATGCTTCTAAGTAAAAGTAATTTGTTTATTTAAAAAAAAAGATTCTTAACAACTTTAATGGTGACTTTCGTTGGCAAAGTAGTTTTTTAAAAAATGGTCCTGTGGCTCTGGAAATAGGGTAAGGCACAATTCTCAGTCAAATGCCAGCCTCTATCTCCCAGTTAGCAATGTTAAATGTTCTGAGATTGTACTTCAGGAATTCTTTATTTTTCAAATGTTTTATTGTTTTTCTTTATTTTATAAGCAAGTGCATTCTATTTAAGATTCTAATTTAATGTCACTTCTCAGAATCTTCACCATCCATATGTGCATTTTGAATCTGACATATATTTTAAGTCTGCAAATGGTTTTGATTTTCCATGTCAAGATGCTATTTTAATACTTGGATTCTAAATGAACATTGGGTCAGATTTTGCCAGATGAATAAACTCTTTCAAGAATAACTGGAAATCATGTTTCCCAATGGTTTGAAAAATTAAACACACCTCTAATAACACTTACCTTGAACTCAGGGAGTTGTTGATTTGCCCCATGGGATCTGCTTGATTTTATCACCTGAAAGTCTCTTCTTTAATAATGGCTGAAATGTAGGTTTGCACTCGGATGGTATTTGTGATTATCTCAGTTCACTAAACTGCAAACCTGATTATTCTCCCAATTAAAACAGCAGTGGGTGCCTATTTCTCAGCAAGACACATGGAGGGTCTTGAATGACCAAGATTTCATTTCTTTCTCAGAATATTTTATACGATTCAGTAATCAGTAAAATTGGTTCCTCTACAATAGGCCTGCTCTGTCATTAGTGAAAATTAGCAAAGTTCTATCGCCTTAAAAAAAAAAAAAGTAAAGTGGTCTATTACTGTGAATGAACTTGCTTTTGTATGTGTGTGTGACGACTTCTTTTAATTTTAAGGAGGGCTTTCATGCTTTTGTGTTGTGAATTAAATCACCATTTCATGAGGTTTAGCCTTGTCCAGGGAGGAAGAAAATCAATCTTTCATTAAATCTGTGAGACCAAAAATTATGCTTATGGAAAGGGCTATAGACCTGGAAGATCCAGGAGCGTGTTGTTAAGTCAGGCAAGCAGGGAAGCATTACCTCCTCATTCAATGTCTATGCTCTACAAAAGGTATATTAATATTTTTTCAAGGAAGCACTGTATATTTTTTTAAAAAGTTTTAAACTAGTACACTGACATCAATACTCCTTAGGTGGCTTGTTAGCTTGTGGGTTTGTATATGTTTGGTTAAATTTCACATGCTCTGAAATAGAACACACGCAACCTGGCCTGGTTAAATAACATAACTAGAGGATTGTTACTACAAAACTCCTTCATCAGCATTGCTAGCTGTTTTTCCTAGAGAATTTGAACTTTTAATGCCAAGTTCTCTACATGGTATGTATGAGTGTGTGTGTGTGTGTGTGCATGTATAAGGATATGTTGGGGTTAGAGATGAAGATAAAGAGGAAGATATCAAACCAAACTGAGATGACAGATAATGTCAGTACAGTTGACAAGAGCCCACAATCTTGAATCATTTTTGTCCCAGCTTTGTCTCTTACTTGCTGTGTCACCTTGGGCAAGTTCACCAGCTGAAATTTGACTTTTTATCTGTAAATGGATGTAATATTGCATTCATGGGGTAGTAGGGAGGATTCTGGATAATGTATATGTTTGTTATATAATAAATGTATCATTCTCCTCTCGGAATTTTGGGCACCTACGCTCATGCGCCTGTCATGATCTTGAAGTCACCGGGTCCAGGACTTCAACCAAAGTCCACTATGTGGAAGTCCAACAATGTAATCATTATGCCCTCTGCTGGTCTCCAAAATTATTGAGTTTATTCATAATTCTGAAATTTGGCCATTTAGATTGAGCTCAGCTTGGAGATTCTCATCTTGGCTGGATTCCCTCTGCAGTTCTGCTTCTACAGTTGCTGGGATGTTTTGGCTCTTCTCCTTGTACTTTCTCATGCTTCACTGGTGAGTGCACACTCTGTTTTGAAGGGAGGCAGGACTCTAAGAGCAGAAAGGTAGGAGTACTCTTAAGAGTCAAATCCATAACTTGCACGACATTAGTTCTGCCATGTTCTATTGGCCAAGTAAATCACAAGGAAAGCCTAAATTCAAGTAAAAGAAAAATAGATTCTACCTGTTAAAGAAAGCATATGCAAAGTCACATTGCAAAGGACATAAATAGAAAAGTCCATAGTTGGGGACCTTTTATAGTAATTGCCAATATGATCATCTTCATCATTATCATTATCATCATTAGGACAAGAACTCTTCCATCTCTCACAATTTGAGTTTGAAAATGTCTTTGATTGTCCATACTAAGAGTCATCCTTCACCTTCAGCTACATTATTAGCTGGTAGATTCCCTAGTGTTTCCGACTGTGAGAGAATCTGATTGTCCCTGCCTATGTTTCTGTATCAGACTGTAGGCGGTTAGCTAGCCAGTCTGGGGCTATTTTGCCTTGGGTCAGATGTTCATTTTTTATTCAACCAGTTGTGGCTGGGTGAGGATGAGTGATTCCCCTTTGTGTGCATGGAGCAGGTATTGAAATTTGATCTCAGTACTCTTCTAAATAATATTGGTCTAGGATAAGAAAAGAGAGAGTGAGGATGCAGATGGTAAATGCAATTACCTTTTTATGAAGATATAGGTAAGAATTAGAGACAGAAAGAGTGTTTCTGAACTTTCAGCTGGAGACTGGGGGTCCCAGCTTGGGGGAACTGTAGAAATAAGTCAAGAAAATAAAGAAGACAGGGCCAGCCCATGGCTTGGTGATTAAGGTAACTGGGTCCTACATGACCAACCATGTTGTTCTAGTCCCAGACTCAGTAGCTTGATAAACACAATAGGCATGTGTGCGTGCATGTCCCAACACCCTAAAGGAAGGCAGGGTAAAGGAGGAAGGACTGCAGCATGATCATTCCCCATGAGAAGTGCCTTTTTATTTTTCTTCTCTTTTTTCTCCTGTGTTTCTCTGGCAAACACATGCACGTTCTAAAAATTTTTTAAAAGTGTATAATACTAGTAAGTACAGCTCTGATAACAAAACATTCAGCCGATAGTTATGGAACTTCCACCTATACAAAAGACTCCTTGTGGGACCAGCAGGTGGTGTGGTGGTTAAGGTGCTGGATACTCCCACATGGCCGACCACGGTTCAAGTCCTAGACCTGGTGGCTTTCTTTCTCCCTTTCCTTCTCTCTCTCTCTTCTGTGTGTATGTGTCTCTCTCTCTCTGGTCAAATTAAACTAAATGAATGAATAAAATGAATGAATAAATAAAATGAAATAAATAATAATTAAGAAAAAGACTCCTTAGTGAGATTATTTGTATTCAGAATTATCTAACACCATTCAACATTTATATTACATTAAGTAATAAGTATTTGTTATTATTTATAAAGGCAACATTTATTAGATGTTACTGTGTGCACAGCACTAAGATAACTCCTTAACATGTCATTCTTATTGAGACCTCTCAACAACTCCAGGAGTCATATCCAGATACCAAGCAATCTGAACAGATGCCAATTAGAAAACACTGGTCATACAAAAGCACATGGACTCCACATCAGCTCTAGCTGGAACTTTCATTATTATCTTCAGTAGTAAATGAAGAAACTAGGACATTGAGGGAAAGACATCTGCTAGCAAACCATGGGAGTGGGCATTTGAAGTCAGACTGTCTGGCTCCAGCTCTCACATCCTTACCTCCAGCCATACAGTCCAATGAGTCCCACTTGTTCCTGAAGTAACCAGAGCCAAAGTGATGGCACACCCACCAGGCACAATAGTACTTGGACTAGGTAGAGGCCCACAGCGAGAGTCTTTATTTTAGGCCAGAGAAACTGTTTCCATGTCCCAGAATAATAGGAATGCCTATTTAAGATTCATTTCAGGGATGACTCCATGGCACACAGTGCCCAAGATCTAATGGGCTGAATGGGATTGCTGTGTGCCCAGACCCTGTGGTGGGTGTTTGGTTCTCTCTCTCTTTCTCTCTCACAGTCTCACATGCATGCACACCCTCATGAATAAAGAAAAATATATTCTCTCCAGCACCACACTTTTTTTATGACATTTCCTAAGTGTCCCCATCCTGAATCACACATGGAATTGGAGTCACATCTTCTTTGGTACCAGGAACATGTTACATTGCATTGAAATGATGTACATGTACATTTTTCCAAGAAGATGATGAGCTCCTAGAAGTCAGGGACTGTGGCTTTTTTGATTCTGTATCTCAAGAATATAATATAACATTTAAAACTGTAGGTACCTTTCACATGTTGCTAAATGGATAAATGAATGAATAGCTGATGGAGCAAATTGCTCATGGCAGAATGCAATATGTTTACATCCCTCAATCACTAGAAAGACAGAGAAAGGCACTGTGAAAGAAATACAAATATCTGATAAGATTCCTAGTATCCTATATTTTTAGAAAAAGAGGGCATACTTATTGATGAAGCTTATAAAACTTATTTGGGTCTTAAAAATAAACAATGGTGTTGTATTAAAATCTGTGAAAAACACAGTTGTTTTGTTTTTTAAATAGGTTATTATTTTATTGCTGGAAAGTTATTTTATTCATTTTTTCTTCCTGAGTCCTCTTTCTCCTGTTTCTGATTCCCCTTTCTCCCACCCCATAACAGCATGCTGCACTAAGATGCCACTTCATTTATTTAGATTCCATTTTAGTGGATTAGTCATTTACCTAATGGAGCTGGCATCTCTTGTTCGAAAAGCAAAAATATTGAAAGGTAAATACAACTGAACAGATCAAGTAACCACATCCGGTGGCTGCACCTGCCATTCGGACCACTCTCCATGGGCAATTTGAAAAATATCTGGCAAATTTCTCTATTTACCTTCTGAAGGTAGAGTAGAAAGAGCACTGCTACATGAGTTAGGAAATCTGGGTAGCAGCCAGAGCTTTGATCTTAAGAGAAGTGTGACCATGGCTGGTCACTTTCCTCTCTAGGTATCATTTTCCTGGCCTTTAAAATAAGAGGATTGGACCAAATTATACCTAAAGGTCTTTTCAATCTTAAAATTTTACATTTATTCATTTAATGATTATTCACTCAAGATCCAATCTGAGGAAGGAACTCTGCAAGGCATTGTGGGGGATATAGCAGACATGGTTTCTGTTCTCTTGTGCCTTAAAACTGACAAGAGAGGGGTCAGGTGATGGTACAATGATAATACAGTTGGACCTTCATGGGAGAGATCTTAGGTTCATGTCCTGGGACCTCCCTGAGCATGCCAGGGACAAACATTTGTACCCACGATTTGTGCCCCAGTTGAGACTGGGGATGGAGTGCCCCTTGAAGATCCTCTCAAAGTCCTCTCTCTCCCAAACAAAGAAGTAGATCAACTTTTAAAATAATGATAAGCGACCAGCAGTTAGCATAATGGCTATGTCGCTGGACTCCCAAGTAGTTGACCGCGGTTCAAGTCCTGGACTCGGAGGCTTAAACTCACACTGGGCACGTGTGCATGCATGCCCAAGATCCCGAGAGGAGAATGGAGGAGACTATTACCCCTGGGGTGGGGATGGCTTCTTGCTTTCTGTCTGTCTGTCTCTCTCTGTCTCTCTGGCAAGCGCATTCGCCCTATAGCAAAAACCTCTCCAAAATAATAATAATAATAATAATAATAATAATAATAATGACATAAATAATTCACAGAAGAATTTGCATAGGTTAGGCTTGGCTATTCCCTCTGGGGGGTGACTTCTTGCTTTCTGTCTCTCTGTCTCTCTCTGTCGAGCGCATTCGCCCTATAGCAAAAACCTCTCCAAAAAAAAATAATAATAATGACAAAAATAATTCACAGAAGAATTTGCATAGGTTAGGCTTCCTTTTGCTTTAAGGCTATTTAGAGTATGTTACAAATATATATCCTTACAAACAATGGCCTTTCATTATTAAGACCTACAGCTTTAGTACCTATACACTTATTTAATTAAGCACTTGCTTAATCTTAAGTAATTTGGAAAACCCTACCAACTATACTAATAATGAAAACTCTAATGAAGAGAGCATTTCCCATGGTGGATGCACTGTTTTCTTTCTCCTCCATTTGGCTCATGGAGTTCAACTACTATTCGAAGTCTCACAGCACACAGAATAACACAGATATTCCAGTCTCTTGCCTTTAATAACCCAACAGAGAATTAATTATTGCCCTTCTATTCATGAGCTTTCCAAATTGAGCACCAAAATCAGACTCTGAGGCCCACCTGTTCTAAGATCAGACAAGCTAAGAACACTCCAGATTGCCCTTGTACTGGGCTTTAATTTATTCTCTTCCAGTGGTGGTATGAACTTTCCTCAGACTTCAATTTTAAGACAGAAACTCCTGGAGAAAGAGCTAGGTTGTGTTTCCTACACTGATAGAACCATTGAAATCTCTCTTTGTTTAAAAAAATAATAGTAGTCTGCATAGAAAAGTTCATTAGTCTGTGAAATATTATTTTTAAAATATTGTCATACTTCAGTCTGTCTAAAAATGTTTGTGACAGTTACCAAATTATTTCTTTTTTATTCTAAAAAATATTTTGAAGGTAATTAAACACCAAAATTCTAATTTCTGAGAATTCATTTTATCCCACCAAGCATCTGTAATAAAACCAGCATCAGCTGTGTACTCACAAGATATTGCCACTACCATTTGGGATATAAATACACGGCAATCAAGATGAGTTAGGTGATTAAGCATCTTTATTAAGAAAGGAAAAATAGGGACCAGCAGTTGGTGTAATGGCTGTGTCGCTGGACTCCCATGTAGTCAACCACGGTTCGCGTCCCGGACCCAGTGGCTTAAACTCACGCCAGGCGCGTGTGCGTGTGTGCCCAAAATCCCAAGAGGAGAATGGAGGAGAGGGGATTGTGGCATGGCCATGCCCCCTGGGGGGGGGTGATTTCTCACTTTCTGTCTCTCTGACTCTCTGTCTGGCGAGCACACGCACCCTATAGCAAAAAAAAAAAAAAAAAAAAAAACCTCTTCAAAAAAAGGAAAAATAGTATTTTAGTAGTTACTTTAGAAACATATAGAGAGATCCAAATTTACACAAAAAGTTTTTGATTCACTTTACAAAGATTCACAATAAAATTGTATTTAATATTGAGCCTCCCTAATATACTAAAAGAGAACATATTAATACAAATTCTACTTAAATCCAATTTTGATGGCACTTTTCTGTTATAAAAATTATCATCTCCAGGATTATTTTCATGCCTATTACTCTTTGGTTGTTTTGTTTTGTTTTGGTTTGTTTTTTTTGGAGAGGTTTTTGCTATAGGGCGTGTGCACTCACCAGTAGAGACAGAGAGAGGTAGAGACAGAAAGCGAGAAATCACCCCCCAGGTGGGTTGGACATGCTGCAATCCCTTCTCCTCCATTCTCCTCTCAGGATCTTGGGCACACACGCACACACACCCGGCGTGAGTTTAAGCCACCAGGTCCGGGACTCGAACGGTGGTCACTAAATGAGAGTCCAGCGACATAGCCATTATGCCAACTGCTGGTCTCAATGACTATTACTCTTATGCTATTACCTGTTATTTGCTGTTATATAATCATAATCAAACTCATTGGATTTCTATGAGATATCATTGAATATCCGAATGCTATGAAGTCTTCCTACATAATATATTTGAAATTAAGCAAAAATGTGAAACTGAAATACAGAGAAAGACAATTGAAAAATATCTCCATGCTATATATGCCCTAGTCTTTACAAAAATATTCCCAATGTTCCCTACCATAATCATTAAAATAATTTCAATCAGATAGTCAAGAAACACTACCCTGTTCTGTGTCTGACCATTTGCATTTTTAAGTCTTCTTGAGGCATACTAATATTATAATTACACATTGAATGGTTTATTATGCTCTTCTCATAAGTAGAAAATGCTTTTCATTTGTCAGTACTCTATTCACAATAAACTTAATTGTACTGTTAATTAGTCACTAAATTTAATTTTATGAAATGCTTAGGTTTGTCTCTTTTTCTCCACTATAGAGAGCAAATCATTTGTGCTTTGTTAGAAAATGGTAAACTTCGTAAAAACATTGAAAATAGATATGTACTTTTTTTTTTTTTTTTTGGAGAGGTTTTTGCCATAGGGCGGGTGCGCTTGCCAGACAGACAGAGAGAGACAGAGAGACAGAAAGCGAGAAATCACCCCCCAGGAGGGATGGCCACGCCGCAATCCCTTCTCCTCCATTCTCCTCTCAGGATCTTGGGCATGCAAGCACATGCGCCCGGCGTGAATTTTAAGCCACCGGGTCTGGGACTCGAACCGCGGTCGACTACATGGGAGTCCAGCAACATAGCCATTATGCTAACTGCTGGTCCCAAAAATAGATATGAACACTGGAGACAGCGTGGAAGGAGCAGTGGGAGAGAGGAAGAGTGCAGGGAAGGAAATAAGACAGAAAAATAGAGAAGGAAGATGTTTGTAGGACACAGAAATGGTTTATTACCTGTTAATGATAATGTGTATAGTATTCTCAACTGGAATGGTCCGAGGTGTATTTCATGTTGGGTAAATTCACTCTACAAGCTAAATGATGTATAGCAACTGAATGTATAATAATAATAATAATAAATAGAAATTTTAAATAAATAAAAAATAATTTTTAAAAAAGAAAGAAAATGGCCAACTTCAGTTCAAGTCCTGGCCTGGTGGTCTGCTCTCTTTCTCTCTCTCTCTCTCTCTCTCTCTCTCTCTCTCTGGTGAGTACCTGTGCCAATAGCAAATTTAATGTTGATGCTTAGACATGGGTGGTTTTGCTATTTTCTCCATGTACTCTATGTGCTACTAGAATTTTCTCCATATTCAGCCTAAGCCCGTGAAGACCTATTCTGACAATTATCTGTCAATTCTAAGTATATCTCTTCACCTAAACAATGTCCATCATTCTTTGAAAAAAGGAAAATAGAGGTGAAAAATCTCTAAATTTATGTCAAAGTAGAATTCTGATAAACAATGATACTATGGACAGATGAAATGATAATATAAATATTTACATATTAAATATCCCTTCTTTGTTATCTTGACTCCAAGGCCATGGGTCTAATTTAATTTTTACTTGGATGCAATGTACTTTTACTTTCCTTTCCAGCTTTGCTCCCCACCACCTTCCATGTCATTAATGCTTCTCCATTGCCTTGTAGAAATCTAACCACTGTGTAATGGATAAGCTATCTTTAAACAAATATTTCTGCTAAAATAACCAAAGAGGACTCCAGAATACATGAATATCTCTGTAGGTCTTTAGTTGAGGTGATTTTAGAAGCAAATATGTTGGTTCATCTTTAGGAGAACATATTTAATGGTAAAGGTGTTAATAGAAGCAAAAGGGAAAAGGGGGTTATATTGTCTTATTTTCACTAAGCACCAGGGACAAATGTAACTAATAAATGTCTAAAATGAATAGACTTGTTTAAGTAATCTCAGACGATTGATAATAAGAATGTACTTTTCAAAACTTGAACTGTACTTCAACAGTATGGGAAGTATCCACTGGTATTATCTTGAGATAAGAAAAATCAACTGGAAACAGGAGTTGAAAAACTTACCTAATAAAGAAAGATAAAGTCAAACTTCAGCAGCAACTATTTGCTAACAACCTTAGGTAAGGTTACTAAACTTGCTGAGCTCCGTTTTTCTTACCCATATGAGGAGTCTTCAAAAAGTTCATAAAAATGCATATTATGAAAAAATTATGCATGGATTTCAATTCTTTTGCACCAAAATGAATATGTGTGTATACACGTGTGTATTTATATGTACATGTATATATGTATATATAATTTATCTTTTAGTGTTTTCTTTTTCCCATACAATGTATTTGCTAACCAAAAACAGAAAAAGAGAGACGGAAAGTGAGAAATTACCCACCAGGGAGTATGGGCATGCTGCAGCCCCTTCTCCTGCATTCTCCTCTTGGGATTTAGGCACGCATACCCACACACTTCTGATGTGTTTTTCAAGCCACTAGGTCCAAGACTGGAACCTCAGAGTCCACTATGTAGGTGTAATCCACCAGGGCCTTAATCACCATGCCACCTGCTGGCCCAATAAACTTATATTTTAATTTTAGTATTTTAAAGATTTCATACAATATTAAGAATACTTGAGGAACATTATTGCTTCACAGAAAAAGTACAAGCTATGGGGTTGGAAAGTTGTATGATTGAATTCCACTTGTCTAAAATACTTTTAATAGCTGAGCAATCAGAGGCAAGTCAATTCACCTTTCTGAGCTGCACATTTTTTATATGAAAAAGTGAAGATAATTTCTAACAGATAAAATTGTCAGACATGAACAAAATGCCTAGTTGAATGCCAGGAGCACTGTAAGCAATATTTAATTGACCTTGATTATTATTTCTCACAAAATTGAAAAGTACTGCAAAGATTAGTAATGACAAGAGCCAAATACTGGACTTAGAAATTTGTAATTTGTTCCATAAATATTTACTGAGCTTTGATGCGTATAAACAATTATAAAAAATAAATTAATTAATATATATAAAACAAATATATAAGACATTACTTGGCCCTAAATCAGATTCAATTTAGGTAAGTTGTGGGACACATTTACATTTAAGTATTGGACCAGACAGTATGTTGGTTACCATGTACCTAATACCTGACCAAACCAAGTGCTTTAAGGCATAAAAAAAGTATTTCCAGCCAGAGTGATACAAAGACTAGAAGAAAGAGGTGGACTGTGAACTGGATGTTTAAGGACTTGGACAGGCCAAAATATGAGTGAAGGACTTCAAGGTGGAACAGATGTGAATCAGTCAATAAGGAAGGCAAAAATAATAGATAGAGCTCACCTAATTTGATCCTATTTTTGACAGAACAAGTAACTAGTCAACAGTAATTACATTATTAACCAATTACTATGAGTCATCTTAAAGTTGCCAATTTGGTTCTAGCTTACAGATTAACTCATAGTAAAATGAAATAAACTAACTTTTAAAGGCAAGCACATTTGAGCACACTGTGTAATTCCAAGAAATGCAATCTTAAAAAAATCTGTAGTAGAAAGGTGCCATGGGATTGAGAATATCAACTCTCTTATAGCCAATGAAATTAGTTTGTAAATTTCTTTTAAGAGGACTTAACTGGAAATCAAAGTGACTTTCACTGAAGGAAGTTTTGATAGGTAAACATTTGCCATACATTAATTTACCTGTTCAGCAATTAATTCTATTTTAAGAGAGCTGAATTTAAAGGATTTGGAAGAATACCAGAATTTATTCAAATGATCTTACGCCATATGACTCTGTACCATATGTGATCAAACTTAATTAAACTGGTTAAAAAAAAATGTCACTGTTTACCTACAATGTAGATATAACCCTTGGAACCTAAACATTCCAAATATTGGAAATGAAGTCATAAAAGTAGTTCAACCGTGCAAAGATTTAATATCTTTCTAAAGACATAGACCTGAGAGAAAGGGATTATCTGTTCATATGGTCAGAGTAAACAATCCATTTTGGGGCCCAACAGATGGAGGCTTTGAATGTGAGGAAGAGAAAGCAGAGAAGAATAAAAATGCAGAGCTTAAAATGACCATTTGGACCATGTTTCTAAAACCCTTTTTTTCCTTCTCAGTGTGAGCCTAGAGGTTCATTATGACAGGTATAAGAAAACAAAAAACCCTCTGCGTGTGAAATTTTTCAGTCTGTATTATTTAGTAATTAATAGATATGCTTGATTATTTCAAGATGCATACTTAATTTTGTAAAAACTGACTTAAGTAAGATTATCATATTTTATTTATTTGCAACAATATGTTTCAGCACCTTTCATATTTGATCTTCATAAAACTATGCTTTTCAAGAAACTAAAAATATGTATGATCTTTAAAAAAGAATTGACGATAAAAATCAATATATAGTAAGAAACTTCAAGCCCATGAATTCTTAAGTTGGTCAAATGAAGGCCTCTTTCTCGCTGTAACAAGTACCACTTTCTTAAAAAATAAACTAAAACTACCAATAGCCTCATTATGTTACTGTTTTGAGTTAACATTTAATCTAAATGGTATTGGGAAAGGCACTAGAACTGCATGTCTTGTGGAACAACATTAGACAGCAAAGTGCTTTGCAGTTTCTCACACTGGTTTCTGCTTGAAAAATAGAGCAAAAATAAACCTTTCATTTGTTCTAGACATCGACATTTTCAGCTGCGGTGATAAAATCTGTCCAATAGTTTATTTTATGTCCAAGAAAACTTTCTAAGTTATGAGCATATTTATGAAATCAACTTTTCTTGTACATTTTAGAAAGAAACTATTCATCATTCCATTCAGGGATAAAATGTTTAAATGCTGTGAAATCGAAATAAATAAACAAGAGTAACACTCTGACTCTATAGTTCCTAGGGCTGCTTGTCCTCTCCAAACCTACCTAGTCCTATGTTCCTTTTTAATAAGTTCCCCTCCCTTTAAAGTTCACCTAACCCATTCCCCTCTCTAGGGAACCTTCTCTGATAGTCCCCAGTCCAACCTGGCCAAGCTCTGTATATATTTCTAGCAGCTGAACTTAGCTACATTGGTTAGAAATGCAAAGCTTGTATTAAAATGATCATGTACCCATTACTGAACTGGGTAATACTTAGTTGTGAAGGCAATCAATAGCTCTTACATGCTCAATAGAGAACAGGCATTGTGCTCAGTCTTCGACATGATTATCATTCCAACCTCCCAATGATCCTATCAGTTACGCACTATTCTTATCCCTGTTTTACAGATGAGAAAACTGAGGCTTGAAAGAGATAAGTAATCCCCCCAAGGTGATGTTGCAAGTAATTAGAAGAGAGAGAGAAGGCACTTTGACCCAGGTCTTTTTAAATTTTTTTGAAAGAGAGATTTTTGCTACAGGGCACGTGTGCTCATCAGAGAGACAGAGAAAGAGAGAGAGAGAGAGAGACAGAAAGCAAGAAATCTCCCCCCAGGGAAGATGACCACACCACAGTCCCTTCTCCTCCATTCTCCTCTCAGGATCTTGGGCACACACGCACACGTACTCAGCAGGAGTTTAAGCTAAGGTCCAGGACTCAAACCGCCATCATTTACGTGAAAATCCAACAATGGAACCATTAAGCCATCTGCTGGTCCCAACCCAGGTCTTTATGACTTCAAAATTTATCCTCCTAATCACATTGTGCCTCTTTTCTCCTTAGGGTCTTACTCTATGCTTAAGACCAAAAACTCTTATCAGATATAAATTTGAAAGTTCTATGAATTTTCAAGCAGAAAACTTCATTTTCTCTTGAAAACAATGAATCATTTTTCTTATCAAAGTTTTAGCTACTATGCAAAGAATTGTCAGCATACACCACCATTGTTCATTTACTTCAGTGGAAATCAACATGATTATGTTTAACACTAATATTTCAAACATCATGACCTTACAATAAGTCAATATAAAATATTCAAAATAATTTGATACAAACTCTCTCTAGCAAAGTCTTCAGGGCTAGACAATGAAGATAATCCAGTCAAGGCAATTATTCATCCCGAGGTTTGATGTGAACAAAACATTTTCAATTTAAAAATCAAGGTGTCTTTCTTACACACATACTTTAGAAAGAAAGACACTTTGATTTGTGTGTGTGTGTGTGTGTGTGTGTGCATGTGTGTGTATAAGAAAGTCACAAAGGAAGTGAATTTTCAATTGGTTTGAGGCAACCTGTTTGGAATCCAATAGAAATGGAATAGGATCCTGGTCTGATGCCCTTTAGCTGTAGGACCTTGCACTTAATCTCTTCATTTTAATTTCTCCATCTGTAAGAATAGTTTATCTAAAAGATTAAATGTAACTATATATGTTAAAATGCCTTTAATTTCACAACGTTTGGGACAGCAGTTGATGTATAAAAAGAAAAAAGCTAGTTCCTTTTCTCTCTTTTAACTTTTTACATGTAAGTATTGAACCCCTACTAAAGTTCTAGACATGATTCATGTCCTGGGAGTACAGAGAATAAAGATAGAAGTTAGCGCCCAACATAGTCCATAGTTTAATGGATAAGAATGATTAAAAATAAAAACAGCAACTAAAAATTGATACAGCATGTGCTGCCATGGAAAGGAATACTGAGTGAAGGGAAAGACGGGCTGGATTGGGGGCCTTTGGGAAGGGCTTTTAGAAAGAGATGAGCTTAAGGTGGGTATTAATGGGTCAGGAGATTGCAGTGGGTTTGGGGAGGACAAATCCAGGCCTATGACTTGAGAAGGAGGTCATTTTTTGGTTTTTTTCTTTAGAGAGATTTTTGCTGTAAGGTCCATGAGCTTGCCAGAAAGACCAAAAGCAAGAAATCACTCTCCAGAGGGGATGACCACACAACGATTTCTTCTCCATTGTCCTCTTGGGATTTTGGGCACACACACACACACACAAACGTTCGGTGTGAGTTTTAAGTTGCTGGGTCTAGGACTTGAACCATGGTCAAGTCCACGGGGATAGGGGTCCAGCAGCATAACCGGTCCGCCATCTGTTGGTCCTGAGGATGAGGTTCTTCAGTTATGTTTCCTCATTTTAACCTCACAGCGGCTCTACAATTACAAGTAACTATTCCCACTTTTCAGATAATGAAACAGCAGGACCTGAAGAGCACTTATCATTCTTTATAAATATGAGTACAAGAAAATAAATAGGATGAAACTAATATGCCATGACATAATAAATCATGACTCAAATACATGGCAAAAGATGGTGCTTGACTAAGACCAGCTGGGTCAGAATCTCAACATAAGCAAAGGAAGAAACTATAAACTTTATTATCAATTTGGAGTCACTAGATCTCTGAAGTGACTAGATTTCTAAGTGACCAAAAGTTCTATTGGAAGTTCTTGGAATGGCGAAAAGTTTGTAAACATCTATTTTAATTTTTAAAAGTCTTCCCTTCTCACATTATCCCACCTCTCTATTTTCCCTGGTCCAATTCAATCTAGGAGAGAAGGCAGGCACTCCTAAGAGGCCGCTGAACAAACAGGGACTACCCAGTTTCAGTACAGCCCATATCAAATAAGAGAACAAACTCAAACACACAAGGCTGACAATACCAAGTGATGCAAATCAGTCTATTTCATGTTATCATGCTGAAAGACTAATATTACCCATTCGTTAGGAAACAAAAGCCAGGGTGCATGAGCAAACCAGTCAATCTTAGATTTTCTAACCTTCCAGGAAAGAGTTACATATGTCAACATTGACTCAACAGAGCTAGTTGCTATTCCAAAAGAAGCCATGTTATTCCTAGGATTTTGTTCAAGTTGTATTTAAGTTATGACAATGTTCCCTACAGAACAACAGTTTCTGCAGAGTTAGAATCATGATCTTGACTAATGTAATTAATTATTTCCTTTTCACTTTTAAGGAATCAAACATATCTCTAGGTCTATGTGTTTAGCTTTACAATGAAATCTAATTTATTTGATTCCTTAGAATTTCAGTTAAGACTCTTTTGATTGAGATAAAAATGCAAAAGTGGTTTATCAGCTTAGATAGCTGAGGTAGAACTTGCTTCAGGCATGTCTTAAGGACTCAAATCATGCCATCAGGTTTTCTTGTCTCTTAGTTCTTTCTTCCATGTTAATTCCTTTCATAGGAGTGTAGTTGCAAGATGGCTTTAGCAGTCCTAAACCTTACATTTATTACCTTCACACCCTATAGAAAAGAAGCAAGTCTTTTTCCCAATGGTATTTGCCTGAGTTTCCGAGATACAATGCGCTTAGCAGAGTGTTGAATAGTGCCCTCCTCATTCCTACAGTATATTCTTCTTCTTTTGTTTTTAAATAATCATGTAATTTTATTTATTATTTTTTTAATTTGCTATAGTACACGTGTACTCACCAGAGAGACAGAATATTCAAGCAATTGTCATAACTGCCACTAGAGATTGTTTACTGCTCCCCACTCTACACACAGCGCTGTATGAGATACTCTATTATACTCATCTTCGCAATTTAATGGAATCATATACATTTTCTTAACAGTGGCCACCAGAATACCTTTTTGGTCAAATTTTTTTCCGGAGGGGATATCTTAATAACCAACATGGGATAGAAGTTGGAACCCCAAGGGCTTGGATGTCAGCAGGAACCCAAGGAAATTAGAGAGAGACAGACAAGAAAATGGGGGTGTGTGTGTCTGGGATTTCTCTGAGCTACTTTTATCTGTATCTCAAAGATCAAAGAATCTTTAGCTGATGTTTTATTTATGTGCAGATAAGAAAATTGAAGTTACAGATATTGAGATTACAGTGACGAAGACTAAATACTAGGGTTGGGAGCTGACATGCATTTGTCTGACTCGAGTTTCTATGAGGGGTCTAAGGTTGCATAGGGGGTTTAGTTAGAGGCTCAAGTTATGTCACCAGGTTTTCTTGTCTGTCAGTTCTTCTTTCTTGTACTCTACTCCAGACATATTTGACTCCATATATCCTTTTTTAGCTAGACCTCTTGGAGACCCTTAGGGTGGGGAGAACTCACCTGAGCCACAGAAGAGTTTATGAATCTGTTTCTTTTGTTGAAGCAGAAAAAGCAGGAGGGATAGCCCAGCAAATTTTACTGGCGTGTTCTACTCAGAAAAGTTGAAGAGATTTATAACAGCAATCCCTGGCTTTCCTTGCATTCAGGGCATCCCTGCAGGGAGCTCTCTCTGGAGGCAGTACCAAAAGAATGATGATGCCCAGATGCTGGGGAACAGGAGTGTTTTAGAAATATTTCCAAAATGGTACTGGAAAGGCCATACAGACCTCTGGAAAGCAACAGGCAGTGAGCCTATTGCCTTCATTGGCCAAGACACACCTGTTAACAGATGGCCTAGCGTGAAGAACAGAGAAACCTCAGACTACAGAAACAACGGAAAGTGCTGTGTGCAAAGGGAGCTGCCTCTGGTTTTATTCATGGTTGGGAACTCCCAGGATTTACCACTAAGAGCTCTTTTTGGCTGAATTCACCACTGAACTCAGCAAGCAAAGCATCACAGGCATCTGATGTGTCTACCATCCCCCGTTGTGTGGATCTGGGTACTTGGGAAAATAAATCTCACATAATTATGTACAAACCAACATCAGTTTCTTGTGCTAGATACTTCTACATGTCAGGCACCATACTGAGGCTGCTTAAGACTTATTTAATTCTTAAAGCACATCTACAGGGGCCAACAGGTGGCATAGTGGTTAAGGTGCTGTTCTCCTACTTGGCCAACACAGTTCGAATCCTGAATCTGGCAGCTTGAAAATCATCCCAGGGGCAGGTACATGCATGCCCAAAATCCCAAGAGGAGTATGGAGGAGAAGGGATAGTGGCATGGCATGACCATTCCCCATAGGGAGGTGATTTCTCACTTTCCCTCTCACTGTGTCTGTCTGTCTCTTTCTGGTAAGCACACCCTATAGCAAAAAAAAAAAAAAAAAAAAAAAAAAAAAAAAAAAAGGTAAGCAACATTCTCATACCAGTTCAACAAATGAATAAATGGAGAATGAAAGGAGTAAAAAATTTGTCTAGGGCCACATTGACAGGAAGGTATATAACATCAGTCTCATTTAAAAATCTGTATCGGAATCATTTTGAGAGGAGGATGATCTTCCAAAAACTCCTCACAAGACTATGAGCTCTCAAAGGAGACAGGTCTTATTCTTCTTTATGATCCTTACAAATACCCTAAGCACAATGCCCAACTCAGTGACCTCTGATGAGATAGAGCATGACAAAGAGCTCTGAGATGAGTTTATTTTCACCATCACTGAGAAAACAGAATAATTATGTCCTGGGTATAATTTAATAAGGCAGGGCATACATGGATAAATTAAGAATCACACAAAAAAGAGGTCAAACAACTTCTCACTGGGAAACACGATACAGATGAACAGCAGGAAATACCAGAAATAAGTTTAACTCAGCTCTGCATGTGGAACGGTAAGTCGGACCTCAGATGTCTAATTAGGGGTTGCAGTGTATCCAAGTTCTGATGTCCAGTGACTGGTTTGAGTGTGGGGGCTTCCATCTTCCATTGATGGGGCATTCAAAAGACTCCACCGTTAGGTCAGTGTGGTTGAGAGCACAGATGGCTTGCGTAACAATGCTGCTTCTGCCACTTACTAGCTTTGTGACTGTGAATAAGTTAGTGAACTCACTGTACTCCGTGAATATTAGCTCATCTGCAGTATTGCACTGTATGAGATTCTGAGGACTCAATTAGTCACTATATGTAAAACACTTAGAGTTGTATACGTGGGAACAAGTACACAGCCTGACACTGATGTCTCATAGCACACTATAGGCTGACCCTATGTCCACACTGAGCCTTCTGTTTCCACACCACAAATTTCACACTCATCAGGTTTGGATATTGGGTTGTCAGAAAAGTCATGATGTGTTTTCATATAGAAAAACAGAAAAAGTACATCATGACTTTTCCGACGACACAATTACCATAAAAAGTGGTAGAAAGGTACCGACTTTGAGATTATCCTCAGGGGACACAATTACTTGCTTTTCTCCCTAGCTAACTATACCATGGGCTTTAGAGGGAAAGAAGATGTATCCAGAGTCAAGATAAAGATGAAGAGACCAGCAGTTAGCGTAATGGCTATGTCGCTGGACTCCCACGTAGTTGACCGCGGTTCGCATTCCGGACCCAGTGGCTTAAACTCACGCCGGGCGCGTGTGCGTGCGTGCCCAAGATCCCGAGAGGAGAACGGAGGAGAAGGGATTGCCGCGTGGCCATCCCCCCGGGGGGTGATTTCTCGCTTTCTGTCTCTCTGTCTGTCTCTGTCTGTCCGGCAAGCGCACACACCCTGTAGCAAAAACCTCTTCATAAAGAAAAAAAACAAAAAAGATAAAGATGAAAAGAGTCAGGGATATAAAACTCAAAATCAAAGGAGGCATTCATTCTCAGCATCAAGCAAGTACATATATCTCTGGCTTTAAAAAGAAATGATGCAGGGATGACATTTCAGTATGTGAATTTACTGCTGAGCGTTCAGGTGAAACATGAATTCATTTTATAGACAAGTAGTTATCCGCAAAGTTGTTAAAATCAAATCATAGCTTAAATACCTAGAGAATTTGATAGTTAAAGGATTCAATTATGAATGCATTTGTAGAACCAAGAACCCCTTAAGGAGTAATGTATCACTTACCAGAGACTATTTCCACGGTGTGTTTGGTTGTTCTTTCTTCTTAAAAATAATCATGCATTACCTGCGTAATTGCTTTTGTGATGGAAGAGATAAATTCATGTAAAAAAATCTTTGCTCAAGAGAAATGCAACCTTGAGGAGAGTAAAATATCCAAAGTCCTCAAAAAAGAGCAACAGATTTTTTTCTACACTATCGTAAACTAAATCCAGAGGGGAAAAGAGCCTTTAAAAGGTGCACCAGGGACCGAGGTGTGGTGGTACATGCCTGTGGTCTCAGTTACTTGGGAGGTGGAAGCTGGAGGATCGTGACATAGTGAGACTTCATCAAAAAAGGAAAAAGAAAAAGAAACAAACAGTGCACCACAATTGTGTGACCCCTATAAAACCTAGAGTCTGGTAGAAGTTTCTCCACTTGATAAATATCCCATAAGAGCCATCTTGTACTCTTTTTACAGGAGTCTACTTTGTTTTATGTTATCAATTTGCGCTATTTTCAAAATTTCATCCTCTTGGGACCAGCAGTTAGCATAATGGCTATGTCGCTGGACTCCCACGTAGTCGCCGTGGTTTGCGTCCCGGACCCGGTGGCTTAAAACTCACGCCAGACGCGTGTGCGTGCGTGCCCAAGATCCCGAGAGGAGAATGGAGGAGAAGGGATTGTGGCGTGGCCATCCCCCCTGGAGGGTGATTTCTTGCTTTCTGTCTGTCTCTCTCTGTCTGTCTGGCGAGCGCACACGCCCTATAGCAAAAACCTCTCAAAAAAAAGAAAAAAAAAATTTCATCCTCTTATTCTGCCTTGATTTCATTCTGTGGTTCTTTCCCTAACTCTGAGTTAGCTTATTTATTTTAAATCTTTTTTTTATTAGTATATCCACTTAGAATTATAGCTTTATCTGTATCCCACAAGTTTTGCTGTTAAGTCTTTTGCCTTGACAAGTTTTAAATATTTTAACTTTTATCATATTTTTAAATATTTATATATATATATTCAATCACATTGTTTAGCTTTCGAAGTGAACATTTCAATATGTGAACATTTCTCCCCGGTCCAGTTGATCAAAATATCTTCAACAGATAACATCACACCTCCCCATCAGTCAATGCTCTGCCTCTGTATCCCTCCTCCCAATGTCCTTCCCTAGACCCCACTCCTCCACATACACCATATCTGGCATTCACACCCATCTCTTGTGTTTGTATATCTTTTAGTCAATCAGTTTCGGTCATAGAGTGCAGCCACTGGGTATATAGTAAATGCGGACATACAATTTCTCTCCTTCGTAACCTGGCTTGCTTCACTCAGCAGTATATCTTCCATATTCTTCCACTTTCTGTCAAAAGCCAGGGTTTTGTTGGTTTTTATGGCTGAATAGTGTTCCATAGAGTATATGTGCCACAGTTTTTCAATCCATTCATCCCTAAGGGAGCATTTTGGTTGGTTCCATGTCTTAGCATTTGTGAATAGTACTGCAATAAACATCGATGTGCAAGCACTTTTCCAATGAAGAATTCTTCTGTCCTTTGGGTAGATACCAAGGAGTGAGATTGCTGGATCATATGGTAGTTCTATTTCTAGATTTTTGAGGAATCTCCAAATTGTTCTCCACAGTGGCTGGACCAATTTACATTCCCACCAGCAGTGTAAAAGAGTTCCCCTTTCACCACCATCACCACTCCTCCTCCCCACCCCTCTACCCCCTCACCCCTGACCCCCCCCCCAACACTTATCATTTTTTGTTTTGTTAATCTTAGACATTCTGACTGGGGTTAGAACAATGTGGGACCTCATTGTTGTTTTGATCTGCATTTCCCTTACAATGAGGGATGTTGAGCATTTTTTCATATGCCTTTTGGCTATTCTTATGTCATCTTTAGAGAGTGTTTTTTTTTCAACTCCTCCTCCCATCTTTTAATAGGGTTGATCATCTTTTTCCCAAACAGCTTCTTTAGTTCCTTGTGTATTCTGGTTATCAGTCCCTTATCTGATGCATAATTTACAAAAATATTTTCCCATTCTGAGGGCTGTCGATTCAGACTAATTACTGTGTCTTTTGCCATGCAGAAACTTCTTAGTCTGATGTAATCCCACTTGTCTATTTTGGGGATTATGGACTGTGCTTTGGGGGATCATATTTCTTGTTTTAGAAAATACTACAAAGTGTTTTCTCAGTTTCCATGCATATGGATTTGGGAAGTGGCATAATCTTTCTGCAGAGTTGTCTTGTTTTGTGATCAGATAAAGTGGGCTGTGTGTTATAACTCTGGTATTTATCTTGATTTTTGACCTTCCACAGACTCAAATTTTATAAACACTTCATGCATTTTTCAAAAACGTATGCATTTTCTAAATGTTTTGTGCCAGATTCTATCTACATGCTCATATTAACTGTGATTACAGTATTGTCAAAGCTTTCTGTTCACTTACTAATTTTTATTTTATATATATATATACATATATATATATATGTATGTATGTATTATTAAATTAGAATGATATATTAAAATTTCCTATTTAAATTATGGATTTATTGTTTTTTTTCTTGAAATTATCTAGTTTTCATTCTATTTTTGAGGTCTATTTTCTTAGTGGAATACAGGTTCATGATTATATACTCCTGGTGAATTGTTTTCTATGTAATTATACTCTCTCCTTTCTCTTCTTTCTTTTTTTTTTTTTACTGATTGTCTTTTGTCTTAAGATTATTCAGTTTGAAATTAGTATCTTTAAACCACTCATATTTTGATTTATAATCACATGAAATATTTTATCCTTTAACTTCAAAAATTTCTGCATAAATTTGTTATAGCTATTATAAAAAAGAATATATATATAAAAATACATAACTGATTTTTTTAATACTTATAGTACTTTTTACTTTTTAAGTCCAATCTAGGGATTCTGGGAGAATGGTGGTGATGATGACAATTAGTTGTAAACTTTTTGCATTCCCACATAAAAAAAGATCCACTACTTAAATAGCATGAGTAAAATCCATGGACAATGTTTACAACAAAATGAGGCACAAGGTATTCTCTAATACAAGCAAATGGAGACAAACCATCAACAGTCAAGAGACCTATGTGTAATGACATCCATGTAGGAGAATGCAGAGAAAAACAAATGGTGCCATGTCTAAATGGGAATAGAACCCCCATAAGAGCCAGCAGTTATAGACTAGAAAGCACAATGGGTCAATTTAAGAATGCCAGATGTAACTGAATATGAATTTTCCCTTTTAATACCAGATGAGTTCAAGGAGCATAAAGTAAGGTTGAAAAAGTTTGGAGCAACTCAACCCTTATAAACTCTCAAAACTGAAATGGGCTCTCTTCCGATATAGAAACACACTATGGACAAAATACTAAAAGTAGAATCGAAACTGAGCAAGTTAGAGAAAACACAGAAAAAGAGACGAAGCAGACCAAAGTGCGGTGGAGAAGAAACCTCAGACACAAGTAGCCATATTTTTAAACATTACATAAAAATACCAGAAGAGGGAGTTTTATGACAGGAGAAAAGCTTTCCTGGATCGTGCCTCATTCTAAAAGTTTAGGAATACTAGATTCACATTAAAAATGAGCAAAAGAGAAGTACAGGGTACAAAATATCATGCAAAGGTATTATAAAAAAAGAGACAATAAGAAGTACAAAAACATTTCTAGAGATGAAAATATTCCAGAAAATTATGCCCATGGAACAGACCAAAATGCAACTGCTTCAAAATTAAAAGACATTAAGAAATTATAGAAAACATGAAGAAACAACATAGATGAGAATTTCTGAAACTGAGAACTTAAATTAAAGAACTCAAAAATAGAGTCAGAAATAAAATTCGTAATATTCATTCTTTCAGAAATGAATACTAAATTAGGATGTAGTGCAGAAAATTAAAGAACTCAAAAAGAGTCAGAAATAAAATTCATAATATTCATTCTTTCAGAAATGAATACTAAATTAGGATATAGCACAGAAAAGACAACTGTTACCAGGAGGTGGTGTGGAGGTTAAGTCTGCTGGACCCATATGGTTGACTCTGTGGTTACAGTCTCGGACCCTGTAGCTTGAAAATCAAGCAAGGTATGTGTACACGTGTGTTCAAAAATCCCAGGAAAAGAATGGAGTAGAAGGGATTGTGGCATTGCCAACCACCAAGAGGGTGATTTCTCACTTTCCCTCTCTCTCTCTTTTGCTCTCTCTCTTTGGTGAGTGTACATGCCCTATTGCAAAAAACAAAACAAAACAAAACAAAACAAAACAAAACAAAACAAAAAAACACAAGTACGTAGCTAAGAAAAATGGTGGAAAAAGCTAAGGAAAATAGAAGGTGGAAAATTTTTTCTTTAATCAAAGGAAATGAAGAGATAAAAAGTGTTCAACAGAGAGAGACAAATATATACAGATATTAAGAGCCCCTAAAGAATAAAACCAAGCCAAAGGAATTGGATAAATACAAATTATAATTCAAAAAGACTTTTTCCCTGAGACTATTGATTCAGGATTATCAATATCATAAAAAGTTCCAGTAAAATCAATGAACACTAAAGAAAAGGGGGAGAAATTTCTTGGGCATCTAGAGATAAGGTCATATGATTTATAAAGAAAATACAAGGAGATTTCAACCAGACTTTCAACAATAATTTTTTTCCTGAAGAAAATAGAAGGCATTCTTAAGACATTTAAGAGAAGAAACCATGAGCCAAGGTTTTCACATTCATTAAAACTGACTTTAGAGAATACCAAAGATAAACTGCTGTCACTATGCAAACACTCATAGAATGTTCTTCCAATGAGCTCTTCCTGAGGATGTTACTAGACAACTACACATTTTTTTTGAGAGCTTTTTTTTTTTTTTTTTTGCTATAGGGCATGTGCGCTCACCAGAAAGACAGAGAGAGACAGAGAAACAGAACGCTAGATAACACATTTTAAACAACCCAGATGAATTGATGACAAAGAGCTTGGAAGGCAGAATATATAGTAGGTAATAAATGAATGCTGTGAGCACGTAGATACAGTAAACTGCTGTTAAAAACATCATTGGCACCCAGCCATGGTAGATCATAGTAGATTTGCTGCTTAGAAGGCTTGAATCGGGGAGGTCTGAGTTGATTCCTACCCTATCCTAAAAGATTAGGTAAGGTAGTTCATGTTCTGTAGTCCCAGCTACTTGGGAAACTGAGACAGAAGGATTTCAACACAGTAAAACCCTGTCTAAAACACAACCCTGTCTAAAACACTCTACACACACACACACACACACACATACACCACAAAAATGTAATCACAGTAGGAAGAGATATATCTTGTAATAAAAGTCTTCAGCAAATTTATATTTAATGATGAGGCACTCAATTTAAAGTCAAGAACAAGTCAAACCAACCCACATACCACTTCAATGTAATATTTTACCAGTGCTCCAAGCTAAAAGAGTAGTACAAGAAAAAAATACAAAAGGTGGAGTCTTCAAAAAGTTCATAGAAATGCATATTTATGGAATTAGCAAATAGTGTAGTGGTTACATTACATGGTCAACTACACTTCAAGTCCCGGACTCAGTGCTTTCAAAATAATGCCAGGTGTGTGTGTGTGTGTGTGTGTGTGTGTGTGTGCATGTCCAAGATTCCAGGAGGAGAATGGAGAAGTGATTGCAGCGTGGCCATTCCCCCTGGGGGGTGGTAACTTTTCACTTTCCCTCTCACTTTCTCTGTCTCTCTCTCTCTCAGCAAGCGCACACTCCCTAAGGCAAAAAAACCTCTTTTAAAAAATGCATATTTATGCATATTTACAAAAATGCATATTTATGAAAAAGCTTTTGATGAATTTCAAATTTTTGCAGCCAAATAAATTCATACTTTAATTCCATTTTCCACAAAGTTTCTGCTGTCCTCAGTAGATATGTCAAATTAAAGCATTCAGACATGATTGTCCAGGAGATCATACAAATCATTACAACTAATGAGAATTCAAACAAGTTGTAGATATAAAGTCAATGTACAAAAATATGTGTTTTTATATATTATGAAAAATGATCAGAATATGTATTTTATTCAAAATACCTTTGAAGACAGCGTCAAAATTCATTATATCTACAAACAAATATAAGATGGGCAAAACTTTAATGGAGAAAAAATTATACAACTTTATTAAAAAAAAAGGATATTAAAATAAATGGAGAGTTGTACTATGTTTCTGAATGGAAAGATTCAACATCATACAGATATAAAATATAAAGTATTACCATCACCCTGCTCGAAAATGAACTGGTACATTTTTAGATTTAAAATAAGAGTAAAACAAAAAATATACAATCTGGATTAATTAAAACCAACCAATTATCTCTCCCAAGAATACCTTTATAGAACTAAATTGGTCTTGTTTTTAATAAAAATTTTATTTTGTTAACAAGAAATACACAGTTAGTAAATAGGTACTTCTAAAATCCAACAAATTTAAGTATGACAAATGTGGAGAGAATGCAATTTTCTTTAAATTAATACACAAATTCAACATAATTTCATATTAAACCATACCAACAAGCTGATCCTAAAATTTATATAACAGATCAAATGGCCAAATAATTTTTTAAAATGAGATGGTATCCTCACCCTTCAAGATAGTGAAATTCATTAAAAGCTTGTACTAATTAAGAGAGTGTGGTTTTAGAATAGGAATATACAAATAGACCAATTGAATAGGACAGAGAACCGGAAACAGAAATAATAACTAAAAATTTGAACCCTGAGTCATAATTATTTTAATTGATTTTATTTTAAAGTCTAGAATTAAGTATTTATCAGGGCTCAAAATTCTCTATTCTTTTTTCTTTTTTTTTTTTTTGGAGAGTTTATTTTATAGGGTGTATGCGCTCGCCATAAAGACAGAGAGAGACAGAGAGACTGAAAGAGAGAAATCAGCCCCCGGGGGATGGCCATGCCACAATCCCTTCTCCTCCATTCTCCTCTCAGGATCTTGGGCACGCATGCACACGCGCCCAGAGTGAGTTTAAGCCACTGGGTCCGGGATGCAAACCGTGGTCGCATACGTTGGAGTCCAGCGACATAGCCATTACTCTAACTGCCAGTCCCCAGAATTCTTTATTCTAAGACTATGAATTAAAATTGGATTACAATAAGAACTATTCTCCTGGAGTCAATTTGTTGTCTTGCCTTGCAAATACATAAAATAACTTTAAATTGGGGGATATTTAGTTTTTACACGGGCTTTTATTTAACTATTTATAGAAACAGAATGGAAAAACTTTGGAATAGCAGGGGGAAAGGCCTATTGCAGTGTTGTCTTTTGTTGATGTCTCATTGTGTGACTCTACCCATTTTTTCTTATTTAAGGATAAAATGCAATATTGTTCACAAAAGCACCTTAAAAATCATCACATACTCCTCCTCATTGCTAAAACTAATCACTGTGGCAGTTATTGGACTTTTAGAATCACTATCCAGACACTACTGAACACTTTTAGTAAGTTATAAAACTTAATCCTGGGGGCCAGCATGGCAGTTGTGTCGCCAGACTCCCACACGGTCGACTGTGATTCAAGTCCTGGACCTGGATGCTTGAAACTCATGCCAGGCACGTGTGTATGTGTGCCCAAGATCCCGGGAGGGATACGGAGGAGAAGGGATTGTGGCATGACCATCCCCTCTGGGAGGTGATTTCTCTCTTTCCCTCCCACTGTCTCCATCTCTCTCTCTCTGTTTGGTGAGCACATGTGCTCTAAGGAAAAAAATCTCAAAAACATAAATAAAAATAAAAGAGTTAATCCTGAGAAAAAAACTTTATAAGAAGCTGCAATTATCAACCTCATTTTATGGTTGCCACTTTGAGGTTTAGAGCAGTTAAATAACTTCCCCAAGATCAAGGTCAATTAGGTAGTAAGTAATGGATTTATACATTAAGAAAAGGATTTATATATGCGTTTGTTGAACAACACACATATAAAACTGGGCTTTTAATAACTACTCCACACTGTCTCTCTATAAAATATTATCACTACTCTACTTGAAATTGAACTGGTACATTATCAGTCTTAAAATAAGAGTAAATGAACAACTATACAATCTGAATTTAATAAAACCAATTGGTTATCGCTCCCAAGAACACCTTTATAGAAGTAATTGATTTTATTTTAAACAAAATCTTAATAAATGTTTAAATAAAATGTATTTTTAATATATCTCCCAAGAGCACTCTTATAGAACCAAATAGATTTCATTTTTAAGAAAAATTTAAATAAATTTAGTATTCAAAAAAACACACAGATGACCAGTAGGTGCTTCTAAAAACCCAACAAATTTATAAGTATGAGAAACTCAGAGAGAATGCTATTTCCTGAAATAAGAGTAAACTTCTAATGCCCTGTTTATGGACTAGGTCTTGCACTGACACATGAAGAAGTTATTTTTAATTAACTGGATAGGAATTTAATATCTTCACATATGCAAGGCAAGTCTACTTGCCAGGCAACCAGATACACCAAGCTTTGTATATTAGTTCTGCTCTTTTGGCTTCCAAGAGCTTCTAAGTCATGGGCATTAAGACTCAGTCTTAAGCAGTGGTTTTTGAACTCAAGTGTTTTTTGGGAAAATTAGGCTATGCTAACTGGTGGCAGAAAGTGCAAGGTAATCTAGCAAATCAAAAATTGGTAATAAGAAGAATAAACCACAAGAGCCCAAATATAAACACCCAGCTGATTAATTTACTGACTATCACATGACCTTACTGAATATGGACAGGCCGTTGGAGCCTTGGCAAAATATGGAACTGCAAATTAAGACTATTATGCAATACATAGCTGCTTATGCAGAGCTTGCTTATTCAGAAACTATTTCCAGAAAGCTTGCAATGTTACTTTTACATCTTTTCTTTTCTTTTTTATGGGGGGGGGGGGGGGATTTTTTTTTTTTTTTTTTTCCTATAGGGCATATGCACTCACCAGAGAGAAGGACAAAGACAGACAGAAAGCGAGAAATCACCTCCGGGGGAATGGCCAGGCCGCAATCTCTTCTCCTCCATTCTCCTTTCAGATTTTTGGTCAGGCATACACATTCTCCTGGCATGAGTTTCAAGTCACCAAGTCCAGGACTCGAACTGCGGTCGACTACTTGGGAGTCCAGAGACATTATGCCATCAGCTGGACCCCACTTTTACCATCTTAATAAAATGGTGAACACAGAGGCATATCTTCAGTCTCAGGGCTAGTCCTAAACTCTGATAATAATTGTGCCCTTTTTAGTAGTTTCCTGATTGGTCACTTTAACAAAATTGAGGGTAATGCTTTTCTGCAAATTTTCTTAGTTTTATTATTTACACCTTTAACTTTTTCTTGCCATTTTATCAGTGCTATTTCATCTGGCTCTACAACTCTGTGTTTATGTTACGATTATAAACACCTTAAGCACATTTGTTTTCATTTCCATTTGTCTATGTACTTCCCCCATCAAAATTCATTCATATTATTCTTCATGAAAAAGTGCTGCAGGGAAGGAACTGTTTCCTATTTATATTTCTGTCTTCCATAAAACTTAACATAGATTGTTACCCAGAGGAGACAGTAAATTATTCTGAGTGGAATTAAATTCGTTTAATTAATTTTTAAAAGATTTAACACTACTTTACTAAAAGCTTTAACTTTCTTCCCCCCCCATTCGACAAATATTTATTAAACCTGTACTACGTTCCAGAAATATGTTAAAGTTATATATATATATATATTTTTTTTTTTTTTGGAGAGGTTTTTGCTACAGGGCGCGTGCGCTCGCCAGAAAGACAGAGAAAGACATAGAGATAGAAAGCGAGAAATCACCCCCCAGGGGAGATGGTCACGCCACAATCCCTTCTCCTCCATTCTCCTCTCGGGATCTTGGGCACACACGCACACGCCCCCTGCGTGAGTTTTAAGCCACCGGGTCCGGGACGCGAACTGCGGTCGACTACGTGGGAGTCCAGCGACATAGCCATTACGCTAACTGCTGGTTCCCAAAGTTATATTTTTGAAACATTTTTTTTTCACAAAATTACAAAGAACATAAAATTTTATAGCTACAGGAAGAGTTAGTTCAACACGCTTAAAGAAGATGAAGAAAAAGTTTGCAAAGTAATTTTGCAAAAGTAAGTTTGTGCGGGTAGATGTCAGGCTGAAGAGAAAATAACTGGTCTGTGGTAAGATGAGACTACCCATATCTCTTGCTTTTGCTACCAGGACTTTTCCTGTCATGAGAAAAAAGTAAATTTTTTAACAAGCGAAACTGTCACCTACAAAAACAAAAAGTGATCTGTGGCCCAGTCTCTGAGGTGAAGTTGGCTGAGTGCCACACTGCAAAGCTGGAAGCCACGTGCCCACTTCAGTTCAATTCCCCAACCTTCATGGCCTGAAAACTTTCTGGGCACAAGTGCACATGCACAAGATTGTGGCAGACTGGAGGACTACAGAAAGAGGATTGTGGCACAACTGAGGCCTGTGGAAGGTCTCGCTCTCTCTCCTCTCCTGCCACCTTGTGCACATACACATGCTCTATCCTGAAATTGTTTTTTAAGTTAATCTGAATATTGGCCTGACCTAGCATTATCTTAACTCTGAACTGCCTTGGATGAGCAAGTGCACCCACAGGGTCTTAAATGCTCCAAGAAAGTAGTGCTCCAGGCAGCCTGCTCACTAGTGGGACAGAGCCCTAAGTGTTCCTGACTAGGAGCTCCTCCACTCCCCTCCCCACAAGCTCAGTCTTATCTTGCTGACCTGCATTTGAGACCATCAGGCTAGTCCCACCGTTAATCCTACATCCCTATTTATGAACCCAGATCACCTCATATAATCCAGACGCTCATCCCTATATGCATACATGTGTGATCCCAGCTCTCACACTCCCAACCCTTACATTGCTACCTGAGGAAGGCCTCTTAGTGAGCAGCATGTATCCTATAATGTCACTCTCTTGATGATGATTCCCTTCCCTTTTGTTTGTTAAGTGAAACCAAGTTAATGTCTATGGCCATTGCTTACTCCAAAATGGTTGTTTCCTGTCCTATCTTCTACCACTGGGCCTGAAATGTGGCTTACTTCTTTTCTCTGTTATTCACTATGACTTCAAAACATTGTCCTTCACTTCCTCCTTCAGTTTCTGTGAGGTTCATGCCAACATAACGTGTATCTTATCTTGGAAATATATATAACTAAGCTCTGCATTGTGCGCTGCAAACCTATGAGGTGACAATGATTCTAGAAGGTATACCAAAAGGAAACCACCACTTAAAAATTTACCTGCTTTAGGTTATAGATATGCTATAGCACTGTGGCTGTAAAATTAATTCTGTCATTGGTATGCATTGTAAATTGAATAACTGTTCTCCATAGACACTGTTGAAATAGATGAGGAAGAGGTTTAATTCAGAGTGGACTTCTCATTTGACATCTATGTTCCAGAGGGTTAGGAAAGAAAATGAGCCACCACTCAAGCAGGACAACTTCTGGTAAACCAAATAAAAACCCTATGAACCGGGAACCAGCAGTTAGCGTAATGGCTATGTCGCTGGACTCCCACGTAGTTGACCGCGGTTCGCATCCCGGACCTGGTGGCTTAAAACTCACACCAGGCGCGTGTGCATGCGTGCCCAAGATCCCGAGAGGAGAATGGAGGAGAAGGGATTGCGGCGTGACCATCCCCCCTGGGCGGTGATTTCTTGCTTTCTGTCTCTCTGTCTTTCTCTGCCTGTCTGGCGAGCACACGTGCCCTATAGCAAAAGACCTCTCCCAAAAAAAAATAAACCCTATGAACCTTGGCATCTTCAGTACCCTGCATAATCTAGGCACATAGTAGGTCCTCTATAAAATGAGGGAGTTCTTCGAACAATTCATGGAAAGGTATATTATGACGAAAACTTTGGAGAACAGCCCTTCTTCAAAAACCAGCTCCATGGCTCCTGCGATCTAGCCATTTTTGGGGAAACGGAGGAATGAAGAGATCCCACTGATAATTCAGCCTCTAGTATAGACAACTCGTGTGGAGAGGCAGAGGGAACAGAACAGCCCTTCTTCAAGAACCAGCTCCATGGCTCCTGCGATCTAGCCAATTTTGGGGAAATGGAGGAATAAAGAGATCCCACTGATAATTCAGCCTCCAGTATAGACAACTCACATGGTAGGAAGACTCAGGCCTCCTCTCTCTGTATCTGTCTTTGTCTCTTTCTATCTCTGTCTTTGTCTCTGAGTCCTCTCTCTCTTTTTTTTAATTTTTGCTTTTTAGAATTTTGTTTAAGGTGAGGCATCTTTCTGGGCCTGTTGGCCCCTCCTAGCCCTTTATCTTGTTAATAATTCCCTCTCCCACTCCCCACCCAGGAGTGGCAGAGGGAACAGAACAGCCCTTCTTCAAGAACCAGCTCCATGGCTCCTGCGATCTAGCCATTTTTGGGGAAACGGAGGAATGAAGAGATCGCACCGATAATTCAGCCTCGAGTATAGACAACTCGCGTGGTAGGAAGACTCAGGCCTCCTCTCTCTGTATCTGTCTTTGTCTCTTTCTATCTCTGTCTCTGTCTCTGAGTCCTCTCTTTTTTTTTTTTAATTTTTGCTTTTTAGAATTTTGTTTAAGGTGAGGCATCTTTCTGGGCCTGTTGGCCCCACCTAGCCCTTTATCTTGTTAATAATTCCCTCTCCCACTCCCCACCCAGGAGAGGCAGAGGGAACAGAACAGCTCTTCAAGAACCAGCTCCATGGCTCCTGCGTGCACCGCGCAGTTTTCTAATTTTTGGGTTTTTTTGAAATTTTTTTGAATATTAATTTTTCTTTTTTTTTAGTTTTTTTAAAAGTTTTTCTCTTCATTTTTTTTTGCTTTTTCTTTTTTTTTCTTTTTCTTTCTTTTTTTTTTTTTTCTGTTGTTCCTTTTGTTTCCCTATCTCTGTTTCCTTTTCTACACAGTCCTTGACCCTCAGATTGAACTTCCACGTTTGGGACGAAATCGACCATCCACAAGATGACTAGAAATCGCTGCAGGACCACAAGAAATATGGGGAAGCAGGAAAATACCTCTCCTCTAAGGGAAAAGGATAACTCCTCTTCATCCGCACACAGTTCAATGGAAGTCATGGAAATGTCTGATAAAGAATTCAGAACATTCATAATGGCAAAGCTTACAGAAATGGATGAGAAGAGAGACACGGAACTACTGAAGAGGAAGGAGAAAGGAGTTGAAGAGTTCTAGAAGGTGAGGAAATTCATGCAAGATCTAAAAGAGGAATTTCACACATTACAAAAGAATCAGATGGAACTGTTAGAGATGAAGGCTATAATACAAGAAGTCAAAATTTCCCTTGAAAGTATTAAAAGCAGACTTGATCATACAGAAAATAGAATCTCTAATGTGGAAGAGAAAATGGCTGGCCTAGAAAAATTCACCATGAAGACTGAGAAAATGGCCCAAAAATTTGAGAATAATATACGAGAAATAGTAGATACAATTAAACGTCTGAACATCCGGATAACAGGCATCCCAGAAGAAACTCATAAGGGCATTGATAATCTATTCCATGAAATCCTGCAAGAAAACTTTCCAAACCTGGAGAGGCACTCAAAGATCCATTCCCAAGAAGTACAGAAGACCCCAAATAGAATCAACCCAAGAAGATCTTCTCCAAGACACATTATAGCCAGATTGACCAAAACCACAGACAAAGACAAGATACTAAGACTGGCAAGAGAAAAATGGCAAGTTACCTACAAAGGATATCCCATCAGACTAACGGCAGATCTCTCATCGGAAACAATGCGAGCGAGGAAAGAATGGGAGAATATATTCAAAGCATTAAGGGAAAAGCAATTTCAACCGAGAATTCTGTACCCAGCAAGATTATTGTTCATTTGGGAAGAAAAGACACAGACATTCCTAGATAAACAAGACCTGAAAGAATTTACCAGCACCAGACCAGATCTCCAAGAAGTTCTTAAGGGAGTGCTATGTCAGTAAAATTAAATGCAGACACACAGAAATAAGAGTTCAGAAACTAAGAAAATGGGCAACTTAATTGTAGGGACAAAGTCTGGAGTTGAGTATTATATCCCAGAGTTCAATCTGGAAGATCGAACCTCAACAGAAACAGAAGAAAATTAAGTACATGAGACTGAACTGATGAAACAGCATTCTATGACTTGACTAAAATATTGCTGCTTTTCTTCTAAGCTTTGTTGTCTGGTTTTAAGAATTTTTGTCCTGTCTTGAGCTGTCAATGGATTCATGTACCTACTATTTGAACAGAATACTAACCTGTTTCTAGGCCTTAAGTTTCAAGGAAATATCCTTACCAGTTCAAAACTGCTTTTCTTGAAACCATCAGCTGAACTTGCTACTGTAAGTAGTTAGATTACTTATGATATTGTGTGATCAACAAAATGTCGGGGGAAAAGGAATTGAAGATAACTGTAGACAGCAGAGATAGTGTAATAAGAGAGTGGAATAGGGCAGAGGGTCAGATATGGGGTAAAAAACATATATATGAAAGTAGTAATGGAATTTTATGGATGATAACATGCATGATTAAGCCACTATCCAGTTTATTCTAGATGGGAAACCACATTTTGTATGTTGTGACGATGCTCAGGGAATGAATGTAAATTAATAAAAAAAAAATTTTCAGAAGAATAAAAAAGGCATTAAAAATACCTCTCTGATGACTGCAGTAAGCCATATAGCCCTAGGTAGGTGCTACTTTATAGTATGTTCATTCTGTTCACTGAGGTTTATGCGTAAAGTCAGACTTGTGTTCATGTATATGTATATTTTGGCTGTGCTTACTATTGAAAATATTTAGATTTATTAAGATATTTAGTCAAACAATAAAATGGGGGAGGCAGAGAAAGCAACAATAGATACCAGACACAATGTGGGAGGTGGGTGGGAGATGGCAGAGGGTGAGATAGGGAATCAAGGATGGGAAAAAAAGGCAAAATATACAGAAAACAAGAAATGGAAAATTATGTGTTGACAATAACACACATCTTGATGTGCTTGATTGAGCCAATATACAGTGCACTGTGCATGGAAAAATCTCATTTTGTATGCTATAATGATGTACAGTGAATGAATGTAAATAAATAAAGAAAAAGAAAAAGAAAAAGAAAAGAAAACTTTGGATGCATTTCAAGAAAAATTTTTGTATCAAAATTAACTTGTACTTTCCATCTTCCTGCGATCCTTTTGAAGTTCTTGTTTACTAGGTAATGATCTAAAGGACTTCAGTCCCATGCCTTACATTCTAAACTAGCTTTGCGTATAAATTCCTACAACCTGGCATTTTCCATTCAACAATTCATAATTTAGCTTGTTATTTTATCTTTTAGTTTGGGTGGTTTATTGAAAGACCAAAATTGGTAGATTTTGCACCGTACAAGAATACAAAATGGGTTGAAGCAAGGATTAAAAATACCACATTTTTTGGAGTTACTTATAACTCCAAAAATGAAGTCTAAAGCTAGAGCACATTCCAGACATATGGTGCCTTTGACTGGATGGTCATTTTCATCTCTTCTGGTTTCTCTCTATTCTTTTATTTACCTGGCTACCTGTGAAAATAATCCCAAGCAACCTTTTCACTCATTCTATCTTGGTCAGTTTAGGCTACTAGAATTAAGTAAGATAGGTTGGGTGACTTATAAACAACAGAAATTTATTTCGCACAGTCTGGGGGCCGAAAGTCCAAGATCAGGGTGCCAGCCTGATCAGGTTCTAATGAAGATCTTCTTCTAGGCTGCAAACTGCCATCTTCATGTTGTAGCTGTGCAGGGCCCTTGTATACGGGCACTAATCCTGTTCATAAGAACTCACCCTCATAACCTAATGATCTACCAAAGGCTCCACCTCTTAATACTATCACATTGAGGGTTAGGATTTCAACATGAGAATTTTAGAGGGACACATTCAGGCCGTAACACATTATCTGCAGCACTTGGTTTCTTTCAGCAAGCATTTCCCAAGTGCCTTCTATGTGCCAAATACTGTGGTAGGTACAATAACCAAGACTGATAATGTCTCTGACCTCCTTACTGTCTGAAACTGTAGATAACTGCTTTATATAACCTTATTCTAATTCATTCTGTTGTATTCTGAAAGAATTATATAATAAAATAATAAAAATATTTTAATCGTAATTCTAAAAATTATTTAATTTAATTAATTTATTTATTTTAATTTGACCAGAAAGGGACAGAGCGAGAGAGAAGGGGAGAGAGAGAGCAAGTAAGAAAGTAAGCCGCCAGGTCTGGGACTCGAACTGCAGTCAACCATGTGGGAGTCCAGTATCTTTAACTACCACACCACAGCAATTCTAAACTAATAAAGTAGTTCCACATCCAATATCCTATGTGAGGCTCAGAAAAGCCCCATAAGGGTAAGAAACAGGACTAGTTCTAATGAAGTAATTTTACAGATGACAAAGCCAAGACACTGAACATAATTACCAAGACTCATTTCGAGAGTATGGAGAAACTGAGACTCACATGCGGTGAGAGACCTGCAAATGATAAGGAGGAGAAGAGAACAGGAGCAAGCATCCTGTAGAGAAAATGTCATTCATGCACACTACCCATCACTGCTTTGAAAATTTCTCAGACTTTCTGTTCTTTTTGGGTGTTAGTTTGTGTAGGGCACATACTGTTATAATAACCCACCAGAATCTCTTGCCTTGGGGATTATGTTGATCAAGTCCATCTTTGAAGTTTTTTTTTAAAAAAATATATCTTACTCACTGGCATTTGGTGAAAAGACCCCCCACCCTTTTTTTAATATGTTTTTGCCTTAGGGCAAATACTCTTGCTGGGGAGAGAAAGAAACAGAGACAGTGAGAGGGAAAAGAGGAAATCACCCCCCAAGGGGAATGGCCACGCTAAAATCTCTTCTCCTCCATTCTCTTCCTGGGATCTTGGGTATGCACGCAACTGCGCCTGGTATGGTTTTCAAGCCACCAGGTCCAAGACTCAAACCACAGTCAGTCGTGTGGGAGTCCAGCAACGTAACTGCTATGCCATCTGCTGGTCTCAGGAAGGCACTTTTCATGATGTAATCCACCCCGGGGATTAATCAGCCTTGCCAGCAGAGGACATGATCTTTGCCCAGAAGAGTTTACCCATGTCATCTGAGATAGAGTTTACACTCTGAAAACAGGCACCGTGTCTGCCTGTACTAACTTCTGCAAATGTTTCCAAAAACATTAAACAAATGTGTTAATGAAGAGGTTTTTTTAACATCAAGTCATGATAAACAGAAAAATGCATTTTTAATTGGAAATGATGCCAATGTTCTGAAAAATAGGTATCTAAAATAGAAAGTCATATAAACAGAATTGTAGCATTAGTTGTATTTAAGTCTATATCTTTGTGTTATAAGGCAGGTCTAGCCCAGACCAGGACTGACTGTTCAACCAACAGCTATCATTTAGGATAAGGTTTTTAAACTCTGTTACTAGTGAAGTTAGGAATGGGATTTCTATTATATTATCTGATCAGATTAGCCTCCTTGGCAAGATTTTCTTTTCTGCAGTTGAAATAGCTATAAATATACACTGCATTTCTCTGTAGTTTTTAAATTCTGGAAAAGAAGTAACAAGCAAAGGAGTATCACTTGGTCAATATCAGTGTGTGCAAATGGTAGTCATCTCTTCCATTTCCTTCCTGGAATCTAAGGGTGTACAAAAAACTAAAAAGAGGCAGATGGAGCCCAGGCTAACCTTGACTGTTTCTTGCTTAATTTGACTATTTAAACTTTTTAATTTGTTTTTCTTTCCTACATCTTTTTAAAAAAGTAGAGTATTTTTAGATTAAAGAAATAACATATTTTGTGAGCAGGTGGAAAGCTAGAAAATTCCAGTCACCAGGTGTCACATTATTAAACATCACACCAGGTGTAAAAAGTGGAAAAATCACCTTCTAGGGTATCTAGGGAAAATTCCAAGAAAGGTCAGACACTGATTACCCTAACCCCAGAAACTATCTTACTTCATCATTTGACAACAAAGAAAATGACTTTTAGAAAGGTATGTGTGTTAATTAGGAACACCTTTCAAATTCAGAAAGATTCATACTGAGAGCAGAGTTGAGACTCTGAGTGCATTTTCTGAGACCTCTGCATTTGCTCAAGTGCCTGCTCAGGCTGCTGTCCTAAGTCTATGCTTCATCACAGGAAAATCCTGCAGGCCTTTTCAGTCTCAGGTAAAAGGCCAATGATCCCAGGTAGCCTTCTCTGTTTCCAGTCAATTCAACAAATATTTGTTGTTCACCAACACTGTGCCAGGTAGTGAGGGATCAGTAACAAGGAAAACAGATGCTGGCTTCAGTTGCTGAGGTTTGATGGAAAAAGACCCTGTACATTCAGCAAATACTGACTGAGCGCTTAGTGCATGCCAGGCACTACTCTGTTACAGCCATACACATTGATGGGGTGGATATCAGGGCTGACAGTGGCTGGCACCGCTATCAAATATGATGCTCTGAGAGGTCGGCACACAATGTCTTGGGTTCGTGCCCAGAGATCTCGCCAATTACACTGAGGGCACAAGTGCCCATCACCTAGGGCTGGATGAAGCTAGGAGTAGATCACAGTGGGGGTGCTATCTCCTGTCTCTTTGTCTCTCTGTCACTCTCACTCACAGGAAAAATAAAGAAAATGAAAAAGATAGAGGTTAATATCAAAACCTGACACTGGGGAAAAAAGGGGGGGGCAGTTGCAATATATATAGTACATAAATATGTATGTATTTGAATTTATATAAACATAAGCGGTATAACAATTATTTATAAATGCAATTGGAAATATTAATAAAGTAGGGGCCAGCAGGTAGCATGGTAGTGATTAAGGTGCTGGACTCCCACATGGCTGATCATGGTTCAAATCCCAGACCTGCCGGCTTGCTTTCTCACTTTCCCTTCCTCTCTCTCTCTCCCTGGTGAGTGCATGTGTCCTGTAGCCAATTGAAAAATACTAATAATAAATTTTTTTAAATTAATAATATAATAATAAAATAGCATTTACATAGCAATTTACAACTTACAAAACACTTTATACAATTGATGTTCAAGAAAAGCCTCATGGAACAGGAAGGACTGCTAGTTCCAGTGAAATTATTTTATAAATAGCAAAAGCAAGGGGTAAGCAAGTGGGGTAAACTTACAAGCACATGAGCTGGAAGGGAAAACACCAGATTCAGGAAAGAGGTCAACTCTAGAAAGGGGAAGACGAAGGAAAGTGGGATGAGCAAAGAGAACAAAAGGACATTTCGTTTCTCTTCAATATTCCAGTTCTTTTATTTAAATGAAATCTGAAGCAGAAAGAGTCAAAGTAAACCTTAGATAATTTGTTAAAATAAATAGTTTTTATTTTTCTACTGGATTCGGCTTTCCCATAATTTGGAAAAACTTGTCAGAATAATGTCTATACAACTAAAAAGGAATAGCACTTTAAGAATACTGATACCGGGACCAGCAGTTAGCGTAATGGCTATGTTGCTGGACTCCCACATAGTCGACCGCGGTTCGAGTCCCGGACCCGGTGGCTTAAACTCATGCCGGGCGCATGAGCGTGCGTGCCCAAGATCCCGAGAGGAGGGGGATTGCGGCATGGCCATCCCCCTGGGGGGGTGATTTCTTGCTTTCTGTCTCTCTGTCCCTCTCTGTCTGTCTGGCGAGTGCATGCGTCCTATAGCAAAAACCTCTCCAAAAAAAATAATAATAATACTGATACCTCTGTCCATATTTTCATAATGAATTGCAAAAATTGAATGAGTCCTATCATTGGAAGCTCAAGACTTACCAGAAGCAATAAACATCTAAATTGTCCTTTCTTTTATTTTCTTTTTCATTCCTTTATTTCCTTTTCTTTTCCCCAATACTCAACAATTAAATATTGGTTTATGTAACAATTACACTAAAAAAAGTTCCACTCTATAAGGGATTTCAAAAAGTTCTAGGGGAAAGTGAAATTAAAGTATGAGTTCATTTTGGTGCAAAAAAAAAGAAAGAAAACCATGCATAGTTTTTTCATAATACACATTTTCCATTAACTTTAAGAAGATCCCTTGTATGTGAGCATCCTGAAGGCAGGAACCCTGTCAGTCACCCTTACATATTCAGAGACTGGCACTGTGCCTGGCTAATAGGTACAAAGTTAGCATTTGTTGTGCTACACACACACACACACACACACACACACACACCACAAAGAAGGGATTTAATCCTAAAAGGTACTAGCAAAGACTGTTTCTTTTTTCTTTTTCTTTCTTCCTTTCTTTCACTTTGGTTTTCTTTTCCCCTTAATGTCTTGTTCTCTTATCAGGATTCAGGAACAAAACAGTTAAGAGTAATTTTTTTAAAAAAAAATGCCATTCAGGAAAAAGCTCATGATGTTTTTTAATTGTAGCTATCTGAATTGCAAGTCCTCCTGAACTTGTAAGCAAGATTTGCTTGCATTATATCTGAAAAAAACCAAAGACTCAGTATTGATTTTTACCCCTGATTCAAAGAGCATGCAGGTGTTTAAGCATTTATGAAATTGATTGACTCCCTTCTAGCAGCCAATTGATAATAAGTTTAAGCTTCAGAGTGAGGCTGTAAAAGGTTTGATTATATTAACAATACTAATAGTCATGGGTTCATAAATCTTAAGAGAAAGGATGCATATGTCACATATAATGCATGAAAAAAGTTGTTCTTTTATCATGGATAACTCTCTATTGTGCAGAGACCCAGTTGATCAGCTATTCCATTATTTGAATAAGTATCTGATGTCTTGTTTTCTTTCAAGAAGGCAGGTGCAGGATGAAGCAGGAAGCCTGCCAAGAAAGATGATAAATTACCATTTGGTGCTAGCGACTGGAGCTCTACGAATGCAGGGCTGCCAGGAATTAAGAGGGAAAGTAACCAGAAACAAGAATGAAAATGACTTTTGACTACAACTTTAAAGGTGTTTACTCTTTGTCCTCATTATCTTTGCGGTATTTTAAGGGTCTCTGTTTATTTTGTAGCAATGAAATGAAGCACTGTTTCAGAACAATCATGCACTACCTCAAAATATTATATTACACCTGCTGAGGTCAAATAACAAATCAGAGTTGAGAGAGAGCTGGTCAGTGGAAGCAAACAAATGACCTAAGTAGATGAATGACATGAAATAAAGGTGAAGTATGGCTGCTGCTTCGTTTGAAAGGGAGCACTTGGACTCGGCTCAAAGACACACTCTGCCCCAAATCAACTGCACTGAAAAGAGGTGCACCCATGTTGGGCTTATCCCCTCAAAATCTCAAGAGAATAAAAACATTAATAACAATAGTAACAATAATAATAATGGTTTTGGAATCAGTCTTTTCAAATAAAAGTTACTCCTTACAGCTTATTTTTTCTGCTATCTTACTACATTTATAAATCAGTGTTAAAAATTCATGCAATGCCTCTAATGAAATCACCATGGATGATGGCAAGTCTTAATATGTTAAATTCAACAAAAATTTATTGGACACCTAAAGAATTTGTTGAGACTCAGATAGATGTTGGGGGTATAAAGAGAGAAGACCTAGACCTTTCTCTCAAGCTCATGGTTTAGTGGAAGAGTGAGAAATCTAAAGTGTGATGCTCAGTACTGTGGAAACAATGCAATGGGTGTCATCAGAGAGCTTAGAATAGCACATCTGAGCAGTTGGGTGGCTCTGGAAAAGGCTCCTAAGAGTAGCAACATCTGAACCTGCAAAAGGAGGAAGCAGGAAAGTATTCAAGGCATCGGGAAAAGAATGAGCTAGAGATGTAGATATGAGAAACAGCCCTTTTCAACATTCTAGCTTTACGTCTGGAACTCAAGACGAAAGTGTGGATGGTAAGATACGAAACTGGAAGTGTTCTCAGGGTTTATAGCAAAGGATTCTGGACTTCAGACCAAGGAGTTTAGAATTTATTCTGACAGTAAGGGTTTTGAGCAAGAGAGCCCTGTGCTCAATTAGCATCTGGAAACTAATATTTACAATAAACCATGATGGGTACTGTGATGAAAACATGACCTAAGTACTACGTGGACACATAAAAGAAAGGGGGTAAGGCCATGCTTCCCAGAGAAAATCACACTTCAGATAGATTTTAGGGAATCAGTAGTTCACCAGGCACACAAAACAGAGAGCATTTCTACTAGATGGTAGATGATAGGGAGAAGAGAGAGAGAGAGAGCAGGAGAGAGAAACAGATTTCATATAAGTAGAAAGTAGGATAATGGTTCCTTCGAGGCTGGGAAAGGTAAGAAGAGGCGATAGAGAAATGGTTAATAGATACAAAATAAAAGATTAGGGGAATAAGTTCTAGTATAAAGCAAACAATAAAACTTGTTTTACTGTTTTTTGTTTGTTTTTTTGTTTTCATAAAGAGTAAATGAGATAGGTAGATAACTATGACTGGAACTTAGAAAATACTAATTAAGGGCCAACAGATGGCATAGTGGTTACGTCACGGTACTCCCACATAGATCAACGGTGGTTCGAGTTCCAGACCTGGTGGCTTGAAGCTCATGCCAGGGGCACATGTGTGTGTGTGCCCAAGATCTGAAGAAAAGAATGGAGGAAAAGGGATCGCAGGGTGCCTACCCCCTCCTCCCCACCCGGGTATGATTTCTCACTTTCTCTCTCACTGTCTCTCTCTGGCAAGCACACATTCCCTAAGTCAAAAACCTCCAATAAATAAATAAATAAATAAATAAATAAAGTACTAAGTAAATGGAAACTTCAGAAGAAAACAACAGGATATAGATTCAAATCAATGGAATATTTAGTCATCCTGGGCCTGTTGATCCCCATTCAAATGCTGTGACTGGTACTTATTTCTTGTTTCTTCTTCTTCTTCTTTTTTTTTTTTTTTTATTGTTTTTAGGTTCTGCCATAGGGCATATGCACTCACCAGAGAGAGAGACACTAAGAGAGAAAGTAAGAAATCACTAAGGGAGGTGGCCACACTGCAATCCCCTCTCTTCCATACGCCTCTGGGGATTTGGGATATGCATGCACACTCCCCCAGTGTGATTTTCAAGCTGTCAAGTCCAGGACTTGATCCATGGTCACTCATACTGAACTCCAGCACCTTAACCATCACACCACCTGCCGAACCCAGTACTTATTTCTAAGATGTACATCTAAGTAGTCTCATTGGTTTTCACCATGCTGACAGCTTTTAATAATGATTTTAAAAATAAACATAGCATAGGCTATTGGAAAATGTGTCACTTTAATAGAGAACATACCCCAACTCTATAATTTTGCTCTAATACCAATTCTGTAACCTTAAGCACACTGTCTGACTTTTTGGGGCATATTTCCTCATTTATGAAATGGAAGGTTTGGATTTATCAATTTTATAAATGTTCATCTTTCAAGTTTTTTGATATATGGATACCATTAGGTCATTGGGAAAGTCATGAGTTTTTTTCTGTTTTTCTATGCAAAAATGTGTCATGACCCAATATAGCTAAAAATCTAAGAGGGATGGAATGGAAATAGGATAACTAAATTACTTTAAGTATTACTCTAGTTAGGGCTGTGGAATAAACACACGTTATTCTAGTGCTCTGGCATCATTACTGTGTTGACATAAAAGGAGACATTCAATCAGTCTTCTTGGTTGAATATGTTTAGGCTAAGTAGAGGAATGATGAAAGCACCAAGTTCTTAGTACGTACCAAGTGCTGTCTGAATCACATAGTCCTCACAACAGCCCCATTGAGCAAGCTGAGGCCCACAAAGTGATTCTACGCCTTGATGAAAATCTTATGCTTTATCACTGATAATACCAAATGTCTGTTCCATGGCCTGTGCACATATAATTAGGCTGAGCTGCCCTTCATAAGAAGTTACTTCGAAAACTTCATTTAACACATTTCTAGTGAAGAGCACCCTTATTCTAATACACTACCTCTGGTACTTGATTCAAAGATGGTAGTGAGTTTCTTTTTTGTTTTTAGAGGTTTTTGCATAGTGGAGGGGTGCTCACCAGAGAGAGAGACAGAGACAGTGAGAAAGAAAGTGAGAAATCATCCCCTCAGAAGGATGGCAATGCCACAATCCCTTCTTCATTCTCCTCCTGGGATCTTGGGCATACATGCACACGCACCCAGAGTGAGTTTCAAGCCACTGGGTTCAGGAATTGAACTGTGGTCAACCACGTGGGAGTCCAATGACGTAAACACTACATCACCTGCTGGCCCTGGTAGTAGACTTCTTTTTTCTATAGAAAATGTGTTCACAGAAAATAATGCAAGATTAAAAATTCAAGATGAATTTCAGACTCTGATTCAAAAATCTTTTTCTCTAAAGAGAATTTTGATACCAGTGAGTTTGAATGCTTCCTTATATGCAGGAGAAAACGGAGTTCAATGGAGGGCAATTAACATAGGTTCCTAGGACACAGAGCTAAAGGGGAGGAGAGAAGCTCAGGCCCCTGGCCACTACGTGGCCTGCCTTTCTGTCTTTTGATTGTCACCCAAGAATACTTTCTTCCCAGTATTCTACCAGGATCTCTGATTCCAGTAAATCATGAGTTCTAGATTGCTCATTTGTTCCAGTATTATTTTTATGTTACCTGTGTGTTCCCCATTAGACACTAACTACAAGAACATTTTTAACACAGGTTGTTTTCCTCCTACCTCTTCAACACCTGATGATATTTAGCTGTTAGGATATTAGTCATTCTTTCAACACTGGTATGATTCAGTGTGGGACCATCTGGGAGCTAGAATCCTTATTTCCAGATTAGATCCATCAGTGACCCACTGGATGAGCACTGGGAGACCTTTGGGCTCAGTTTGATAAGGGGAGGAACATGGGCCTCTTTTTCCACTTAAAGTCACTAGGGTTAAAAAGTATTAATAACAAAGTAATAAAAATGTCTTGAGTATACATAATATACAATAGAACTAAAACTATGAGTAAAATTTTAATAGACATGATAGTTGCTTTTAATAATTATTTAAAAAATTAACACAGCATTGAATATCAATCACACACTACTTCAATGACAAGCACACCACTATGACTGCTAGAGGCATGCCCTAATTGTAATTTTAACTTCATCACCAACTCTAGTTTTGAGCTCTTATTAAACTCCCCTACCATACTTTCTAATCTGTGAAATGAAAGGTCTAGACTCTTGAATTCCTAATTCCACGGCTAGGAACTTGTCAAGCTTATTAATATACAAGATGTTAAAGGTCTACGAGGTGAGAATAAGGAGATGGTATGAACATAGGATAATGAAGTTATTTTTAAATCTGGAACTTAGGAAAAAGAAGAGAAGGAGGAGCAGAAGGAAGAAGGAGCAGGAAGAGTAGAATGGAAGGAAAAGCCTGTGTCTCCTACTTGATGATGTCATGGGTCTGAGCCAGCATTAATTTATCAGCAGTTTCAGACTGATGCCTTTGGAGTGATTCTCCTCATTCTGGCTATTTTTTTCCTAGAGCATGAAAATCAAAAAAGGAAAACCAGAAATAAATGACACTTTCTATAGCCACAGCAATTATTTGAGTGCAGTCCAGGGTTAAGAAAATTCCTTCTAGGAGCATCCCTGTGCCTTCCTCTGCTTTTCCAGTTCTTTTCTCCTTTTCAGACTCACAGTAAATATACTACTGAGGACTTCCTCGGGGTCAGAAAGCACTAAGAGCTTAGTATACATTCATTCATTGAATCCTCATCACAGCCCTAGGAGGTAGGTATGGTTAGCAATCCTATTTTACAATGGAGAAATTTGAGAGAGAGAGAGATTGAGTCTACTCAAGGCTTCTCAGTTGTCAAACAGCAGGGCCAGACTCAGACTCAGTCCACGTATCTGCAGTGTCTATGCTCTTAAACATGTATTTAACGCTCTGGTATCAGATGCTCTTGTGTCCTTCCAATATGAGCTGTTTAATTACAGATGCATCTTTAAACTGAGAATGATTAAACCTCCCTTTTTGGGTGAAATGAGTATTAAGATATGCAATGATTGGCATGTATGGGGGGCTTAATCATTTTTCTTTCTTTAAAAATGTCAAATTAGACCTCTCAATTTTTTCAGCCTACAGAGCTATAATTCTTATGGGTAATTCTTCATTCGTTTCTCTTTCTTGTGGCTGATCTGAGACCTAGATTTATTGGTTGATCTGGGCATAGAAAAAGATGTTTTATTTATGGATATATGCATGTGTGTGTGTGTGCCCATATGTGCAGTTGTTTCAAGCCATATTTTTGTATGTACTGAATAAATGAATCCTTCTCAACGTTTAGCATTTGCTACCTGGGGGGGGGGGGGGGAACAGCCAGAAATATAGCTTACTCAAATTTGATAAACAAAAGTTTCCAGCTGCTGTTCTTTCAATCTGGCCAAATACTTTATGCTCAATTTGAGATTGGTTTCCTTTGGTTTTTCAGCTCCTAATTGATATGCCAGGATTGAACTGTCTCCTCCTGATGGTTTAACTGCTTGAATCTATCCACATTTACCACATTTTAGAGTTGCTTTCCATAAGAAAAAAGATCTTTGGAGAAAAACATCACAACTCTTTTGTCTCATCTGTACTTTACTTAAAAGGTTTATAGTAAGTCTTTTGCCTAGCTTCAGTTAAATTTTAGTTCTTAAATACCAACTTTATTTTTACTGGCATCTGCTATAACCAAGACTGAACCCCCAATAAAGAAAACACAGTTAATTGAAAGGTACTTATTAAAAGAAGTGAATGCTTTTCATCATTGGAGAGAAATTGGTCAATTCATCAATAAGTTTTTCCTAAATGGTATCTTTATACATGATCAGAAGCTCTTCGCGGACTTTGTTACTGATGTTAAAGAGTATCTTAAAGACATGAAGGAGTATCAAGTAAATAATGATGGAGTGTTTGAGAAGTTGGATGGATATATATATAGACACCTCTTTGGTCACAATTTTCCCCCTCCATATGGACCCAGGTCGGTTTACATAAAACCGTGTTCTTATACTAGTTTCTAACATTTGTAGATTGGATAGCATTTTTATGATTTAAGTTTATTGGAAGGTCACTATGTGCAAAAGACATGCTTTAGTGCCACTGTAAATTTACAATAAATTGAAAGATACAGTGTTAAATTATAGTTACTACAAACTGAAAACTTCCTGTAATCATTTAAGCAAATGATTTAAGTCCTACTTTAAAAATTATGGTTAAGGATAAATGAATCCTATTTTGGCCTATTTTATTTCTTTTCCATATAATCTATAAAAAGATAATCACGTTAAATGATTTTTCTTCAATATTTTACTTAATACACATCGTTAGCAAGTTAGTGAACAACACAAATTTTATTCTAAAATCAGAATAGCTTCTGTACAACAATTCTGTTGTCCCATCAGTTTCTTTTTTTGTCCATTCCACATACCAAATTTCTTATATCTAATACTTACTACAGAATTATTGTTGCTAAGGGTAGAAGTACAATAAGAGACAAACTCAGCAAGCTAGAAATTCTAGTATGTGTGCTTCAGAACTTTTTAACCCATTTTTATATCAACTTTATATTCTATAACATGAAACTTACCTAATTTTTAAATGTTGGCTTCACTTTTACCTTGGTGATACGTACACATATATATGTAACTGAATAAACATAATGTGTCTATAAAATAAAAATTTTTAAAAAAAGAATCTTATTGCTGAGTAAATAATCTTCCAGTTTCAGAGATGGCAATTTTATTGGAAAATCTGAGAAAAGGGAAAGCAAACAGGTTGATAGGATTAGGAAAAAGGATATAACAGATGTTTTAGAATCTGTAACATTATGAACAACTTTGCACCAATAATTTTGAAACCTATATTTAACACATTAATTTTGGATAAAAGTATAAAATCCCAGTGTAGATAGATGAAACAGAAAACTTAAATGCACCAACATATTAAAGATATTGAAATTGTATGTAAGAGATCCTTTCTTCTCCCCTAAAAAGTCCTATGTTCGGGTAGTTTTATACCAAACTTCAAAAAAATCAATAATCCTTATCTTAACTAAATTGTTATAGAACAAGAAAGATAATAAAGAAGTCCAGTTTCTTTTTTCTTTTTTAAAAATTTTATTTATTTATTATTATTATTCAATTTTATGAGAGAGCAACAGAGAGAGAGAGAAAGCAAGCTGTCAGGTCTGGGACTTGAACCATGGTCAGCCATATGGGAGTCCAGTACCTCAACCATCACACCACCTGCTGGCCCTCTGGTGTGAGGTTATTTTATATTTATATATTTTAAAATTATTATTCATACATTAAATCGCTATATATCATTTAGATTGTAAAGAGACTTTATCCAGCATGATATACACCTCAGTCCAGCCCAGTTGAGACCAGCAAACACATCTTTGTCAACAAATAAACCCTATCTGTCTCCCACAAGAGTCTTACCTCTCCATTTCCACCCAAAATTTCCTATGCTCTTCCCCCTCACACTCTCTTTCCACTTTGTCTCTAGTGTTCATTATAATTTTTAATACTTTTATGTTCTCCAGTCTTTCAGTCTCTACCATAGAGTGCAGACAGTCAGTATATGTTAAGTGTAGACATGCAATGTCTCTCTTTCATAGCCTGACTTGCTTCACTTAGCTGAGCCCAGGACTCAAACCACAGTCACCTATGTGGGAGTCCCGTGATGTAACCATTATGCCATCTGTTGGCCCCATGAAGTCATTTCTTTTATGAGCTAAAAATCAGTCAAGAAAATATTAACAAGAGGAAAAATGTATAGGTTTATTTTATTTAATAAAATTGATGCTAAAATCTTAAATATAATATTAGCTAGCTGAATCTAAAAGAATAATTTTAAATATGATCAAATAGGATTTTTTAATTCAGGAAAACAAGCTAAATAGAAATTTTTAAAAATTCACTTAACTTTTCTTAATGAACTAAAGGATAAAAATTATACAGCTACTTCAATAGATACAGGGAAAAATATTTTAGTGAGCTTTAATGCCAAGATAATAATATATTTTTTAAAAATTTAAAGCTATAAATGAGAGAAAACCTTGATCAGTAAAGTGTATTATCTTTATCAAGGTGAAAACATATATAATGAAAAAAGTTTCCACTCATATTCTTTAAGGTTGGGGAAAAAAATAAGGATGAGTGCTCTCCTCATTATTATTCCTCATAATGTCTGTGGTTTATTACAATAACCTTCCAAATTATTCACTGTCTTCTCCACCAGGCCCATCAATAAAGAGCTCTCCTTACAGCAAAAGCAGAAAGACATCCTATGTTTCTGAATTAGAAGAATTAATATAATCAAAATGCCAACTCTATCCAAATTAATCTACAAATTTAATGCAGTCCCACTCAACTTACCAGATTTAGAAAAAAATAATTTGTCTGAAATCATAAAAGACCCTGTATTGCCAAAGCAATATTGTGCAAGAAGAGTGGAGTAGAGAATCTCACTCCCTGATCCCAAAATGTACTACAAAGTTGTGATAATCAAAACAGCATGGTACTGGCACAAAAACAGACATGTGGACCAATGGAACAGAATAACCCCAAAATATATAGCCAATTGATTTTTGGCCAAGGGCATCAATCCACCAAGAGGAAAAGAAAATCTCTTTAGCAACTGGTGCTGGAAAAACTGAGTATCTACTTGTAGAAAAATGAAACTAGACCCCTATCTCTCACCATTAACAGAAATCAACTCAAAATGGATCAAAGATCTAAACTTAAGACCTCAAACTATAAAACTAGTGGGGAATAAAACAAGGGAAACTCTTAGTAGGGAAAGACTTCTTAAATAAGACCCCCAAAGCACAGGTAATGATCCCAGAAATAGACAAGTGGGATTACATCAGGTTAAAAAGCTTCTGCACAGGGGCCAGCAAGTGGCGTGGTGGTTAAGGGTGCTGGACTCCCACGTGGCTGACCATGGTTTGAGTCAGCTTGTTTTCTCATCCCCCCACCCCCGTTCCACTATGGTAAAATTAAAATAAATAAATAAGTAAATAAAGTTAAATAAAAGAATTCTTTTTAAAAAGAAAGCTTCTGCACAGCAAAAGGAACAATAATTAGAGTAAATTTGAAACCCTCAGAATGGGAGAATATATTTGCAAAATATGCCCCAGATAAGTGACTGATAGCCATAATATACAGGGAACTCAAGCAGCACACCTGAGAAAAAGATCAACCCAATTAATAGATGAGTAAATTAGTTGAACAGACAACTCTCTAAGGAAGACATATGAACAACCAAAAGCATTCGAAAAAATGCTCAACAACCCTCATCATGAGGGAGATCAAAACCACAATGTGATACCACCTAACCCCAGTCAGAATGGCAAAGAATAAAAAGTGCTGGCAGTGATGTGGTGAAAGGGGAAATCTCCTACACTGCTGATGGGAATGTAGATTGGTCCAGCCACTGTGGAGAACAATATGGAGGTTTCTCAAGGACCCACAAATAGAATTACCACGTGATCCAGCAATTCCACTCCTGGGTATCTACCCAAAGGATAAGAGAACACTCAATTGGAAAGGTGCTTGGACATCTATGTTTATTTGAGCATTATTTACAATTGCTAAGAAATGGAGCCAACCCAAATATCCATGAAGAGATGAATGAATTGAAAAAGTCTAGCACATTTACATGAAGGAATACTACTCAGCCATTAAAAAAATGAGAACTTGGAATGGGTAGAAAGTGGATGAATATGGAAGATTTACTGCTAAGTGAAGCAAGCTGGACTAAAAGAAAAGAGAGGCATTGTATGTTCTCGCTCAATATATACTGAATGTTGGTACTCACTAGTAGAAACTGAAAGTTTGGAATGTATAAAAGCATGGAGAGCAACTGTTGACAGTAGAGCATTTAGGAGGAAGATGGGAAATGGAGGAGGGTGAGAGGGGGGGAATCAAGAGGAAAAGTAAAGAACCAAAACATTAAGGGACACAAAAATGGAAAATTATCTTGTGATGATAGTATATATGATAGTATCTTTCACTGAACTAATTTATAGTGTATACATGCTAGGAAAATTCATTTTCTATGATGTAATAATATACAGTGATTGAATGTAAAAATAATAACAATAAAAAGAAAAAAAAAGAGGACTTCCCACCCCATTGTAATCAAGTCTGATCACCCCATATTCAAGAAGAATATTGACGAACGATCCTGTGGTTCTGCCCTTGCTCATTTTCATCTGCCATAGGAAGACCAGCTAGGAGTGTCTCATCTAGGAGCCACTTCTCCATTCTGAATCCCAGAAGAAAGGAGAGAAAGCAGCTTTTCACCACAAACAATCTGCTACTGATATGTAAAGGTAACCAAGAAATGAGGCTTTGATTTTGTGAACCTCTGAGATTTAGGCAAGTTTGTTATCTTAGTTTAATCTAGTGGACACTAACCAATTCAGTCTATCACATATTAGGAAGGCCATTAATCAGCCTATTTGTACAATTCATTAATGAGCTAGAATCTTTTTTTGTGTTTGATTTAGCCCCCCTCATCCTCCTACTAGTATTGATAATCATTTATATTACATTTGAGCTCATAGATGATAATGCTTAAAATGAACTGAAATTGGAATACGTTTTTATATTTTATTTTTTAGGTTTTTGCCATAGAATGTGTGCACATGCCAGGGAGAGACAGAAAGAGATACAGTGAGGCATCAACTTCTGGGGGGATGGCCACACCACAATCCCTTCTGCTCCATACCCCTCCTGGGATTTGGGGCATGCATGCTCATGAGCCTAGTGTGATTTTTTTCAAGCTGCCAGGTCTAGGAATCAAACTGCCTTAACCACTATGGGTCATGTGGGAGTCCAGTGCCTTAACCACTACGCCTCCTGCTGGCCCTTTTAAAATGTTTTAAGAATTAGATACAAGGCTGAAGAAAAGGACAAACTTTTGGTAATTAGATGATATAATGATTTACAATGAAAAACTTAAATACAAAACATGAGAACTAATCAAATTAGAGGAGGTTGCTGGGTACAAAATCAACAACAAAAAAAACAATTGCTTATGCTAGAAAATCATACAAATGGTACTGTTCTCTCAAGGTGAAGGAGCCTAACTCCCTGTCTTTACTGTGTAGATTTTCCAAGCTGACTCTTTTCCAAAGGGTACCACATGGAAATGGTGATTAAAAAAAAAATAACTTCACCGTAGAGAAGGTTGACCAACACTACATCAGCTGGGTGATCAAGGTTAATACTAACTCTGATAAGTCATGTCGACAGCATGTACCCTTGATATGATGCAATAAAAATGAGATTTTTACCTCTGTGATCTCCCTTGCCAAGCTTATAACCACAGTCTAATCAGGAGAAAAACATTAAAAAACCCTCATTGAAAGACATTCTACAAAATACCAGACCAATACTCCTAAACATGGTTAAGATGATCAAAACCAAAGAAATTCTAAGAAACTGTCACAGTCCAGAGAAGCCTATGGAGGCATCACTGCCAAATACAGGTTTCTGGGATGTGTTCCCAGAACAGAAAAAGGACATTAGATAATAACTAAAGGGACTTGAATAAAGCATGAACTTAGATGATAAGAATGTATTAGTATTAATTCATGGAACCAGCAGGTGGCACAATGGTTAAGAGGCTGGGCTCATATATGGCTGACTGCAGTTCAAATCCCAGACCCAGAGGCTTGAAACTCATGCCAGATGCATGTGGATGTGTGCCCAAAGTCCCAGGAGGGGAATGGAGGAGAAGGGACTGCAGTGTAACCAGCCCACTCCCCACCCCCTTGGAGAGCAATTTCTCGCTTTCTCTTTCTCTGTCTCTGGTGAATTCACACACCCTGTAGCAAAAATCTCTAAAAAAAGAAAAAGAGAAATAAATTCACTATTTGTAAGAAATGTTTCCACACTAGTGTAAGATATAGCAACAGAGGAAACTGGGTATGGCATACATGAGAATGCTCTATACTATAGTCTCAACTCTTCTGGAGATCTAAAACTTTACTATACTAAAACAAAAGATATGTTTGAAAAGTATAAATAGCAATAACCAAATAGCAAACATAAAAGAAAATAAAAAAACTATTTAGAGTTGCAAAAATCTAAACTATAATCCAGGGGATAAGTTTCGAATTATCTTTATTTTAAGACTCCTTTACATAGTTGGCAGTTATTAAAAAACTCAAAGAGCTTTTAAGGTCAGTCATCTGTATTGATATTTACCTTTGCCAATATTCAAACTGATAAATTAAAAATTATATTAAGTGAAAAGTCATAATAAACCTATTATATAATAACATAAACAATATCACTTAATAAAAAATAACTTTATCTTCCAAAAAATTAAAAAAAGAATGGCATTGCATTACATTTCTGAAAGTCTAGGTTTAGCTGAACTGCCATGTCAGAGAGGTATCCAGATGTGAACTGGGAGCCATCCCATGTGGGATTGCTCACAGAATGTTGCATTTTGCTTTGGTACCACCATCTGGCCCTATGTCTCCCATTTCTTCCAAACTTTTCTATTCATGCCTATGTGTCTGGCAAGCAAGAAGCTCTCCAATTATCAGAACCTATGTTTTAGGAAAGCAGAGGATTATAACATTTAATGCAATTATGGCAACAATGCCAACACTAATCTTACTCAATGGATACTCAATAAAAACTAAATAGTGTCTGGTCCATGATTTTTGTTGACTGTTCCATATTGCTTCTAATAGTTGCCTTGTTCATATTTTGTTGTACTGAGAGCAAGAAGCAAGATACTAAAGCTTCTTAAAGAACTTGAGGAAATAAGAAAAGGCTCTTAACTTATTCAATAATCTTTAGAAACTTGTTTTAATGGTGAAAGTGCATCCTTATAAAAAGTTGCTGTACCTATTTTTGCATTAAATAAACATTTACTATGAATTTACTGAAATCTTAATGATTTTGTTATCCACCTCTAAACAAAATAATGCTGGCTATTTTTATTGGCATCATATATAGCATTCTGCCATCTTAGAAATATCTAACTCATGGATTTACTACTTTCAAAGGGATCAGGTTTGAAAGTTGTAAATTTATACCTCATAACTCTGGTTTATGAGGTATAACAGAAAATCCCTTAAAGAATCTAAAGGCTGTAAAAGTAATACCATTAACTGTCACTTAAGATGCTTGTTTTGAAAGGCACCATATAGTTGACAACAGTTCAAGACCTGGACCTGGCCGCTTAAACTCACGCTGGACACATGTATGTAAGTCCCTCAAATCCCAAGAGAAGAATGGCGGAGAAGGGATTGCAGCATAGCCATTCCCCCAGGGGGTGATTTCTTGCTTTCTCTCTCTCTGTCTCTCAAGTGAGTGCATGTGCCCTATACCAAAAATGTCTCTCAAAAAGAAAAAAAAAAAATCCCCATTTTCACCTATATTAGGTTTTCTGGAGAAACAAAACCAACAAATGATAGATACATAGATAGATAGGATAAATCAATAAATGTGACATTATTTTATATATACACGGTTTCAAAAAGTTCAAAGAAAATGCATATTACCAAAAAAAAGATGCATGGATTGCACATTTTTTTCACCAAAATAATCTCAGACTTTAATTCTGTTGTTCTTGAACTTTTGAAAACTCCTTGTACATACACATCAAGACAGAAGGCAAGAGAAAGAGAAATTTTATTTTTTAAATCAGCTCACAAGGATGGAGGCTGGCAAGTCCAAAATCTTCAAGGGAAATTGGCAGGTTAGAGACACTGTGAAGAGTTGATGTTGCAGTTCTAGGCTAAAGGCAATCTGCTGACTGGCAGAATTTTCCTTACAGGAAGACAATTATTTTCTTTCTTTTTTTGAGAGGTTTTTGCTATAGGGCGCGTGCGCTCGCCAGACAGACAGAGAGAGACATAGAGACAGAAAGCGAAAAATCACCCCCCCGGGGGGATGGTCACGCCGCAATCCCTAATCCTCCATTCTCCTCTCGGGATCTTGGGCACGCACACACACATGCCTGGTGTGAGTTTTAAGCCACTGGGTCCAGGATGCGAACTGCGGTCGACTACGTGGGAGTCCAGCGACATAGCCATTACGCTAACTACTGGTTTCCGACAATTATTTTCTTAAGGCCTTCAACTTATTAGATGTGTTCATCCATATTTTGGAGGTAATCTGCTTCACTCAAAGTTTATTGATTTTGGTATTACTCCCATATTAAAAATGCCTTCATAGCTACATTCAGACATATTTGACAACATACCTGTGTACAATGACCTACCCAAGGTGACACATAAAATCAACTATCCTATTAACAAATGCAAAAATGGGTAATCTTTTTTGTGGAAAGTCCCAGAAACTTTAAAAAATAAAATAAAAACCTCAGCGTCTCACTGTCACAATCCTCAGCCTCCTCAAATTGGTAGGATTACAGATGGGTGCCACTGCACCCAACATCAGGCACATTTTTGATTATTGATTGGCTCTTTTCCTATGATAAAGGACTAGCTCATTTCACAATATGCTTTTAGGAATTTTTTTCTTCTAAAAATACACTTTTAAAAGGGTATTTACAGGGAAGTGTATTTACAGGGGGGCCAGGGAGGGGAGGCAAAAACAGAAAGCCCAACGGCATAATATTGCAGACCAAGTATTACATGATATATTGGGTGATTGGAAAAGTTATGATGCATTTTTTGCAATGAAAAACAGGAAAATATGCCGTGATTTCCCTGACAAACTAATATAAAACCAGGGCCTGTTTAGTCACATAGGATCCCATCAAGGACTTAATGATAGAACTTAAAATCGCTCCTGAGGGGCCAGCAGGTGACGGTGATTGAGGTGCTGGACTTCCCTGTGCTGGACTCCCACAAGGCCATCTATGGTTCAGGTCCCAGACCTGGCAACTTAGAATTCATGCCAGGTTCATGTGCTTGCAAGTCCAAAAATCCAAAGAGGAGAACAGATTGTGGTATGGCCATCACCCCTATGAAGTGATTTCTCCTCTCCCTCTCACTATCTCTCTCTCTCTCTCTATCTCTCCAGCAAGTGCTCACTCCCTATGGCAAAAAAAAAAAAAAAAAAAAAAAAAAAAAAAATCATCAGAGAGTCCATAAGCTCTCTAAACTGTTTCCTCATCTGCAACAAATTAGGAAAATGATAGTACCTATCTCTCAGGGTAGCTGTGAGATTAAATGAGATAATGACTGTAAAGAGCTTAACTTAGACCCTGGTACATAGGTACATAAACATTTACATCAGTTGGAATGCTTTTACTTTCAAGAGATAGAAGATCTAACTAGTAGTAACTTAAATAATATCAACATGTATTGTTCTGTTAACAAGAGTTCTGGAGTGGGCTGTGCATTTAGCTGTTTCACAATAACAGGGATCTAATCTGGCATCTCTGGAATTCTCTTGACCTGCTCTTTACAGTGGGAAAATAACTATCACTGTTCTAATTAGAGACTTCCCAAGCACCTCTCTTTTAAGAGAAATGGGTAGAGCTTTCTGAGAAACCATACAGAATTTTTTTTTTATGCCGTGTTGGCTAGAAAAATGGTCAAAAAGACATGAAACCATCCTTCCCCCAGTCAATGGTTCAGAGGAATAAAATTGTTGCTACTGCCTTAGACCAATCACTGCCTTCTCTAAGGCTGGGTCACTATCCTAAGAACAGAATCGGGCTCTGTCAGCAAGGCTTAATCAGGGACAGTTGCTATTGGTTAAGCAACTAACAGTATCTTGGGATAGAGTTGGTCATTCCTATGATTATTAACAGTAGTAGTATGACAATGTCTTAAGTTTTAAGAGCAAATTTTTTTTTAGAAAGATTTTTTGCAACAGGGTGCATACACTTGCCAGAGAGACAGAGAGAGACAGAAAGCGAGAAATCACTCCCCTGGGGAGATGGCCATGCCTCAATCCCTTCTCCTCTAATTTCCTCTTGAACACTTATGCACATGCACCCAGCATGAGGTTTTTTTTTCTTTTTTTTTTTTTTTTTGAGAGGTTTTTCGCTATAGGGCGCGTGCGCTCGCCAGACAGAGAGAGACATAGAGACAGAAAGCGAGAAATCACCCCCCAGGGGGGATGGCCATGCCGCAATCCCTTCTCCATTCTCCTCTCAGGATCTTGGGCACGCATGCACACGCGCCCGGCGTGAGTTTTAAGCCACCGGGCCCGGGACGCGAACCGCAGTCGACTACGTGGGAGTCCAGCGACATAGCCATTACGCTAACTGCTGGTTCCCCATGAGGTTTTTTTTTAAGAGAGATTTTTGCTCTAGGGTGCAAGTGCTGGCCGGAAAGACAGAGACAAAGACACAGAAAGTGAGAAATCATCCCCTGGGGGGGATGGCCACACCACAGTCCCTTCCTTTTCATTTTCATCTGGGGATTTGGGGCACGCTCACATATACACCCAGTGGGAGTTTTAAGCCGCCAGGTTCAGGACTCAAACTGTGGTCGACTATGTGGGAATCCAGCAATGTAACCATTATGCCATCTGTTGGCCCTTTAAGAGCAATATTCAGTGGAAAAACAAAGCAGATGAAAATCACCTCCACAGGCCCACTTACTTTTGCAACCTACCTACTAGCACAAACCATAGACAAAATAGTGAAGACTAATACTATCAGCCTCCCCATATCCAAACCACAATTTTATTATTCCAAAGCCAGGAATTCAGGGTGTTGGAGATATCCTACAGAAGTTATATAAAGACAAGGTCAGAGGTTTTGATTGTTTCTCACAATATCCCTAACATCAAGAGCAATGTCTAGAACATAGTAAGCCTCCATTGCATATTTGTTGGATGAATAAATGTATGTTCAGGACACATCTCAGTAATACCCAGACACAACTCTGTAAAATCTCATGGGTTACAGAAATGAGGGTTATTTGCAGAGTTACCAAAGCAAATATGCTCATATTAAACTTCTAACAAATCAGTGGGAAAATTATATGATCAATTAGTTAAGTAATACAAAATGTGTAAACTCTGATGTCAAAATGGCAGCAACTTCTAATAGCTGAACATTAGCACTGCTATATATGATAGTCTCTTTATTGGCGAAAATTGTTTCAGTCTCCAAAATCATAAACACAAACATGGAAGTAGAGATCAATTCATTTGCATATAACTGAAAATGTGACTCTGTAAGAGTAGGGATTTTTTGCCTACTTTATTTAATGCTGAATCTTCAGTTCCTAGAATAGTGCTAAACACATAATAAATGCTGAATAAATAGGTGTTTAATAAATATTTGTTGAATAAGTAAATACATGAATGATCGGAGTATTTTCAGAGGAAGAGGTAGTATAGCATAGAGTTATTAGTATTATTTATTTATTTATTTTTTTGGAAACAGATGCCCCTAAAGACAGGTCTCAACTTAGCTCTTTTCTTTTTTAAGACAGTTCACAAATTATATTTAGACTCTCTAAGGCTTTCTTTTCTAATGCATAAAATAGCAAGTATTACAATATCTAACTCAGGGACTTAATATATGAGGTACATATAAAGTGCTTAGGCCAGGACCTAGTACATGGTAACTAATCAGTTCACTTTAGCCATTTGATGATGATGATGATGATGATGACAATTTTGCAATAAAGAGGCAAAATTTATGTGGTTTTGCTCTACAATCAAGACACCTCTCAACCTCTACATTTGTTTGTTCCTTTTATCTAAGGTCCGGCATAAAAGTGAAATAGAAATGGGTCATAGCAAATCATACGTACTTTTAAAACCATATTGTAGGGGGAACCAGCAGTTAGCATAATGGCTATGTCGCTGGACTCCCACGTAGTCGACCGCGGTTCGCGTCCCGGACCCGGTGGCTTAAAACTCATGCCGGGCGCATGTGTGTGCGTGCCCAAGATCCCGAGAGGAGAATGGAGGAGAAGGGATTGCGGCGTGACCATCCCCCCTGGGGGGTGATTTCTCGCTTTCTGTCTCTCTATCTCTCTCTGTCTGGCGAGCGCACGTGCCCTATAGCAAAAACCTCTCCAAAAAAATAAAACCATATTGTAGGGGCCAGCATGTGATGTGGTAGTTAAGGTACTGGACTCCCACATGGTGACAGCTGTTCAACTCCAGACCCAGCCAGCTTGAAAATCACACTGGGCATGAGTGTTTGCATGCCCAAAATCCTGAGAGGAGAATAGAGTACAAGGGATTGCAGCATGGCCATCCCCCTGGAGAGGTTATTTCTTACTTTCCCTCTCTCTATCTCTGTCTGTCTCTCAAAGGGAAGCTCATACACCCTGTGGGAAAAACCTAAAAAAAAAAAAGAAAAGGAAACAAAGAGAAAGAAAAATTGTATGCTGTAAAGATAAACAATGATTAAATGTAAATTTAAAAAGAAGCAAATCTAATACCTATTAATAAATATATAATCTTTAATAAACAAAACAAAATGAATATGGGAGCAAATTAGAATAAGTTGAGATATTCTACAAAAAGGAAGGATGGAGCAGCCATGGTGGCACAGTGGTAACACAACACTCAGTAATGCTGAAGTTACATGGGAAGGTCCCAGGTTCATGTATTACAGTCTCCCTGTAGATGCTGAGTATGCACTCACATGCCCACGGTCCTGCCTGAAGTTGGGAGAGGATCACAGGATGAAGACCCTGTTGAGGTCTCTCTCTCTCTCTTTCTTTTTTCTCTTTCTCTCTTCCTCTCTCTCTTAAAACAAATTATATATGTATATATACATACACACACACACACACACACACACACACATATATATATATATATATATATATATATATATATATATATATATTAAGTGGAAAGACAGCCATGGAATAAACAGAAGCAGACAAAACAGGAATATGCTAGGTAGAGTAGAAGGAGGTTGGTAAAGCTGGAGAAGACATTGACTTCATAGCCGATCAGCTCTGGAAGTCTTTTTCATTATATAAATGATAAAAAACTAAGGCTCAGAGAAGACAACTAACATATTTACAATACAGAATTTCAATAAGATCCTAGATCTCCTAAAGTCTATGCCAGATTAAAAAGAAAAAAACAGTTACAAAACTCTTTTTAGGGGAGTGGAGGAAGAAATACCTAGAATAGACTTTAATTATTTGTGGAATTTATTGTCGTATGTTGTCATACGTTTACCTTTTCATTCACATGTGAAAGAGTTAAATAAATCTTTTCTGGGTGTTAACAACAGAGAATTTCAATGTTTCTTTGGTTATTTGAATTGCACAAAAACCTAAAAATATATTTTACTTATAAGAGCCTTCATCACCTATAACATCAGCTCAGTTACACACTAAACTGTTGACTTCTTACCCCTGATGGTGAAAGAGAATCTCTCATTTAATATTCAGACAGGTGATCTGAACTCAAATCATAGCTTGTTTCTACTTGAAAAAAGTCCAATTACTTTTTCACCCTGGAAATGGAGACAACTACTCAGCCCATCATCCAGTGATATTTAATAGTTTATATTTGACTTTGTGTCTTTGATTTAGCGGTTTATCTGCATATTGAATACACATGCAGTAGATAGCAATTAAGTAATGTGTTAAATGCTTCTCAACATAAATATATGGTCATATAAAAAATTTATTTCTCAAGGCCAGCAGATAGCATAATAGTTATGTTACTGGACTCCTGCATAGTCAACTGCAGTTTGAGTTCAGGACCTGGCAGCTTAAAACTCATGCCAGGTATATGTGCATATGTGCCCAAAATCCCAAGAGGAAAAGGGATTGTGGTGTGGTTATCCCCCTTAGGGGGTGATTTCTTGCTTTCTGTCTCTCGATCTCTCTCTTATCTCTCCGGCGAGGGCATGTGCCCTATAGCAAAAATCTCTCAGGACCAGCAGTTAGTGTAATGACTATGTCGCTGGATTTCCATGTAGTTGATCACAATTCGAGTCCTGCACCCAGTGGCTTAAACTCATGCCAGGCACGAGTGCGTGCATGCCCAAGATCCCAAGATTGGAGGAGAAGGGATTGCGGCGTGGCCATCCCCCCGGGGGGGGGGGTGATTTCTTACTTTCTGTCTCGCTGTCTCTCTCTGTCTCTCTGGTGAGCACACATGCCCTATAGCAAAAAACTCTCCCCCCCCAAAAAAAAACTCTCTCTAAAAAAAATTGTCCCATGAGTAAGCAAGAGAGAGAACAAGTGCACTCCCCTTCAGCAGGACGTTGTTGCTGCAATCCACCCAGTCAGTCCAAGATCATGGGCACTTGCTTGCTCAGCAAACTCAGGGAGGTTTCCAGACATGAACCCAGAACTTTCCCATATAAGTCTATCTCACAGAGTGTCACACTTTACCACTGAACCACCATATGGTCCAATGAACATTTTTTGAATACTAAAATGATGGAATTAACTTGAATCTGAGAGAAAAAAAAAAAAAAGCACTGCAGTGACTGAAAGACAGTAGTGACCGGAGTGAAAATCCTCATAATAGTGCTAGTATATATTGGGACCTTCCATGTGCCACTGCTTTTAGACCTCAGTATTGTATTGTCTATTGAATTTAATCCTCATAACTGCCCTTAAGGGAGGACAACAGTTGTCAATCACACCCGGTTGTCGAAGGAGCTGAGCTTCAGAGAATATTAGGCAGGTGGAACATTAGGCAAGGTTACATTCATCTGTATGTAATAGAAACTAGAGTTCAGTGGTTCAAACAAATAGGCAATTATTATTATCATTATTATTTTTATGTAAGAAAGTGAAGAGTAGAGAAATGAAGGTTAGCACATCAGCTCAACAAGTCATCGAAGACCTGGTTTCTTTTAGCTTTCAGTTGCACTATCTTTAGCATATGGGCATTGTCCTCATGGTCAGGAGATGGCTGCTCCACCTCTGGCCACTGCATCAATTACATAGGCAGAAAGAAGGGAAAAAGCAAGGGACAAAGGACAGACCAGCTGAATCCATTCCTTTTTATCAGGAAAATGATTAGCCTTTACAGCCGAATTCTGTTTACACCTAGTTGACCAGAACAGGTTAACACAGCCACTTTAGCTACAAGAAAGTATGGAGGTTAGAATATTTTAAAGCTGGAACTTGTTACCCTAAATCCAACTGGGATTTTGTTAATAAGACTGGAAAACAGACATTTGGTAGATAACTAGTAGTGCCTGTCGTGAATGCAGGTGGCTATTGGTTGTTTAAGTTTAATAAACAAATGCACTCATAAAGTTTGTCCCAGCATAAAATTAAAAATTCTAAACCTCCCTATCCTGCCTCTAACCAAAATAAATAAATAAATTAATTAATTAATTTAAAAATCTGAGGCCAACTTGTCACCAGAGTAATAGTTCTTGTTTACTATCTTCTTCGGAAAATCCAGCCCTGGAGCAAAGAGGAAGGAAGCCTGAATGGTGTCCCACTTTCTAATCACCACTTGCCTCCTATCCCCTTTTTCAATGAAGTAAATGACCATCAAGCCTTCTGCTCCCCGATGACCAAACACCGAAAATAATTTTCTTTGAGAAGACTTTGTTCAGCCTAATTTGTGAGTAAAATTTCCTAAGGGCAGCAGTGAAAGGCCTAAGATAATAAGGAAGTCTTCAAACTCAGGGGAACTGATGAGGTCTGCTCTCAAAGTTACCATACACCATTAATCAATTGTTACTAGGCAAAGTCACGGAACCCAGATAGAGGTCAATGAATCACATGACCCACTGCACTCCAAACTCCCAGTGTCCTGCTGCTTCACGGAAAGCCTCAGTGACTCTGTAACTTAGCAAAATTCACAACCTACAGTTGATATTTTATATCAAGGGTTCAGCTCAGATGGTGGAGAGTCTCCGAGTAAAACAAAGTAGAAAAACTACAGATGGAGCAGTCAATGGGAGGGAGGTACCCTCAAGAAAGAGAACAAGTCGATTATATGGCTTGAAAAAAAGAGCCAAATTGGAAATAAAAAAATTATATTTAGTACTTTACCTGATATAATATGTCCTTATTTGAAATTGCAAGTACTTTTTAACCTGTCATTGTCAGTAAATATGTCAATGTTATCTGATCCTTTTTTTCAATCCAAACCACAGATGTTATAGTCTGTCATTTTCCACAGAGCACAGTATTTAGATTTTCAGATGCTCTGTAAACCAGATGCCATTACGTTCGATTCATAAAAGATCTTGCTCTTTCCTCTGATACGGTTTATGTGGTAAGACACTTCATTTGTAAATTAGAGAGTCTTTAGAAGGTTCTGAAAGATGAATAAACATCTCCAAATCTCCTCTATTTCTTATATTTGCAAAAACTCAAATCCCACACTCCATCTTTGTTAGTTTACTCTTCCTTACATTTTAGAATTTTCTTCTTAGTACTAAAGAACAATATAAATTAAAACAACAAGGTAAAGTCACTTATTACAAGGAACAGGGCAATTTTTATTTTATTGTGTGTTATAAATAGTTCCCCTTTATCTTAGTTCAACTTTTTGGTTTTAATCATACTTAAAATAAGGTGTCAGACAACATCCACATTTAAAAGAAATACACAAAAGGCCATCCAGAGAAACAAACAAACTGAGCTATGTTAGGGCTCTCTTTTCACTGATCCCTTATCAGTTTAAATATGGGAAGGTTAGACTTGCTTCGTTATACATTTGAGGACCCAGTTTTAGTTTCCAAAATAAGAGCAGCCCTCTAGTTTGTCAGATAAAAAATTTCCCACTTCTCTACCAAAACAGAAAAATCTGGGTAGATCTAATTCACCTAGGCAAAAATAAAGAGACAAAATTATTTAAGACCTCTGATGTCTATTTTTGGCTTAGACTAAATCTTTTTAAACTAATATTACAGTCTTTTTAAAGTTGTGCAAGTCAGAGAACATATCAGATGAAAAGCTTAGGAATCTTTTTGCATGGTGGCAAAAACATTACATTTAAATTTTTCATGCATTTAACCAGCAATTCTTTTAGGAATTTACATTGTAAAAATTATCAGTAGAACCTATAATATGGATGTGTAAAATATATTTATATTAGACGCAAACATATTTATTGTAGTAAAACATGCAAATAATTTAAATTTCCTCAAATAGTGAATTGGTTCATTAAATTATGGTAGAAAGGTACAGTGAAATTCTGTAGGTTTTTAAAATAGTACTGAAGCTCAGTATTTGTGAATATTGCAACAATATTCAGTTCATTGTGATGGAGAGAAATCAACTTACAGAACAATGTGTGTAGTATGAGCTCACTTTGCACAAATAATGTGAATATGCTAAGAAAAATATATGAAAGGATATGCTCCAAAATGTAAACAATGGTTGTTATTGGGTTACTAGGCCATAGAAAATTTTACTTGCTCTTAATATCTCTTAGTAATTTCTTTTTCTTTCTTTTCTTTTTTTTAAGAACAATGAAAACTGCAAGAAGCAATTTCCATTTTGAGGGGGAATAAAGGGTGGAGGAATAGGAGAGAGGTTCCTGCACTAATGCCTGCCTTTCCATCTGAGTTAGTGACATGTGGGCAAAGGGCCTAAAGAGAGAGGTGGACAGAAAGCAAGGAGGAAGGCTTTACCACATTAAATGAAAAGCAAACAATATGCATATCAGCATCCTAAGATGTACCATTCTGCTGGGAAAACCCAAGACAAAAGAATTATCGGACACAACAGTTCAAAGCATATTGCACCTGTCAAAATGTCTGTCATCTCCTATAGAAATGCACCATTCTAAGAGAGAAAAGGGAAACTTGAGCAAAGTCACTCAGGAACAACAGCTTACTTTGTCTCCTTCCTCTAGACAACTCCTCCATCTGAAAGCCATTGAGCTCCATGCTAAAGATTGCCTGGAAGGACCGGACAATAGGAAGGTCTCTTTCATTGTCAAGGACAGTTACACTTTGAAGATGACGCTCAAAAGAGGTTAAAATGGGTCAACAAGCAATTGTTGGGCCTATGCACGGACATGTGAAGAGAACATTGTTGAAGTCACACACAAAAAAATCTTGAACTCAAAGAATTCAACTTTAACCTAGAGGAGGTGTGGGAAGGGAGGAACTAACATGAAATACTGATTTCTGATTTCATCCCAAAAGAGAATGAAGGGGGGTGGGGACCTACCCCAAGAAGATTATTAATAGGGAGTGTGGGGATGATCTTTGCCATTCCAAAAACCCACTACACTGTATTGTACTTATATTAAAAATATAATAACTTATATTAAAATTATAAGTGCAATTTAGGATAAAGTGAGGAAATAGAACTTTAAAAAAAGGTATAAGTTGTACTAACATTGTTCAGATTATTACATATCTAAGAAGTATATTTGGTGGATGTATTTTAGGAAATAAACATAGCATTTATTCGGATGATCAGTAAGTAACTGGTTTGTAGGTATATATAAACAGTAATTATTATTTTTGTACCATTTCCTAGATATGTTGAATAAAACAAGCTTAGAAACCTGAGAAACACTGATACAAAAAGAAGCAGCTTTATGAATTTGAGTCAGTCTGCCTACATTTATTTATGGTCTGGCTCTGCCTTCTATGGGTCATTTGTATAACTTTGGACAAATAACTTAACCTCTCTATTCTCAGTTTCCACCTGTATAAAGGGGCACAACAGCAACACACCACAAGAATATTAAAAGAATTAATGGGGGTACTGAATCAAACAGAAAGGAAACATAAGTCCCCACAAAAATGTACATGAAAGTTCACAGCCAATGTGTGGAGACAATCACAGCAACCATCAACTGATACAACAATAAATGGAATGTGGTATATCCATATAACAGAATATTATTTGACCATAAAAAGGAGGGAAGCACTGATGCACGATACCACATGGATCAACCTTAAAATATTATGTTATGTAAAAGAAGTCAGTCATATAAGACCACATATTATTTCATTCACATAAAATATCCAGAATAGGGAGAGCTATAAAGACAGAAAGTACATTGGAGGTTACTTAGGACCAGGAGGTGGAAGGGAAAAGTAAGGTGATAGCTAAAAATACAGGGCTTTTACTTAAGCAATGAAAACTGTAAGATAGACTGTGGGGATGTGCACGTAACTGTGACTATATTAAAGACCAGTTATTTTTTTTTAATGGGTGACTTGTATGGTATGTGACTGTATCTCAATAAAATTGACAAAATTAAGAGAGAATTTGGAGGGCAGGGAGCAGGCACTCTGCAATAAAGCAATCAGAGCAGTGTTCAGCACATAATCAATAAATGTTGATTACCAGTCTTACTTTTTTGGAAATGTAAATTGTTGTGTATAGTTTTGGAAAATAGTATTGCTATGTATCCTGACTAATAATGATACTGAAATTTCCATTCTAATCTTAAAGTATTCATCTTTAAAACAATATTTAAATTCAAATTCATCCCCTGAAGTCTAAAGATAATTTACCCTTAAAGAGTCTATTAAAATAGTAAATTTTAGAATTAAATGTAGCTTTACCTAAATAAATGTACTTACAATGGTCAAATCTTTAAACTTTAGCAATTGACTGGCTAGAGTCAAACATGAGAAAATTGAAAAAGGCCATTCTGTCTGAAATGCATTCACAATTAGATTCATTCTTTAAGACATCTTTGGACCGGTTTCTAAAGATCATATATACTATACCTAGATTAAGAAAAAAGACAGTTTGGTTATCAGTTTTCAAAATCGCAGATAATTCAACAAGATACAATAAGTCATTCTCCTTCCCTACAAGAACTCAACTATGCTCTCCTATTTCTCTCCCTCCTGTATCAACATTTGTGTTTATTTACATATCTGCAGATCTATTTTGCTTTACAAGTTATCTTTGGCCTTGCTCAAAGATAAATTTACTAACAAACTAATGAAATGTAAACTTCAGGGTCCTACATTAGGAAGGACCCTTCCCGCTACCTAACTATATTCACAATTTTGTATTCTCTTCCTTAAAAAGCCTCAAAATGTATAAGCCTCGGGCTCCACAAAAGCTGGCTGATCTTCATTTGCAATTTTTCACTCTACCCACTACTCTGTCCTTTATATCCTCCACTTTTCAAAATCAAGTTCACATTCTGTATGAGAAATCTTCTATAACGATTCCAAGCCAAAGTGACCTCCTTCTTTTCTATGTTTCCAATGCACTATTCTCTATAAAATCCTTTTTCCAGGTGCCAGACAATGGTGCAGAGATAAAAATACAATACTGTATGACGTGACCACACGGAAAAGTTTTGGATTCATGCCTGGAGCCCTCTCTGACTATATAATGGACAAGCCAAAGCCAAGTGCCCATAATCCAGGGCTGACTGGAGCTGAAGATGAACTGTAGTATCAAGACTTCACTCCCTCCCTCTCTCTTGCTCATGAAATAGATAAATGGACTTTAAAAAAAAACATTTTTACAAAGCACTCCAGATCAGTTGCATTTGAAATTCAGAATTTCTTGTACGTTAGGGCCCATAAACTATATACTATGTAATCATGCATACATCATGTATCACTTAACACTATTCACGGGGATTCAAGGTAGTAGTCCATAATCAAATATATTAATACATCTTCATTCATGAACACTCATACTAAATGAGATAAAGGCTATAAATAGTCTCATTCAGTCTGGCCCATAATGGACATCAAAGGAACTTTCAATTTTCAGTGACTTTTAATTTTGGAATTAAAATTAATTAAAGAATCATACACCTAAACATCACGCCATTATTTCATGTTTTGCCATCTAGGTTTTACTTGACAACAATGGCTGTTCTCTGCTACTTTCTGAGCCCAAAAAATTGCCTAACACATGGTGGGTGTTCAATAAATATTACGGAATGAATGAATGAATGGATGAATAAACTATAAGCCCTACACCAGGTTGAGCTTGTCAAGGGGAAGGAATGCATCCATTTTCATAAACATCTCCAGCACCAAGGCCAGTACCTGACATATTGAGTACAATAAATGCTGACTGAAAAATCACTCTCTCAGATCTCACACAATGACTATCTAAGATCCAGTAGACACTTCATGATTTGCCCAAATATTACTGACTTACAAAATCAATTGATTCCCATAGTGGAGGGGAACCAAAGGGTGAGGGGGTATGAAGGGAACAGTGGGATTGAAAGTATAGTCATAACAAAACAACTTGCTATAGAAGAGAACTGATGCAAGGAATCATATCATATTTCATAATGACCTTAAACTGTGCCATAGAAATGTCACACACTTTAAGAAATGCCACACACCTCTGGAGTGTGTTTCTCAGTGTCAAGTCTTCCACTAAAAACAACCTCTTGCAGGGACCAGCAGTTAGCGTAATGGCTATGTCGCTGGACTCCCACATAGTCGACCATGGTTCACGTCCTGGACCCAGTGGCTTAAACTCACGCCGGGCGTGTGTGCGTGCATGCCCAGGATCCCGAGAGGAGAAAGGAGGAGAAGGGATTATGGCGTGGCTATCCTCCCTAGGGGGTGATTTCTCTCTTTCTGTCTCTCTCTGTCTTCCAGCGAGCACACGCGCCCTATAGCAAAAATCTCTAAAAAAAAAAAAAAAAAAAAAAAAAACCTCTTTCCTGGGTCCCTATGTAACTTCAGGTCCCTATACTGTGTTTTAATACAGAATTTGCTTTGGACAAGATATTGTAGTGTAATGTTTATGTGCACAGGTGATGGAGGCAATCATTGTTTAACCAAATAATTTTGTCTATGTTGCTGTCTCCTCATTGGTAAATAGGATAACAGGTACTATTATGTACTGTGATGAAGGTAAACAAAATAGTATATACTGGGACCAACCGATGGGGTAACAGTGACATTGCTGGACTCCCACATGGCTGACTGTGGTTCAAATCCTGGACCTGGAGGCTTGAAACTTACACTGGGCACATGTGCATGCATGCCCAAAACCCTGAGAGAAGATTGGAGGAGACAAAATTGCAGCATGGCCATCCCAGTGGGGGTCATTTTTCACTATCTCTCTCTGTCTCTGTGAGTGCACAAGCCTTACAACAAAAATCTCTCTAAAAAGGCAAAACAAAATTTTATATGAAAACTTTTCAGAGAAGAATACAATCACTGTGGTTACCAGAAAGAATGCTCAATGTCATTGTGAGGAAGTTGAATTTACAAATGATAATTATACACACACATTATCACTGTCATTAGTCATAAAATAAAGCTTGAAATTGTATCACATCCTTACTTATCAGCATTCTTTTATTTGATAGTAAGCTTGACCCCCAAATCAACCTTTGCAGTAAACAAAACAGGTCATCACAATTTAAATGAAGAAACACTGGGCCAAGGTGGACAGTGACGTGAAATTCAGGTGACATTTACAGGAACACATTCGTGGCTCTTCAAATCTAAGTAGGCTCCAGCACCTTTACTTTTCTCTTAAGGCTTCCATGACAACATCTCAATCTGCTTGCAAGTCTGATGGTGGTCAGCTCCAATAACTGTCAGAACTGCTGCCATCACTTTGAATTTTTTTTTTAATTTTCCAGAGGACAGGTGAACTTGCTGGACAGAGAGAGAGAACCCCTATGGGGAATGGTCACACTATAATCCCTTCTCCATTCCTCCTCCATTTGTCTCTCATATCTGGATTTTGGGCAAGCATGTACATGTGCCTGGTATGTTTGTCATGCCACTAGGGACTCAAATCACAAAGTCGGCCATATGGGATCCAGTCACTTTAACCACCTACCACTGCTGGTCATCTTTAGTGAACCTCAAAAGTCATTTGTTTTCCCTTATTCTATGAACCTTCACTTGTAGGAATGATGTTGTTTCAAATAAAAAGAACTATGTGATAATAATCTCTTATCCTTCATTGCTGTTTGAGACATCCAAACATGTCATATGTCATCAACCCACCATTATTACTTCCCACTCTCCACCACACTCAGGAGGAAAGAGAATATAAACTGAGTTATCACACTCATTTAACTTATGTACCAACAGTATGGTATAAAAACTGACTTATAGGGAACCAGCAGTTAGCGTAATGGCTATGTCGCTGGACTCCCACGTAGTCAACCGCAGTTCGCGTCTCGGACCCGGTGGCTTACAACTCACGCCGGGCGCGTGTGCGTGCGTGCCCAAGATCCCGAGAGGAGAATGGAGGAGAAGGGATTGCGGCGTGACCATCCCCCCTGGGGGGTGATTTCTCGCTTTCTGTCTCTATGTCTCTCTCTCTCTCTGTCTGGAGAGCGCACGCGCCCTATAGCGAAAAACCTCTCAAAAAAAAAAAAACTGACTTATAGATACTTGTGGAATAAACATATATTCATATGTATTTAAAACTAATTATTAAACTAGTTTTATAAGTATAAAATGTATATAAAGTGAAAATTTGTAATACAAGGCAATAATATTTTATATAAAGTTTTACAATACATAATAATATAGTTTTTAAAGTTTATTTTATATATATATATATGGATGTATGTGTTTTATATAAGAAATGACTTCAAAAAGTTTGTGGAAAAATGGAATTAAAGTGCAAGGGGTCTTTTGAAGACCCCTTCATATACATCTATTTTGTTATAAATAATGAAGTTTTCTCATTTATGAAATGGAGACAATTATAAATACTGCATAAAGTTATTGTGAGGAATAAATTAATGCATGTATGTTATATGCTTAGAATATTACCTAGTATATAATATATACAATAAATGTTAGCTGTAATTATTATTACTATTTATTTTATATATTACATAATGATTCCTATTCATAAACATTATTCACCAGAGATTGTCTTAAACATTTTATTTCCTCAATGCACCAATTTTTAAAGTTTATTAATATATATTTTCCAGTGCAATGCAGAAAATCATTTTTTCCACAAAGTGACATACTATGTTCTTTAAAAGACTTATACTGAGGCCAGCATCTGGCCTGGTGGTTAAGGCATCTGGATCCCATGTGGTTGATGATGTGGTTCAAGTCCCAGACCCAGTGACTTGAAAAACATTCTGAGTGTGTGTGTGTGTGTGCATGCCCCAAATCCTGAAAGGTGGGAGATATGGAGGGAAGGGAATTATAATTTGCCCATTTTCCATGCTTTCTTGCTTTCTCTCTCCCTCTTTATCTCTGTCTCTCTCTGGCAAGCAGTGCACATACCCTCTAATTAGAAAAAATAAAATACAAGACTTACAGTATGACATAATATATATATATCATAGTCAAATCACATACTCCTGAAAAAATAAAAGTAAGCTGTAATTCTGATTCAGAATTATTTTATACCATAAGATCTTGTCCTAGTTTTCACTGCCTGTGCTATACATAAACACATATACTTTTTTTTTCTAAAATTGGTTCATCCTGAATTATGAGTTTATATTCAGCACTGTTTCCAGAACTAATAGCACTGGGAAAGCTTTATCTACATTTATCTTGGTGCATCTGTGCCTAAGTTCTAATACAAAAGTAGCTGTCATTCTGAAGGATTTGACTGCCTTCAGTCCATGGCTACAAATGTCAAAGTTGGAGATGTTCCTTCCCTATCACTATTTTTTTTCTTTCCTTTTCTTTTTCTTTCTTTTTTTTTTTTTTTTTTTTTTTTTTTTTTTTTTTTTTTTTTTTTTTTTTTTTTTGAGAAGCTTTTGCTATAGGGCACGTGCGCTCACCAAACAGACAGAGAGAGAGAGAGAGACAGAAAGTGAGTAATCACCCCCTCCCACCCCCCAGGGGAGATGGCCACACAGCAATCCCTTCTCCTCCACTCTCCTCTCAGGATCTTGGGCACGCATGCACGCACCCACACCTGGCATCGGTTTAAGCCACCGGGTCTGGGACTCAAACCACGGTCGACTACGTGGGAGTCCAGCGACATAGCCATTACACTAACTGCTGGTCCCCCTTCCCTGTCACTATTTAAGCAAGATCATCCCTAGACCAACTCTCTCCCAAACATGTGCACTCAAAATGAGAACTGTAACTATGGATGGCTTGTTATACTTCTCCAAGTAAGAATACCTTCTTGAAGAGTTTCTTTACCTCTGATTCTTCCTTTACTTACTTAAAAAGAAATTCTGGCTCAACCCACAGCCTGGTGGTTAAAGGAGCCAGATCCCTCATGGCTAACAGTAGTTGGAATGCCAGCTCCAGTGGCTTGAGAAACACTCTTGGTGCACGTGTGCACGTGTGTGTGTGTGTGTGTGTGTGTGTGTGTTCCTCAAACCTCAGCAGGATGTAGAAATGGAGAAGGGATTGTAGCATGACCATATCCCACTAGAGGGTGCCTCTCCCTATCCTTCTCCCTCCCCTTCTCTCACTCTGTCTCTTTGGCAATTGCACACACCCTCTGACTATTAAAAAAAGAAAGAAAGAAATCCTTACTTTGAACCCTACCATCTACATGGATTTGGTGATTTTAGAATAGAGTTTTGAACAATGTTTTCTCAAGTGTATTTCATAATCACTAGTTCTGCAAGACAATGATATTTTTTTAAGTATATGAACCCATGCACACACACTTCAGGGTTCTCTGACTAAATAAAGTTGGGAAACAGGGTAAAACAGAGTTTATCATATTATTTTTTTAATCATGGGGTTAGTCAAGAAGCTAGTATGTTACCGTGACTCTCTAAGAAAGAGCCTGATGGGTCATGTCTTTCAGACATATTTATCTATAGAATCTCTATTTAACAGGACATCTTTTATTTTAAAAATATTTATTTATTTATTCTTTTTTGTTTGTTTCTTTGGTGTTTCAGTGATTTATTTCTATGTAATGAACAACCCCAAATCTAGTATATAAAAAAGACAATGATTTTGTTATGTCCTTTGACCAGAGAGGGACAGAGTGTGTGTGTGGGGGGGGGGGGGGGGGGGCAGGGGGAAGTGATAAAGCAAGTTGCCAGGTCCAGAACTCGAACTGTGGTCAGCCATGTGGGAGTCCAGCATCTTTAACCACCTTGTCACCTGCCAGCCCCTCACAGGATACCTTATCTAGTATGTTATCTCATAGGTAACATACTCGTATTCCAAGGAACACACTTCAGAATATGGTGTACCACATATTTTACATCCTTTGCCTGTATCTCTTTTCTCAATTCTGAACAAAATTCTTCTTTTTTTACTGCATTTTTAGTAAATTTATTAATTTCCATTTCCATAACTGAGAGAATCCATCTATAAATCCATGTATAAATACAAATTCGAATGTATTTTCTACTCTTGAAATTAATCATTTCAAGTTTGTGATTAATTGTTTTAGAATCACCCAACGCAGTGATTTCTTGATCTGAAAAACATCGGCTGCACCAACTCAATAAAATAGCAAATTCAAATACCCCAGAATCAAAATTCCACATAAAACCCATGAGTGTGCTCACACCTGTACACTTCTCTGCAACCAAATGGCATGAAAATGAAGTTGTGGGCACATGCACACTGGTGAGCAGATGCCATGACAGTCTTAGGAAACCATCACAATCACTAATTGGTAACCTGTACATTCTCTTACAATAAAACCATGTTCATAACCAAATAAAAGCACATTTATTATAAAAGTCAAACTAATATAGAATTAGGAAAGCTCTAAAGTTTGGGGATGTCATTTATCTTTAGAGCACATTGCTCCTAGTGATTGCTAATATTCAAATAAATAAAATAATCGTCAAATGAATGGGCCAGTCAGATGTGTAGTGGTTAAGTTGGCCAGATCCCACATAGCCAAGTGTCTAGTTCAAGTCCTGGACCTCACAGCTTGAAAACCACCCCTGGCACATGTGAGTGTGTTCCCAAAATCCCAACGGGAGAATGGATTGTGGTATGGCCTTTCCCCTGGGGGTGGGGGGAGAGGATGATTTCTCACTATTCCTGCCTTTTTCTCTCTCTTTTTCTCTCTCACTGGTGAGCTCAGGTGCCCTATAGTAGGGGGGAAAGAACTTCAAAGGACTTAACAGACTCCTAAATATTCTGCAGTTTTTACCTATAACATTTCTTTCTTATTGAAACTCTAAGACTTAAATGTGGACTTGAAACATGATGATGCCTTAAATGTACGCATACTATATACTTATTTATTTGAACTAAAGCCAAAAAATCTTTTAAATGCAGAAAGATTTTTACAGTCTCCAGGTATCAGACTCTATGAATCTAAACCTGTAGGAAAATTACAAAGAACTTGAGTACAAAACTGCATTTGGAGGGAACCAGCAGTTAGCGTAATGGCTATGTCACTGGACTCCCACATAGTCGACCGCGGTTCGCATCCTGGACCTGGTGGCTTAAAACTCACACCAGGCGCGTGTGCGTGCGTGCCCAAGATCCCGAGAGGAGAATGGAGGAGAAGGGATTGCGGCGTGACCATCCCCTCTGGGGGGGTGATTTCTCTCTTTCTGTCTCTATGTCTCTCTCTGTCTGTCTGGCGAGCGCACACGCCCTATAGCGAAAAGCTCTCCAAAAAAAGAAAAAAAAGACACCTGCATTTGGATATACTGGCCACTTCATCACAAAGACAAAAATGAAACCATAAAATGATTTGATAAAAGGTCTCAAAAATGGTGCCTGAAATGAACTCTCTGATAGCCTTTTCTAAGCTGCTCCAGTGTGTTCTATTACAAATATAAAACTTGAGCATCTCTTTCACATTAAACTTAAAGAGTTTCAGGGCCTCCACCTATCAGGATCCAGCTTCAGGTTTCCAACATAAGAATCTTCATACAGCCTGCAGAATTCTCCTAGGCCCACCAGGAGTAATCAAATTTCATGTTAACTATTAAATTACAGACATTCAGTGATGTTTTCCAAACCTCGGTTTAGAAATTCTAAAGGCCCTTAGAAAGCATCCTTAAAGCAAAGCCAAGGTCGGTAAGTGAAACCGTTTACCTGAGAAAAGCAAAACAAAGAGGAGTCCTCGCCATCCCAGTCGGCGCCTTGCAAAGTGGCACGCGATGGACCCCATCCCCATTGTGAAGCGCGAATTCTTTGTAACACTGGGAGACACTGCGGAACAAAAATACTATTAGAAATGCTTCAAAAGGAACATTTTTGGCCGCGATAGAGACTTTTGACATTATTTATTAGGTTCAAAAATGCTTCACAAAAGCCTAACAATGGTTCTGTGGAAACCAGTACATCTGAGGCCCTTTCTGTTGTTCGGCGCAGGCATTGATTCGAAGGCCGGCCTCGCTCGCCGAACAATTCCCTCGCAGCGGTCAATGCAAGCGAGCATTCACCACCGGCCCAGACAGGGCCTGTGAACAGGCCGTATGGAAGCGCCGGGGCGGCCGCGGGGGTGCCGAGGAGCAAACCTTTATTAACCTCTTGGACTGGAAATGGGTGGAAGCTTCTACGCACGGAGGAAGGGGAGCTCCTGCCAGATTGCGGTGGAGGGAGGTGTCTGCCCTAGGCCTCCTCTCCCCCAGGGGATGAGGATGCTTGGGGAGCATCTCCGCTGCCATGGCAACCGCGCCTCTTCCGACTGGATTTCCGGACTCGCCAAGGAGTTCGCTCTGGAAATCTGGAGGTGCCAGAGCGCCTACAGGGGCTGCCACGCTGTCCTCCAGCTCGGGGTCCGATGCACTCCGCCGGACGCTGTGCTGGCCCAGGGGGTGCTGGCTCGTTCTGCAGAGGCCGATGGCTGTGAAAGGTCTCGCAGCAAGATCTGGAAGGCAAAAAAGGACAGACGTGGCGTTTGAGTGCGCGGGGCAGCGTCGCATCCAATGGGGCTTTAAAGGAAAGAGATCTCTCCTGATAACCGGATGTTGGAGAAATCAGGGTCTGTAATGGTTTGCAGAGAGAGCAGGAAGAAAACATACTCAGGTCTTACATTCCTATGTTTTCCCACATTTACAAGAACAAAATGTTCTCTATTCTTTCCCTGCTCTTTGAAAGCACCTTCCAACCCCTCCCCCTCCAAAAATGATCTCTACAGAATCCTCATAAAACTTTTTATTTCAGGAAAAACTGTTCAAAACTTCTAAAAAGAGAGAACCAGAAGAATTAGTGACTAAAGTAAAGCCTCAACTTCCAAATTTGGGGAAAGTGTGTGAATGGAAAATTGTTAAGTGGTGTTAACATCATGCAAAAATAAATAGATCTCCAATCTTTTGGACTGACAACTGATGATTTAAACAATCCAAGAGACAGCAGTTTTATGGGTTTTATTAGAAATTGCAAACCAGCTGAACAGTGAATTAACCTGAAGCTGGGTGCACACAACACTCACACACACTAATATATATAATAGGTTTTTTTTTTCCTTCTTTGCCCAACTGAATGATTTTTAAATGTACAAGATGTGTTTTTTTACAGTAGTATATATTCACCTGCATTTTCATACATATGAAATATATATATATACACATATATTTTTTCACCTGCATTTTCATTTTCACACACACACACACACACACATAAAATCTTAAAGATTTACCTGAGAAATTCTGTCCACTGACCTACACAAATTAAAATATAATCCTTCAGTAGTAAATTTAGATAATTTTTTTGCTTTAAGTTACTTTCTACATATTTTTTAAGTGCTTTGAATAGCTTGTAGATGTCTAGAAAACCTGGAAGAACCACAGGATTATTTGCAATTTCAAAAAATAGGTGAAAGAAGGCAAATACACACCACCTTCAAAGACCCATGCTACTTGAAGTCATTCAACCCAGTTCATCACATCCTGTTCTACTCCTGGTATTATAGGGTGCCTTCCAATGCACGTTCAACATATCCATGTCAGACGGAAAGATTTTTAGGAATCTGATTTATTTTTTCTTTTTTTTTGGAGAGATTTTTGCTATAAGGTGCGTGCGCTCACCAGAAAGACAGAGAGAGACAGAGAGAGAGACAAAAAGCAGGGAATCACCCCCCAGGGGATATTGCCACGCCGCAATCCTTTCTCCTCTACTCTCCTCTCAGGATCATGGGCACGCACGCATCCGGCATGAGTTTAAGCCACCGGGTCTGGGACTCAACCCACAGTCGACTACATGGAAGTCCAGTGACATAGCCATTATGCCAACTGCTGGTCCAGGAATCTGTTATCTCCAGTGTGGGAATTATTTCCTGGTAATCAAGGTGGAATGACAATCCTGTATTTCTAATATGACATTTAATTTTTAAGGTAAATGAAAGCTTCCAAACCATTGCTTTCTAAAAACTAAATACTTAATAGCTGTTCATTGATTTAAATGTCCAACTGTGGCACATGACCAACTGACTGTCCTCAATATTTAGTGTGAGAAGAATCCACTGGAGATCATGGATGTGACTCTGGAATCTGGAGCAACCGGCATGGTCCAGACAGAATATGCTGTCCTCTATTTTGAGCCCTAAAACAGGAATTTCTTCCCTCAAAGCAATTTGGTAATTTTGCAACAGTCTTAGAGGAGTAATGTGGTGTACAGAAAAGAATAAGGCTCTGAGGTCAGGCATCCTAGCTTCAAATCCTGGCATATCACCTGACCCTTATGTGAAACATGAGAGTTGTAGTACCTATTTCACAGAGTTGCTAGTAAGATTAAGGTTATTTTTTCTTTCATTCATTCATTCATTAATACTCGAGTGCCGGTTATGTGCCTGGCAGTTATTATAGACATTGGGGATACAGAAGAGAATAGGATAAGCAAACTTACTCATAGAGCTTTCCTTCTACTTGTAGGGGAAGGAAGAGAGGGGAATAGACTAATAAATAAGCAAATGAGCAAATCCGTAAGTGCCAGCTGCTAATAAATCCCAAGGAGAAAAATAAAGCAAGGGAGAAGCTTAGGAAGGACTCAACTAAGTGACATCTCAGTAAAGATTTGGAAGATGTGAAAAAGGAAACAAGTTAAACCTTTGAGGGGAGAACATGATAAAACAAGAAGCATGAAGAGAATTGGAAGTGCTCAGTGCCCAAGAGCTATTATTGTCATATTTAGAACCTTAAGTTAGGAATGCTCTGGAATCAGAATGGAAGGTTCAAATCCTGGCTCCAGTCCTAAAGTTACAGAAACTCTTTGGGTATCAGAATCTGCATCTAATCTGCAAAAAAATGACAGTTCAGCTCCTATCTCAGAGGAAGGTCCTATGAAGATTACCTATACTTGCTAGTACATTGCCTTGTTCCTATGATGGCACAAAAATGTCTAATCAACCAGCATCATATGTGTCCTCTCATTGCTCAGCCTCCCAGAAATAACAGAATCACTGACTCCACCTCTTTGGCAGAAGGACTCCTCACCCCCTGCTTTAGCACTTCTAGACTAAGCAGGTACATCTCTTCTAGCTCAAAGTCCTCTTCTATATTGAGTCAAAAATTTGTCTCTCTGCCTTTTTTCATTTCTAATAAACTGCACAAACTTTTAATGCAAACCTCCAAAGATTCATTAACAACAAAAGGCTACATAACTTCAGTCTAATTCTTCTTGCATGACAGTTCCTAGATAGGCCTTTTTTTCTTACATTTTCTCCTTTCTAGCCTACACATCAGCACCATAAATACCAACAACTAGCAGCAGTATCACCACCATTCAGTGACTACTATGTTTGGGGAACTTTATTTTGATAAAAATTACATCTTTTCAAAGTAGTAATTGTCAGGACTTTATAGCTGACAAAACTGGACTCAAAGAACATTTATGGGACTTAATCATGACTACAGAGCTGAAATGGGACAGAGCTAAGATTCGAGCCCAGGTCTTCTTATTCTAAAGTTTATTCCTTCTGGTCCTCCTTACTTGTAATTATGCCTCTTATTACAACATGTGATTTTTCAAAACACTTTATTAACATATGTATCTCATCATACTGCGCTATGAAGTCATGGCTTCCTTCTCCATAAAATGGGAAAAATGACATCATCGGCCTGAGTGTCATGAGGATCTCATAAATAGCATAAAATGCTTGCCACAGTGTCTGGCACATGATGAGAGTTCAAGAAATGAGGATAGGAATGATGATGACGGTAATAATAACTCTCAGTATCATTATCATTACCTAATGCAATACAAGAATCATCAAATTACCTGTCATCAATTCACACTTGTTTTCTCCTCCAATATAATGCTTGGAAACAAGTAGATGTTCATTAGGGACTAACTAATTCTGTTCTTATCATACCTCGTAGAATAGAACCTGCCATTAAGTCAGACATTTTTCTGTTTATATTAAAGTTAAAAACAAAATGTGGGGTCCAGCAGGTGGCATAGAGGTTGTGGCACTGGACTCCCATGTGGATGATTGCAGCATGGCCCTCCCTCTTCCCCCACCCCAGGGGTGATTTCTCACATTTTCTCTCTGTGTCTCTTTCTCTCTGTCTCCCGCAAGCACACATGTCTTATAGCAAAAATCTCTCTCTCTCTCTCAAAAAAAAAAAAGTGACCAGTTGAAACAGAACAGAAAAGAGGAGTTAGGAGCCACAATGTGATATACCTACCAGAATCTCCCTTGGCATTGCTCAAGGACTGGCTCTGAAGTCTCATGTGTCTTTTGATGTGCACTCCTGTAGCTTCCAAGTGAATCGGTTTTCTTGAGTGGGGTAGAGTAGGCTTTTTAGCCATTTCCTGATCCAAAAATGGACTGCTCCAGGCTTGCTTGGGTGTTCCTCTGTCCCTCTTCATACTTTCTTCTCTGACAGCAAAGGTCAGTGGAGCCTCATCCCTTTCACTGGGTAGTGTTGAGGAGGAGCCGACGTCTCTGCAGTCTTCATCACAAGAAACTGTAAATACCGAAGACCGGGGGATTATGTGCTGACAAGTACAAGTACTTTTATATGCTGCTGGATTCTGAGTCCTTTCTGCAAGTACTATAAAAGGTACATACATTAGTTGGGAAGAATGCATTCCAGTATCACCTACTAAATTAATGGCAGAAAATATGAAATCGGATAACAAATTCTCATGTTTTGTATTTCTACCCTGAGCAAATGGAAATGACAAAGAAGTCAGAAATTGGGGTACTTTAGTGAGATAAGAACAGGAGGAAAAGGTACAGCAAGGGAAGTAAAAGACCAAGAATGCTTTTGTTGAGTTTAAGCTGAATTGAAGGCACTGTGGGAGGCCCTGGATATGGTTGTCATTTAATCCTCTCAAGAACCACATCTAGAGGACAGTGCTATTATCTCTATTTTATAGGTTAGAAATTGTACCCCCACCCTCCAAAATCCCTCCCCCTATAAAAGGTATATTGAAATCCAAGTATCCGGGACCAGCAGATGACCCTGCCAACACCTTGATTTTGAATTTCTAGCCTTCAGGATGGAGAGAACAAGTCCCTGCTGTTTTATAATCACCCACTTTGTGGTAATTTCTTATAGCAGCCCTAGAAAACCACTAAAGGGTTAGATCAAGTAGCTTGTCCAAGGTTCCACAAATATTAGTTAGTAGAGTTGAAACTTTGTGACCAAATGACTTTGTTTTTTATGAGTTAAACTATGTCCTTTGAAAGGTACATTGAAGTCTTAGCCTCCTGTATCTGTAAATGTAACCTTATTTGGAAATAAAATATTTTTAAAATTATTTTTTAGAGAGATTTTTTTTTCTATAGGACATGTGTGCTCACTTGAGAGACAGAGATATAGAGACAGAAAGTGAGAAATCACCCCTCCCCCCCCTGCCCTGGGAAGATAGCCACGCTACCAATGCCTTCATTTCCATTCTTCTCTTGGGATTTTTGGCATGCATGCACACACGCCCAGCATGAGTTTTAAGCCACCAGGCTCTGGACCCTGGACTTGAACCACAGTCAACTACATGGGAGTCCAGCAATGTAACCATTACGCCATCTGCTGGTCCTGGAAATAAAATCTTTGCAGATATAATTTAGCTGGTAAGATGAGATCATTATGGTAAGCCTTGATCCAATATGACTGATGTCCTTATAAACAGAGAAAACAGAGGTTGAGACGCACAGGAAGAATGCATGTGATAAGGAAGGTCAACATTAGAGGTCTGCACCGACAAGCCAAGGAATACCAAGGACTGCCAGCAACTACCAGATGCTATGAAGAAGGAGTTGGACAGATTTTCCCCCAGGACCTCTAGAAGAACCTAACCCTATGGACATCTAAACTTGGGCTTCTGCCATAACTGTGAAAAAATAAATTTCTGTTGCTTTAATCCACCCAGTTTGTGATAATTTTTATTGTCACCTTAGAAAATAAATATAACTATAATAGTTCCAATTTACACGTCCCAGAGTAACGTTTTCAATATCAGAGTCCATGTGCATGTGCACATATGTGAAAGAGAGATAAAGAAGTACAGGGTCTTGTCACATCCCCATACCCTTTCCCTAGTTCTCCATTTTCTCAAGATTCTGAGTACCAATGTGTTTCTAAATTGACCCTGAGATCTGAACCTGCAGCTGGCCATGTGGCTTCCAGCCTTGCAGGCATTTGGGTTACCACTGTGCCACAGTGGTTGGGCCCCAGAGTAATAATTAATAGCAGCCTTTTTCACTCAAAAAAAGGTGTCCAGATGATAAAAAAGAGGATGTTAAGTATAGAATAAGATGAGGAAGAGGTTAGAATTTTTAAAAATTTGCCTGTGTGGAAGAAACCATATCAGAGTGCAAGAATTTTTGTAAGAAGACAAAAATCCCCCATGTTCAAGGCACAATCAAATGGCAAAGAAGATACTGGTTATGCAAGGTATAGGGAAGGAATTACAGCTAATGTCTCCAGGAGCCAGGCAGATGACAGAAAAGAAAGAAAGAGCCAAATAGGAATATCCTGGTGGTTTATGTCACATTCACAAAGATTAGACACGTCTCAGGTTCTGTCTTCTATTGCCATACAAGGATGTGGGTCCAGTGTAAACTGTCTTTCTGGATCTTTTAGAAGTTTAAATATATTGTTTACGTATATGAAAACTTCTCCATTTTAAATGTTGGTACCTCATTCCATTTGTTTTTTTTAATGCGAGGTGGGATACGCAAAAGATGAGTGCTCTCTGAATCAGCCCAGGTCAACAGTTTGCCTCTTTGGCTTATAGCTACCCTGTAAAGGCCACAATGTCATTTACCTCCTTTCAGGATATCTTCACCCCCAAACGTGACTTTATAAATATTCAGCATGGTTGAGTGGGAATGCATTTGCAAGTGCTGTGTGCAAACAAATTTCAGAGTTCTAGAAATCTAGTGAACTTCCAACACTGTAGACAAGTTTTTTGTTCTCATTTTTTAATTGGTTAACCCATTTCATCTTAGAGTCAGAGTTTGAAATGGTAGGCCAATTTATTCTATATGTTTCTATAAACTGGTCTACCAATGGAAAGAAACACATAGAATCTTTTATAACGGAGCACTGGGTCTCTTGTTTCAGAAAGGAAAACATTAGACCAATGGCACTGGAAGTATCCTTGTTTTGTTGTACAAATAACAAGAACAAATTGGAAAGCCTGAAGCCCTTCACACATCTTCACGTCCCAAAACTATGGGTTGAAAGAGACCTTAAAGGTCACCTGAAGTTCAGCCCCAGCACCTTCGATGTCTACCTCTGGTTACATGCCTCCAGGAGACTAGATCTTAGTATATCTGTATCAAAAATGTCACTGGTTTTCAGAGCAAGTACGTAACTTAGTATTTGCAATATAGAAGGTACTGTGCATGTGTGTATGTGTACAAGGAATAATTATCAAAGCCACCATGTGACATGTTGGGACAAATGGTGATTATGTTTGTTTATTTATTTATTTAACCAGTATTTACTGAGCTTCTACAGTATACTAGGTACTACTCCAATGATAAAAGGTTACCCAGACCAATAGAAGTAATTATTTTGAGACTAACTTGGCCAGCAGATTTGTACAAAAACAAACTTCAAACCAGAGCACAACAAACCAGAGCCTTCCAATGTTATGGGCCTCTGAATGAATTTTAGGTTTCTTTGTTTTAACTATCAGGTTGCCTAAATTGATAGAACAACCAGTTGTTTTGGCATTACACAATCAGAGACAGAAACTATTGAAAAAGAAAAGTCCTTCTGCTATTTCCAACAGCCTTTGATCCTTCTTTTTGTTTCAATTTTTCAGATTTACCCTCCTCCATAGTGACAGAACTTAAACCCAAACTCATAGCTCATGACTTAAAGTTCAGTTAGGTTGCAAATCTCTTAAATCTAATTCAATATTTCCCAACTGTAGCTGCATATCAGACAATGCCTGAAATGTTTTAAAAATATGGATAGGTAGGTGCCCACTGCCCTTCCCATCCCTACCCCCTGACCAGCCAGTGAAAAAAGAGCCCAAGTATCTGTATTTTATAAGATCTTCAGAGATTAAAATATGTAATCAGTGTAAGGAAATTGGGGTTTCCATCAATCATTGGAGATTTAAGACACTGTCGATGATTTTGTTCAGCTGAATAGTCATGAACATATTTCTCCTCAGTATCTCTCTACAGGCAATCCTCACTTCATATGCCCCTTTACTTGCATATACCTTTATATTCTGTTTTCATATCAGTAAACTCACCTAAGCCTCACCAAAACTCTCCAGCTTACCATTTTACAAAGCAGGAAACTGTCTCAGAGTTAATAAGCATCATGTCCCCTCCAGTAGCCAGGAATTGAAGAAGTTGGATCTGGGATCAGGGTCTTAGAGGTCTCAGGGAATTTCTTTTTTTTAATCTTAAATCAATGTCACCTGTCCCAGTGAGGCACACATGACTGCCTCGAACTGGACCTCCCTTAGCTTGTTGGCCGTTTGAGTACACCTGTGATCCAGGACAGCTGAGACTAGGGGTAGACTGTAGTGTGAAGACCCTATTATGGAGGGTCTCTCTCTCTCTCTCTCTCTCTCCTCCCTTTGTCTCTCAGAAGAAATACACATTTTTTTAGAAGCTAAGCAAAAATAAGAGAAAATTGGCATAGCAAATGGACTAAAATACATAGAAGAAATAATTTAATATTTTCTTGCTTAGAAATAGGTGATAGGAACAACAAACAATGGAATTAGGATAATTTTCTTTTATTGTAACCACTGTGGAATACATTATGGAAATTCCTCAAAAAACTAAGAATAGAATTATCAATCCCTAGTACTGGGTGTATATACAAAGGGGAAAAAAATTCAGGATGAAGATATACGTGCACTTCTGTGTTTATTGCAGCATCATTCAGAGTAGCCAAGATATAGAGTCAACCTAGGTGTCCATCAATAGATGAATAGATAGGGAACCAGCAGTTAGCGTAATGGCTATGTCACTGGACTCCCACGTAGTTGACCGCGGTTCGCATCCCGGACCCGGTGGCTTAAAACTCACGCCTGGCGCATGTGCGTGCGTGCCCAAGATCCCGAGAGGAGAATGGAGGAGAAGGGATTGCGGCGTGGCCATCCCCCCTGGGGGGTGATTTCTCGCTTTCTGTCTCTATGTCTCTGTCTGTCTGGCGAGCGCACGCGCCCTATAGTGAAAACCTCTCCAAAAAAAAAAAAAATAGATGAATAGATAAAGAATTGTGACATAGATTCAAAATGGACTATTATTTATCCTTTAAAAGGGATGAAATCCTGTCATTTCAGAGCAACATGGATGAGTCTGGAGAATGTTATATTATGTGAAATAAGCCAGGCACAGAAAAAAATATTGCACATTCTCACTCATAAGGAAGCTTAAAAGGTTGATCTCATGGAAGTTGAGAGCAGAATAGTGAACATGGCTTCTAGTCTTTCACATGTTTAATTGTTTCCAAGTTACCTTTATCTACTGATAGAGGGAATCAGCTATTCCCTACTATTGAGACACTCGTTTTTTGGATTTTTTTTTTTTTTTTGGTGTTTTGTTTGTTTAAAATACATCATGATATTCAAGTGCGGCAAGTTATTTTAGTGTGTGAGGCACTCTGCCTCTGATTTTGCAGCAGAGGTCCCATCTGTTGATAATTTTATTTGAAATAATGTTGTAGCAGGCAGAAGATTTCAAGGTATAGTAAAATATACTTCAGAGCTCAATGTGTTTTATAGAAACAATTTCTTATTTTCTTTGTGTTGCAAAACAGCTCATTACTAGTCATAAAAGATGCTGAGGTATTCATTTTCAGTTCTATAGAAAATGATAAATATAGTAACTTCTGCACATTTTGCCCTTCTGAAATGCCAGTGAGCCTGATACTGATCCCATTCACACCCAATCCTTGTAGCTGTTCCTTAACTGTAACTTCTGTATGTTTGTATCCTCACTCTGTCTCTTCCTCTCTCATGCTTCTAACTCGAACATGTTCATGTTATGAAAAGAACAGAAGCAACTGTCCTGGAAGAGATGAAGGAAAGTCAATTTCTCAAAGCTCATTTTGTCTTTTTGTCTAGGGACTATATATAATTGAGTTCATCTTCTGGATGTCTAAACTCAGACATAAACCTTCAATAGGTATTCTGTTAGTACTAAGAATGCTAATGTTACACTTTTTAAGTGTCCTTAGATCACATGATGGAGTTTAATGATCTTTAGCACCTCCCATTCCCCTTTTCTCCTACTTATAGAATGACAGTCACTTTTTTTAAAAAAAGGAATTATTTATTTAATTTTATTTGTTATTATTATTTAATTTGCTATCAGGCTCTTGTGTTCACCAGAGAGATACAGAGACACACACACAAAGATAGAGGAAGAAAGAGAGAGAGGAGAAGTGAGAAACAAGCCAGGAGGTCCAAGACTCCAACTGCAGTTGACCATGTGGGAGTACAACACCTTAACCACCAAGCCACCTGTTGGCCTCATGACAGTCACTTTTAAGCCAATAGAGTTAAGTTAAGCGTGGGGGTGGGAGGATGGGGATATCCTGGGATGTACTCAAAAGATGGTAGAGCCACCTGCACAGAGGTCACCTGCACAAGCTCTGGGCCCAGACTGCTTGGGTCATAGCTATGCTTCACTCCTTCCTAGATGTGTTACCTATGCCAAGCTACTTAACAGCCCTGTGCTTCAGTTTCCCTACTTATAAAATGAGGATAATCATAATACTTCCCACACAAGGTTGAGATGTGATTAAATGAGTCTGTAAACAAGGACTTAGAGCAGTACCTAGATGGAGGAAGTACTCAACAAGCCATCAATGTTATGATTATCATTGCTGTTGTTACTAAAAATAGATCTTTTTCTTTCCTCCTACAGTTCCTAAATGGTCTCTTTCAGTAGTAAGGATTCATGTAGAAAATAAAATATTTTCTATTCATCCAGGGTTTGCCTCATCTTATGCATTCTTTTGTATAAAAAAAATATGTATTGAGTAGTTAGTATGTATTTTGTTCTATACTTGGCCCCGAGGACATAACAAAAGAAGGAAAATGTGGTCCCTGCCCTCATAAAGTTTACAAACTACTGGGGAAGATGGCAATGATAGGTGACAACTAAGCAGCTATAAGTAGTGGTGAGTGAGACCAGGGAAAAACAAAGGGCCAAGACAGAACCACAGGTGGAAACTTGTGATGGTGACATTTAATCTGAGACTGATCTGGAGGCTGAAAGAGTTTTCTGATTTTAAGAGCTGGGTAAAGTGCACTCCAACCTGACAAAAACTAAGATATATCTCCAGGACTAAGAGCAGCCCCTGTGCCTGAAGGGAAGGAGACAGGAGAAAAGGGACAGACAAGGTGTCTGAAGGCTGTGATACCAGCCCCTGAGAAGTAAAAAAGAAACATATTTTTGTTTATTCCTTAATATAATATTTACCATATTAAAAAAAAAAGGAATGTTCCCTAGAACCCTAGGTAATTTACTTTCTGCAAAAGATGTGCTCATGTTCTCATTCCCTCCTGATGAATCAATACCATGCACACTGTGATTATGGCCCTGTAGTGATTGCCTTAATAGTTCAACTTTTGCAAGATACAGTCACAAGTAGCATTTAATACTGAAGAGATCCAGGTGTCCTAAGAATTATCTTTCTTGCATTCTTTACCCAAAACAGATCTGACAATAACATGTTAATTTGGGATCTCATCAAGATTACCTGGCACCAAGAAAGCAGCACTGCCTATAAAAGATGACACTATTGAAACTCTTCTGGAAAGCCTCTGGATTCCTACCCCCATAACCTCACATTGTCACATACCTGATTTGTATTTTAAAACCCTGCTTGACTCTCAATTGGGAAGATGGTACTTTAAGGGTCTCGGACTCTACTGTTCTCCTGGTTGATATCTTCCATAATAAAGTCTTCCTTGAAGCAGACTCTTGTCTCAGAAATTGGTTTACTGCACAATGAGCAATCAGGCCTGGTCTGCACATTTGTCTGATAACAGTTGTGCAACGTGTGATAGGAAGCTATGAAAGGTTTCAATAGATAAGTGATGACAATAGCAAGCACCTTTGAAAAAGCTCTCCAAGGGAAGATGGGCAGAAAAAGCCAGTTAGAAGACAGTGAGCAGTCATCCAGGTAAGAGGAGATGGCAGCTTGCATGTGTGTGGTGGTTTCACACAGCGGTTAAGAGCTAGACAGTCTGGGTACGATTTTCCTCACCCATAAAATGGGAACAATGATATAAAGTTTTTGGGAAAAATAAATGAGTGGGTTTCCAGTTGCATCTCTAACATGCAAACTGACACTCCTATCCTTACAACAAGAAAGAGCTGAACAAACTGAGAATCAATAACTTGTACCCATCAAAGAACTAAGTGTTCAGAGAAAACTGCCACCCCAAAACCTGAAGAGATAGGTGATTCCACAGAATCAAACTGAGATAGGTATACACAGAGAAGATGTCTCTGGAGTTGTAAACTGGTAAATTTGATGAGTTGCTAAAGGCTGAGCATGGACTAACTTGAGAGTAAGAAATTCCTGGAGATTAGTTTGAGGGATTTCCTACAATTGGGCAGGAACTGCATCAAAGAACTCCACCATATTCTCAAGATGATGTGAGAAAGATTTCTTCATATCTCTGCTAGGGTAAAGGAAAGAATAGTCATCGTGAAACACCTCTGGAGCATAGTCCATAACAAAGACATCTCAAAGTCTTATTCCAGCTAAAGAAGTCTCAAGTTCTCTTTAGCTTACCTAAAAAGGGAGGGAAAAGCTGAGAAACATTTGTAAACATCACAACCCAAGGACAGATACCTAGTAAAAACTGAGATTTAATCATCAGCCTATAGAATGCTTCCTTCTCCCCACAATTTATCACCACATTAATAAGGCTGTAGTATAATATCAGTGAAATGCAACAGAGAGAGCTGTGGTGTTTCTCTGAGGACAAGTAGTTAGGGAAGCCTCAAGTCTAGAAGACGGAAAGGAGCAAAAGTATCAGAAAACTCTGAAGACTGCCATCTATAGCTATGACAAGCATGAATTGCAGTCTGACACCCAGCCAGATTAGCATAAAGCCTCACACTACAGAACTGTTTACCTCAGTTCTTATTACCTGATACATCACACTGGCTTTCAATGAAAAATTAGGGGGCATGTCAAGGGGCAGGAAATAATACACTGTGAAGAGACAAAGCAAATATATAAGCACTGGATTAAGATATAACACATATACTGGAATTATTGAACAAGGAATTTACTATAACTTCAATTAATATGGGCTCTACTAGAAAAAGTAGAAAACAAGAAAGAATACTGGATCCGGTAAGCAGAGAGATGGAAACTCTAAGAAGTAATCAAAAAGAAAAGTTAGTTTAAAAAACACTGTAATAGAAATCAAGAATGCTTATGATGGACATTAGCTTGGACATGGCATAAAAAAAGAATCAGATTCAGTGGACTGAGAAGTTAATAGGAATACTCTGAACTAAAATGCACAGAGGAAAAAGAGAAAAAGAACAGAACATACAGACTTGTGTGATAATTTCACAAGGTGTAGCATATACCCAATAGGAATACTGCAAGCAGAAAAAAAAAAGAATGGGAGAGAGAAAAATATTTGAAGTAATTATGGCTGAGAAATTTCTATTGAATGACAATGAACTATAGACCCAGACAATACAGAGAATATCAAGCAAGATACACAAACACACACACACACACACACACAAATATGCATATATCTAGGCATATCATGTTCTAACTACAGAAAACCAAACACAGGAAACTCTGAAAGAGGCACAGAGCTGGAAGGGTAGGAAACACACATAGTATAGAGGAAAAGGAATATCAATAGTTACAGCAAGAAATTTATTATACAACATGGAGACTGTAGGATATCTCTGAGAGAATAGGTTTAAGTGCTCTTAACAAACACAAAAAGTATTAAGTGTGTGTAAGATAGTATAAATGTTAATTAGCTCATTGAGCCATTCTACAATTTTAAAACACCTTATTGCATTATACACACACACACACACACACACACACACACACACAGTTTGAGTATCCCTTATATAAAATGCTTGGGGCCAGAAGTGTTTCAGACATAAAAGCACTGAAAATTGTTATGGACGCTAGGGACAAAGTGGAAGGAGAGTAGAAGAAGGAAAGAGTGTAGGAAAGGAAATTGGGGGGAAAAAATAGAGAAGTACGACATTTGTGGGACACAGATGCAGTTTATTACCTGTTGATGATGGCGTGTATAGTATTCTCAACTGGACTCGTCTGAGGTATATTCATGCTGTGTAAAGTCTCTTTACAATCTAAATGATGCATAGCAATTGAATGTATAAGTAATAATAATTCAAAAAGGAAAAAGTTAAGTATATGGTATAAAAAATGGAATATTTTCATATACATAATGAAGTATCTTAGAAATAGAATCCAAGTCTAAACATGAAATTCATTCATGTTTCACATAGAAATATATGTGTGTGTGTGTGTGTGTGTGTGTGTGTAGCCTGAAAGTAATCTTATACAATTTTTTTTAAATAATTTTAAATATAAAGCCCTTTGTAATCATGTTTGCAGTAGGGCAATCAGGTGTGCATGAAAAGATCTATCACAGCTAAAGTGGGCTGGGAAGGGCTTTTTTCTCTGGGGGGCATCAATAAACTGTGTGTTGTGTGCCTGCCACATGAGGTTAGGAGTGAATTTTTTTATTCATGACACTATGTCAGCACTCAGAAGGTTTTAGATTATGGAGCATTTCAAATTTTGAGTTTTCAGATTAGGGAAGCTCAGTGTCTCTGTGTGTGTGTTTATGCATATACAGAGAGATAGATATTGCTACAGATACACTATTTAATCTGTCCATTTTAAATTAAATTAATTAAAAAATAATTATAGCAGACTTTTCAATAGAAACCATGCAAACAAGAAGAGACTAGAATAAAATATTTCAAGTGTTGAAAGACAAAAATCACCAGCCTAGAAGTCCATATCTAGAAAACTTATCCTTCAACATTTAAGGCTAAATACTACTGTCAGGCAAAAGAAAAACTGAGGAAATTCATTGCTGGAAGACCAGCCCTGCAAAAAATGCTAAGAGGCATTCTTTGGTGGAAAGGAAAGCAATATAGATTAAAAAACTCAGATTTACATAAAGAAAGACTTGGAGAAGGAGTAAGAAAAGTTTTTTCTTTTTCTTATTCTTTTTTTAAAAAGAATTATTTAATTTTGTTTATTATTATTTTTTAATTTGACCAGAGAGAAAGCAAGAAAGCAAGACACCAGGTCTGGGACTCAAACTACTCAAACCATGTGGAAATCCAGTTCCTTAACTACCACCTCAACTGCCAGTCCCTCCTTTTTCCTATTATTAATTGATCTAAAAGATGGCTACCTCTAAAAGAAGCTTACTCCCTAGTTTATTCCGTGTCTTCCATCATGTCTCCTTTCTTTGCTTTATTTTTATTCTTTACATTTACTGTCTGATAATATATTGTAATCATTTATAAGTTTAATGTCGCTAGAATTAAGCTCTATAAGAGCAAGAACCATTTCTGAGTCATAGCCCTGGCACACAGTTGGCACTCAGAGACTTATCTTGGAAAAAAGAAATAAGTGAATGAATGACCTATCTGTGTAGTGAATGCTCTTCAGTGTTCAGTGTCACCCTTTTTCTGTCTACCTCAAAACCCGCCATTCTCTCCCTCTCTTTCCTCAGAACTTGGTCCATGTTGCTCAAGTCATTATAATCATGCATTCTAGTTCTAGTATCCATACTGCCAAGTGACCACAGAAGGCAGAGTGTTTGTCATAGCTCAGGCACTTTTAAGTTGGAGGGTGCCTGTCCCTGAATTGTGAAAAAGGATGCTCTTTCTCCCAATATCACTCAACTACTCTGTTTCCCTAGTAAAGGGAGCCAAGAAGTCAGCCTCTCAGCATGTCTTGGAAGATAACCAAGTCATAAAGAGTGTATATCTTCATTCTGTACCCATTGTTTGCCAAAGTGTGTATAACAATTTACACTCCCATCAGCAGCTCCTTGTTGTTCTACTCCCTTCTCAACTTTTACTATTACCTGAACTTTTTTTCCCCCAGTTTTGTCATTATTGTGGGTCTAAAAGGCACTGCATTGCAGAGCATGCAGGTGTGGAATAGTTCACCCTGCTCCCATGACATCACATCTTCTCCATGACACCAGCAGCCTTATTCAATTAACTTAAGTCACAGAAAATCTCCAGCCTAGAGACACAAATGTGTATTGGAATGTTTTATTTTTAAACTTCTGGGCTAGACTTTGGCTTATTTCCAACATGTGATATAATTTAAAGAACATTGGTTTGAGAGTCAGAGCATTTGGTTCCACTGGATTGATTCATTGAATGAATGTCTCAAGTCTTGGTTTTCCCATCCACAGACAAATTAAAATGATCTCTAAAATTTTCTCCAACTTTAGTAAGTCTGTGAGTCTCTAAGTAGTCTTTTTACTCTATTTATTTATTTTTTGGTTGTTTTGTTTTTGTGATATTGAACTTTTTTCCTTTAGTTATCAAGTAAAACTGCTACTTTGCTATTTTGCAGGTTAGAAATGGTCAAATGTAGGGGTGTACAGTCATATAGCAAGGTTGACCCACATGGGAAAATTCCAGGTTCATTCTCAGAGACCTCCCTGAGTATGTCGGGCACATGAGTGCCCATGATCTGAGGCTGGCTGGAGCTGGAGAGGGATCCTGGCATCAATATCCTGTTGGAGGTGCTCACGCTCTCTCTCTCTCTCTCTCTCTCTCTCTCTCTCTCTCTCGCTTACTCATGAAAGAAATAGCTAATTTTTAAAAATATAGTCCATATGGGCAATTTTACATATCACAATGTAATATATGTACCCATAGTTTAAAGCAAATAAATTGCCCCAGACTCACTCAATTTCATTATCTAAATATTCACAATTTATTCATCTGTTCTCTTAATGATGAATATAGACATAAAGTCCAGTTTTATTTTTTGTTTTAGTATTACAAACACAAGTGCTATGAACATCCATGTGCATGGAGTCTAGTTTATCTAAAAGGGAAATAACCAGGTCAGAAGGTGTATATATGTTCATTTCATAATACCCATTGTTTTCTAAAGTGTTTATATCAATTTACACTCCCACCAGCGGCTTCCTGTTGTTCCACACACTTGTCAAGTCATTATCTGAATTTTTTTTCATTTTTGCCATTCTCATGGGTATAAAAGGCACTGCATTGTGGCTTTAATTTATATTTTCCTGATAAAGAATGAATCTGAGCATCTCTTCTCCCCTGAGATCTTTCATCTGAATTGCTTATACACTGTAGAATTGTGGCTTCAGTCTCAGCCCCTCTCCTTTCTCTGCCCTGCGTATTCTAAACAGCTGGTGAATAGTAACATAGCCTTAGAGGACACAGTGGGGAGCACTTGGATAATCCACAAAGTCGATAATCTGCCTCTAAATGAATAACCAGGAGCTGACCTTTAGGGATTGTACTCACACAATTCAACTGCCATGACCCAGTGTAATATTTCACATCTTGCTAAAACACTAGTCAAGCACTATTTTGCATGCAATTAGATACTTGGGTGATTCTTTCATATGAATGATTATCTTATTTTAACCACAGCTTGCTTGAGAACAAAAAGCTTGTGCTACCTGCCTGTAGTATCACTCCAAACAGCACCTTCCTTTTCGTATATGAAGTGATTTCTAAATCTCTCACTCTCTCCACCCAAGGGGGTATAGTTTCTCAATGACTGCTTTCAAACATAATACTAAGATTGGTAAATAGGGCTGTACATGTGAATGTTTTAAATCATATTATTCAACAGTAAATATTAAAGAGATCAACCCTTCATTGTATTTATTCTATAAGAGGGGGGAAAAAGGCTAATGTGTTTTTTTCTCAAGCTAGAGAACTCGATGACAATGATGATCTGTCTTAAATGATTCTGGGAATAAATTATTCCAATAAAAAAATTGAGTGGATGGGGAGAAAAAGTCATGCACAGAGTTCGAAACTGTCAGAAAAAGAATCCAGGCTACCCTACCCCCAACCTTGGCCTTTGTTGAGGGATCACCAAAGATTTCTGTAGATATTATTTTGAAATTTAGAGCTTCAACTTGTATGAACATGAATGCCCATGCTGAGTTTTTGCGTGTCTCTGTGAAACAGCAAAAAGAACTCGACAGACCCTATTCTTGCATTAAAGCAACACACTGTGGAAAGCCTGAAAATAAACCATCTATGCTTGATTAATTAGGTTTGTAAGTATTGTTTCAGAACCAAACAATATTTCTAAAGATTTCAATAGTTCAAAGATTGCCCTATGGCCGTCTGACCAATACATCTTCTAACACACACAGTTTACAAGCATTTTTCTTCCCAATATGTTGTCTTTGGTTGGTGCGACATTGTTTGAGTGCAGGGCTATTTGGGTCATAGTGGTTTTCTCCTCTGCACAGCAGTGGTGCTGAGCACAGCACTTTGACCATACATCTTCCATGTCATTTCCATCAAAGGCACATGATACTTCCTGGTGACCAATCAGGAGTGGTCCAGCATCCTAACAGAGGGCATATTGGCAAACCAAGCTTTCTTAATGACAGCCATTGTTCAAGGCCAACAAAAGGGAGGTCCTGAATATTAACATGTGGCCTTGTGTAAAGGTCATTGGTATGGCACATCCATCATATTTCACAGCTGAGAAAGAGAACTTTATAAGTTCTGTCAGAACCCACTGTTGTCCAAATAAATGTATCAGGCTGACAGCTGACACCAACGAGGCAAGTGATCTTGAGTGATGATCTCCCCTTTAAACAAATATCTTTTCACTTCTTTGAAGCAGCAGCAGACATTACGGTGAGAGATGATGTTTAGGGAATATATCTCAAGGCCACAGGGGGTTAGAATAACTGGGCAACCCAATTAAAACATTAATTTAATAACATGTAATCATTAGACCAAATGGCATCTCCTTCCTACAGGGATAACTTCCCCTCACTGAAAAGAAAATCGACATATTTTAACATCTCCAAGTCTTGAATGGTTTTAATGGGAAAAATCAACAATTCCATAAAAATTTAGTCCACAAGATTTATACTATTAATGATATTGATGGCAGACACTCAAAGTTCTAGGCTTGTTGACAACATTAGGTTTTAGTTAAAGATGATACAAAGCAAAGTAGGATAGCATAGTTGAATGGAGTTACTTGGTATCACCTGAATTTAATACTAAATCAAAGATCAGAGAACAATCTAGAGATAGTTCCATATTCAATTTTGGAGATCTAGGGTTCTGGTTATTAAATACTGTCTTTAAAAAAAATCTTTAGTGTTAATCTTTTTTAAAAAGATAGGGAAAAAACATAAGCAAGAAAAAGACCAATGAATACACATGTTTCTTAGCTCTTATCTCTGACTTTCCTATCATGAAGGGCAGGAAGCAGAAGAAAGGGGAAAAAGGAGAAGGAAGCAGACAAGGAAGTGGGGAATTCCTTTTAGTTCTTTGAAAATATCATACTTTCTCCAGACATGCAGACATGTTTTTTCAATGTGAAATATTTCTTTCTCTCTTCCTCTAACTCAGCTTTACTCCTCCTGTCTTTATCTTCTGCACTGCCTAAATCATTTCGTCACATATTCTTTTTTTTCTTTTTTTTTAAGAGATATTTTTGCTGTAGGGCATGTGCACTTACAGGAGAGAGACAGAAAACAAGAAATCACCCCCTGGGGTATGGCCATGCTGCAATCCCTTCTCGCCCATTCTCCTCTTGGAATTTTGGGCACATATGCATATGTGCCTAGAGCAAGTTTCAAGCCACTGGGTCTGGGACTGGAACCATCAGCTATGTGAGAGTCCAATGCCTTAACCACTATATTCTTACAATTCCTTGGACCTGCTCTATCCTAACACTCAACATTAAAAATTGCTGATTGAGTTATCTTATCTTTAAAATTACTCCATGCTCCATACAGAGATAAATATGAAAATGTATTTCACCATGTAGATGCTTTGGAAATATTGTACACAAATAGAATCTTTCCATAATAAAACTGAATCCAAGTTTTAAGTTTATCTCCTCTTGTCTTACAATAAATTTATGTTAAATAAAAGAAATTCTATGCATAGAAATAAAGGACTACAATGAGGAAAAGAAGATGCAGAAAGAATGAGAGGTCTAAGGTGATGGTGGGGGGCGGGGTGGAGTGGCTAGGGACTCTGAAGCCCAACTTAAATTCAGAGCTTCTGAAAGAAAGGATTCAGCATCAGAATAGTTTGCTTTTATTGTACCATAAAGAAGACACCAAGTAACTGTAATACAACATCACCAACTTATCCTCCTTTATTTTAGAGGAAGGCATAATCAGATAAAAGACAGGAAGAAGCCAACTTTTGAACTATATCTGAAAAGGGCATTTACTAAGCAAATTAATTTTACATCAATATGTCAGGGACAAAATTACTCAAAATGATGGTGTTCCAAAATACTCATCCACTTGTCTTGGCACTGAATTTTTCTTCCCACCTCTGCACATTTACTCCATCCAGAATGTCTTCCACCTGGAATGTTCTCTCACTGTCCATATCTTATTGGCCCTCAAAGCCCAGAGTTAGTACCACTCATTCCATGAAGCCTTCTCCTGATGATCATGCTACAACAATCTCTTATCTTCTGACTTGCTCTATTACTATTCTTGATGTACCATCATGAGGCATATTGTCATTGAAAGTCTTAGGTGAGTATGCCTTTTTGTTTTGTTTTGTTTTTAAAAAAGTTATAAATCATTATAGAAAAGAATATGCATCTTAATACTTTTCTGAATTCAGCCCAGTGGCAAGTATGCTGTACATTGTATATGATCAATAAATAATTGTTGCATAAATACTTTAAGATATAAAAATAACCATTCTGGAATAGTTGCAGTGGCACAGGTGGTAGGGCACACTTAGAGTGAACTGGAGTCACATGCATGGCCTGGATTCAGGTCCCGAGTTGACTTTAACACTCCAAATATGCCCATATGCCAGTAATCCTGGCTGACTGGGAGGGTAAGGGGAGGATCATGGCATAATGAAACACCATCCAGGGTCTAAGTAAATAAATAAATAATGAAAACTTTTTCAAGGTTTAAAAATAAATAACCAATCTAAAGATTTAAATAAGATCTATTTATTTACTTATTTATTGGAGAGGTTTTTTTGCTCTAGGGCACATGCACTCACTGGAGAAACAGAAAGCAATGGAGAGAAAGTGAGAAATTACACCCACTCCCAAGGTAAGATGGCCATGGTGCAATCCCTTCTCTTCCATTATCCTCTAGGGATTTGGGGCATGCACACAATACTGGCATGATTTTCAAACCACCAGGTCCAGGACTTGAGTCGTCCATGTGGAGTCCAGTGCCTTAACCACAATGCCACCTGCTGGCCACCAAAACAAGACTTTTAAAATTATTCGCAATGCTTTATAAATGCATACAGTGATCATGTTCTATTCTGCCTGCTCAGACATGTACACACACACATGTACTTTTTTCCTTGGCAGATTCTTCCTTTCTCTAGCCAAAATGGGAAACTCTTTCAAGATGGTACCCACTTCTTGTCCACAGCTGACTAGTCCACATTTGTGCAAATGACCCGTACTTGAACAATCTAACTCTTCAATGTATTTTTGTTTTTAGTATCTAGGACACCACATCTCAGTTCCTGTGTGGAAGTAGGTGCTATGTGACATGAGCTGGGAGTGATTGAAGACCATGTTTTCAGTCTTCACTGAAAAGGCTACAATGAGGAAAAGAAGATGGCATAACAGAAGGATGAAAGGCCATAACAGCAGGCTCTATGAACTCTGGAGACTCAGCTCAGATCTTACCTGAGGCCCATCTCACACCAAATTCCATGTATTTTGGACATATAAGCCACCCTTCCTTTTTAACCAATGTAATCAAAATAACTTAATTAAAACTTGTCACTGTTATTGCATTCATTTACTGAAATTCATTTCTTTTTTAAATAATTATTTAATTTTATTTATTATTACTTTTCAAATTTGCAATGGGGCATATGGATTCACCACATAAGAGACAGAGAGAGAAAAAGATAGAGAGAGAGAAAACAAGCTGCCAGGTTCAGGACTCAAACCATGTTGACCATGTGGGAGTTCAGTGCCTTAACTGCCACACCACTTGCTGGCTCTGAAACTGTATGCTTTAAAAGTTTAAACTGGTCTAGCTACTATAAATGTCTAAATTTTTAAGAATGCCATTAGATTTATCTTCTATTTCTCTTAAATAAATGGAATCCTTATTTAAAAAAAAGATACTGAGATAAGTTGTGAAGAATTCTCATCCTCATAAATATGGTAAAAGTTATTATCATCTCTTAATGAATTAAAACAAGAGTGGTAATAACAAGCCCCTAAGTAATGATAATGTATAATTGCATATTCCCTACTGATTTCTAAAATATTGTGTAGTTACACTTTATATGCTCCATTTCACACATGATGAAGAAACAGGTTAAGAGAAATTTACTTGTCCAAGGTTGCCCAGCTCTTTACGGCAGAAGCAATCTTGGCGTTAAAGTGCGTAGACCAATGTCTAGCATCCTGTAGATACGCATTATCTATTAGTTCTCCAGTTCTTTCCCCCTAAATTCCTGCTTTTTTCCATTACCTCACTCCTGATTGCTGTAGGGTAACTCCTGAAGCTGAATTCTATATTCTCTCTTTGACTTAGAGCAGCCCCAAATCCTCTCTGCCTCTGTTTCCCATCAGAAGGAGAGACAGAAATAGTTATTATGTCCATCCAACAAAAAGGAAATTAATGGTTGATTAGATGCCTGTTCAACACAGTAAGGATGAAAACCAGCCTTCATGGTGAATTATTGAATTAGGGGCCAACTTACAGTGAGGCTATGTCTATACAAAGCCAAACATCCAGTCAATTCAGCCAGAAGAAAAAAAAAATTACAGTTTAACAACAGGAAAAATGAATTCGTTGACCAGGACTTTGCAGACAAAATAAAATTGCAAAACAAATGTCAATAAAATAACACAGGCTTATCTTAGCAGAGTTTACAAACGTAAAGAAGGGAGTAAGAGTGAAACTTTTGTTAATTCCTATCAGAAAAGTGGAGATCCTATTGGATATACAAAGTTAGAGTCATTAAATTTGTGTGGGGGTACATATTCTGCTATTTTCTCTGATATTTCTAGTTTGTTTTCAGAATTCAAATTCAAGACAGAAATCAAGGAATAATAAAGTCAGTATCCAAAGAACTGAGTTATACAACAGCTGAGGATGTTAAAAAGAAGCACCCTACTTTGATAAGTCTGAAACATACCATATGATGCAATTAGTCAACATGACCTAGTTTTATATTTGCTGAATTTAATGTTATCCTCATTTTCTTTTTTTTCCCCCAAGGTACATTTAATTCAATATAAAGAGTGCAATACAAAAGGCTTAAATACAATGAAGGAACACATTCTCCCATTAACACCAACGACAATGCTCTTTTAACATGTGCCTGTTGAATGGAATGGGAATTTCACAACGTTCACTACTGGAAAAAAAAAAAAAAAAAAAAAAAGGTAACACAGTAGGTCTCATCACAGCCAATGTACTTATACAATCTAGTTGTGAAATGAATGTTTATAATGCTTCAAACAGTTTTGACCTGGAGTTTGATACCACACCTTCATGTTTGTGCAGTCCTCAGTAAGATTATCTACAGTTTTTGAAACCATTCAAAGAACAAACCATTGATTAAAACCACACTGATTTAAGGCTCAATCAAGTAAAATAGAGCCCCAAATTAAATGGTTAAATATATGCACTACTTGTACTGACATCTATAATTTGATTCTTTCATGATTATCAGAAGTTCATTCTTAGCAAATAAATCCTTTAAAAGCAAAATTTACCTCAATTGAGTTTTAACTCAGAAGTTCAGTAACAATCATGAAGTCCAGTCTTATTGGCAAAACTGACATACAGTGTCTAAGTCACTATACTCAAGGTTCAGACTGATGCATATTCCATCTTTACATTTTACTGGAATTTTACATGTAAAATTCATTTAAAATCTCTAGGTTTTCAGTCCTCCAAACAGCCTGAAGACACAGTGTGTTATCTTCATTTTCAACAAGGTTCAAAGTATATTAAGACACATTTTATCTGTAGAGAGTTCTAAACAATAAAACTCATTGATGTTCATACTGATTTTTCCAAATCTTTTTAATACTATGATGAAAATCAGAAAATCTTCTTTAAAATGTATAACTTTTTGCTTGACTCTTTAGATACTTTCAGTCTTCACTTCATTAGAGGTGTATGGCTGTCAACTAACTGTAGGTTTAGGGAGTGTCTTTTTTTTTTAGGTTTATGTTAAGGGCACATGCATATGCCAGAAAGGAGAGAGACACAGATTCAGAGAGAAAGAAAGTGAGAAATCACCCCCCAGTGGGGATGGTCAAACCCAATACCTTCTTCTCCCCTCTCTTCTTGGAATTTTGGGCACACACACAAGCCCAGTGTGATTTTCAAGTCACCGAGTCCAAGACTCAAACCCTTGTTGGTCATGTGGGAGTCCAGCACCTTAACCACTGAGCCACCTGTTGACACCAAGGAATGTGATTCTCATGTCTCATATAAATTTAAGATGGACGTCTCAATGATGAGCACTCCCAATATTATTATGCTACAGTATTAAAGCCCATCAATTCTAAAGCAGCTCTAAAACTGTATTAAGATTTCATACATCTTGACTCAATAGATAAGAGAGATGATAACTTATGAGTAATTTATCACTCCATTAAGAGTGAAATATAATTAATTAAAATGCAGACCTTAATTAATAACTTATTAATGTCACTCCTTCCCAACCCTAAAAGAATTAGACCCAGGAGGTAGACAAAGGAAGCATTCTTCAAGACAAATTGGAAAGTACAGTTTTGTGAACTGAATCCTGAAACCCCAGGAATGAACACTTGCAGCTGCACCATGAACTGTTTTCTGTTACCTTAAATACTACCGGACCATATGGAGCATTTCTGAGGACCTTCTATTTTAAAATGTTCTGTTCAGACTTTATGCTTTTCCATATGTCTCATCCTTACTTCAGCGTTTCTATTCATTTCCATAAAAATAAGAGCTTTGTTTTATAAGAGTTCATTTTCCCCTGTCCCTTCATTCCTATTATGGCCACAAACCTCCACTTGGATTATTACAGCCACTCTAGGACCAGCTGATTGTGCCAAGATGAATAGAGAATTATGTGGAAGAAAACCAGCAGTGGCAGATGATCCAGGGAGTGCAGAGCTCCTGTTTTCTTTGCTGATTCCACCTGACCCAGCATGGAGGATAATCAACTGACTCTGGTGTTGAACTGTTTTGAAATGAATGAGTGTTTACAGAAATCGTCCCTGAAACCCTGAAGGAAGTGCTGAAGGAAGATATAATTTGGTTAACTGAAAATTAACTGAGATGTGGGCTCTGAAAAAGGGGGCTCCCCGTAGTTTGGGGTTGACTTCCAGCAATTATCCAAACAAAACAGTTGGTGTCTGTGTTGGCGACAAAGTAGCGTTTGCATAAAGTAGAAGGAGAAGACAAATATGCATGAAAATTAAATTTAGGCCTCTGGGACCACCCTTTTGGGGCCATAGAAGAGCTGATTACATGTTCACAGCTGGAATTGGTGTTGGCAGGCAGGCCTTATTCAGGGGCAGACGGAGGGACTCCTTTTTTGAGCGACACTCTTGTGGCAAAGCAAGAATGCAGCATTACAGGCATCTAGTGCTTATAGACCTCAGGCCCTGTGGTGTCACACTGCTCAGATCAGGCATCCAACTAAAATTGTCACCATTGAGAAACAATTATGTGGCTCCGAGTGGATACATCTGCTCACAGACAGGTTCTCTCTCACTTCCTGGTCCACGCAGTCTGCTTTTTGCAACTTTTCCATTTCAGAAGTAGCAATAAAACAGTGAGTATTCTGATAAGGGGAAGGCCAAGTCTTAAATACCAAGGTTGAAGGTCATGACATGATGTAAAGCTGTCTTGGAACAGGGTCCTTTGAGCATTTTAGTAACCCAAAATGTGTGCTTTAGTGGACATTTGGCAACAGTTCTCTTGGCATGGTTCTTTTGGTATCTTGTGCAAGGTTGCTAAAATAGCCTCAACTCTTCACCCTCCCTTTGCAATGTGTCATTGCCCCATCTCAAAAGTCAGTTAATGAAGGCTGGATTTGTGACTTGACTGGTTCAATAGAAGTGGCAGAAGTGACTGGAATGGCTTTCTATAAAATCTTAAAGCAGAAAGGATGTGCAAAAATTAATCAGAGGAATAGAAAAAGATAGACAATAGATCCTAGGGTAAGAAACACATGTCATGCTCAATAATATCTAAATATATTAGTCACTCATGTTGTACCAGGAACTGTTCAAAGCTTTTATCTGTACAAACTAATTTAATTCCTCTATAACACCCTGGTGAGATTGCTATTACCCTCAACTTTTTTTTTTTTTTTCAAATAAGAAAACAAGGATCTTGGTGGACTTCTATTGATGTTGGCCAAGATGTAAAAATCTTGGTCAGCATCCCATAGATACTGGTGAGTAGGGCTCAGGATTCAAATCTAAGGCCATCTGCCTTCATAGCCTTTACTTTGTAACAACTATGCTACCTTGCTCTTGAAAGAACCAAAAGAAGCTCAGTGGGACAAGAACAGGTTGAAAATATAGCCATCAGGACTTCATGGTAGCCTCATAATCAGGGGTGGTGTCTACTCTTACATTCCTCAGAATAATAAAAGTTGACATAGTCATTGTACAAAATGTGGCAAATAAAGAAAAGACACAGAGAACGGTAAAAATACTTAACCACTATAAGCATTTTTGTTTTATTTTTCACTCCAGCCTTTCTCCTTTATAAAAGTTTCTTTCTTTCTTTCACAAGCCAAAGAGAAAGAGAGACAGCACCCCCAACAGGGTTCCAATGCCACAACCCACTCTCCATCCTTCCTTAATACAGCCCTGAATCATGGGTTTACACATGCCTGGCATACTCAGGGAGGTCTCCAAACATGAATCAGAGACCTACTTACATGGAGTCACCTCACAGAACATCATACTTTGTTACCACTCCACCACCATCTGACCCCAAGCCTTTCTCCTGTCTATCTCTACAAACAGACATAATTGGCATATATATAATATGATATATATGTGTATCCATGAGCATATATATACAAATATATGTATTGTGTTTTCTTAGAAAAGTTATGATGCATTTTTGCATAGAAAAGCAGAAAAATACATCATGATTTTTCCAGTGACCCACTATATTACACCCATAGTAATATTGATGATTTTATCATTTATTTTTCACTTAATTTTCCATCACTAGACATTTACCATGCCAAAAAATATTCCTCGAAGACTGTTTATGACTGTACAATATTGTATCACATGTATAATTATATCACTGCTCTTTTTGGACTGTTTTTTGACACAGACAATAAAAAATTGTTAAGTGAAGTAACTCATTTTGGCAGGGAAAGATATCAAGCTTCTAAAGAGTCTGAGATTTACAACTCTCAAATATAAAGGTGCCATAAACATCAAGGGAGATAAAAATATTATTTTTCTTCCTTTGCTTGTTTATGACTTCTAGTAGAAAACAATAAGCATTATATGAAATATAATTAACAAATAGCCCTCATGTGCTTTCATAATATATTTCTTCACATTTGGGCCAATAGCAGAACATTTTTCATTATATTTATGGTGCTGCATTTGGATAAATATCAGTTACTTTTTTTTGAAAAAGATTTTTGCTGCAGGGTGCATGCACTCACCAGAGAGTCACAGAGAGCCACAGAGACAAAAAGCAAGACATTACCTCCCAGGGGGAGGGCCTCCAGGGGGATGGCCATGCTGCAATCTCTTCTCCCTCATTCTTCTCTCAGAATTTTGGGCACTCACTCACATGCACCCAGTGTGAGTTTTAAGCTGCTAGATTTGGGACTTGAACCATGGTCGATTACATGGGATTCCACCAACGTAACCATTATGACATTTACTGGTCCCAAAAATCAGTTACTTGTTTTTAATATTTCTTTTTTTTATTTTATATATTCAATCACTATAATTACTTAGCTTGTAAACTGAATTTACCCAACATGAATACACTTCACAAAGTCTAGTTGAGGATACAAAACACATCATCAACAGATAATAATCCATTTCTGTGTCCCATAAATGTCTTGTCTATTTTCCCCCTTTATTTCTTTCCTTACACTCTCTCCCTTCTCCTGCTATTCCCACTTTGTCTCCAGTAGCTATAAACATTTTCAGTGCTTCTATGTCCTCTAATCTTTCAGTTTCCACTGTAGAATGTGGACAGTCGATACATGCTAAATGAAGACACACAATGTCTCTCTTTCATAGCCTGACTTGCTTCACTTAGCAGTAAATCTTCCATATTTGTCCACTTTCTATCGAATGCCAGTGTCTTGGTGTTTTTGTTTGTTTGTTTGTTTGTTTTTTTATGACTGAGTAGTATTCCATAGAGTATATGTGCCACACTTTTCCAATCCATTCATCTGTTGGTGGGCATTTGGGTTGGTTCCATGTCTTAGCCATTGTGAATAATGCTACAATAAGCATAAATGTGCAAGCACTTTCCCAAATGAGCATTCTCCTATCCTTTGGGTAGATGCCCAGGAATAAAATTGCTGGATCATATGGTAGTTCTATTTGTGAGTCTTTGAGGAATTTCCATAGTCTTCTCCATAACATCTGTACTAAGTTACATTCCCACTAGAAGAGTAGGAAAATTCCCCTTTCACCACATCCCTGCCAGCACTTCTCATTTTTTTTTTTTAATCTTAGCTATTCTGACTGGGATTTGTGGTATCTCATTATGGTCGTGATCTACAACTCCCTTATCATGAGCAATGTTGAGCATTTTTTCATATGCTTTTTGACTGCTCTTATGTCTTCCTTAGAGAGTTGCTTACTTAGCTCATTTTCCCATCTTTAAATTGGATTAATCACTTCTTTTTCAGGTAAGTTACTTGAGTTCCCTGTGTATTCTGGTTATCAGTCCTTTATCTGGGGTATAGTTTACAAAAATATTCTCTCATTCAGAGGGTTGTTGATTCACACTAATTACTGTGTGTTCTGCTGTGCAGAAACTTCTTTTTTATTTTTTGGAGAGGTTTTTGCTATAGGGCATGTGTGCTCGCCAGAAGGACAGAGAAAGACAGAGAGACATAAAGTGAGAAATCACCTCCCAGGGGAGATGGCCATGCTGCAATCTGTTTTCCTCCATTCTCCTCTTGGGATCTTGAGCATGCATGCACACGTGCCTGGTCTGAGTTTAAGCCACCAGGTCCAGGACTTGAACCGCAGTCAACTACATGGGAGTCCAGTGACAGAGCCATTACACCAACTGCTGGTCCCCTGTGCAGAAACTTCTTAATCTGATGTAATCCCACTTGTCTATTTCTGGGACTATTGCCTGTATGTGGGGGTTCTTATTTAAGAAAATTTGCCTACCTCGATGTCTCCTCAGAGTTTCCCTAGTGTTTTCCACCAGTAATTTTATAGTTTGAGGTCTTAGGTTTAGATATTTGATCTACTTTGAGTTGATTTTTCTTAATAGTGAGAGATAGAGGTTCAGATGAATCTTTCTCCAGTTTTTCCAATACTGTTTGCTAAAGAGGTTTCCCATTCCCACTAGATTGACTGGTACTTTTTAACCAAAAATCAGTTGACTGTATGTTTTGGGGTTTATTTCTGGGGTCCACTATCTATTTTAGTGTCAAAACCATGCTGTTTTGACTATCATGATTTCATAATATATTTGGGGGTTAGGGAGTGAGATGCCACCCACTTCACTCTTGTTGATCAGGATTGCTTTGGCAATACAGGTCTTTTACGATTCTAGACAAATTCTATTATTGTCTTTTGTAGATCTGTGAAGAATGTCTCTTGTAATCTTATAGGGATTGCATTAAATATGTAGATTAATTTGGGTAGAATTGCCATTCTAATTATATTAATTATACTAATCCAGGAGCATAGGATGCCCTTCTACTTTTTTGTGTCATTTTCTATTTCTTTTTTAAGATTTTCATAGTTTTCCTTGTAGAGGTCTTCAATTTCCTTAGTAAGATTTATTCCTAGGTATCTTATACTTTTTGTGGCTATGGTAAATGGGTTACTTTCTTCAGTTTTACCTCTGTCTGCCTGTTGTATGTATATATAGAAATGCCATAGATTTTTGTAAGTTGATTTTATAAGCTGCCACTTTACTGTATTCATTTATTACTTCAAGAAGTTTTTTGTAGATACCTTTGGGTCTTCTATGTATACAATCATGTCAACTGCAAATAGAGATAATTACAACTCTTCTTTCCCTTCTTTCCCTGTTTGAAAGTCTTTTATTTCATTCTCTTGTCTGATTGAATTTGCTAGGACTTCCAGCACTATATTGAGTGGAGAAAGTGGGCAGCCTTGTCTTGTACCAGTATTTAGTGAAAAAGTTTTCAGCTTTCCCTGATTTGGTATAGTATTAGCTATAGGTTTTACAAAGATGGCTTTTATTATGCTGAGAAATGATCCTTCTATGCTGATTTTGCTGAGTCTTAATCATGAAGGGTTGTTCTATTTTGCCAAATGCTTTTTCTGCATCGATTGATCATATGGTTTTTATCTTTCCTTTTATTAATTTGGTTATTATATTTATGGTTTTGCTTATTTTGAACCATCCTTGCATCTCTGGAACAAAGCCTACCTGTTCATGATGAATAATCTTTTTGATATGTTGTTGGATATGATTTGCTAGTATCTTGTTGAGAATTTTTGCATATATATTCATCAGAGCTATTGGTCTGTAGTTTTCTTTTCTTGTTGTATCCTTATTTGTTTTTGGAATGAGGATGATGGAGGCTTCATGAAATGAATTTGGGACAGTTCCTTCCTTTTGGATCTTTAGAAATAACTCTAGTAGAATGTGGGTTACCTCTTCTTTAAAAGTTTTGTAGAATTCAGAATTGAAGACACCAACACCTAGGCTTTTCTTTGTTGGGAGCTTATTTATTACTGATTCAATTTCATTGCTTATTTTGGTCTATTCAGGCTTTCTATGTCCATCTCATCCATGTTTTCTTGTTTGTTGGCATATGGTCACTCATAGCATCCTCTAGGGATGTTTTATATTTCTTTTATGTCTATTGTAATATTGTCTGTTTCACTGAAAATGTGACTTATCTGGTTCCCTTTTGCTCTTCTTCTTAATTAGTCTAGCTAACGGTGTGTCAATCTTGCTTATCTTTTAAAAATCAGCTTTTGCTTTCATTTATTTTCTGTGTAGTTCACTTATTTTCTATTTCATTTATTTGTGTTCAAATCTTTATTAATTCTTTTTTCCTGGCATTTTTCTTTTTGGATTTTTGTTGTTGTTGTTGTTTTTCCAATTTCCTGAGGCATGATGTTAGGTTGTCTGTTTGCTACGTTTCCATCTTTTTCGTATGCACACTAAGTGCTATGAACTTCCTTCTTATGACTGTTTTTGCCTTGTCCCATAGATTATGGAAATTCATGTACTCATTATCATTTGTTTCCATGAAGTTTTTGATTTCAGTCTTAACCTCCTCAGTAGTTGTGAAGTCATTCAGGAGTAGGTTATTTAGTTTCCATGTATTTGTGTTTTTTCTAGGGTTTTTCCTGAAATTGATATCAAGTTTAATTCCATCATGGTTGGAGAAGATGCTGGATATAGTTTCTGTGCCTTTGAATCTATAAAGGCCTATTTTGTGCTCTATCATGTGGTCAATCTTTGAGAAGATACCATGCCTGGGTAAGAGAAATGTATATTTTGAGGTTTTAGGTTGGAAAGTTCTTTACATGTCTGTCAAGTCCATCTGATTTATGGTATCATTCAGGTCCTGAATCTCTTTGCTTATTTTTTGTCTGTTTGATCTCTCTAAAGAAGATAATGGGGTGCTGAGATTCCCAACAATTAGTGTATTGCAGTCTCTCTCTCCTTTTAGATCTAGCAGTCATTCCTTCACATATTTGGGTGCTCCTGAGTTGGGGTCATAGATATTTATAAGCATCATATCTTCTTGATGAATTAGCCCTTTTACTACTATATTACTATATAATGCCTTTCTTTGTCTCTTCTTTCAGTTTTTGTCTCAAAATCTATGTTGTCTTGAATCAGTATCATGACTTTTGCCCTTTTTTGGTTTCTGTTTGTATGGAATATCTTTTCCCAGCCCTTAACTTTAAATCTATGCATGTCTTTAACCATGAGGTAGGTTTCTTGTAGGCAACAAATAGAGGGTTTCTTTTTATCCATTCAGCCAGTCTGTGTCTCTTGACTAGAGAATTTAAATCATTAACATTCAACATTATTATTGATATTTCCAGACTTGTCCTTACTGCTAAGTTGTCCATTTTCTTTATTGCTTTTTATTCTCTTTTTCAAAATTTCTTTAAGAGCTGGTCTGGAGTTAGTAAATTCTTTCAGTTTTTGTGTATCCAAGAATGTTTTTTTCATTTATTTTTTGTCAATTTTTTGCATTCATTCACTGAACATCATCACAGCATACAAGATGCAGTTTCCCATCCAGAATACACTGTATATTGGCTTTGCCATACATGTTATCATCACAAATAATTTTCCATTTCTTGTTTCATATATAAACATATATATATGTATACACACATATATGATATATATGTATATATCCCACTTCTCACCCTCTGCCTTATCCCACCTTCTTCCCATTATATCTCCGGTATCTGTAGCTGCTTTCCATTCCTTTTTTCTCCCACGTTTTATTGGTTAACAAAATATCTTAATTGATCTAACTACTTTCAATAGCAAGTTTAACTGATATGTAAGTACCTGTGAACAAATGTTTGACTTTAAGCATGAAACTGTGAGGAGAATGAATATACTCTAAAATAGCTCCTAGCTGAGACTATCTAGCTTACTGTGGTCGTTAAATAGATATTTTTAATGTGTTTTTTAATTTCAAGAAAGGCAGTTTTAGCCTTAATAAATCAAAATAAAAATAAAAAAATGTTAAGATAACTTAGCCAAAGACTTAAAGCCAGGAAGCAGGTTAGGATTATGTTCAAATAGTAGTTACCTGGATCTGTTGACAATTCAAGAGAAGGAACAAAATCCTTATTTCTGGACTACAAAGCATAGAAAAAGATCAGTTATTGTTTTAGTCAAAAGCTATAAAATTCTATTTCATCAGCTCAGTCTCATGTGCTTAATTTAATTTCTGTTGTGGTCCAAGCTTTCCATATAAATTCTGGAAGATAATATTCAACTCTAGACTTGGCCCTACCATTAAGCTGGCCATTTTCTTAGATGTTTTCTAACTCTTATTTCTGTGTGTCTGACTTTAGGTTTCCTGATATAACACTTCCTTTAGAACTTCTTGGGAGAACTGGTCTGGTATCAGTAAATTCTTTCAGGTTTTGTTTACCTGAGAATGTTCTTGTCTTCTCTTCTTATATGAAGGATAATCTTGCCATGTATAATATTCTTGGTTGAAATTGATTTTCTCCTAACACTTTGAATATATTTTCCCATTCTTTCCTTGCTCACGTTGTTTCCAATGAGAGGTCTGCTGCTAGCCTGATGGGATATCCTTTGTGGGTAATTTGTTGTATCTCTCTTGCCAGTCTGAGTACTTTGTCTTTGTCTGTGGTTTTGGTCAATCTGGCTATAATGTGTCTTGGAGAAGAACTTCTTTTTTTTTGGAGAGGTTTTTGCCATAGGGCGCGTGTGCTCGCCAGACAGACAGAAAGAGACAGAGAGACAGAAAGCGAGAAATCACCCCCTGGGGGGGATGGCCACGCCGCAATCCCTTCTCCTCCATTCTCCTCTCGGGATCTTGGGCACACACACACACACACACACACCCGGCGTGAGTTTTAAGTCACCGGGTCCGGGACGTGAACCGCGGTCAACTACATGGGAGTCCAGCGACATAGCCATTATACTAACTGCTGGTCCCTTGGAGAAGAACTTCTTGGGTTGATTATATTTGGGGTCCTATGTATTTCTTGGGTCTGGACCTTTGAATGCCTCTCTAGATTTGAAATGTTTTTTTTCCAGGATTTCATGGAATAGATTATCAATGCCCTTATTAGTCTCTTCACCTTCTGGTTACCAATTATATGTATGATTGGATGTTTGATGGTATCTAGTATTTCTTGTATAATATTATCATATTTTTGGACTATTTTCTCAGTCTTTGTGGTGGATTTTTTAGGCCAGCAATTCTGTTTTCTACACCTGAGATTCAATCTTCTGTATGATCTAGTCTGTTTTCAATACTTTTAAGGGAGGTTTTGATTTCTTGTATTACAGCCTTTGTCTCTAATAGTTCTGTTAGATTGTTTTTTACGGTGTGTATTTCCTCTTTCAGATCATGCAAGAACTTCCTCATCTCATGGAGCTCCTCGGCTCTATTCTCCTGCCTCTTTTGGAGTTCATTGTCTCTTTTCTCTTGCATCTCCGTTAACTTTGTCACAATGAGTACTCTAAATTCTTTATCATACATTTCCATGATTTCCATAGAATTATCTATGGATGAAGAGCAGTTATTTTTTCCCCCTGGAGGAGAAGTATTTTCCTGCTTTCCCATATTTCTTGTGACCCTGTGGTGATTTCTAGTCATCTGGTGGATGGTGTGTTTCTTCCTAATTCTTGAAGTTCAGTCTGAGCATTCAGGAGCGTGCAGGAGGAGGTGATCTGCAATCTCTTTGCTGTTCCATTTTTAACACTTTGTGCAACAGATTCAGTGGGTATTGAGTAATATGTTAATCCTAATAGTATCTGGATGTTTGGCTATGGTTCCCTTAGACCCGTCTAGACACTCAGTGAATGGAGATTGAGGAGCAAAGTGATGAAGCAAAAGTAAAAGAAAACAGGGACCAGTAGTTAGTGTAATGGCTATGTCGTTGGACTCCCATGTAATCGGCCGTGGTTTGAGTCCCGGACCCGGTGGCTTAAACTCATGCCGGGCACATGTGCATGCATGCCCATGATCCCAAGAGGAGAACGGAGGAGAAGGGACTGTGGCATGGCCATCCTCCCTAGAGGGTGATTTCTCACTTTCTGTCTCTCTGTCTCTCTCTTTCTGGCGAGCACACGCACCCTATAGAAAAAAACTCTCAAAAAAAAAAAAGAAAAAGAAAACAGATAGAGGAGAGAGAGAGAGAAGAAAAAAAAGAGAGGAAAAGAGAAAAGATAAAACAACCAAAATATTATTTTTTTAAAAAAAGCAAAAAATAAAAACCATGCAGTGCATGAAATCACTGGTTCTCAGCAGCAACGGAGGAGTCTTCTTCTGAAGGCCTGCTCATGTCCCTTGCCTCTGCTAGAGGGGAGGGGGAAAAGGGATTACTAGCAAGATAAAGGAATTTCTGAAAGCCAATAGAATACTTTACCTTAAAAAATTTTTTAAAAGGAAAAATTACAAAATATGAGAAGACAGAGAGAGGCAGAGAGAGACAGAGAGAAGGATAGAGGGGCTCCCTACCACTCGTGTTTGGGGGCTGGAGACTGAATTATCAGTAGAAAATCTTCATTTCTCTTTTTCCCTGAAATCACTAGTTCTCAGAAGCAATGAAGGAATCTCCTTTGGAAGCTCCAAGAATGTTTTTTTATCTTTTCTTCCCACATCAGGGATAATCTTGCTGGGTATAGTAATGTTGGTTAAAATTGTTTTTCATTTAACATTTTGAATATATTTCCCCATTCTTTCCTTGCTTGCATTGTTTCTTATGAGAGGTCAGGTGTAAGCCTAATGTAACCTTTGTAAGTAACTTGATGCTTCTTTCTTGCCAATTTTTTTTTATTATTTCAAAGAATTTTTTTTTAATTTAACTTTATTTATTTATTTTAATTTGACCAGAGAGGGACTGAAAGAGAGAGGAGAGACAGAAAGAGAGAGAGAGAACATGAGAAAGCAAGCTGCCAGGTCCAGGACCTAAACCCCGGTTAGCCATGTGGGAGTCCATTACCCTTAACCACCCATACCACCTGCTGCCACCCTCTCTTACCAATTTTAGTATCTTGTCTTCGTGGTTTTGGCCAGTGTGACTATGATGTGTCATGGAGAAGATCTTCTTGGGTTGATTCTATTTGGGGTCCTTTGTATTTCTTGGGTCTGGATGTTTGAATGCTTCTCTAGGCTTGGAAAGTTTTCTTTCAAGATTTCATGTAATAGATTTTTAATGCCCTTATTAGTTTCTTCACTCGGGGATATATCAATTACTTTTATATCCTATTTAAAAGACTGTAATAAACCAAACCAACTCCACATGGATTTGTGTATGTAATAAGCCTCTTGATTATAGAGACTGTCTCTGCATTAAATAGCACTAATAACTGTCATACTTTTTAATCTTATTTTGTCAATTCAAAAATGAGAGAGTAATTCCACTGGAAGTAAACAAATCACTCCTAAGAGTATACAAGGACTTCTAACAGTATTAGATCCATTAGTCCCAATAAATTCCTTGGTGTCAAATTCTGGATAACCTATAACCATTAATTTTAAACTGAAGTGGTTGGCTACTCAGGCCCAGAGCATAAAAGCACTGTATAGGTCTGAATTTATTTCAGAGTTAGCCAGCATAAGCATGATTCCACAGAAAGGATGAAGGTAATTTGTCTACTATCTCATCTCTTCCTCAATCCTTATCTCTTGCCTTCCAGTGTTTTATGTGTGTGTGTCTCTATGTTCTAACTCACACAGGTTCATTTTTCACCACCTATACTGTCCTGAATTATATTTTTCTATATGAAAATATGTCATGACTTTTCTGACGACCTAATAGTTTTCTATATCCTGATCTGACTTTGTTTCCATGTGACTAAACTAAACGTAGAAGGAATTCAACATCAAAGTCTCACCAGTTTTTTCTCCTACCCCCAAGCTCACTCTTGTCCCCAAGGTGGCACTGGCCAGATTATCTGTTACTAAGGTCATTGTATCCCCAAGTAGGAAAATAAGATTTTCCTGCATTCTGTTACACACCAATTTTCTGACCTGCCTGCTTTCATGCAGAGCAGCCTTATCTGTTGCTTATGCTACGAGCATACCAGGCAGAAATGCCACATCCTCCCACGCAACTTTACCGTTAGTTGGTAAAACTGAGTTTGATTCTATCGTGCATCCTTACATCTACTCTCAATTGGACATATAAGACCATTAGTGACTCCTCTCCATCCCCTCCAAACCTCCAGCAATCCCATATTACAGTGTATACCAATGTACAAACAGCTGGTTGTGTATCCTCAAGAGTGTAATCATCCTCTTGCCATAAGACATGCCTACCACCTCTTGGAAAGGCCTTTGCTCCACGCATCATTCACTTTCAAAGATAGCTTATTACTTACAAAGTTCACCTAAGAATTCATTTGTCAACACTTACTCTACATAAGGCTCTAAGCTAAACATTGGCATTAGAGCAATGACTCAAGGAAACCCCCTCTGTCTTCTAGAGGCTCTAATCTAAACAGATCAAGATAAATAAACAATTATCATGTAGTATGGCAAAAACTGTCATGAGAGAAGAGTCTCACAGTAGTCCCATGAGGTAAAATCACTACATTAATATCCCCATTTTATAGATAAATGAGGTTCAGGAAAACTTAGGTGCCCAAGGTATGTGGCTCAAGATAGGCAGAACTGGAAATGGCTCTGGTCAACTGTATTTTCAATATAGCATGGCACCTCAGCAGAATCATGGAACCTCATTTTACCTAAGTGGGAAGAAAAGTTAAGATAATTAAGGAAGTCAGCCAGCCTCGTTATGTAGCAGTTAAGCACTCTGCAAAGGAAACTGAATTCCACATGGCCAAACCCCTGTTGGGTGTGCCTGTCTCTCTGTGTCTTTCTCTGTCTCTCACACATGGAAGAAAGAGTCTGAAAGAATGAACCAGAATGAAAGAAGAAAGGAGGGAGGAAGGGAAGGAAGAAAAAAAGGAAGGGAGAAAGGGAAAAAATAAACAAAGATAATTAAGGAATCTAGGATAATATTCAAGCCTCACACCACTAATTCATACATTTTCCTTAAGAAGACAAGTCTATCTCTGCATAAAAGATATATAAAGGGTCTTCAATAAGTTAGTAGAAAATATATTATGAAAAAATTGCATGGATTTCTATTTTTTTTCATGAAAACATACCTACATACTTTAATTCTATTTTTCCAGTAGCTGTTAAAAGCACCTTCTTGGTACTTTATGATTAACCTTGAGCCAATTAACTACTTCTACCACAAAAAAACTATTCATTTCTTCATTCCTTCTCCAGACATTTGAGTGATTATTATGTGACAGAGACTATAGAAGTCTCTGCTCTTGTGGAGTTTGCAACATGGTAGAAAGACAGTAACTTTCACACAAGATAAAAAGAGCAGTAAGGTAAGACTGGAAAGCTCTAGGGGAACAGAGGAAGGGCAAGTAGCCCAATTCACTCCTGAAAAAGGGTAACAAGAGTCACAAAGCAGACGGAACTGTATCATGAAAGACTGCAAGCCAGAAAGACAATGCAAAATTGAAGAAAGAATTGTGAGGGCTGCACAGCATGGGAGTATGATGCAAGGATCAGAAGGCTGGGAGGTGACAGCTAAATCACTCAGGTCATTGACAAGGACATTAGCAGCCTAGATATGTGAAATTAAATAAACCAGGAGGGAATTGATAGTCCTTGTCCACAAGGGAGGACACATGGCAGCAGTTTAAGCTCAAGGCAAGGACTCCTGCAGAGAGTTAGAAATGAAGAATCAGCTCTATGCAGTGAACAGGATGGGGGAAAAAAAATACACAGCATTGGAGACAACTCTGAAAAATGGGAAGGATCTCAATTAACATAACTGGGAGAGGGAACTCTAGAAAATACCTAGAAGCAAAAATTAAGAGCATATCAAAAAAGGAAGTTTAAAGTAACTTGTTCCATGGTCATAAAGTAAGTGGTGGTGGCCTATTTTAGTTCATTCATCACACCAATTAATTTCCAAAAACAATAAGGCTGAGTGATGAAATCAGAGTTAGGGGCCAATTTCTTAAACACTGAAGTATGGGAAGATTTGAAATGGAACACTGAGAATAGCACAGAGAGATTGCTGACATAGCCAAAGAAGAGTCCTCAATGATGTGGCATCTGGATGGAGGCATAGCAATAACACAGCTGGGCCAACATGGGAAAGTCCCGGGTTTGTGTTTTGGGGTCTCCCTGTACACACCAGCCATGTGCCTGTGATCCTGGATGGCTGTGGGTAGACTGGAGTATGGGGAACCTGTTGGGGGTATCTCTCTCTATTTCCTTCACGGGAAAAATAAATTTTAAGAGTCCTTGATGAACCACACCAGCTCTAAAGGCCATTACAGTCTTTATGTTGCTCCCTATTTGATTTTCTAAATAGCACTCATCCCTATCTGAAAATATTCTGTTTTGTTTATATGTTTGTCTGTTTTTATTCCAAGGAAGGCAGGATTGTGTCCAGTTTATCTGCTTCCGTATCCTCAGTGAGTCTGTCCCTTGTAAGGCACTTGTCCTAGATTGAATCTGTGTCCCCCAAAAGAGTCCCAACTGCTAGTACCTGTGAATGTGAACTTATTTGGAAATAAGATCCTTACATATATAATTAAGATAGAAGTAATCCATCCCCCATGGACTAAATATGGCCCAGCTATGTGTTGTAAAATCTAAAATATTTACTATCTTGATCTTTATAGACAAATTTTGCTCACCCCAGAGTAACATTTGTTTCTCTGTTTTGAGAATCTAGCAGACATTTAGGAAGCCACTCCATACTGCTTAACACACATGTAAGCCAAAGGCTTGGCACACAAAGAAAGAAATTTCAGACAGTAAAGGATAAACATGTAAAATGGTGATTATATTTCTCTCTTGAAGCCATAAAAGAAAACCACACACATTGGAGAAGAGAGTGATGGATGTATGGCTTAGTAACGACTTAAGTAGGTTCTGCATCTTTGTCACAACGGCTAAGGGCACTGCATTTTATCTTTAGAAAGGAGGCAATATAATATAATAATTGAGATGAAGGACTTTGAAAACCAACAAATACACATGACTTTGAAAACCAACAAATACACATTTGAGTTGCTTCTCCATCCATTATTGGCTTTGTGACTTCAGGTGAATTAGTTACCTTTTCTGGACCTCATGTCTACATGAGGACTGTGATGATTACATGAGATAGTGTGTATACAGTTCTTATAGAGCCTGTGTTACATGGAAAGTCCTCAATATAAGTTAGTTATTATTATTATCAGAGACTAGAACTTGGGGACCAGCAAGTGGCATGATGGTTGAGGTGGCTGGATTACCACATGGCCAACCATGGTTCAAGTCTTGGTCTTAGTGATTAGGAAATCATGCCAGGTGCATGTGCATGCATGCCCAAAATTCTGAGAGGAGGATGGAGGAGAAGGGACTGTGGTGTGGCCATCCCCCTAGAAGGTGATTTCTCACTTTTCCTCTCTCCATCTCTCTCTCTTTAGTGAGTGCACATGCCCTATGGAAGAAAAAAAAAAAATCACTAGAATTTTACCTGACTTTAATTCTCATAACAATGTACTATGAAGCACACATTTTAGCAAACATAGCTTCAAAATTGAAGCAACTGAACTATAGTAAACTTAACCAGTAGTTAAAAATAAACTTTGGAAGCAAAGAAGAAACAAAGAAGCATAAAAATCATTTTTCCTTTTTCAGCTATAGCAGATAAACTGTGCTCTGGCTCTCAAAGCTCAGAGCATCACATTCTAAAATGAGTTGAAATATTCCCAGGATCTTTTTTCAGTATGATCTCGTTGTACTAGAACCAACTTTTCATTAATAGACTTTCAAAAAAGAGATAAATTTTTGAAAAGCCTATAATTCAATTTTAAATCACCAACCCTCTTTGCTTTTAAAAGCCCACAAATATAGGGCACTGTAGTTGGCATCCAATACACTCTCTGTGGGGAGTCTGTTTTGGGAGGCAATCTCCGAATTAAGACTGAGAACAATGCCTCATATTTACTACAAGTACCAGGGCTATAATGACAGCCTAAGTACCCGCCCCAGGGCTGTAACTTCAGTGCCCTAACTTCAAGTGCTGCTTCTTAATTAAAATGAAAGGTGCTGAGTGTGAACAATTTTAGCTTAATCTGTATTTTTATGCATATAAATGCCCAGTTAATCACTAATTGGCAACTTTCGCCTCCTTCTTCCATTTTATTTCTTTTGGACCATTAAAATCCAAAAATCATTGAAGTTGTGCCTATCCAATGTTCATATTACTCAGCTTCCCTATACCAAATCCTCTGGAGAGGGTAAAAAATTGTAATAATTCACACAAACTCATTTCAGGAGGTTTGAGTATCCTAAATCTAAACCAGCTCTTATCTTAACTTGCCTATGTGAGATTTACAAACAGGAAAAGAACAAATAAGGAGTAATTTAAATTTTAATTTAAAAACCCCTCTATTTTCTTATCCCTTATCAAACTGCCAGCATTTTTCCTGCTGACAATGAGCAAGTGTCATTGGCATAGGCCAGACCCTACCCAGAACCAAGGAATCTCTTTCATCTAAACCCCCTGATCCCTTTAATAAACAAAATGCGAAAAGGCAGTCAAAATTACGCTGTGGCTTTATAAAAGAAGGCAGGGAAATCCTCCGAGTACAATCCCCTACTTGTTATTTTCACATACCATGTGACTCCAAGTCATTCTGAAGGATAAAGAGACAGGGGCTGCCACTAGATCCCAGCCATGATTTCCCCCGCGTTCCCAGCCCTGGCCCATCTGTTCTCCAGAGGCCACATGAATGGCATATGTCAAGAGAGTCAGAGCTGTGCAAACTGCCCAAAGAAATCGCTCGGCCAACTTCCCTTTGCTTCCACGGCTTCAGCAATTGTTGCTGAGCCAACCACCATATGGCGAATAATTAGTTTTTCGACCCCACTCAAGAAAAATGTCCGCTTCATTGCCAAGCGTTAGCAATATGTGTGTTAATGAACAGTAGGAGTTGAATGCCTATACATTAACAAAAGTTGGGGTTTTTTTTTTTTTCTTTTCCAGCTTCCAGCTCTGTCCCCTTTGCTTTGCCCCTTTCAAGTAGGTGACAGTCGGGTCCATAGCACTTAGAAGGAATTTATTTTTCTTTTTAATGAAAGGCTGTAACCCGATGAGAGATGGGTAGTTTTCACAGCTTAGCATTCCTTTTTTTCTTTTTAATAAAATGGCTTTAAGCTTCTTTTTCTTAAAATGATTAATTTAATGCATGTGAATATTGGTACATCAGACTAAATACCATATGTTTTCTGCCCTTGATGCATAAGAGGTGAGCATAAATTTATAACAAATGCCACTAGCACTCTGTGCTTAAGCAGGATGTACCTTTCTGGCCTCTTCAAACAAACACTTACCTCCTCACTGGAATGGAAAGTAGTAGGATGCTTTCAGTGTTAAGATTTAAGAACCCAGTTAAGATTTCAAGTTCGCTATCCCAACAGTAGAAGCTTTAATAGGCATATAATTTATTTTAAGACGGAAAGATCTTTGTATAGCCAGAAAATAAATATTTATAAATGATGTATAGTGCAAGACAAAAATACCCAGATTTGTTGCCATTTTCTGGCAACGTTGGTTTATCCCATATACATTTTAAAGCTAACTGCCTTCTGACCTTGGCCTTCACATTCTGTGCATTCAGACATGCAAACCCTGAGAAAAAAAGATGGGGGATTGAAATGTTCCCTAATGCAATTCTCAAAGAATCTTGCTATAGGTCAGTGGTTCTCAAATATCTTCAGTTTGCTGACCAACGTACCATGGCAGAAGTCCCCCCAAATCCTCCCTCCTATTTGCGGCTGAAAAAGAAATGCCTCCCCAGAATAAATCAGCAGAGAGGTGCTGATTTAATTAGACTGCTGTGAGGCATCTCACAAGCAAAATGTGAATTAGCACCAGGCACAATGACAACTGTTATTTTCTTTTTATATTTGTAAACAATTAGAATAATATCTCCATTGTCCTCTAGACTCTAAACTCATTGAGAATAAGAATTGTTGGGCTTTGCTCACTTCTGTATCCTCAGGACCTGCAGCTGAGTACCCAGCTGGATATCAGAGATATAATGTATGAACAGTCAACAAGCAATGGTTGTATAAATACTTTAAACATTTTAACCAGTCTTGAATATTATTAGAGAACAGCCTAGAAATCACAAGCATTGCATAGATCACAGTTGGAGGACCTCAGCCAATGGACATGGTAAGGTGATGCTGAACACAGTACCTAGTGGCATCTCAAATTTCATCTAACTAGAATTGTTCCTCTGACTACCCCTGGCCTATAATTATAGTCTTTTTTTGTCTTTCTGCACTAAGATTCTAATTGCAAGAAAAATATGTCTTATTTGTGGTCAGAAAGTAGCTGATCTGGTATTTCCCACACATTTTTAATAAGAAAACTTAGGGGCAGCAGCATAATTTGAAAGTTATACATTCTGGGCTTTACTCCAAGTTTCTCCATTGACTAGTGCTCTCTTTATTCCTCTAAGCCTTGGTTTCCTCATCTGTTTACCAAGGATGGGAGGAAGAGAGAAAATAATTCCTCCTTTGCAGCATTTGGTGGATTAAAAAGGTAAGTATTGCAAATTGCCTAGTATGATGCCTAACACATAGCAGCTTATCTATAAAATGTGACTATTTTTTAGTTGAAGTCAATGAACATACTCTCACAGCATCAAATCTAGGTAGTCTGGGGGACCATAAAGGCTTTAGATTTTAAGGAACCATTAATAACACTGATTTAGAGCATGAAGAAAATAGTATATGGGCCTACCATCTTAACTGAACAAAGCTTCCCCTCTCCCCAAACACATCAACTCATAAAACACTAAAAATGTATCACTAGAAAAAATTAAACAGTTCAAAGTGATTCTCTTCATGCCCAACAACTGATGAAAGGATAAGGAAAACGTAGTATAATATAATATAACGGAATATTACTCAGCCATAAAAAGGATGATCTCCTGCCATTTACAGCAACATGGAAGAAAGAATGATAAGTGAAGTAAGCCAGGAGGTGGGCTGAGATATGCTATAAGATCTCCACTCCTTTCTCAAATTATGTCTTTACTTGGGCTTCCCAGGTTACCCTGAAATTCATATCTTTACATGCAGTTATGGTTTGGGGTTAAAATATGTCTCCAGAAATTCCCCCTTTAAAAACCTACATTCTCATTGGAATGAGATGCCACATTCTTCAGCACCCATTTTCTCTATCATTAGCTTGTCATGGTAGCTACACAAACCTCCACTCTCTCCAAGTACAGAAACTTGCTCCCAGCCTAACCTTAAACTGAGAAGACTGAGCCACAAGCATGCATCTTTTCACACTTCTCCTCTTTTCTATGCTAAAACTCAATTAAGTCTCTAACTGGCCTCTTCATTTCATCTCTTGACACTTCTTCCAGGACCACACAATTAACATGTAAAATGTTCATGGTTCTGTTAAAAATTTCTGTCTCTTCTTTTATACCTATACGTGACTAAGATCTTTCAGCTTTAATATTACTCTTTCTCTTTGCCTTTTTACCACCAAACTTCTAGAAAAAGAAGATAGTAGTCCAATACTGTAGCCACCAGCCAAAGGTGGCTAATAAACACTGGAACTGTGGCTAGAGGGACTAAAGAACTGCATTTTAAATTCGATTTGATTTTAATTAATTTGCATTTCAATTGTTCCATGTGCTCAATGGCTACCAGACTGGGCAGTGCAGCCATACAGTTCTGCCCCTTCTTTTTTGCATGCTCTCCTTCATAGCTTTGCCCATCTCCTCTGCATAGAGAATGACCAACACTCTCTAGTAGCACCAAGAAAGAGATCTATATTTCCAATTTCCTTTTGAAGATCTATACCAGCTCTCTCCCTGACACCTGGAACTCAAGCACTGCAGATTCTGTCTTTTCCTGCTGTATATTTGCACTTGAAACAGAGGGTATCCCCCAGAAAGCTCAGAGCAGCATCTGACTTCTGTATAACCCACTCTTCTAAGAAGGCTAGAAGAAGAGCTTCCTGGTCACTTGCAATTCCTCTGTTGCATTTAATCTTTACAATTTTCTCCCAGATTATATTTCTTTACACTACTACTTCTTAAGTTAAGAGTATCTTAAAATGTTTTTTTTTTTTTTTTTTTTAATTTTTTCCCAACACTTTCACCTCATTTCATTTTCAGACCACAGCTTCATTCAGTTGCCTACAGTTCATGGGCTCCTGATACTTGTCAGGTAAGAGAGATCCTCCATGATTTCTATGGCTGTCCTTAGAGTCACAAGAACTAGGAACATAAGCATTTGCAAAAAGGGATCAGAGTGGGAAGCAGTTCAGCAAAAGAGGGGGCATAAAGGAGTTATTTTGACTGATTTCAGCACTTTTGCTAAGACACAGTAACGATCTAGCCTCAAGGCACAAGCATATTTCTTTCATTAAAAAAGTTCACAGAAAAACACATATTTTTGGGAAAAGAAAAAAAGAAAAAACCTGGAATATTTACTCACACTGACATAAATGAATGACTGTTTCATCACTTCACTGATTTTTAACTTCTAAATGGATTATATTCAGAAGACTTATTTTTTAACCTTCACAATAAAAACAACTCAAGACAAGTATCATTTGCATTCGGGGTCTCTAAGGCAAAACAGTCTAATAAGAAACATGTAATATTGGTCTTTTTAACCCAATACCTAGCCAGAATCCATTTACATCTGAGGTGGGCCTGGCCCTGCTCCTTTAACGGAAGAGCCTCTGCTCCAAACCACTCCTTCCAACCTGATGCCTAGCCAGATAGGGTAGTCTCTGTCATCTTTCTGTCTCTCTCTCTCATTCTAAATTTTTTTTAATATATTTTTAAAAATCTGTAAGTACTATCTCTTGTCTCTGACCTCTCCTTTACCTTGCCCACATCTGAGGTGAGCCTGGACTTACTTCCTGGGTGTGGTGTGCAAGTACACCACATGGTTTTTATTTTTTGCCTTTTTAAAAATTTTCCCTTTTTTTTCCCTTTTTTTCCCCATTGTTTTCTTTTCTTTTACCTGACTTCCTCACTTTGCTTCCCAGCTTCCATACTCTGAGTGTCTAGACAGTTCTAGGTGCACAGTAACCAAACATCTGAATACTTTTAGGATCATAAAAAACCTCAACCTCCACCGAGCCTGCTGTAGAAGGGAGAAATTCATCTTTATAAATCTGAACTCAAATCTCTTTCTGTGAATACTGTGTTGCAAAACACAGTAGAGGAGAGAAATTTACATAGAAGTACCTCACAGTAAAAATGAAGTATACAAGCTTATAGTTGCAGAAACCTCCAACAAATTAGCCAAACTTAAATACACACCAAATGACTAAAAATCAGAGAAGGAAGACTGCGAGAGCAGCAGGGAGAAATACAGAACTGCAGGGAGAGCACAGCTCATCTCCTCCCACATACTTCTGAATTCTCAGTTGAAACCCTGAAGATCAGCCCACCTATTCTTTAGAAACTGGGAGGACTTTGAAATATCCAGTTCCAACAACAAAAGTGCAGGTTGCTTGATGAGCATCAGGGAAACTAAACTGCAGAGATAATGCAGTTCATCTTCTCCCACATACCTCTAACGCTCAGAATTAACTCCAAGAATTTAGGAAGAAACATATAATCCATTAGATGAACAGAAACCACCATAGAGGTACAAAAAATATGAGAAACCACGAAAATATCTCTCCCCCAAGGGAAAAAAACAGCCCTTCATTATCCACAGACATCACAATGGAACTTGTGGAAATGACAGTTAAAGAATTCAGAATTTTCATAGGGACAAAACTAATCAATATGCAAGAAAAGCAAGACTCCAGAAGATACAAGAGAAAAGAGACATTGAGTCCCAGAAGATGAGAAAGTTCATTCACGATTTGAAAGAAGAAATACACACCATAAAAAAATAATCCAACACACACTGTACCCTGTATATAAACTACTGTGTCAATGAAAAACAATAAAGAATATTTTTTAAAAAATCAAACAAAGCTGTTAGAAATGAAGGCTGTAGGGACCAGCAGGTAGCATGGTGATTAAGGCACTGGATACTCCCACATGGCTGACCATGGTTCAAGTCCCAAACCTGTAGGCTTCCTTTCTCGCTTTCCCTCTCTCTCTTTCTCTCTCTCTCTCTCTCTCTGTGGGTGCGTGTGTATGTGTGTGTGTGTGTGTGTTTTCAAATTAAAATAAATGAATTAATAAATAAAATTCAATAAATAATTCTTTTTAAAAAATGAAGGCTGTAATACAGGAATTCAAAACTTCCCTTAAATGTATTAAAAGCAGATTAGACCATGCAGAAGGTCAAATCTTAAATGTGGAAGACAAAATCTCTGTCTTAGAAAAAAATCACCAAAACTACTGAGAAAATAACCACCAAAAAGTGAGTATAATATACGAGAAATACTAGATACCATTAAACACACAAACATCCAGATAATTGATATCCCTGAAGGTGAAGAAACTAATAAGGGTATTAAAGATTTATTCCATGAAATCCTGGAAGAAAAATTTCCAAGCCTAGAGAGGCATTCAAATATCCAGACCCAAGAAATACAAAGGTCCCTGAACAGAATCAACCCAAGACACATCATAGCCAGATTGGCCAAAACCTCAGACAAAGACAAGACACTAAAATTGTCATGAGATAAATGTCAAGTTACTTACAAAGGTTATTCTATTAGGCTAACATTAGACTCCTCATCGGAAATGATACAAGCAAGGAAAGAATGGGAAAATATATTCAAACTGTTAACTGCAAAACAACTTCAACCAAGAGTACTGTATATGACAAGATTATCCTTCATAAGGAAAGAAAAAATAAAAAACATTCTCTGATAAAACCTGAAAGGATTCACCAACACCAGCCAGTTCTTCAAGAAGTTCTGAAGAGAGTCACACAGACAGAAATAAGAGAACAAAAAAAACAACCAAGAAAATGGCCAACTTCATGGTAAGGACAAGTCTGAAAAATCAATAATTATGTTGAATGTTAACTTCCAGGATTTAAATGGAAAGATCAGACCACAGTAACACTGAAAATTCAACAAAAAAAGAGATTAATTACATGAGACTGAACTGGTGAAATAGGATTTTATGACTTTTGACTAAAACATTACTGATTTTTTTGTCTTCCAGACTTAAGAATTTTTGTTTTCTTTTGAGTTGCTCATAGGTTCAATAATCTGTTAATTTTTTAAAAAAAATTGAAACATAAACTTTTCTCCCTTCTTGACCCCTCTACAACTGGAAATTATTTGTGAACATTCTTATTTTGTGACAGAATGATTATTTGCATAAGTTCAATAATACAATAATTTCTGTTGTCTTGCATCAGAAATTGAATTCCTATGGGTCTTTGTGGAAATAGCAGACCAAGCAGAGACTATAGTGTTTTTTGCAAATAACTTAGTTTGTGCCTCTCTTTAGTAAAAGGGGAAATGAAGAGAGAAAAAAATATTTCCAAAGAAAATTACAGTGTACTCATTACTAGATTTTAGCTTTGTCCATATATTTAGCTTAATTAAGATCTTTTGTGAATTAATAAAACATGAGAAAAGAAGTTTAGTATAAGAGGGAGGATAGAGGAGAAGGAAAAAAAGTAAAAGTAGGTTTAATTGACCCAAAAATAAGAAGCTATTTGTTGATGACAATGTATATAGTAATGTCTTTGCCTTGACTGATATGCATGGTATTTGTGTGGAAAAAGAAATGGTGTACACTGTAAAGGTATATGTGATGAAATGTAAATTTAAAAATAAAATAAATTGAACATTGGAAAAAAATGAAAAATTTAATACTGAGTAAATTAAAATACACATTTCAATTTATATTTCACTTAAGTGCTATGGGTATTCTCACAAGGCCATGCATTTCAGAATTTTAAGTGATACTCAGAAGATCCCCCACCTTGAACAATCTACTTGTAATTCATGTATTCTGAATGGTGATAGTAAAATGAATCTATCCATTTGGTAAAATTCATGGAACTTTACACACACACACACACACACACACACACACACACATACACACACACACACACACAATGTCAACTTTGCTGGACGTCAATTTAAAGAATAAAATTTTAAAAGATACTATTAGGGCCAACAAGTGGCATGGAGGTTAAGACAGCTAGATCCCATGTGGCCAGTTGTGTATTTGAGTCCTGGACCTGGTGACTTGAGAAACACACACACACATGTGTGTGTGTGTGCATGCGGGCATGCACGTGTGTGCCCAGAATTATGAAAGAGGATTGGGGTAGAAGGGATTGTAGTGTTACCATTTTCCCTGGTAAGGAGTGATTTCTTACTTTCCCTCTCTTTCTCTTGTAAGTGCGCACATCCTACGGCAAACTATTTTTGTTATAAGAGTTATTTATTATCATTATTTTTCAATTTTGACCAGAGACAGAGAGAGAGCCACCAGGTCCAAGACTCTAATCGCAGTTGGTTATATGGGAGTGCAGAGCCTCTTTATAAAAAAGAAAAAAAGCACTGTTGGAGCCAGCAGTGGCATGATGGTTAAGGCACTGAACTACCACATGGTCCCACCATGGTTTGTGTCCTGGACCTGGAGGCTTAAAAAAATCATACTGGGCTCATGTGTGTACATGCCCAAAATCCCAAGAAGAAGGAATTGCAACATGGCCATCACCCCTGGGAGATGATTTCTCACTTTGCCTCTCTTTTTCTCTCTCTGTCTCTCTCTGGCAAGTGCACACAAACACACACACACACACACACACACACACACAGAAGAAGAAAGAAAAAGAAAGACACTTTTAAAAAACATAAAAAGATGGGACCAGCAGGTAGCATAATGGTTACATTGCTGGACTCCCATGTAGTTGGTTCGAGTCCCAAGCCCAGTGGCTTAAAACTCATGCAGGCACATGTGCATGCATACCCAAAATCCCAAGAGGAAGATGGAGGAGAAGGGATTACAGTGTGGCCATCCCCACAAGGGGATGATTTCTTGCTATGTCTCTCCAGTGAGTGTATGTGCCCTGTAGAAAAAATCTCTCTCAAAAAAAAAAAAAAAAAGAAAGAAAGAAAGAAAGAAAGAAAGAAAGAAAATAAAAAGATAAAACACAGATCAGAGAGAATATTTGCAAACAAAACACTTGATAAAGTACTACTTCCAGAATATATAAAGAACTGCCCAGATTCAACAATAGGAAAACAAGCAACACAGGGGAAAAGAGCATTTAACAAACACTTTAATAAAGAAGACATATAGATAGTAAATTTGTATGTGAAAATATTCTCTACATTATTAGTCATTAACATGCAAATTGAAACCACTACACACCTATTAGAATGCCTATAATTACAACAACTGAGCCCACCAAATGCTGATGAGGTTGCGAAACAACTAGAACACTCATACACTGCTGATGAATGACATTTGCTGGGTTTTTGGGAAAGTCATGATGCATTTTTGCATAAAAAAACAGAAAAACACGTCATCACTTTCCAGACAACTTAAGAAATAGAGCAAACACAATGAAAACAACTTGGCAGTTTCTTAAAATGTTAAACTACCACATGACCTAACTATTGAATAGGAGTTAGACTGACTGACAGGTAGATAGGGTAAGGGCCCCAAAAGTAAGTCACCATGTTTTTCTTTTTAATGAAGTCTCTCTGTTTTTCCTCTATGGTCCGGTTAATGCAAAATATATGCCCCTTTTACATGTCTCTAAAGAATTTATGACTCCTTCCTAATAAGTCATGAGATAGGAATATTGAGCACACAAACAAGGTAAAAACCCAAGATAGAGTCACAGTAGTAAAGTTTTCACAACCCAAATCTGGCTGCATTGAGACTGAAATAACTGTAGCTAAGGGTCAGTTTCTATTTAGTAACTGCATTCTAACAAGAAGTAAAGAATGTGATGGTCTGCTGACCCCACAAAGAATAGGCTTATAAGTCACTCAGACTACCATGTAACTATTTTCTAAAACCCACTTCCTTATCAGAAAGTCAGCCCATTGCACAGACTGCTAGATTAAAAAACCCTCGCCTCCAGTTCCGCTTTGGCAACCTATTAAGGCTTCCTTCCACTTCATTGGAAATTTTTTCTCCTTTCCTAATGAACTCCACTTTACTCTCCTCTCTGTGTTAGTGTCTCTAATTCTTTGTGAGTGTAGGACAAGAACCACTTAGCACTCCCAAGTCACTATTTCTCTCCTAGATAATTGACCAAGAATAATGAAAACATACATATATCCATACAAAGGCTTGTACACAAGTGTCTGCACAAGACTTATTTGTCATACCCAAAAACTGTAAGCAACTCAATGCCCTTAAGCAGGTGAATGCATAAACAAACTAGGGCATATTATATAAGGAAATATTACTGAATAATAATAAGGAAAAACTCTCAGTATATGCAACACTATGGATTCATTTCTAAATAATCATTCTGAAGGAAGCCAATCTCCCAACACCACCAATAAAAGAATACAAATTGCATAGTTTTATTTTTATAAAATTCTAGAAAATATGAACTAAGCTATAGTGACAGAAAGATGGTTGTTCAGGGATGAGAGGCATGAAGGGACAGGAAGGATGAATTACAAAAGCAAATGAGGAGACTTTGGAGAGTGACAGACATGTTTGCCATCATGACTGTGGTGATGGTTTCACAGATGAATAGGTATTTCAAAACGCAGTGGGTGCACCTTAAATATATGCAATTTATTGTATGCCAACCATATCTCAATAGACATTGCCTAATTTAAGCCTATTTTGCATATTAAAAGAGAAAGAAAGAGAGAAAGGCAGAAAGAAAGAGAACAAACAAACAAAAAATACAAAGAAAAGATCACTAATCACCTGAACTGGGAGAAAACTATCATAGTGCTATAAGCCTATCATCTCTCAGTTTCTTCCTGTCATAATATTCTTCACTTACCGTGCATCCATATGTAGTGTATTTCAAATAAATAATCCAATAAATAGGTAGAAGATAGATAGCCATGGTTTGAATGTCCCTTCAAAATTCATGTGTTGAGATTTGATTGTGATAGGATTAAGAGAGTGAAAAATTATCTAACTATGCTGTTAAAAGATGAGATTTTAGGGAGGGGAAGAGAATTAAGGTCACTTGGGTAGGGCCTCCCATGAATGATTTCTGGTAGTATAAGGACAGGGAATGAGACCAGGACGGAGACATGGAAAGAGATGTGTGTGTTCTTGCCCTTCACCATGTCGTAATACAGCCAGATCACCCTGACCAGTTGTAGTATCTGGACTGTGGACCTCCAAACCATGACATCAATAAGCCTATTTTTAGTTTTTGTTTTTGTTTGTTTTTTTTGTTTTTTTTTTTAAATTGTCAATAGGTGTATACACTTCACAGAGAGAGAGAGAGAGAGAGAGAGAGAGAGAGAGAGAGAGAGGAAGCACCTTCAACGGGGCATGGTAATGCCACAATTCTTTTTTAACCATTTCTCCATCTCATCGAGACCTGGGGCATGCATACACACCGGCCTACTGTGTTTTTCAAGCTACCAGAGCCAGGATTCGAACTGTGGTCAGCCATGTGACATCCAGTTTTTTACTCATAGCACTTAGCTGCTGAGCTACAGGACTCGCTCCTTTACCTCTCTTTTTATAAACTAGTCAGACTCAGACTGGACTAATCAATCGATGGGTATATAGAGAGATAGTTAATAAAGGTTAATTTTATGTGTCAACTTGACTGGGATAAAGGATGCCCATAGAACCAGTAAAACATTATTTCTGGGTGGGTCTATGAGGGTGTTTCTGGAAGAGATAAGCATTTGTATCAGTAAGCTAAGAAAAGAAGGTTGCCTTTACCACTGTGAGAGGGCATTGGTCAGTCCATTCTGGGCAAAATAGAACAAAAAGGCAAAAGACCAGCAAATCTGCTTTCACACTTGAAGCTGGGACACTCGTATTTTCCTGCCCTCTGACATCAGAGCTCCTGGTTCTTGGCTTTACTAACTCAGGAATTTCCACCAGCACGATCTTAACTCTTCCTCCAGCTCCCCCACCTCAGCCTCAGGCCTCATCTGAGAGTTAAATCATTGGCTTCCTCTGACAGCAGGCTTTCAGACTCAGCTGAATTAAATCTCCAGCTTTCCTGATTCTCCAGCTTGAAGATAGCGTATGGTAGGACTTCCTAGGCCTTTAAACATATGAGCCAATTCCCTTAATAAGATTTATTAAGGGTACTTGAAAAGTTCATGGAAAGGTGGAATTAAATACATGTTTATTTTAGTGCAAAAAAAAAAATAGAAATTTATGATAGTTTTCACATAGTGTTTTCCTTGAACTGTTTGAAGACCCTTCATGTATGCTATTGATCCTGTTTCTCTGGTAAACCCAGACTGATACAAATTTGTAGATAGATGATAGATTGATACAAACACATAGATACAATATTTAAACCAAGCAGATCATCTGCATTTCTACAGATCTTTCATGTAGAGAAGTACTAGATTAAATACCTCTGGCACACAATGCAACTCAAAGACTTAGCAGATACTCAAACAGCTTGATGGATCTCTTTCACCTTTTATGCTTTTTAAGAATTATTTATTTAATTTTATTTATTATTATGATTTTATTTTTAATTTGACCAGAGATAGAGGGAAAGTGAGAAAGCAAGCCACCAGGTCTTGGACTTGAACCACAGTCAGCCATATGGGAGTCCAGTGCCCTAACTACCATGCCACCTGCCAGTTCACCTTTTACTTTTAATAAGAGAATCATTTTTAAAGACCTAAAGGATTGTGAAGATATCAACTCTCTGTCAGACGTTACCTCACATCCTGTTTAGTCTGGATATGTTGTTTTACTCTTGTAGAGATCTAGACAGAGTAAGACCTTACTGGATTCCCATTACCAATGGTATTCAAATCCAGAGGGGATGGAGAAAAGTGAATATTCATCATTGATCAACTACTGTGTGCCAGGCACTGTATTAGGTGTTCCATACAGAAACTTTCATCTAATTCTCAAATCTGCCTGAGTATAGTACTTATTATTGCCTTAAGACACAGACTAAGAAAAAAGTTTAAGCAAAGTTAATTAGAAATTTTATTATGTAAAGTAGAAAACATCCTACCTCTTTTAAGTTTTAAAAGAAGAGAGAAAAACCCAAATTCAAAGATTATGTATGTATTTCCCTCTCCCCCTCTTTCTATAACAGTAAGCCCACTGTGAAGGAAAACTCCCTTACAGAAGCTACAAAGTGCAAAGACCGCTGGACTGCGTTAGGTTAGAGAGATTATTACATCAGTTTCTGAGTGTCAACGTTGATAGGAAAACCTCATTGTCCTGTCACCACAGTCTTTGCTGTCCTTCTAGACATTAGAAAGAAAAGAACCAGAAGAGTGCTGGGGCAGATTCAAGGGCACGGTTTGAGGATCCTTTACCTCCTCACTCTGTTTACAACTTACACTCTACACCCACCAAGCAGAGAGATCTCTGCTGTGAGAGATGTCTTATCATCCAAAACATAGAAAGAATGGCCAGCAGATGGTGTGGTGGTTAAGGCCCTGGATCCCACAGGGCCAACTCTGTGGTTCCAGTCCCAGACCCTGCAGCTTGAAAAACATACCGGGGGATGTGTCTGCATGCCCAAAATCCAGAGAGGAGAATGAAGAAGGGCATTGTAGTGTGGCCTTCCCCACTGGGAGAGGCAAGCACATGTGCCCTATCATTACAAAAAAGAAGAAAGAAAGAGAAAGAAAATTTCCAATATTAGAATTTTAGTACAAATCCACTGAAATCCTCCTTTTTCAAAATATTAATATTTGCTGCCAATGTGATTTAACGAAATTTAAAAATTCTAACAGTTACAAATAAATACAATACACTTCTAAACTCAAGAGCCCCACAAAATCATTTCCCAAATATCTTCATAGAAAATGGAGACACTTAATATCTTCTTTTAATTGCTCTCTAAAGGCATTTAAATCACAGAATCGGTTTCTTTCAATTGACTTCCTTTTACCCTGATAAAAACTAATTTAGTGCAGCAAAATTAAAACATTGTTTTATAAGGATAAATATGCTGAAATCAAAGTTATTTTTTAAGTTAGACTGAAGACAAAGTTTTCCATTTCAAAAATAATATTTATAAAAGTCATTTTATAGTCAAATGATCTTAAAAGAATACAGTTGGCCAAAGAAATACTTCCTGACATGCATTTTAATGGCATTTCAGAAGCTAGAGTTTTTAGTAATGCCCCAATTGAAACATAGGGAAAAAATACACCATTCTTATCAAGGGCTGCTAGTTTTAGTGTTACAAATTCACTAGATTGGAACCATATTAAGAATAATTAGTGTATCCATATACCCTAAATATACATATCTGAAAGGTAAAGTTTTTATTTTCTTCATCTTGAAATCCAGCCAAGAAGCAGTAGCTAGTTCAACCATGTCATCTGATGTGATCAAAACAGGAAAAGTATAAAGGTCCTCCAATATGTTTGCAAAGTCAGTCATTTACAGCTGTTTTCATCAGGGTAGCTGGATCTTAGATCAAGTCAAAGAAGTCCTCCTGATCTTCTTTTCTTTTTTTTTTTTTTTAAGAGAGGTTTTTGCTATAGGGTACGTGCGCTTGCCAGAAAGACAGAGAGAAACAGAGAAACAGAGAGACAGAAAGCGAGAAATCACCCCCCAGGGGAAATGGCCATACTTCAATCCCTTCTCCTCCATTCTCCTCTCGGAATCTTGGGCATGCACGCACACGCGCCTGGCGTGAGTTTAAGCTACCGGATCTGGGACTCAAACCATGGTCAACTACATGGGAGTCCAGTGACATAGCCATTATGCTAACTGCTGGTCCCAGAAAGCAAGCCACCAGGTCTGGGACTTGATCCATGGTTGACCATGTGGGAGTCCAGTGCCTTAACTATCACACCACCTGTTGACTCCTTCATTTTTTACAAAGATAAAATTCACCAAATTCAAACTTCTTGGGAACCAACCCTACAGCTTAGTTGTTAACACTGGACAAAGGAAGTCGTATCTCACAAGGCTGACTGTGGCAACATGAAAAATAAACTGAACATTGGCATGCATGCCTCAAATCCTGGCAGGATGAAAAAATGGAGGAGAATGGAGGAAAAGAGGCCCCAGTATGACCATGCTCCACTGGGGAAGAGGTTCTCTCTCTCTCTCTCTCTCTCTCTCTCTCTCTCTCTCTCTCTCTCTCTCTGTCTCATGAAGGCATGTGACCTCTGACAAAAATTAAAATAAAAACTAAGACCTGTGTTCTCATGGTACAAACAGGACAGCTGAAATAGCTGTGATGACAGCCGAGGAAAGGGGGCGAGTAGATGTTAAACTCCTCCATGTCGAATTAAACATGAGAACTCTGCATGGGCTGATCACCAATGGCACGAGCAGATGACAAGATCCACACAGCAATTTCCCCCTACTTAGAAAGCTCTGGCTTTTTGGCCTAATTCTAATCAGCAATGGTCTGTCAATTTCTCCTCTCCTGTCCGTATCCTCTTCTTAGAGAAACTAAAGTACCCAACAGCCTTGTACCACGTGACCCTTCACATACATGTCCAAGACAGTGAATGAATAAATCCTGAGACTAATCACATCCATGAAACTGTTCATTCCCAGGAATCATGGAACAAGGGCTAAATCAACCACCTGGACAGTCTTGTAGACCTCATGAATGAGATGAATGAGGGCACATTTTAGCTGCCCATGATATGTAGGCCACACACAGGTGGAACAGAGGAATCTGATCCACTAAAGAAGGGTGAGGCAGGTGTACATAAAGAGAGAGACCAAGCAACAGAGAGAAAAGGATACTCTTGCCAAAGAGGAAAGCAAAAATGTTGATAATAACATGTATGATAATACCTTTGACTGAACTAATATACAGTGTATTCATGCTGCGAAAATTAATTTTACAAGCCATAATGATAAACAGGGGTTGAATATGTAAAAATAAATAAATAAAATTATAATAGAGGTTGCATCAATGTATTGGAAAGGACACTGAAGTGAGAGAAGGACCACACGCTCTCGTCTAGGGCTGGCCACTGCTCAGATGATGGCTCTGGGTAAATTATTTCATTTGACTTAAGTTCCATGATGTCAGTATAACTTAGTGGCTGAGACTATAGCTATTTGGAGTTAGGCAGAATTGGATTTGAGTTAGTCAACCGGGTATGATATTGTTGAGCCATTGAAAAATACATACAAAGGTTTATTAAACTTAACTATGAAGCCACGTAGAAAAATGATGTATTGGCAAGTTAAAGAAAAACATAAAATTGTACATACTCTATGATTGCAACTCTATGATAATAACTATGCACATGGGAAGTCTAGACAGGCCTTCTAAGCAATGATAAGTTTTGTCACTATGGAGATCAGAGAACTCCTCACTCCATTGGCCACGCTTTCTGTAATGAATTTTTTATAATAGAAATAACTTCAGTATGCTCTATTAGCTAGACTCTGCCAGTGTTAAGTGACCAAAAAAACTCATAGAAAATAATTCCTTTTCATTTTCAGATATAGAGAAAGCAGAAGACAATTCTTCAGTTTTGACTGTGATCACCTTCCTTAATTACATGCCATTAAATAGTAAATTAGACTTGACCAAAAGCTAAGTCTTTAAATAAATAATGATTGTTTCTGCTATTACTGGATTAAATTCCATCCTAATTCACTATACCATGTAATTGCAGTGTATGAATGAATAAACAGAATAACACTAATATGTAACCATAAATAACAGCATTTTTCTTTTTGATTTTACTTGTTTTCTTTTTGTTTTTTAGTTTTTGTTATATGGTGTGTGCACTGGCACAAGAGAGAGAAAAAATGAGAAATCACCCCCAAAGTCGGAAGCATGCCACAGTCCCTTATCTTCCAATCTCCTCTTGGAACTTGGGGCATACATGCACACTCACCTGGTGTGATTTTCAAGCCACCATGTCCCGGATTTGAATCACACAGTCAGTCAGCCATGTGAGATACAGTACCTTAACCTCTATGTCACCTGCTGGGCCTTGTTTTATTTTTTAATTTTTGAAACTGAAGAGTAAAAATTGTGTGTGTGTGTGTATGTGTGTGTGTGTGTATTACAAAATGTTTTGATATATGTATATGTTGTTGAATGGCTAAATCAAGCTATTTAACATATAATGGAACATTCTTTTTCTAAATTATCTCTGTGCCATGCTAGAGACTGTTGAAATAAAATAGGCCTCTTTAGCAGATGTGGTTAGTAGAGAAGAGTTTTTATTCCTCTCTGGTAGCCCCAGTGTGACTTCAGGAGACATTCCAATATAAATGCATCTGATTCCAAGAGTCTGGTCATCCTGGGAAGAATCTCTCATCAACTGATTGACATGTTTTCTCCAGAGTAGACTGTCTGTATCCAAATTCTCATGTGCCAATGGTCCTGTGGTTTTTGTTCTAAAGTCAGGTACAATCCTGACAGAATTGCAGGTTGAAGCAAAGACTAGTGCACAAGGTATTTATAAGTGAAGACAAACTACACGTTAGCAACAAGCATTTCTGGGCCAGCTGCAGTGGTGTGGCAGTAAAACAGTGCTCTTCAGTGTGAGACCCATATGGGAAAGTCCTAGATTTGTATCCCAGAGTCACCCAGCACACACCATGCAGGTGCTCACCTGTGGTCTGTGCTGGCTAAGGTTGGGGAGTAGATCATAGTGTGGAGACCCTTTTGGGAGTGACCATCTGATGTTTTTCTCTCTCTGTTAGAATAGATAAAACAAACTCAAAAACTGCAATCTTACTCATGGGCATAGTCTTATTCTAAGTCTTAAAGGCAAAAGAACAAGGCATTCAACTCATTGTTAAAGAAGTGATTTACCAAGTGATTAGAAACAACATTTTTTTGGAATGTACTCAGAGCATCACTGACTGTTGAAAACACTCCCTTTTATGGATGCTGAGAAACATAGACAATGTTAAGTGGTAGAAACTTTATGAATTCAATACCAAATAAAAATTATTATTAGAAGAGGAGTGTGGAGATAAACAGATAGCTTAATAGTTACGTCACTGGACTCCCACATAGTTGACCACAGTTGGAGTCTTAGACCGAGCAGCTTGAAACTCATGACAGATGCATGTGCGTGCATGCCCAAAAATCCCAGGAGGAGAATGGAGGAGAAGAGGTTGTGGTGTGGCTATCCCCCAGGGAAATGATTTCTCTCTCTCTCTCTCTCTCTCTCTCTCTCTCTCTCTCTCTCTCTCACATGCACCTTACAGGAAAAATATCTCTCAAAAAAAAAAAAAAAAAAAAAAAAAAAGGAAAAGGAAAAAAAAGAGCAATGTGTGTGCTAACCCCATGGCCTGGTATTAATAGTTAAGGGAGCCAGATCCCGCATGGCTGACTGCAGTCATAATCCCAGCCCCAGCAGCTTGAGAAATACTTTAGACACAGAATCCCAACAAGATGGAGAAATGTAATCAAAGGGATCTAGGTGTGACTACACCCCATTGGAAGGTGCTTTCTCCCTCTTCTCTTACTATATATCTCTCTGTCTCTCTCTGACATGCTCATGTGCCTACTGACCAAAAAAAAAAGCAGTGAGAACCTTTAGCCACCATTCCCAGAAACCCTGATTACTTCGTACTAAAATCTAATCTAAGCCTAATGAAATACCTTAAATTGGACTCAAAAGGCATTTATATGAGAATGAGCTAGAATGAGCAAAACTGTTAGTGCCATGGCCATACTTCAGGTGATTAATGAAGGAGCCCCAACTGACAGAAAAACGAGAGGGAGAGATTTTTGTCCCACCCATTGGCTCACCCCAAGCTTCAGAGAACAAGAGTCTGTGGTCAAAAATAAAAATAAAAAAGGCATAGTCATCCCTATATATTATACACATTGACTGGCTTTTAAGGCAAAATCATATACTACTCCATTGTCTGCCCTTGAATGCTGCCTGGGTGTATAAGGAAGGGTGGAGAATGGCAGTTGTATAATCTGTCCCAGTAGATGCAGACCCTGCATGTTAAGTATCAGGTCAGTGAAAAGATGAGTGAGAACAATGCTTGCTGGAATTATAATCAGTTAAAATCTATGAATACCATATAACCAGATCCCACCTTATCATAGGAGATCAGCCTAGATGGATACAGCTAACCCCTGGGAATAGGCTTGTCCATGTCCTACTCATCATTCTACTCTTCAAAATAGGCCTGAGGAGGGGATAGCCAAATAAATAAAAAACAGAGGCAAATGACATATGCACAATGTGTCCTCTAGAAAATACCAAGGAACAAAGACACTATTCACTCAAAAATAAAAACAAGAATTTATATGACACTACATTTAAATTAATGTATAGTTACACACAGCAAAATGAACCTGAGAGACTATGTCATCCTAAATGCTCAGAAAAATCTGCAACCAATCATTTTGGGAATATTTGAAAACAGACTTTGGCATCCCTGATGATATACAAAAAAGACATAGGCTTATGAAACAAGAACAGAAACCTGAAAAAGAATAGGATAAGATGAAAGGACAAGAACTTTAGATGATTAAAAACAACAGGCTGAACAGCAAAGACCAATAAGCAGACTAAACAGAGCAGGGTGAGATAAGGAACAATTGCAAGGAAATTAAATGTCCAGTAGTAAAATGGATGAGTAAATGGAATAACTGACACAACAAAAAATCCAATCGATAGTAAGAAGGATGCAGCAGACACTGTTGGAGCAAATAGAAGCCATGCTTCACAAACAGAAACCATCTTTTGCTAAATATTCCTCCCTCAAGGAAGTACCTATTCCCATCTCCGGGAAAAATCCCTACTGTCATCTCATTCCGGTCACTGTGATTGGTTAAAAGGAGAGCGTATAACTTAGTTAAAGTCAGTGAGACCCAAGGTGAAATCTGCTGAGAGCTTTTGAAGAGTTTGCGTACTGAAGGTGACACACAGAAAGAGTGCTCCTCTGGAATGTGAGACCATCTTGCTGAAATGAGACCATCTTCCTAACAAGATTCCACGAAGAAAAATAAAGAATGTCTGCTTCTGTTAAAAAACATGGTCGATATTATGTTTCTTTGTATTCAACTTTAAAAGCCAAAGGCAGTGAACCTCTACAAACACCAAACAATTTTAATTCTCCTTAAGTTTTCATTTGCATGGTAAGACAAGAGAAAAATATTTTCTTAAGACGTACAAGGAATGAGAAACTATACCAAGTAAATGTGGTGCTTTAAAATTTTACCTGAAGGGTCAGCAGGAGGTGTGGTGTTTGAGGCACTGGACTCCCACAAGGCCAACCACAGTTCAGGCCCTGGACCTGGCAACTTACTTTCTCACTTTCTTTCTCTCTCTCTCTCTTTCTCTCTCTCTCTCTCTCTCTCTCTCTCCTACTCTCTCTCCATTTCTCTCTCTGGTCAGATTGAAAAATGATAATAATAAATAAAAATTTTTAAAAATTTTACCTGAAAATACTCAAAACTTAACTTAAAAATGTCTACATTACATTTACAAATTACTGAGAAGTTAAGTTGCACTAGGAATAAGCATAGTTCACTAAATTCCTTAAGGAAAGAGTCAGTCAAGATACACTTTTACGTAAATTTTCTGATCTCAGGAATATAGATAGGAGAATATTTTGGAAAATCTTAAAGGTAGCCACTAACATAATGAACCTATGATTGTTCTTCACCTTACTGTGAAAGGAAAAGATACAAAGATTACAAAGATTAAACAAACTCTTTCCTTAGGAGAAAAGATAGATAAATATAATAGACCCCTGGTTTCAAGATGACCCAGCCTTGCCATGCATGAAAATAAAATCAACATGGTTTTGAACAAACCTTCTTGGTCTCATCCCTCTGAAAAGTAAATGTCTCTGGGGCTACGCAGAGTGGTCTATCACTCCTGAAGGTGTTAGGTAAATGGTTGGTTAAGAGGTTCTGGGGTCCAACTCAGAATTTGGAACATTAACTCTCCCAACATTTAGGGTAGACAAATTATATGTTGACTAAACAAGATAAAACTCACAAAGAACAGAGCAAACTTAACAACACTATTCAATAAATGTTCAGTAAATATTATCTGCAATGATTATTGCTTCTATTTAATCTTTTCAATATCTCAATAAATTGCACCCCCCCCCCCAGATGTACCCAGATGTAGCTTAAAGTCCCTGCTTTTATGTTAACAATTCTCAAATAAGTAGTTGGGTCAACTAATGTACTAATGGTATTCTGCTATTAATACCTTGTAGAATAACAAATTAGTGTATCCATAAAATGTATAATCTAACAGTGGATGGATCACAGTAAATATTTAAATATCACTTGATTTTTTGAAATACTATTATAATATGCATTTCTGTCCAAAAAATTAGCCCATTTGCCACTGATAAAGAAAGGATGATGTCAATATAATGCAGTAGTTTGAAAATCACATTTTTCATTTGTAATTTTCTCCCATGTCATAATGATGGAACCACTAGTAAGAGCAGCTCAATGCAGCAGGCTCTGCTACAGCAAAACACAACAAGGTATAGAATTGTACAATATGTCCATTCACCGCCACATTCTCTACTCAATTTTACCAAGGTCTCTGTCCTCCAAAGCCAATTCTGCAAATCCCCATTTGCCTGGGCCTCCAAAACATAGCAGTCTGAACCCTACTATATATTTCTTTATGTTAAGGTACTTTAAAATTGAACACACACACACACACAAATACAACTGTCAAATACAACTGTATGTATTGTACTGGATTCCTATATTGATTCTATTTTATTTATTTATTTTTTATTTCATGAGCAAGAAGACAGAGCAAAAAGACAGCATCCTCAACAGGGGCTTGATCCTTTGATCTACTCCTAGCTTCAGTCAGCCCCCAATCAGGTACATGCACATGCTTGGCATACTCAGGGAGGTCTCCTGATACAAACCTGAAGTTTTACTGCGTGAGTCTCCTCACAGAGCATTGTGTTTTTCTGCTGTACCACCACCTGACCTCCGAACTAGTTTTTAATCAGAAATTAAACACATCTTTTTAAGTGTCAGTACTTTTACTGGGATTGTTATTTTTATTGCATTTCAAAGTTGTATGTGTTATTAGTGATCAACCTGACCTTCGTGTTTCCTACATCATATGTGGATTTTCAGAACATGGGGTTTGTCCAAAAACCATAAATCATAACAGAAATATCTATAATTAACCTAACCAAAGCCCTTTCCTTCTCCCTCCTTCTCCTGTCCTTTCTAATCCCCCATCAAACCCTGTTTTACACTCTGTCTTAGGTTGCATACCACATAAAGAGACAGGTCTTAGAGATTCTCTAACATCTATCAATATCCAGGGGAGAAGCCAGAGTATATTCAACACTGGAAGTGGCAAATGCCATGACAAAATAATATTTAATAACTCTCCAAATGGACAGCTAGTTTTTAAGTAAAATATTTCATTTCTCATATACAATGAAAAAAACTAAGGATTATTCTTCAAAACAAGTTTGTTTTAAAAGCAAATGTCTATAGAGGAAACAGTGGAACTTGAACATTCAAATCACATTCAATAGCAATTATCATTCCATTTTGTAAATGTTCTTGAGAAATGAATAGTAACTCATACCTCACGGTCATCCTGTAATATGCACAGATTCATATTCTAAAGACAATATGTTAATGCCAAAAATAAATGGTTTAGGTTTGGACCAGCAGGTAACCTGAGGGTTAAGGCAGCTGGATCCCACATGGCCAACTTCCCAGTTCAAGTCCCAGACCCTGCAACTTGAGAAAACGCTCCTTGCATATGTACATGCATGCCCAAAATCAGGAGAAGGGAAATGAAGGAAAAGGAATTATAGCATGTCCACCCACTGGGGGGTGCTTTCTTACTTTCTCACTTTCGCTCATTCTGTCTCTCTGTGTGCTCTTTACTCTATGTTGCCCTATAGCAATTTTTTTAAAAAGAATTAGTTTAAGTTTAATGTAGTGCACTAGTTGAGTCTCACAATAACTACTTAAGGCCTATAGTGTCTTAATACATAAGATGCTATTTTCAGTAGGTTGTAAAGAAAACTTAATAACAGTTACTTTTTGTAGAAGAAAAACATGCTAAAGATGAAGAACGGGGCCCAGTGTTCACTTTGGCAGCATATATACTAAAATTCAAACAATACAGAGAAGATTAGCATGGCCCCTGTGCAAGGATGACATGCAAATTCATGAAGTGTTCCATATTTTTGATACTAAAATTAGCAAAAGAGAAAAGTCAGGTTACTTATAAAGGTTATCCCATCAGGCTAACATCAGACCTCTCATCAGAAACAATGTAAGTAAGGAAAGAAAGGGAAAATATATTCTAAGTGTTAAGTGAAAAACAGTTTCACATGGTGTGGGAAGAGCGTGGGTGAAGGAATAGAGTCTGAGAAAGGACATTAAAGAGAATACTAGAAAGGCAAAACATTAATGGGACAAAAAAATGGGATATTATCTGTTGAAGATAACTTTATAGTATTATCAACTAGACTGGGGAGAAATGTAAACATGTTGGAATATTCACTTTGCGAACTAAATTGAATGTATAAAAGAAATAAAATTAAAAATAAAATTTAAAAAACCAAAAAAAAAAAAAATAGTTTCAACCAAGAATACTATACCTGGCAAGATTATCCTTCCTATGGAAGGAAAGAAAAGATAAAAACATTCTCAGATAAACAAAACCTGAAAGAATTAACCAACACCAAACCAGTTCTTCAAGAAGTTCTGAAAGGAGTGCTTTATCAGGAAAACTAAAGACACACATACAGAAATAAGAGAACAAAAACAACCAAGAAAATGACAAACTTAATGCTAGGGACAAGAAATACAAATAATAATGTTGAATGTTAACTTCTAGGATTTAAATGGAAAGATAGGGCCATAGTAATGCTACAAATTCAACAGAAGAGAAATTAATTACATAAAACTGAACTGGTAAAATAGAATTTTATGACTTTTGAGTAAAACATTACTGATTTTGTCTTTACTATTCTTTGTTTTCCCAATTTAAAGATTTTTCTTTCTTTTGAGCTGTTGATAGGCTCAGCAATTTGTTAAAATATTTTTTCTTCTTGTTTGCTTCCTTAAATGAAAACATAAATTTTTCTTCCTTCCTGACCCCTCTGGAATTGGAAAATATTTGGGAGTATTCTTATTTTATAGCATAATAGTTATTTGCATAAGTTCAATAATACCTGTTGCCTTGAATCAAAAATTGGAAATACTCATTATTGGACAAGCCTTTGACTGGAATACCGTATCTGAAGATTGAACCAAAAAACTATGGAACTAAGGTAGATCTCAAGTAAGCCAACAGAAGCTCTTGGAAAGATGGCCTGGCACCATAAACAGTTCTGCCTGACAGAGAGGATTAGAGAAGCTATATGAAAGAATTTCTACTATAAAATAACCTGACTTTTCTAGCCCAGCTTTGTAATCAGTTGAGATGGCAAAAGAACAGCCACAACCAGAGGATTATCTTGAGGAAGACTTTAAAGAAAGAAAAAGAGACTGATCTTTGCCTCCAGATGGTATATCACAGAATACTTGGTAGGCGGGACTGAATTGAGAAGTTTTATGTGTATTGCATGCTGGATGTTTGCTTTTCAACAGTTTGAGTGGTTGACATGTAAATATTTTCTCAAAGATATTTAAAACCATACTGTCTCTGTTAAAGAGTCGCAAACAAAATTATAGCAAATATTTTTAATATTATCATTAAAATTCAGTTTTTCGAAATTACAAAAGTTGTTTATTAACTGTCAAGAACTATGGAGCATGAGCAAAAATTTTTTGATATGTAAAGTAAATGTTTGTGGGAAAATGTACAAATAAATAAATAAATGATTTTTTAAAAAGAAAGATAAATAAATAAATAAGAACAGGTCCCAGCCTCTGTAGTACAGTTGGTAGAGTACTTAACTGCAGAGCTGGAAGCCACATGGCAATCATGAAAACAGAAAACAGACAACTGATTTAAGAGGCAATTAAGTGGCAGATTATACAATATTTACTACTGTCTGGAAGTACCTAAGGCTTAAGGTTCTGAAATAATAACAAAACCAACATGGCATTGATACAGAACTTCTAAATAGGACATTGCCTAGAATGAAAAGATAATATAGAGATTTAGACCTAAACCTCCATTTATCAGAAGAGTAAATTTTAGCTCAAAGAATTTAGGTGACTCACCCAGAATCACACAGCTGATCAGTAGTGAAACCAGAATTTCTCACTATGATACCAGTGTTTTATTTCTATCCATGTACCACTACCTCTCCTATAAACTCTCTCTTCTGCTTTCTGGAAAGATCTGTCTCCAAAAGACTTCTCTCACTGAATGCTCACCTAAATTCCGTCCCTCTGGCTCCCAGTTGGATTCAGATGTAGGAGCCTATGAGAAGATTTAAGGAGTTGAAAAAGCAAAAGGAAAAGGCATCCATTTTTTCTCAGTTCCTTCAGTCTAACCAGTTGAGACAGTGGCTACATTCTTCTTCAGTGTAATTCCTCCCAGGCAGATGCTCTGACTCTCTCCAGAGGCTGGTAACAACCTAAATTCTGTCCACCTTTCTGCATATTATATTGTCCATTTACTATTTTCCATGAAACTCTTTTGTATGTACCAAATATTTCTTGCTTCCCATGAAGCCCTTTTGTATGCACCAAATATTTCTTCCTGACTCACATGACCAGTTACCACTACGTAATTTTCCAACCATACTTTTCCCTGTCTGAAACATGAAATTTTCACCTTTTTAAAATTTACACTTGAAATTTAAAAGCAAAAGAATATCTTGATTTTATCAAGGTATTTATTATTTTAGTTTTCAAAATTTTAATTATGATGTATTTTAGTGTAGCTTTCTTTAGACTTATCTTATTTGGAATTCACCCAACTTCTTGAATTCTATGTATTTATGTCTTTAACCAAATTTAGGGAGTTTTCAGCTATTATTTCTTCACATTTTTTCTTTTGGTCCTACTCTCTCTACTCTCCTTCCGAAGCTCCAATATAAAGGTTAGCACTTTGTTATTATTCCAATACATCTTTGATAATGCTGTCATCTGTCTAAATACCCTGATTTTCAAAGAGCAAGATGAGTTATTCATATAACTAAATCCTTCTTCTTTTTCAGATTCAGACTTAACAGTCACTTCTGTAGGTTCTTTTCCTTTATATTTCATTTCATTATCTGTAATTATGTTGCTCACATATTTTAATAAGTTTTATCGTCTGCTTTTTCCCCTTAAAAATAAGCGCTACAAGGGCAAGGACCATGTCTTATTCAGTACTAGTTTGCTCAGAATAGGCATTCAACAAATATTATTTTGAGTAAAAAGTGAATAAAGGTATCAGCAATTTCATACATGCCTAAAGACAAATATCTGGCACTTCTCACACATTTTAGTGGCAGGGCTGAAGATGGACTAAGAAGTCAGGTGGCATGTATGTATACCACAACTTACAGATTACAAGATGTGTAACTCCTAGGAAGTTGAGCCTACCCATAGCCCCTTCTTGCCTAGTTGGGAAGTCTCAATAAAACAAACCCAAACTGGCATCCCAAAGTAGCTAAATATCAACTTAAATTTCAAGTTTCATCTATTGAGGAAATACTGAAGAAAGTTTAGATTCATAAGACACTACAAATTCCTTGGAGGCCTCTTTCCCACCTCTGTTCTTCATTCTCTTTCTCTCCATTCATTTGTATCTCTCCCATCCCTTCTATTTTTCTCCATATATATGGCTGCTGTCCCCACTTCTTACTCCCTCCTCCCTCTCTCCAAACTCAACACTCTCCTTCACACCCACCTGGTACCCCACAGGGCTCACTTACTCCTTCTTCTTAGCCCTAATTTACATTTTAATTTTCCTTCCTCTCTGATTTGGATTTTTGCTTTTTTTTCCCCTCTGTTTTCCTGGCTCTTCACTTACTATTACCCTGGTAGGTGTAAGAAAGACCGGGAGTTAATCTGGTGAAGGTAGAATTCTTCTTTGCTTCTAAATTTGAAAAAGGCCAAGAAGACTAAGAAAAAAGAACAAATTCTTGCCCCTCAAGTGATGTCCTAGGCAGTAAAGCTCTGCTGCCTAGTACTGGAGCCATCTGGGAAGGCCTGAGGTTTGGAACCTAGGTTGACTGAGACAAGACATGTGTACTTGCTGGCATGCCTGAGATCTTGGCTGGTTGAAAGTGTGGAGGTGGGAGGGGAAATTGCAACATGGCAAGACCATGCGGGCTGTCTCTCTGTCTCTCTCTCAATAAACAAATCATTTTTTAAAAAAAATCTTTAAATAGAGAGCATTCTCACTATGGAGAGAGGACGAGGGAGTATGGTGCTATACAAGGAACAGACAATGAGATAAAAATAAGAGCCTTCACTCTACCATAATGACACTAAAACAAATACCTGATATCAAAGTATCAGCATATTTTAGTGTATTTCAAGACTGCTTTTTGTCCCTTGGTTTTAGCTATTCCTGTGTTCTCCATCTATTTCTCTCTCTTTCCTATGAGATTTTTAATAAAGGTTTTCCAACTCATGAATAATGACAACCATGGGCTGAAATAGGAAATTATCTGCCGTATTATCTTATCTCTTTGAAGAAGGCATAACGCGTTAAGAAACATTAAAACATTGCCTGGAAGCAGGTATCTAATTGTTGAATACACAATTATACAAGGCTTGATCAAACAGGCTTTAGACAAGGAAGGATAGCCACAACGATTAAGGTCACCAGCTTTGGAGAGTGCCAAATCTAAGTTGTCTCAACTTCACCACTTAGAAGTGGCATAAAATCCAGTAATATACTAAACATTCCTGATCCCAACTATTCTATCAGAAAATGGATGTATGGGAACCAGCAGTTAGCGTAATGGCTATGTCGCTGGACTCCCACGTAGTCGACCGCGGTTCGTGTCCCGGACCTGGTGGCTTAAAACTCACGCTGGGCGTATGTGCGTGCGTGCCCAAGATCCCGAGACCATCCCCCCTAGGGAGTGATTTCTCGCTTTCTGTCTCTCTGTCTCTCTGTCTGTCTGGCGAGCGCACACGCCCTATAGCGAAAAAACCTCTCCAAAAAAAAAAAAAGAAAATGGATGTAATATGACTGTCCCATAGGTTTTCTACAAGGATTAAATGGATGTTTAAAGTGTTAAAATAATGACTGGTACAAAGTCAAGTTCAATGACTTTTATAGTTACTGAAATAAACAGACTGGGCCAGTGACAGTTGCACAGGCAGTAGGGCACTGCTATATGATACTGGATCCATATAGGAAGGGCCTAGGTTCAGATCCCAAGTGGACCTGAACACACCAGGCATGCTCACTGACTGACTAGAAAGCTGGAGGGAGAATAACAAAATCTCTCTCTCTCTCTCTCTCTCTCTCTATCAATAAATAAACTTTAAATAAAATAATTCTAGAAACAGAGACCTATTGGTCATATCCCAGATAACAGAGTTATAGGTTTATTTAAGTTAAGCAGGTTAGATAGAGTTGAAACAAACATGTACTCACCTTACTAGGATCCTTACCTAATATCTTTTACCATGGAGTGTACCAAATGCCTTTTATGTAGCCTTTGCTCTTATTTGCATGTAAAGAACTGAAACTACAATATGCTACTTTTCACTCAGCAAAATTATACAAAATGTAAGGCCCAAAGACATTCTGGATTTCTCCCCAAGGCACAGAGGCTACAATGCCGGCACTAACAAGAGCTGCACACTGAGAAATTCAGAGCGCCTACCTTCCACAGGGATTGGACCAATGGACCCATGGCCATGGTACTCTTAGAAAATGCCACTCCTTTTGTCCCCAGAGAATTCCATAGACCTTTTTAAAAGGGAAGAGGGAGTAAATACAAAGGCTAGGAGGCACCAGTGAGTGAAACCAACAGTGTTTTATTAATCCATGTGATTAATCCAGCATACTAAGGAAGAGTCTTTATAGAATCAAAACTTGCATGGTTTTGCTCCACATGGATTTTGAAAACACTGATGCATTCACTCACCAGTGCCTCCTTCCCTTTGTGATTGAGTTTTTTCCTTCTGAATCTGGCAGGAACAAAGGAGAAAGAGCATTCATATGAGGACCAGCAGCATAGACACTTTGACAAATGTCCTCCCCCACCTTCCTGGGAGACACTTCCTGAACGTCCCAAGAACTAAGCACTGGGTTTGTATTTGTATCATTTCCCCCTGAAAGCTGAACAACTGTAAACTACCCTCCAATTATAGATTTCTGTCAACCCATGAAAAGTGGTTTTCACCAAGGGGTAAAATGGCAAATCCCACCACAAGCCCTTTTCAAGAAAGTGGTAAGAATGATACAGAAGTGTTCAAGGTTCCAGTGGGAACCACCCTTTCCTCCCAAGAGTGAGAAACCTGAAAAAGTACTGTCATAATCTAAGAATTTTCTCACAAGCTGAGATGTGAGAGAAATGGAAGTTTTTGACTGTGCCAAAGTAAGAGGAAATCTTCAGAGGGAGTTACCCATAAGGTTCAGTCAGGCTTCTAAAGCATTCAGTCAGCTAAAATGTGATTCAGAAAACTGTGCAATGTCTGAACAGAGACATTTTAAAGCCAATTCATCTCTTTTTATTTTATTTGGGATGAACAAAATATGTGTTCCCCAGGAAATTTCTGGCCTATAATACAGGGCTCTCCAATCTTTGCGAGACTTTTCCAGAGAACGGTTTGGGCTCAGGTTGCTGCCGGTGCCCACAGTATAGTGGTTTACAGTAACAATCACAGAAACCTGCTCAGAGCACAGTGAGAGACATGAGAAGTATCTGGCTCTCGTTTCAGGAAGGAGCAAATTGTAGCTTCCCAGTAAAACTGTACACGTCAAGGTAAACAAACCCAGATCACCCTCTCATCTTCCTGCCTCCCACCTGCACGTTTTCCCTTACCCTACAGCAAAGACTGAGGCCAACAGCTTAGAGGCCTCCCATGTGACATTCTGGGAAGACTTGGCTGATATCAATCAAGGCAGTTCCCAAGAAAGCTGAACATTTATGAGACCTCCCTGTTAGAAATAATTCTACAATCCTGTAAGAACCCACATTTCTCTTAATGTCTGCTCCCAGTACCCCATATGGGACTTGGCAGAATCAGCATTTAATAAGTATCATAGAACTCCTTAGCCAGCTACCTTATCCTTTAGGTAAGTTCCCCATCTCCCTTTTTGAAAACAATCACCCTGATGAATTTACCTGTATGTCACTCTGTATCCAGCAGAGCACCCAGACATGATTAGGAAGTGTTAGCTGAATCTGTGGTCTGTGGCTTGCTCTGTTTTGTTCAGTCTTATCACATGGATCTCTGAAGAGTATAATTTGTGTGTGTGTGTGTATGTGTGTGTGTGTGTGTATGTGTGTTTACATGCATATAAATGTGCACACTTTTGTCTGCATTTATGTTTGTATTGATATAAATGTCTGGCTCTGAAGGCAACAGCAACAAGGAAGATGAGAGGTAAGAAGCCTTGAATTTTGACTATCACATCCTATTTTATTAAATTTTGATATCAACCTTCCCATCTGAAAAACAAATCATCTCTACAATATTCTGTTGAGTAATTGAGTAATCACTGGTTGAATTTTTTTTTTTTTTAATTTAAAGGGACATTAGGTCATTCAGTCTTCTCCTGCTGCCGCTCTAGAGCAAAAGAGACTGACCCAGTGAAGTTAAGCAGCTTGCACAAGGTCACACAGCTAATAATCGAGCTAGACCTGGCTTACTGATGAGCTCACTTCCTCTTCACTCTTCCAGTCTCAGCAGCTCTGTTTGAGTTCTATTATTCCACAAAAACTGTTCTTGACCATTTTTCAAAAAAAACCTTAGTTGTTAAAACAAATGCACATTCTCAATATATGTCTTAGTTGTCCTTCAGTATTTGATGTTGACTAAACTTCCCCTCCTTTGGAAATTCACAACTTCCTTTAAAAGCTGTACTAATCCTGATTATTGAATTGAAGTTTTTGTTCAAGTCTATTAGACAGAATAGCTTCCTTTGTTAACTTCTGCTCAGCTGATAAAAAATTAGATTTAGTTTTATAATATTTCATTTTCTCTTCTCTTCATTCTACTGGGGTTTGGTTTATTTAAAGAAAATTAGCTATTTAATCCCTACTTCTTATTTTGAGTAAATTTAAACTCGTCACTATTGTTTGGTTGGTTTGTTTTTGCTATAGGGTGCATGTGCTTGCCAGAGAGACAAAGAGAAAGTGAGAAATCACCCATCGGGTGGGATGGCGACACCACAATCCCTTTTCCTCCACAATCCCTTTTCCTCCTCTCTCCTCTCAGGATTCGGCACAATCATGCACATGTGCCTGGAGTGATTCTCAAGCTACTGGGTTTGGGACTTGAAATGTGAAGCTGGCCATGTGGAATCCAGCCCCTTAACCTCCATGCCATCTGCTGACCCAAGATTTGTTGCTTTTAACCAGAGAGTTAGGTACCTTACAAGAGAAATGTTCTACCTATCTGCTAAAGGCAAGGTCCCAGTGCTCAGTCAGACAATGTAGACTCCTTTGTCCATTTACATCATACTGGGCCTAGCATCTGACCTTGTGATAAAAACCAGGAGAGAAAAAGCAGGGGCTGACACTCTACTCAATATGGAGTAACATGGAAGCAAACTCAACCAAAAATTTCAAGTTTCTTTTATGAATTAATTTTAACCCTTTTCACCTGCCATTTGCTAGGTAAAGCTGGGTGATAAAGTTCTCCACAGACTAAGCATAAGCAGCAATAAGTCTGAGATAGGTTACCACCACTAAAATGTTGGATGAAGTGTCAGTTAGCTTTTGCTACATAATAAACAATAAGAAAGTGTAATTAGTTTACAAAAAACCTTGTTATTTCCCATGTTTCTATGAGTTGACTGGGCAGTTCTGCTCTGCATCAACTTAGCTCAAGATGTATACTACAGGATTAGCTCATTTGCATGTCTAACAATTGGCAGACCAGTTAGTCTAGAAGGGGACTTACTCATATGTCTCGGCTGTCTGCTAAGTGACAACCTTATGTTTCTTATCATCCAGCAAGATAGTCTGGGTAGAAGAGTTACCAGAAGTAGAGGGAAAGCTCAATACATAAAAACTTGAAAATTCTCCATTTATATAATATTTCCTAATGTCCCATTGGACAAGGCAAGTCATGTGGCCAAGCCAGATTCAAGGAGTGGAGAAATAAGTTCCACGCCTTAATGATGGAAAGAGGGAAAACACATTTCAAAGAGGGTTATATTCAAGAGACAAGTGAATTATTGTGGACATTTTTGCAATCTTGTACCATTTTGCTTTATCAAGTCCTAAAAAGAATAGAAATTTGAGAGATCCCAGAAATATATGATTATGGGGGTTATTTAAGAAACAGGGAGTATGGGAAGCAGCTGGTAGAAGCATTCCCAGGGTGATAGCAATTGAGTCAGACTGACCAAGATGGCCATCTGCAAAAGCCTCTCTTATGACTTCACTGTGATCTAGAAGGCCCTTCATAATCTAAATCCTGCTTGTCTCAATTCAAGACACTTTCTTTATTTTGGCCAACTTTGGTCTAATAGCTCTTTTTTAAAAAAAAAAAAGAAAAAGAAAAAGAAGAATTATTTAACTTCACTTATTTATTTATTTATTTTAACTTGATCAGAGTGTTCATCAAAGGAAACTGACTACATAAATTAAGATAAACCATCAAATGAATTACTCTGAAGTTGTAGGAAAAATGAATGAGGAGGCTCTCAATTTAACAATGTGAAGAGTCCAAGACATAGCATGAAGTGAAGCCAATAAGGTAGAAAAGCACTCACTTTCTTTTACTTAGAAAATGTGTTGAAGGATTCTCGAGAAGACACTGAAAGTGCTTTTCTGTGAGGGAAAGGGAAATGAAACAATTTTAAATAGGAGTAGGAGCAAAACTGCTCACTGTATATCTCTTTATATTTTTAGCTTTTGAACCATGTGAATGTATCATCCCCCCTCAAGTTTTTTTTTTTATTTTAAATAACAATGAATATGAGTGTGTGCCACAATGTGATTCTCAAAAGGCCCCACTAAAATTACATTACCCCAGGACATTGGAACTATCATAAAAACTGACAAAACCTCTTAATAGCCCTGATATCTATTAATATTTAACTTTATTAATATTCAAGTAAATAAATAAATGCATTCTTAAATAATACATAGTCTAAGAGAAAGTATAGTGGCAACCTGCTTTATCAGTGGTCTTAAAAACCTCATTTTTCTTAAGTAATAAGTTGGACATGTAAATTAATTTACCCTTTCAGCTGAGTAAAATGGTTTGCAAAATGCAGTCTATGGATAGCCACAAATTGTTGTAATAGACTAAAGTATTAGCATTGTATAGAACAGAACTAAAACAACTATACATCATTTGGACTTGTCACAAAATGATACTCTTTTGCTTGCCCCATATCAATTTATTTTGGAAAACCATCACTCTATTCTTCTTTCCCTCATACACACATATAAGCACATGTACATTTTGTGTAGTTTATATATAGCTGTCAATCAAACAATCTACCTCCTTTGTCTCAGGGTAACAAGAGTTGATTTAAGATATTCTCCATTCTCCCAGATACCAGGGGCAAACATGAGGCCCAATTTTAGTCGAAGTCATCAGATAAGGTGTAAGGTATAAGGACTGTTTTTTTGTTGTTGTTGTTTTTGGTTTTTGAGAGAGATTTTTGCTATAAGGACAATTGTGCTCACCAAAGAGACAGAGAGTCAGAAAGTGAGAAACCACCCCCCAGGGGGGATGACCATGCCTCGATCCTTTCTCCTTCATTCTCCTCTCAGGATTTTGGGCATACACATACCTGTACCCAGAGTGAGTTTTAAGCCGCTAAGTCAGGGATTTGAACCACGGTTGACTATGTTGGACTTCAGCAACATAACCATTATGCCATCTGCTGGTCCCAAGGGTTCTTTACTTTTGAGATTATAAATTCTGAGAATTATATATGTCTATAGTTACCAGGTGACATTACTATTTTTTTTTTCTGAAAATGAACCCAACATAAGAATATAGCCAACAATAAAAAAGAAAGGCAATCATGATAATCTTGGTGAGCCCTGGATCCAGTCATTCCTTGAGTCAATTCACCCCTTGTATTTGCCAACTTAATGAGCCAATAGACTCCCTCTTCTGTTGCCATTTTGAGCCACAGTTCACGTGCTCTTCAATAAAGTCTTTCTCACTTTTACCTATGCTTATTTCAGAGTTTCTTTGGAAACTCTTGCCTTTCTTGGTAGTATTTCTTAATTTACCTGGAAAATGTAGAAAAGGTAGACTATTTAATTTAAAGGATTCAGAGAAATTCTTCATGTGGCCAGTGAATCGGGAACAGGGTACAGCAGTTCTTTCATGATGAGAGCTGGGCTGTAGAGTAGAGGAGAAAAATACACAAAATAAAATTAAGTCTGTGACTCCAGAAATATCTATGCCACCTACCATTTCTGCTTCCCTAAACGAGTAATATTTTTGAAGTATGTTTTATTCTTTCTTCTTTAAATGAAACCACCCCCCAAACAATTACAATTGACTCCAGTTACCTATATATAAACATCCCATTCATAGTCAGGTCTAATTAACTTATCTCCATTCAAAAACATATTATTGATTTACACTATGTGCCAAACACTGTCTAGCTATTGAGAATACAAGATACAAGAGATAAAGTCCTTGCCCTCATGAAATTGACATTTCAATGAAGAGTAAAAAATAAACAAATATCCTAATAATACATCAGATGATGATTCTATTGCCAATATGAAAAACAAGACAAGGTTAAGGAAAATGGGAAAATGTTGACGGTAATGCACTAATTTATAGAATTAAGTTGTGACTTCTCAGACTGGGAGACAGTAGAATGAAGTCTTGGAAGCAGAGAAAAAGTAGTCATGTGATATCAGGTAAAGTTCATTTGTGTGCAGAGAACAGTCAGAGTGTCAGAGGATGAAGGTACAGGTAACAAAGGGGTTAGGAAATGGAGAAGCAGAAACTCTCAAGTCAGGTTTTGTCAACTTGAAATAGCCAAAACAGAAAATAGAGGAAAAAGAGTTACAAAGATATTGAACAAATAACATGAACTAAGACCATAATTAAGGACAATCTTATTAAAAGAAACTCATTAAACATGCAGACAATACCAATTGCCTTCTGATGTTGTGCGTAACTTTTATTCTGTGAATATAATGGAATATGATCAATTTTGATATTGCATATCATGATTTGAATATTGGATATTATTATGTAGATAGAATTGTTTGATATTACGAATATTATGTCTTCAGAGAAGCATTAACTTCCTGTGTCTGTAAGAGACCTACCAGCTCACATGTGGGATAGGATCTTAACTAAAGACTGAGGTTTTCATAATATTATTCCAGGTATCTTTTTTATGCTCCGCTCCTTACCCATTCTCTGAGGAAAAGGCTCCTGTCTCAATGCAGAAACTTTAAATTGAGTGGGAGGGTTCCAGAAGAGCTCCTGAGTGGAAACTCTCCCTTTATCATGACTATAGACCAAGCTAAAAAAAATATATGCCCTCCTGTTTTTTTGGCCATAGGGTATGTGTGTTCACCAGAGAGAGACAGTGAGAGAGACAGTGAGAAGTCACCTCCCAGAGAGAGTGACCATGCCACAATTCCTTCTCCCTCAATCTCATCTTGGAATTTTAGGCATGCATGCACACATGCCTGGCATGATTTTTCAGCCACGAGGTCCAAGACTTGAAACAGGGTCTGCCATGTGGTACTCCAGAACCTTAACCATCAGGCCATTCAAAAAAATACTGAAATTCAATGATATAAGAAGCTGATAAAGACTCATGGTTTTTTTTTCACAATTCACGTTTTCCATGAAATTTTTGAAGGCTCCTATATTTTCATGATTTGGTTAACCCCACTGCCCACCTGAAGCTATCTATGCACAGACAACCTTGGAGGTTCAGAGCAGGGACTGTAGATTCCATTCCAAATGGAATCATGAGGTCCAAATCTCATCTATACCTCCCTCCATCTGTATGAGCCGGGGTGACTCATCCTCTTGATTCCTCAAATTCTATCTTTGCAAAATGGGGCTAATGTTACCTCACAACAATCATTATCTCCATTTTACAGATGAAAAACTAAGTAATTTACCAAAGCTATACAAGTAGTAAGTACTGAAGCAGGTCTTAAATCCACTCTCACTTACTCCAAAGTCATGTTCTTCACTTCACACATAACTGCAATCCTGACCTGGTGTTGGCACAACCAGAAATCCACATATCCAAACCAAAACCCAGAAAGTTACCCTGGCCTTCTATCTCCTCTTGGTTCCCAGTCCTACTCATGACTGAATTCTATCAATCCTACCCTCTCAATGTCCTCCAGACTCATTCTATCCTCTACAATCTTCTGCCATCTATTAGCTTCTCCACTCATATCCCTGCTTATCACCTCTATGGAATTCTCTTTCAGGCCATCCTTTTAAAATCCAAACCTGAAAATGGCATTTGCCTTCTTAATAGTGTTCAATGGTTTCTCCTCATTAAAATGGTAATTTTCAAACTACCATGCATGAAAATCATCCGGAGAACATACAAAAATGCAAAATGTCTAGGGTATAGCAGAAACGTGCACCACTAACAATCATCAAAGGTGACTGGTTCAAATAATAAGTAGCTTTTGTTACTCAAAGGGTGGCCTTACTAACAACATCTGGCAACCTGTTAGGTATTGATATTCTCTGGTCCCACCTGAGTTCTACTGAATCAGGATCTGAATTTTAACAAAGTTCCCAGCAGATCCATAGCACATTAAAGATGTAGACCACTCTTTGGTCTAATGGATCAAATATGAAATCCTTTCAATGGTATAAGAAGCTGATCAAGACTCATCTATTTATTTCATCGCCCCCATCTCACAGGACTCTCTTCTCTGTGATTTAAGTATGACTAAACCACCAAAAAGCTAAGGCAGTGACCCCCATCATCTTCATCTCATTCACCCCAGTGTCTAGCATGAGCCACTTTGCTTCATGGATCCAAGTTAAGTCAAGTTGAGTAGAATTAATTTATGTCTTAAAAAATATTTCAGCAAGCAACAGTAGCACAGGAGGTAGGGCACCACTGTGTGATACTGGGGCCACATAGGAATGTCCTGGATTCAGTTCTCTGGTTAATATGAACATACTGGGCATATCTTCAGTCCTCCCATGATCCTAGTGGTCTGAAAGACCCAGCTGGGTGAAGAGATATCAAAATGTATAAAGACCTTCTCAGAGATCCATCTCTCTTTCTCCCTCTCTCTCAATAAACTTTAAAAACTGTATTTTTAAATACAGTATTATATTGAAGATCTACCTTTCATCAAGATATGATTTAATTGGAATGAAAAAAGGTGGAAAAGGTGAATGGAGAAGAGGACGTCCATGTCATGGGCCAGGGACATTTTACTCCCTAAAACACTAAACATTTCATCACTGGTCAGGGAGGAGGATACTGAATCTTGTCTGTGAAGACCTTATTGCTTTCAGTATTCACTGCCTGAAGTCAAACGCATAGTCTATTTATTAAAGTACAAACCCACTTTTTTTGTTGTTAAGAGCAAACTTTCACCACAAAGATAAAAGAACAGTAAATATTGATCTTCTTGATGGATGGTGCACCTCATGCCACAGGCCACTCAAGCATCTGCTCGTTACTGCCCAGCCCTCCCCTTTGTCGGGAAATAATGCCAAGTGGCCTTGTGTGCTATTGGCTGTAGATCGCAAATATTTAAAAGAAATAAATTTCTCAGAATGAAAAGCACCTTTCTTTGTTATCTAACCCTCTTTCCTCCCAAGTCATGTTGATTTTGAGGCTGTGCGCACTCCCAGCACCTGTACTTTTCAATTGTTTGTTTGCCAAGATCACTGTGGTTTTCTTGTTTGGTTTGGGGAACCATTCTAAGTACAGTAGCCAATACTGCTGGATTTTCTTTCTCTCTTGGCAATGTTAAGTGAAGTATGTGCTTCAAGATCCCTAGCAGAAACTGTCATTAGAAGACATAAAAAGACAGGAAAGGAAATTGGAGCTCATCTATTGGAGAATTTCTCCCATATAATAATAAAAAATATAACACCACTGTAGACCAAAAATAAAAGTGTAGATTTCCTCAATTTCCTTATTATTTGCTAAGCTGGTTTTGCTGGAATCCAGAACCATTCTTTAGTATAACATTAGGACCTGAACAATAAAAACACAAAATCCAAAAATGGCACTTCAGCAAGTGGAAATCAAGCTGTGATTGAGAATGGCCATGTAGAATACTAATCCAAAGATCTAAATATAATTATTTTTAATTAAATATAATTATTAAATAAAACTATTGTTTCTCCTACATAAAGCAGTATCTATCTGATGTAGTGGTCTTGCTCAAGGCTCTTCATATCGTCCCACTGAGCCACATGCAATATAGTGTTAGAGGGTAATAAATGGCTGCCAATCACTGTGATCTGACCAAAGTAGATAAAAAAACTGGGTTTAGTTACAAATGATTTGTGTGTAAAGCTTTAGACCCTTCTCTTACCCTAATGTGAATTCCAATCCAGAGTGCTATAGCCACTACCATGTGATGGGACATTTGACACTTTTCATTTCCTTATATTCTTTAATTATGTTTGCATGGAAAAGTATTTAGGATCTATACATCTCCAACATGTTTTTTAATTTACCACCCAGGAGAGAAAGAAACATCCTCAATAGCTTCCCATGCCACAGTTTCCTTTCCCGCCCTAGCCTTCCCAACCAGCATCATGGCATGTGTGTCCATTACAGGTCCACCAGGGAAGCAAGTCCACAATCTTCCATACAGATCCAGGATTGTTCAAGCAGCATGTTACCACTGTGTACTGAGCCAGCCCTACTTCTACAATTCTTGATCTATATAGTTTGGGCAAGGCAATACCCCAATCTGAGTATTTCAATACATTCTATTCTATTGGCTGCAGATACTGCAGTTCAGAACTCCAGTCCAGAGGGGGGTGTAATAAGATATTGTTAAGATATCCAACACTGAAGTTTGTGATAGATCGCAGACTTGAATTACTGCAGCTATCTTAACAGCATGATGCTAACATCTTTTGCTTTTAAATTACTTTTCTGATAAGACAGATTGAGCTGGTGACCAGGTCTCTTGCCTTTTCTGCCTGGTGCCCCAGAGGTCTATATTTGTGAAATGAGGGTTCAAAATGTTGCCTTGTTCATGGAAGTTTATTTCATTCTAGGTAGCATTAATCAGTCCTGATAAGGATGATACTGATAAGTATGCCACCTCTTCTACCTTAGTTGGCATCATTTTTCAACTTGCTGAATTGAAAAACCCTAGATAATTTACTTATGCCTACAATGAAAGAGATGTTGGGCCAATCAAGTAGCCTAGTGGATTAGGGAGCCAGATTCCCTGACTGTAGTTCAAATCCTGGTCCTGGTGGCTTGAAGAATACACTGGTCACTTGTGCTTGCAAGCTCAAAATCACAACAGGATAGAGAAATGGAGCAGAAGGGATAATAGTATGACCTTGTCCCACATCCCATGGGGGAAGGTGCTTGCTCTCTCTCTCTCTCTCTCTCTCTCTCCACCCCCCCCCGCCCCGCCACTGTCTGTCTCTCGTGAGCACAAGGGTCCTCTGGCAAAATAAAATAAAATAATCTCATAACTAATAGCCTTAGTGTAGATTTTCTTTCACTATGTCAGGCACCCAAGTAAGCCCTATCAATCTGCAAATTACTACCTTGCAGTTCTAGCAAATTTTCATTTTTTTTCTTTTTAAAATAATTATCTACCCCTATATTTCTCGATAGATAGATAGATAGATAGATGATAGATTTATTGATAGATTTAGGATTAGATTATATGGATATATGGATATACATTGCTTTTTATACATTTTGAAAATCACACTTAATTTCCAATGACTAGTTCTTGCTCTTATCATCACTTTTTTATAGAGCATCCTAGTCTCAGTTGATGGATGTTCCACCTTCTCTTACTTCTCTCTGAGTGTCTGGATTTGCCTTAATGGTGTGTATTATTTATTCCCTGCATTGTTTCAGTGTCCCCTGAGCTCCTCTCTTCTATGTGTTTTTGTTTACCTCATGTTAAAGGATCCTGGAGAGCCTGAACTGCTCACTCATATTTAATAGTAAAGTACAGAAGGGCTGACAGTGAATCCAGACTCACTTGTCAGGTCTCACTGACTACTGGGCTTTCGTACAACATGAGGAGACAGGGAGCCCATCTTCCCAGTGACAGATCCCTCAATGTCAGAAAGTGAGGGCTTTTTTCTGGCATTTTCTCCAAATATAAGCCCAACCAGCATTCACGAGACTGATAGCATTCTGGGAACGGAGCAGGAGGAAAAGGCCTGAGGGTCCAACAGGCCAGCATATAAAATGTCAAGAACCCCTAATTGGAATTCCCACCCTATCCTTGAGTTGGGAGCGTCTTTGACTTAATTTTTGCAGAGAATGCATGTACCTTTGTCCTGATACTGCTGAACAAGCCAACAGTAAGTGGAATTCTGTCTCTGGCCTCTTGCTAGCCCTTGTTTTAACCCTTTTGCCCACCCTTTGATTTTTTGGGTCACTGGAAAAATCATGACATCTTTTTCTATGCAAAAATATGTCATAACTTTTCTGACAACCCATAAACGATATGAGGAACTCTCACAATCCAGGTTTCTTATGGGTAGCATGAATCAATTTACCTCTTGTCAGGCCACTATACAGACTTGCTTTGGGAATCACTCCATTCTAAGTTGGTTTTCAATCTTTAACCAAATTTATGAATTTCAAAAAAACTATTGAAATAGCTTCGTGATGTAATCTCCTCTGTCTTTAACTTTGTGAGTGAAGGCATTTTGTCTTAAAACAGTGCTTTTCAATCTTTTTCAAAAATCATGTGGGACATAGAAGATATATTTACAACTTGTAAAGACCACCGGGGTACATGGATGAGGCAATTAAAGGTCACCAAGAAGGCTAAATGGATTAACACCTCTGTCTACCTGCAATGTTTGCATCATACCATTTGGAAAGCTCTGCTCTATCATTAATGTCATGGAGTTTGGAGAAAGGAGAGATAAGTGTGGTCAGTCTGCCATGTTTAACCAGACACCCAACACTGTCCTTGCATATACAATGTAGGTTAAATTATTTTGCTTTCCCTGTTGATATCCATCTCATGGTCTTGGAGTTTCCATGCAGATATTTTAAAAGGCATATCCTTAATATCTTTTACCAGGAACACCACAGACACCAACTAGTCTCTATGATTGTTCTTCTGGAAATAGCAAAGACAATACTTATTATCACACCACCACCACCAAAGGCAAATACCTGGCTCTGTAATAAATCACTTATATCACAGGAGCCTAGAACATAGACACATTCAGTCTGTTTCCCAGTGACTGAAAAGAAAGGAATTCTACCCCAGCCAATGAAACCAAATTGTGGTGAAGACAAAGAAAATAACCTAAAAGATGCTAATTATACAGTTTGATGAAGCAGTATAACACAGTGTTCAATTCATGACCTTAAGGATTAATTAATCATACCTTAGGTAGAATACTGCCTCCACCACTTAATGGATATGTGATTTTGGAAAATTACTCCACCTCTATAAGCTTCAATATACTCATCTGGATAATTAAATTTAATAATAATTCTATCATTGTGAATATCTAAGTGAGAAAGAAACTGCAAAATATCTGGCATTGAGGTAGTGAGAGAATGAGTGAGAAGAAAATATCAATGAAAGTTGAAAGGGAAAAGATAAGCTTTCCAAAAACAATAACAATAAAAATCTAGGGCCTTAGGAAAAAACAGAAACAGGGAAGAGAAGAGGTCAGGGCATGGTTTCTACACGTACAGACACTTCGGTCCCCACCATCCATAGAAAAACAGTGTATATCTATCATCTATCTACCTTCACTCTCACACACACACATACACACACACACACACACACACATTTCTCAGTAGCATCAGAGATCCTAATTTACCTTCACTCACACACACACACACACATTTCTCAGTAGCATCAGAGATCCTAATATGGATAGTAGTTCTAGGAATTAGCCTCCTGATGTTGTTTTCCAGAAGTATAAAATTACTATCTCCATTCAGATAGGATCAGACATCCTTATCTATTGTTAGCACTCTTTTTACAATACCATAAATAAAAATACAACTATCTCCCATCTCATCATCTGTCTTGCTTAGATAGCAGTAGCCCACACTGTAAAAAAGAGCCCAGAGCCATATTGGGAGAATAATTCATTGAAGATTTATTATGCACCCCAATATGTCAAATGAAAAAAATGACTAAAGTGGGAAAAATATATAAAATAGGTAAAAAACTCCTTGACAGTTATTAATATGCATATTATTAAAACTAAATATGTTATCTCTCAAGAAAATATAAAACTCAAGTTCCTTCCAGGTTCTCCTTAGTAGTAGATTTTGGGTCATACTTGGACAAAGGAATCATAATTGAATTATCCAATGATTTATTACAAAACATTTTGCCTGCACTGGATATTTGGATGTGTAAACATCAGAGTATTACACTCCCTCTCATCCAGGCTTCGCATTTCAGATTTCATTAGCCAAGAAAGCCAGGTTTATTTATAATAAAGTTAAGCCCTTCAAACCACTGACCATGGAAACCAGATTTTGAAATAATTCAGATTTGTGTTTCTGTTCTTTCTAATTAAGGGTAATATCGGGAAGCACAGACAGTGGGTAGCATTGTTCGAGCACCATGGATTTAAGCAAGAAAATCTGATTATCAGCTCATGTCAGAAGCCAAGCGATAATGCAGCTTAGCATTCGCTTGGGCTTTTTCTTTGGCCAAAAGATAATTACCGTTCGTGAGGCCTTACGTAAGTGTATCTAATATCTAAGGCCCTAAAATTTATGAATAGCAAAAGCACACAATAGGCAAAGAAGAATTACTGTATTTATTATTTCTATGGCTTGTTCCACCATGATAATTTCATTATCTAGCAAAGTCGAACCTCTAAAATCAAAGTATAATTTCTTAAAGGACAAGAAGTTAAATATGCTGGCAAGGTTTTCTGCCCAATTTCCTCTATTGAAAGTTATTTCTAACAAATAAGAACTAGACTAACCAGAATTTTAATGGGAAATTTACCAAAGAAGACTCAGAGTTACCTATTGAGGTCATTACACAAGTAGATGTTAAGCTTCTGTAAGAATTTTTTTGTTAATAAATCATTATTTCTCAATCTTGTTCTGTTGATAATAAGTGTACTGCTTCCTACCAACCAGTAGAAAATCTGAACCTTGAAAAGCACTTTCTGGTAAAAGCAGGATCACGTCAGAATAAGCATTGCTGAATACAAACAACTTGAGTATATATCACAAAGAATACATGCTGGGAATTCAGATGAGAACTTTTTGGAGTTATGTTTGGTGTGTAAAACCAAACCTATTTATGAATATAAATAAAATCAAGTTGTGAAATTTTCAAGTTAAGTTTGCTGAGATCTTCTAAACCATTAAGAAGCAACTGCTTTGGGAGAAAGAAAAATAGCACCTATGTCCTTATCTACAGATTTGTATTTGTTTAGGAAAAAAGTTGTTTTATTGCTCATTATATACAAGTAGCAATTATCATTTTATTGGGTTCCTACTATGGATAGTCATTGCTTTAAACAGTTTAGACATCGTAACTCATCAAATCTTCATAACAACCATATGAAATCAGTACTTTATCATCCCCATTTTACAGATGAAGAAAATGAGTTACAAAGAGGTTAAGTAATTTACCTGCTGGCTCCAAATTTTATATAATGGTTACTTGATTTTATTCATCCTTGTAATTAGAGCTGCTTTTAATCTGTCAGTCTACAAACTTCTAGTTCAAGCGATCCCCCACCCCCCACCCCAGGTTCCCAAAATTTATTCTGTGAGATAAATACTCAGGCTGTTTATATTACTGTGATGCTCACTGACACCATCCTGAAACAAAAGGAATGGTGTACTAGACTATCAGATAGTGAATTGGATCCATCAAATGGTGTATTGGAGTCATCAGAGGAGTTACACTGCTGGCTCAGGCACTTTCCATCAGCTCCCCAGCCTTGAGCAAATAACTAAACTCTATGTACAGCAATAAACAAATGTGAACAATATTCTTTCTCCTGTCTTTATCCCAAGGTCCTTGAGATACCATGGATAATCTGAAAGAACTTTGAGAAAGATGGAGTACAGTATGGAAGTGAGGCATATTGCAGGACAATGCAATTGGCAAAGATCCGAAGCAGAGGATGAAGGTGTCAAAAGCAAAGCTTTTAAAGTCAATCATCAGCACATTCCCCACTTTTCCCCACTCTTCTTACCTCTTACTAAATGTATTTGAGGGAGAGTAAAGAAAGGGAGAGAACAATGAGTGAGGTACAATGATGATGAAAAAAGTGAGGTACAATGATGATGAAAATGAGGACAACGACAACAATAATAAATAGGTTTACTCATCAGAACAGAGAGGCAATGTGTGCCATAGACCACAGAACAGACCTCAGAGCTGAATCTTCCAAGTTGAAGCCTAGATCTACCACTGGGCAAATTGCTTTACCTTTCTTTGCTCAATGTACTCATCTATAAAATGTGATAATAATAGTCCCTACTTGTTTGGATAGTTACACCAATTCAATGACAATATTTATAAAGAATTTGGAATAGTCTAGCAGGGTCACTACTTTATATATACATTTGAGAGGTGTGAATAGTAGTGTAACATTGTACGGTGGCAGATGCCACTAATTCTTTGGTTCTTGTACTATAGGTTAAAAGCTGGAATCATGACTTCTCTTTGTTTCTATTTTCTATCCAAATTAAAAACTAGTGATCCGTTTTCTACTTTGGCCAAACTATAACAGGAAATTATATTGCATAATTTATGTTGCTGATATCACTTATCTCCAATTGCTTTTATATTTTAGTAACAAATATCTTTGAGCATTGTACATTGAACTATATTAGACTATCGGAACTTTAGAGTTTATGGGGGCTTTATTTATGGGGGCTATCGGAACTTTAGAATTTATGGGGGCTATATTATATACTATGGCAGTAATAGTAGAGGACAAAATAATCAAATCAGTAGCAGTTACAAAGCAATAGGAAAAGAAGAATCAGATGAGCAGTGTAGCTTCTGCCCCTGAATCCCTGGCCTTAGAAATCATGGTTGAGAGCTGGTAACTAAATTTACCAAAAGTCAGTCAACTATTGTGGAGTGAGAAAAATCATGGGGGTTGGGGACCTGCATTCGAAGAGAGAGCCCAGAATATTACACTGCTGATAGTTCAGCATTGCACATAATGATGGTGTAGCAAACAGATTCAAAATTTTTCACTCACTTTTTGTATTGTATTCTCCATATTTTTCAGACTAGACATTGAGAAACTGAAGATCCAAATCAGAATTTTTCTACTAATATAATGTCAGCTTTGATTAAAAAAGGTAATGAGATACTAGCATTACCCCGACACCAAAGCCAAAGACACTGCAAGAAAAATACAGACCAATATCCCTGAAGAATATTAATGCAAGAATCCTTTACAAAATACTAGCAAACTTAACTCAAGCTCATATTAAAAGGATTATACACCATGACCATGTGGGATTTATTTCTGGAAATGCAAGGGTGGTTCAACATGTGAAAATCAATTAATGGAAACACCATGTTAACACAAGAAAGACAAAATTTACATGAGCATCTTCATTAATGCAGAAAAGTATTTGACAAGATTTTACAAACTTTTTATGAAAACATTCAAAAACTAGAAATAGAAGGCAATTACCTCAACTTAATAAAGACCATATATGAAAAGTCCAGAGAAAGACTGATAGCATTTTCTCTAAGATTGGGAATAAGACAAGGATACCTGCTCCCACCATATCTAGTCAACATTGTATTCAACATTGTATTGAAAGTCTTAGGAAGAGCAATTAGGCAAGAAAAAAATTAAAACATATTAATTGGAAAAGAGGAAGAAAAAATTATCCATGTTCCTAGATGAAATTATCTTATATGTAGAAAACTCAAAAGATTATCCACCCCCCCACACTCAAAAAACTGTTAGAACAAATAACCAAATTCAACAAAGATACAGGATAGAGAATGAAAACACACAAAAAAGCTACATTTTACATACTAACAATGAACAATATGAAAAGGACATTATGAAAACAATTCTGTGTGTTTAAAGGTCTGTGTTTAAAGGTCACCATATGTGCTCAGATTGGTTGCTCTCCACACATCAATTTCCATTTTTTTCCACCAAAATAAACTCATACTTTAATTCAATTTTTCCACAAATTTCTTGTAGTATCCTCATATAAGTTTTATTAAGTAGTCAAATTTACAGAAACAGAAAGTAAAATAACAGTTACCAGTTGCTAAGGGGACAAAAAAATGAAGAGTTGTTTAGGGGCATAAAATTTCATTTTTTCAAAATGAAAAAGTTCTGTATATCTGGTAGACAACAATATGAATATATGCTACTACTGACTCATACATTTAAAAAATAGTTAAGATAATAAACATCATATTGTGCATTTTTAACCACAATTAAAAATTCATAAATAATTAAATAATGGTACTGTAAAAAAATAAAAAGCAAGTGCCCAAAATGGATCTTGTAGCTTTTCATGAGTACAAAGTAGACAGGGTGGAGTGGAAGAGATATGATAGAAAACCTAGACCAGTGAGTACCTAGCATAGTGGCTCCTACACTCTCCAGCTGACATCTTCACAGACGCACCAATAAAGAGGCATTGATGCTGTAGGCCAGATTTACTCTGTAGTTCTATCACCTCATGTTTATTCTGATTACTTTTTTTAATTGCCAAAAGGTATGTACATGTACCAGGAAGAGAAGAAAAGGGAGAAAGCACCCTCCAGTGAGGCATAGTCACATAATCCCATCTTCTTCGTTTTTGCATCCTGTCAGGATTTGGGGCATATCCACACATGCACTCCACATATTTTTCAAACCACTCAGGGCTAGGATTCAAATCACAGTTGGCCACATGCAACCTGGCTCATTTAACCACTAGAGTACAGGGTTGGACCTGTTTTGGTTACTTGTTAATCAGTTCCCCATACCTTTTTGCTCTTACATCTTTCTTATTTTTGTCTTTTTGTATATATTCTGGGAGATTTTTTGCAACATTTTTCTGCAGTCTTTTATTGACTTTTTACTTTCAGACTCACATATATAAACTCTGTTTGATGATGGCTTCTTTTTAAAGAACACAAGTATTCTTATTTCATGGATTTCCTCAGAATCCTCAGAGGAGGGGCCAGCCAGTGGCATGGTGATTAAAGAGCTGGACTCACATGTGGCCAGCCATGGTTTGAGTCCCAGACCTGGAGGCTTGCTTTCTCACTTTCCCTCTCTCTCTGGTCACGTAATAATAATAATAATAATAATAATAATAATAAATACTAATTATATGTTTTTTCAGAGTGAATATTTTTTTCCAGTTTCTGAATTATGTCTATTTCCTTCAATGCCAGTTTCTCTATTGTGTCTTCTTAATCTTTGTCTTTTGTGTGATTGGTTTTCCTTACATTCTGAAAGTGAAAAATAGTGAGTAGGTTGCCTCTCTCTGAGTGCAGATGTGATTCCCTTATTAAAGAATTCAAGGCTTCTCCTGATGATCATGAACTTGGTAGAGGTGGTCAGGTATGTGAACTGAGCACCTTTACTCAGAGTGTAGGGGAGGGGAATGAGGGACTGACTGGGGTTCTCTCAAATTCCAGAATGAGAGGATTTCATTCTAAGACACCAATTCTCACACTAAGAATCCTGGTCCTCCCCTTAGAAGTTCTCTTACTTTCTTTAGAAAAATACTCTCCAGTTTTATCCTGAAGAGAAAACACTGCCTGTACACCACTCCACCTAGAAGGTACAGTGACTTGCCAGATTAGGAAGTGTGGGAAAAAGAACTGAGCATACCTAGCTCAACCCTTTCTTCTTTTGTTTTGGTGGTCTACAGGCACAGGACCTAGCACGCAATAGCTCCTCAAAGATGTTTACTGATTAAATATATTTAATTAAGAGCCCAAATAAGTAAAACCCCTCTTTTGAGGGGTGGCATCCTACCCTGGGAAGAATCCAATCACAAAAACTAGAAGACCTGGCTTCTGGGCCTATTCAGACTTTCTATGTCCTCCTGATTCAATCTTGGAAGATTTTATGTGTCCAGGAATTTGTCCATCTCATCCAGGTTTTCTTGTTTGTTGGCATATAGTTGTTCATAGTAACCTCCAATGATGCTTTATATTTCCATATCTGTTGTTACATTCGCCTTCTTCATTGTGAATTTGATTTACCTGGTTCCTTTCTCTCTTCTTCTTAATCAAGCCATGAGATTGAATCAGTAATAAACTCCCAACAAAAAAAGCCCTGGTCCTGATGGCTTCACCTCTGAATTCTACAAAACTTTTAAAGAAGAGTTAACTCCCATTCTACTCAAGTTATTTCTAAAGATCCAAAAAGATGGAACTCTCCTAAATTCAATCTATGAAGTCTCTATCACCCTTATCCTTAAAACAGACAAGGACATGACAAGGAAGGAAAACTACAGGCCAATATCTCTGATGACTATAGACATAAAAGTTCTCAACAAGATACTAGCAAATCATATCCAACAACATATAAAAAATATTATATATCATGACCAGGTGGCTTTATTCCAGGGATGCAAGGATGGTTCAACATATGCAAAACCATAAATGTAATACCCCATATTAACAGAAAGAGAGATAAAAACCAGATGATCATATCAATTGATGCAGGAAAAAGCATTTGATAAATTATATCCCACGCATTATCAAGACTCTTAGCAAAATCAGCATATAAAGTTCATTCCTCAACACAATAAAAGCTATCTATGAAAAATCTATAGCTAATATCATCCTGAAAGGGGAAAAGCTGAAAGCTTTTCTGTTAAAAACCAGTATAAGACAAGGATGCCCACTTTCTTCACTCTTTTCAATATAGTACTGGAAGGGGACCAGCAGTTCGCTTAATGGCTATGTCGTTGGACTCTCATGTAGTTGACCACGGTTCGAGTCCCAGACCCGATGGCTTAAACCCACACTGGGCACATTTGCGTGCATGCCTAAGATCCCAAGAGGAGAATGGAGGAGAAAGGATTGTGGCGTGATGTCTCACTTTCTGTCTCTCTGTCTCTGTATTTCTGGCTAGCACACACACCCTATAGCAAAAACTTCTCAAAAAATATATATAGTACTGGGAGTCCTACCCAATGCAATTTAAAAAGAAATAAAATAAGAGGCATTCAGATAGGTAAAGATGTTTATTGCAGCATTATTCACAATTGCTAAGACATGGAACCAACCCAAATGTCCACAAACAGAAATGGATTGAAAAATTGTGGCACATATACTCTATGGAATACTACTCAGTCAAAGAAAACAACAAGACCCTGGCTTTTGACAGAAAGTGGATGAATATGAAAGATTTACTGCTGAGTGAAGCAAGCCAGTCTATGAAGGAGAGACATTGCATGTCTCCACTTAATGTATACTAACTGTCCACACTCTATAGCCAAAATGAATGACTAGAGGATATAGAAACATAGAAAATGTTATAGATACCAGATACAGTTGTGGGAAGAGGGTAGGAGAAGGAAGAAAACCTAAGAAAGACATTAAGGAGAAAAATTAAGGCACAAGACATTTATGAGACAAAGAAATGGGTTATTATCTGTTGATGATAATGTGTATAGTATCCACAACTGGACTGAGGAGAAATGTATTCGTATTGGAACATTCACTTTACAAGCTAAGTGACATAGTGATTGAATGTATAAAATAAATTTAAATTCAATTCAATTTAATTTAAAAATAAATTTTAAAAAGAAGACTTGGGTTCAAGTCCACCATCCATTTTTTTCTTGAGAAAATCATGATCTCCTGTAACCTCAATCTCCTCCTTTAGAAAGCTAATGGGTTGGGCTAAATCCTTCCTAAGTACTGTATCAATAATTCCAGGTAAAAATACTTGCCAAAGCCATAGGATACCACCTTGTCATTTATTGGCTCCATCTGAAACTGAACTGTATGAAGCTTCTTTCAAAACCCAGAGATGGTTTGAAACTCACAAATAGACTTATCAATGTAGACCTGTTTTATTTTTTACTCTGAAATATAATGTATGGAGTGGTAAGTAAAAAAAAAAAAAAAAAAAAAAAAAAAAAAAAAAAAAAAAAGAAAGAAAATACTTATTGCCAAAAAATCCCATTTTAAAATCTAATGTAAAAATTAACCAATCACTTCATGTTTTTAGCAAATATACTTACCATTGTCTGGGGTTTTATTGTCCCCTGATGAATAGAAACCTTGAAAAATATATATGCCTAGAACTGAAGACCGTGTCAAATCTATTGGCACTGTGTGTTTAAACACCTGCATCTCATCACCAGCCCTTCATAATATTGTTAAACAATAATTATACTTATGATGAGTTATGAATCCACATATATAATATTCTTCCTTGAAATATATTCATTCTTGTGTTATAAGTAACCTATGAGTAGCATATAAAAACTATTGAAATAAAACAGATTCACAAACATGTTCATATAATAATAAAGTTTTTCAATGAATATAATAAATTTTAATAAAGTCATTCATTTTATTAGAGAATTCTTGCCTTATTGTTCTGAAAGCGGTCATACTTTGTTTACCCCAGTTCTAAATTTCACTTGCCTAATCAGATTTAAATCTAAGGAAAAAAAAAGTTTACTTTGAAATTTGACCAACTTTCATTTTTTTTTTTCATAGTTGTAATGAAAACAAAAACTCAAGAAGCTAAGCGTCCCTTGGAGGCAACCCAAACACTTCACTTAAAACCAACACTGCTGATGGCCTTAGAGAGAGCATCAGAGAAAATAATTCACCTACTTCCCAAACCAGAAAGATGATAGCATGCTCACCCATGTGATCGAAAAGGATCGGTTCCATGAAAAAGAGACACAAATACAAAGGGTATTGGTCAAAAGAAATCATAGTAACAGCTAATGGACATGGCAGGTGGGTTCTAGGCATTTTTACATCTAATTTCCTTTGTTTCCACAACAACCTTATCAAGTTGGTACTACTTTTACTCTGTTTTTCAGATGAGGAAGCTGGGCACAGAAAAAATCAGACATTATGTCCCCTGTCCCACAAGGAAGAAAGCAACAAAGTCAAGATTTGAATTCAGGCTGTCTGGCCCCAGAATCTGTCTGTGAAATCACTATCCTCCACCAATTACTCAATTTGCCACCACTCAAGCAATAGTCACCTGAAGGAAGGTACCAACAACCTCAGCACACATTGCTAAGTAACCTGGAACACAGTGAAGAGCTCAGTAGTAATTACAAAGGTGGCACTTAATCCTCATGCTGCAGAAGGGCCAGAAAAGGAAAACGAGCTCCCTCAAGCCTTTTGATAAAGGCACTAATTTCATCCAGAAGGGCAGAACCTTTGTGACCTAATTACCTTCTAAAGCCCCCACCTCTTAATCTTCTTGCATTGAGTATAAAGTTTTAGCATGAATTTTAGAGGGATACAAATATTTAAACCATGGCCACCATTATAATCACCTTTGACAATATAATTCAGTGCTATTAAATACATTCATGATGTGTAATACTGCCAGAATTTTTCCCAAACAGAAACTCTGTACCTGTTAATCCGTAACTCCTTCTTGAAACTCTGCAACCTCCACCTCTGGTAACCTCTGTTCTACTTTCTATCCATGAATTTGCTTATTGGGGCTCTCCAGACAAACCAAAAGGATATATATAAAATATAGTAAGATATTTATTAAGACAGATTATCTCATGCAATTATGAAACTGAGAAGTCCTGTGTTCTGCCATCTGCAAGCTTGAAATCTAGGAAAACTGGTGGTATCGCTCCAGTCTGACCCTGAAAACTAGGGAAGCCAACAGTGTAAGTCCCAGTTTGAGTCTAAAGTCCTAAGAACCAGGATCTCTTTTGTTCAAGGACAGGAGAAAGTTGACACACAAAATGAACCATTACACTACTTATAAGCAGAATTACAAAATATTTGTCCTATGGTGTCTGATTATCTTATTTATGCTATGATGTGAATATTAGCATCAAAATTCATGTTGACATTTTAACCCTCAGGTGATGGCATTATAAAGTGGGCTTTAGGGAGGTGATCTTGAGTGTGGAGCCTTCATAAATGGAATTAGCGACCTTATAAAAGAGGCCTTTGGAGCTTATTTGCAATAAGATTTATCTATGAGGAACAGACCTTCACCAGACACTAAATCAGCCACTGCCTAATTTTGGACTTCACAGCCTCCAGAATTATGAGAAATAAGTTCTGGTTGTTTATAAACTACTCAGTCTATGGTAATTTATTTTATCAGCCAGATGGACTAAGACAACCTTGCACACTTTCAAAGATTTACCTATGTTGTAACATATATCAAAACTTCATTCTTTTTTATGACTAAATAATACTCCATTGTATATATACTCCACATTATGTTTATCCATTCATCTCTGGACAGCATTAGGGACATTTTTACTTTTCAGTTATTACAGACAATGCTAGTATAATCATGGGTATCTATTTTAGCCTCTGTTTTCAATTCTTTTGTGTGTACCCCTAGGAGTAAAATTGCTGGGTCACATGGTAATTCTCTATTTAACTTTTGAAGAACGACCAAACTATTTTCCATAGAGGCCATTTTACATTCCCATCAGCAATGTATGGGAATTCCAATTTTTCTACAGCTTTGCCATTGCTTTCCATTTTTTTGATAATAGCCATCCTAATGGGTATGAAATAGTATCTCGCTGTGGTTTTCATGTATATTTGTATAATTTTTATAGATTTTTTTTTTTGCCAGAGGGTATGTGCACTCACCAGAGAAAGAGAAAGACAGAGACAGAGAGAGGGAAAGTGAGAAATCATGCCCTGAGGGATGGCCATGCTGCAATCCCTTCTCCTCCATTCTCCTCTCAGGATTTTGGGTATGCACATAAATTTGCCCAGCATGAGTGTCAAGCCTCCGGGTCTGGGACTCAAACTGCAGTCAGCCATGTGGGAATCTAATGCCTTAACCACTACATCCCCTGCTAGTCCCCATTTGTACATTTTTAAAAATGTTCCCACAAGTACCTACGCTCACCAAAGACAGACACAGAGAAAGAGAAGTACAGTGAGAAGGCACCTCCCAGTGGAGGTTAATATGCTGCAATCCCTTTTCCTCCATTCTCCTCTTGGGATTTTGGGCACACACACAAAGACATAAACACACACCTTAGCATGTTTTTCAAGCCACCAAGTCTGGGACTAATACCACACAGTTGGCCATGAGGGATACAGTCACCTTAACCACCACACCACTGTACATATTATTTGAAGAAATGTCTATTGAAGTTTTTTGCCCATTTTTAACTGGGTTGTTTGTTTTTGTTACTGATGATAAGTTGTAGCTCTTCATATGGTATGTATACTAAACCCTTACATGTATTGTTTTTAAAATATATTCTCTCATTCCATGGGTTGTGTTTTTATTCACTCTCTTGAGAGCATCCTTAGATGCACAATTTTTTTAAGGATTTATTTATGTTTGTTTATTTATTTATTTATTATTTTAAAATTTTGCTATAGGGTACATATGCTCACCAGAGAGCGACAGGAGTGAAAGGGAGTGAGAAAGCAAACTGCTAGTGGCAGGTTTGCTTTCTAGCCATGGTCTAGCTATGTTTGGCCATTTGGGAGTCCACTGCCTTAACCACCACAGTCAGCCACTTGGGAGTCCAGCACCTTAATGACCAAGCCACCTGCTGGCCCTTCACAAATGTTTTTAATTTAAATAAAGTCCAATTTGATCTATTGTTTTTGTTGTGTTGCCTTTGATTTGGTATCATGTTCAAGAAATCATTACCAAATACAAGGTCATGAAGAATTTTTCCTCTGTTGCATTCTGAGACTTTAAAAGTTTTAGCTATTATGTTTAGGTCTTTGATCCATTTTTAATTAATTTTGTGTGGTGTAATGTAGAGTTCCAATTTAATTCTGTTGTATATGGATATCCAGCTTCCTCAAAACAATTTGTTGTGAAGATTGCCCTTTTCCCCTTAAATGATTTTGGCAGCCTTGTTAAAAAAAAAAAATCAGTTGACCACATATGTGAGGATTTATTTTTGGACCCTTCAGTTTATTACATTGGTTTGTATGTCTATTCTTATGCCAGTACCATACTCTTTTGATTACTGCAGCTTTGTAATAAGTTTTGAAATCAGTAAATTTGAATTTCTAAATTTGATCTTTTTGAAGATTGTTTTGACTATTTAGGATCCCTTGGGATTCCATGTAAGTTCTAAGATAAGTTTTTCTATTTCTGAGGAAAAAAACTAAACAAAACAAAGCTGAGATTCTGATAGCTATTCCATTGAATTTGTGGATCACTTTAGGTTGTATTATCATATTAATAATGTTAAGTCTTTCAACCATAAACATAAAATATTTTTTCATTTATTTAGAGCTTTTAAAATGTCTTTCAGTAGTGCTTTATACTTTTCAATGTACAAATCTTTCACTTTTTTTTTTTTAGAGAGATTTTTGCTATAGAGTCTGTGCTCTCACCAGAGAGACAGAGAAATAGAAAGTGAGAAATCACCCCCCAGGGGGATGGCCACATCACAATCCCTTCTCCATTCTCCTCTCAGGATTTTGGGCATGCACACACACGCACTGACGCCCTGGCGTGAGTTTTAAGTACCTGGGTCTGGGACTCAAATTACAGTCAACTAAGTGGGAGTCCAGCGATGTAACCATTATGCCATCTGCTGGTTCCAAATCTTTTACTTTCTTGGTTGATCTCATCCCTAAGTATTTTATTCTTATTTTTAGAGAGATTTTTGCTATAGGGCCCATGCACTCACCAGAGAGACAGAGAAACAGAAAGCTAGAAATCACCCCAGGGATGGGCACACCACAATCCCTTCTTCTCCATTCTCTAGGGATTTTGGGCTAGGACACACACATGCCTGGCATGATTTTTAAGCATAAACGTCTGGGACTTGAACCTCAGTTGACTACATGGGTGTCCAGTGACATAACCATTACACCATCTGCTGGTTCCAGTATTTTATTCTTTTTGATGTTATTTTAAATGGGATTTTTTTTTTTTTTTTTTTTGAGAGGTTTTTGCTATAGGGTATGTGCACTCACTAGAAAGACAGAGAGACAGAAAGTGAGAAATCACCCCCCGGGGGGATGGCCACGCCGCAATCCCTTCTCCTCCATTCTTCTCTCAGGATTTTGGGCACGAACGCACATGTACCTGGCGTGAGTTTAAGCCACTGGGTCCGGGACTCAAATTGCAGTTGGCTACATGGGAGTCCAGCAACACAGACAATACTCCAACTGCTGGTCCCTTTAAATGAAATTTAAGTGGAATTCTTTTCTTACTTGTCCTTGCAAATTGTTCATTGCTAGTACATAGAAAAACAATTGATTTTTGTCTGTTATTTTGTATCCTCAATTTTGCTGAATTGTTTATTAGCTTTAACTGATTTAATATTCTTTTAAAAAATTATATCATGAAAGACAGGGACGTAATCTGGGTCTTCGCATTCCCAATCCTTCCTCAAGTCCGCTAGACAGCCAGGAGCACAGGCATAATGGCATGTTCAGCTGGACCTGGGATGCAAACCCAGAGTCTTCCCATATGGCTTCTAGCATTGCATAGCAGTTCCCCTGTAGCCACTGTAATTGGGCCTAATTCATTTAATCTTGAAAGAAATCCATAAAGTAGTACAAGTACCAATTTTCTTATCCTGCTTTTTCTCTGTAGTACTTGTTACATTCTGCTCTATTTGTGGTCTGACTCACAATGGAAGGAAAGTGCCATGAGATTAGGGTCTTTTATTTTGTTCACAGCTATATGCCTAAAAACATGAGCTGGTATATATTATACTTAGCAGAATTTGGTGAAGGAATGAAACATCCAACTGTTATGTTTTTAGATCTTTTGTTTGTTTGTTTTGCCATAGGGCACATGTGCTCACCAGAGAGAGACAGAGTAAGAGAAAGTGAGAAATCGCCTCACAGGGGCGATGGCCATGCAGCAATCCCTTCTCCTCCACTCTCCTCTTGGAATCCTGGGCATGCATACACCAAGCCACTAGGTCTAGAACTTGAACCATAGTCAGCTATGTGGGAGTCAACTACCACACCACCTGCTGGCACCCTAACATTCATTAATTCATGTAACCCCTACAATGACACAAGTTTTTTGATTAAAAACCAAAACCTATGATGTTTATCCACAACTCTATGCCTGATTGCACCTCTGAAAAACAACTCTTTCCAGCTCCACACTGTATGATTCTAGAAAAACAAAAATCTCTGAGGATCAGAGGATTCCCTACTGTGACCTCCCCTTGGTATGCAGATATATTTTTTGTATCATTTTTGTAGGACATTGACTTGTCAGCTAACACCTGTGCCAACTATTAGTAACTTTGTCTAAATAAATGATCATTGCTCTCTTTTTCTTAAGATGCCCATAATGGATATTAGAAAATTCAAACATTTCTATTTTTTTGAGAGAGAAAGAGAGATTTTTTGCTATAGGGCACATGCACTCACTGGAGAAACACAGAGAGGTGGAGAAAGTAAGAAATCACCCCCCAGAGGTGATGGCCACACTGCAATCCCTTCTCCTCCATTCTCCTCGCAGGATTTTGGGTGGGCATGCACACACATGTGCCTGTCATAAGTTTCAAGCTACCAGGTCTAGGACTCAAATTGCGGTCAGCCACATGGGAGTACAACACCTAAACCACTACACCACTTGCCAGTCCACTAAACATTTCTAAAGTTGTTTTTCAGAGGTGTTTCAGTTGAGAGGTCCAATGTTAGTCTAAAGGAGTAACCTTTGTAAGTAACAAGGTGTTTCTCTCTTGCCATTTTTAAAATTTTGCCTTTGTCCTTGATTTTTACCAATTTGACAATAGTATGCTTTGGAGAGCATCTTCTCGTGTTATATCTATTTGGTGTCCTTTGTATTTCCTGAATTTGAATGTCTACATCCTTCTCAAAGTTTGAAAAGTTTTCAATAGTCATAAAAGAGATTTTTTCAATGCCTTTGCCTTTCTCTCTGCCTTTGGGATACTTACTATGTGGCTATTTGACCATTTAATGGTGTCTAGGATTTCCCATATATAATTCTGATTTTGAGTGGTTATCGTTCTTTTTGTTTCCTTGGGCTAAATTGGAGGTTTTGTCTTCAAGGTCAGAGATTCTTTTTTGTGCCTCATCTAATGTGTCATTGATACTTTCAAGGGAGACTTATTTCCTACATCATATTGACCTCCAGAAGTTCTGTTTTACTCTTTTTCAGGGTGTATATCTCTTTATGGAATTCCTCCTTCAAGTCTTGGAAGGATTTTCTCATCTCCTAGAATTGGTTGTCTGTTTCTCTTGCATCTCATTGAGTTTTGTTATGATGAATACTCTGAATTCTCTTTCTGGCATTTCTGTGATCTTTTGTGTTTCATCCATTATAGGTGAGGAGTTATTATGTTCCTTTGCAGGGGAGATATTTCTTGGTTTTCTCAAGTTTTTTGAGGCTCTATTTTGAGTTTTAGTCATTTAGCAATATACTCACTTCCTATTTTTTGTAGTATGTTTCTGTACCTGTGTGCTCATGCACTTTCCTATAGTGTGAATTAGTTCTGTCCAATCTTCCTCCTTTACTGTGGGTGGGAGTGTGGAATTTATAGTGGGAGTTTGAGGTTCAGATTTTCAGAGGAAAGTTTCTCTCCTTTTACTGCTGTGGGAGGGGGAGGTGTGAAGAGGGAATTCCTCCCAAATTTCACTGTTTTCAACTGTTTTGATCCTGTATATCCAGTTTTCTCTGCTCCCAATGTGGCTGGATGCTGAATTGATCAGATAGAATGTAAGGTAATAGTCTAATCTTCAATGTGCAGTGTATGGGCTGGAGCTGTTCCTCCTCCCCCACTGCAGTCTGGGTGGGGGCCTTTGCTGATCAGCTCAGGCGAAGTAGCCTTGCTTCCCTGTTGCTCTTCCCATGTCTCTGAAATTCCTGAATATGGATTCAGTAGTATTTTTAACCTGTTTATATATGTGATATTGTAATATAATAAGTACATCTATGGTCTCTTCACCCTGGTTCCTGACACAGAGCTTCTAATCCCTTAGAATTTCCTGGATGATTAGAGCATCATTTATTCTAATTAGAACACTGTTAACTCTAATATAATTTTGGTGGATCCTGGATGAAAGCTGGTCACCAGAAAGACCAACTTAACATTAGGAGCTTAAAACTTTCAATCTCACCTCCAATTATCTAGGAAGGGAAAAGTGGCTCAAAATTGAGTCAATAATCAATCATGTATATGTAATGAAGCCTACATAGAAACCCCTGAACTGTGGAGTTCAGAGAATCTCCAAGTAGATGAACATGTGGAGATGCTGGGAGGGTCATGAGCCTGAAGAAGGAATGAGAGCGCCAAGTGTCTTCCTCTATATCTTACCCTGTATATCTTTTAATCTAGCTGTTAATCCATATCTTTTATCATATCCTTCTTTATATAACAAATTATTAAATGTAATTATTTTCCTGCATTCTATGAGCAACTTCTAGCAAGTTATCAAACCCAAGAAGGGAGCTGTGAAAACCCCAATTTATAGCCACTGGTCAGAAGTACAGATGATAATCTGGCACTTAATATTGGTGTCTGAAGTTGAGAGGAGTGTGCCTTTAAACTGTGGGGTCTTCACTAACTGATTAATGCTCACAATTAATTGAATTGTAGGAAAACCAGTTAGTGTCAGAGAATTGGCCGATATAGGGAAAATTTAACCTTATAACAGAAGTTTTCTATGCAGATCTTATAATAGGAGAAAACAGTTTGTTTTTCCTATTAGTACAACATAAGTTATTCATAGTATTGACTTGATTTTCTAAGACTCCACTGTACCATTGATCTGTACTCACATTTCCCTTTTCATTCATAATATTGTTTCAGTTTTTTTTTTCTTAGTTAGTCTTGCTAGATTTGTCTCTTTTATTAACTCCTTCTAAAGACAAGCTTTTGGCCTTCCCGACTATCTCTAATTGTATTTTTTTAAATACCAGATGGTGCATGCATGCGCAAAAGAGAGAAAAAAAGAAAAAGAAAGGAAAACACCCCCAATGGGGTCTAGTCATGCTACAATTCTTTGTCCTCCAGTTCTCCATCCCAACAGGGTTTTGAGTACAGACATGTACTTCCAGCATGTAAACCACTGAGGCTAGGGTTCAAACGCTAGTTGACCATGTGGGATCCAGCTTCCTCTGCAGTGTTTGACCACTGCATCACAGGGCTGGCCTATAATTGCATTTTTATTTTCTATTTTGGTAATTTCATCTATTAACTTTTTCTTTTTGCTTTTTTTGAATTTATTGTTTAAATAACTACCCTTTAAGTCAAATTCCTACTGTTTTAATTTTTAACTTTTATTTCTCTTTAATATGAAACTTATGGTATAAACTTACTTCTAAAACCCACTTTAGTGAGGCCAGCAAGTGACATAGGTGAGATGCTGAACTCCCATATAGTCGACCACAGTTCTAGTCCCAGAGCCGGCAGCTTAAAATTCACACTAGACACGTGTGTGTGTGATTGCCCAAAATCCCAAGAGGAGAATGGAGGATAAAGTATTGTGGCATGGCCATCCATTCTGGGGGTAATTTCTCACTTTTTGTCTCTCTGGTGAGCTCACATGCCCTATGGAAAAAATCCCCCTTTTAAAACAAACAAACAAACAAAAGTCCTCACTAGCTCTACCACCATCCACTCCCACTTTTTTTCAAGCCAAGAATGATGAAGTCCTTCCTGGTTACTTTTTTTCCACATTTTTACATCTAATCCATCTAATCTATTCCTATCCACTATACTACCAAAGTATTTCTGAAATCTGACCTCACTCAACTAATGTGGAACCAGTCCTATTCATAATTCCCCTCATTAGAGTACTCTACTGTCTTTCTAATGGGACTTAAGGTCCTTTGCTTCCCAACAATTTATCCTGTACACAACATCTGGTGACCTCTCTTTAAAAATTTATTTATTCCTTCCATGAGCACGTGAGAGAGAGAAACAAAGAGCGAGAGTACCCCCCAACAGGGTCTTGATCTTGTGACCCACTCCCTGCCTCTGCCGGCCCCAGATCATGGGTATGAGCATGTCCAATGTAGCCAGGGAGGTCTCCATATGTGAAACCATACCGTATCTATGTGAGTCAGCTTTGCAAAGCCTTGTATCTTACCACTACACAACTTTCCAGCCTCCCATGTATCTCTGAAAGAGGCAAATCAAATAATTTCATCCCCTACTATAAAAATTAACTCCCATTAACGCTTCTACCTTGCAACAAGAAGAAAAGACACATTTCTTTCATTGGCCACATGACCCCCTCCAAGTCATCTGACCCCTGCCCCCTCCTCCATCTGTTCTTTTGCTTTCACTTTCAGCTACACTGACATTCTTTCTGCTCTTAAACATTCCAGGCCCAGCCTACTCAGTCTAGCTAGTTTTCCTGCTTGCAACAGTTTGCCTTTGAGAACTTTCTGCCAACCAGACTTTATCCAGTTGTCTCCATCTTAAAGTTCTGAATAAGGCTCAGGTATCACCTCTTTGGAAAGGTTTTCCATGACTACTCTATCTTAGCAAAAGCTGCAACCTACCCGTCATCCACATCACCCTTGATCTGCCACCCCAGTTTACCTTCTTCATAATACTGCAGTTTTTTGATCTTCACTATGTGATACATTCCTAAAAGGAAAGTATTTTTCTCTATACTCTTACTTTTTTTTTTTTTTTTTTTTTTTTTTTGGAGAGGTTTTTCGCTATAGGGCGCGTGCGCTCGCCAGACAGACAGAGAGAGATATAGAGACAGAAAGCGAGAAATCACCCCCCAGGGGGGATGGTCACGCCACAATCCCTTCTCCTCCATTCTCCTCTCGGGATCTTGGGCACGCACGCACATGCGCCCGGCGTGAGTTTTAAGCCACCGGGTCCAGGACGCGAACCGCGGTCGACTACGTGGGAGTCCACCGACATAGCCATTACGCTAACTGCTGGTTCCCTCTATACTCTTACTTTTAAAATAGCCCTCTGACCACTGTTAGATGGTCAGTAAATATAATATATAAGGGATAATACTGCAATACATACATGTACACATACACACATAATATAGGTTATTTGACATATAAAGTATAGTAGTGTCTACTATATAATATGTGATTAATATATTATGTAAAGTACATACGATATATTATCTGATGGGCAATATATTAATGTAACATATGTATTACATAGTATATTACATATACTATGTAATAAAGTACATAATAGTCAACATACAATATACACTATAAACAACAAATAGTATGAGTCTTTCAAAGACATAAATCTTAAATATTTTAGTCTTACTTCTATTATCCCACCAAAACTATACAAATGCAGAGAGGAAGAGAGAGAGAGAGAGAGAGAGAAGGGGGGGGGGGGACATGAGAGAAGAAGGGATAAAACCATTTGAAAAAGGATCTAGCTTATGGCAATCCTCTGATCTCACACAGGACCATGCTCACTTCCCCGGACTCACTGGAGTAGCCAAGGTAGCAGTTATTTGTAAGTCTGAGAACCATTATACTGCAATAGCATAAGCTAATTATCTATGCCTGACTGTCACTTGCAAAATACCTTGCTGAGCAGAAGAACTTGTGGTCTCCTTCCATGAAGCATTGCTTTCTTAGGACCTTGACACATACATAGTAACAGAGTGGCAATAATAAAGGGACTTTGTCATCCATTTCTTCCCTAACAGTAAACACTGGGAGTCATGGAATTTCCTAGTTACACGAATTCTTGGGAGGTCAATTATTTGAGACCCAAATGGAAGACTAACTAATGAAACAGTACATTGCAGATGCCTTATTTAGATACATTTGCTGCTTTAGTTGAGTAAGAACAGTTTAAAAACCAGGTCATGTTTTTCAACTAGGTCATGTTTTTCATCCTTTCTACAGTTGACCTTTTTCTTTAATCTTAAAATGCAATTTTCCACATCTCTTGATTTTCTCTCTTAAATTCTATTTCTAGTCACTATATGCTGTTATTCTGCAAGCAGTATTTGTGGCAACTCTGCTCATACATTTTGAAAAGGAGAGACTATAGAAGATAAAACTATGCAATTTAGAATCACATCCTCTTCTGTGCATGGACTTAGTGATTTCATCAGTATAGCTGGACTATGTGATCTTCTTTAGAAAGCATTTCATGTAAATAGGAAGGAAATGAAAGCAATTAGAGACATTAGGATGTAAATTTCAGTGCTGGCTGAAAAGTTCTTTTTTTTCCCCTAATACTGCTTGTGTCAACAAAACCCCAGTGGGACTAAACCTGGGAAGCTACCATAGCTCCATGACAACTGGATGGGCCAGCCATGGTGACCATCTCCATGTGCACATTGCAGTCATTTATAGAGATGCACAAGCACGTTGTAGGGACAAACATTCACTTCGTCTCCCACCAAGAGGAGATCATTAGCGACCAATAAGTAGAAGATGGAAAAGGGAAAGGGGAGGGGGATGGTGACACTAACAGGTCTACTTTTTCTTAATGACTCAGTTGTTTATTATTATTGATTATGGTAAGATAAAACTACTGTCCTAGTTTCTCTATGTTGTCCCACATGCAAGGACTATAAAGACATCTAATACTGATTTCTATTACTGCTCATGCAATGAATGAGATAATTTTTCTCAGTGTATATATCTGTGTGTAAAGATAAACAAGTCCAGCAGTTTTTTTGTGTAGCAATAATGCAAGCATCCTGCAAGGCTGGAGGCCATATGGCTGACCACAGGTTCAGATCTCTTTTTTTTTTTTTTTTTTTTTTTTTTTTGGAGAGGTTTTTGCTATAGGGCGTGTGCACTTGCCAGAGGAACAGAGAGACAGAGAGACAGAAAGTGAGAAATCATCCCCCAAGGGGGATGGCCATGCCACTATCCCTTCTCCTCCATTTACCTCTCGGGATCTTGGGCACACATGCACACACACCCGGCGTGAGTTTAAGCCACCGGGTCCGGAACTCGAACTACAGTCGACTACATGGGAGTCCAGTGACATAGCCATTATGCCAACTACAGGTCCCTACAGGTTCAGATCTCTTTTCAATCTAAAAATACACAGGGTGTATGTACACCAGGGCCCCAAATTCTAAAAACCTAGAGGATAGCTAGAGAAAGGGTATTATAGTATAACAAGACTCTTTTTTTCTCTTTCTGTCATACACACATGTTCTCTCTCTCTTTAAAAATAATAATAAACAGTGTGAATCTTCAAACAGGGATTTAAAGTTCTACAGGAAATGTATTTTAACATTATTTTTCATGTTATTTTTGAAATTTAAAAAATCTTTCATCAGTTAGAAAGTCAAAAAAAAAAAAAAGAAGGAATAAATCTTATGTGTCAAGCAACTGAAACTCAAAACCTGGCACCTACATGATAACACCCCACTTACCTTTGCAGGAGACGTGCTTCTCTCCCACAAGGTCGCACTGCTCACAATAGGAATATAGCGAGGGGATTTCTGAAAGATTCAAAACAAGTCAACTTAGTATCACTTCAGGAAATCTCAAAAATATAAATTTCCATTCTTGAGATGATTTTTAGGCAGAACAGAAGCTAATTTATTCAAACAATAGTTGTCCCTTTATGCAGTCAGTACCTGATATTATTTAGAACACTATCCTAGATACTAGAGAAACGATGGTCAATACCAAATCCAATTCCTATTCTCAAGAATCTAGAAAAAGCTGCAGACAATAAGGAAAGAATCAGACAAATTAATGTAAACTTTCATTTGTGACACATCCCATGAAGGAGAGAGATGACATATTTTGAGACGACTGCAGTGTACTAGGGTGATGTAGGGTTAGACATGTATACATACCCTTTGCCATGTGATTCTGATGTTCCACCCACATCCTTGAGCTAATTCCAGCTGAGTTCAATACAACCATAGCCAACTCTCAGATCCATAAACATGAATAGGAAATGAAAATTCACTGATGTGGTAGTGTTTGTTATACAGACTTAACATCATGGAAACCTGACTGAAACAAATATATAATATAGACATAGATCTATTCAGAAAGCTCCAAAAAGAGGTTATCAAATCCCTTAGAAAAGATTTACCTCAGGCATTTAAGCAAGCCTAGAATGAAAGTAGAATTTCTTGTAAACAAAAAAGCTATTGTAATCAACAAGCCAAAAAAAAAAAAAAAAAAAAAAAAAAGAAAGAAGAAAAAGCTTAAAAGAATAAAGTAGTTGGGATATTCATTGCCAGTCATTAACCTGATTTTCTAATGAATATGGCATTAGGCATTCATTAACAATCATTTGTGTTTATGTTGAACAGTGGGTGTATAATGAAGGTTAGTAAATGAAAGCAAAATTAAACTGGGGAATTTTGGACACTTATAAAGCAATTAACTTGTTTGGCAGTAATTACACATTGAAAGCTAAATCAAGTGCATTTAGAAAGCCACAAGAGTCGCCACATATACCAGAGGTGCTTTGCTCTAACATAATAGAAAAACCCCTCTTTCTTTTGATATAAAAGAGAAAGGCCAAAGGCTCAGGTCTAACAAAAGGAAATATGGCTATAACTCATATGTTAGAGATAAGGTGAGTTACTGAAAAATAGGACAGCTCAGCTAATAAAAAAAAAATCTTTTTGTAACAACAATGATGTGAAAACAGGTGGCATGTACTTGAAGATTCAAGTTTTTGTTCTGTCCACACATACAAGCATGCACATGTGTGCTTGCACCAGTGCACATACAAGAGTCTACGTATTTGAACCACCTACTAAAGGACTTGAAAATGTTCATGGAAAATGGAACTAAAGTATATTTGGTTTAAAAAATTGAAATTCATGCATAGTTCTTTTTGAATACATGTTTTCCATGAATTTTTTGACAACTCCACATGCAGAGTCCACACTGAATCCACGAACCTGTCCTTGGGTGTCCCTCTAGCTTGGCAGCAGTCTTTGTCACTAACAGTTTTATTATTTGATTCACTAGATGAGTGCTTGACCACAGCTTTCTATTCAATTTAGCACCTGGCATTAAAGGTCAATCATTAGACACTTTCAGAGGCTCCATATTTTAAAAAAGGAGAAGAGAATAAGGTATTGCGGTAGATAATATAAAGGAGAGACCCAGGAAGTAATCATTACCAAACTGGTGCTAATGCAAAGGAAGTACACAGAAAATTCCATGTGTCCACAAAATTCACAATAGGAATGTTACCTTCAAAAAACACTCAAAATGCAATGAGGTTTTCAGATGAGGCATTCTCTCAGAATTTTACTCTTGTACTATTTAGTCAAGAAATACTAGAGAGGTACTGTTTCTGTGTCTGTGTGTGTGTGTGTGGGGGGGGGGGGGTTGTTCACTCATATACCCTAGGATAGAGCAGTCTTCAGATAAGCTCAAAAGTCAGTAATGGGATCAAGTTTTACAAACTAGAGTCTTGATCATGCCTCTGAAACATCTTGAAGATTCATGAGCCCTTCCTATTTGACAAATACCTTCGCAAATAGGGGGTTATAGGTTTTCTACCATTGGTAACCAAAAGAAAAGTTCCCAAGGGGATGTTTAAAGGGCAGCTGGCCTCACAGAAACATTTGCCAAGCACTTGGGTGTCAACTATGCCAAAAGCAAATACTTATTTTGCTTCTGGGTTTTGAACGAAAATGGAGACCAGGATATAGTTTTCAAAATCCTGCTTAGATCATTTAACTGCTACCAAATAAAAAATCTGTGTGCATGTAGATTTCTTTTGAAGGTAGCAGATTTGGGAATAGCAGATTTCTTTTGAAAGACGTGTTCTTTCTCTAAAAAGATAATCATTTTATTTCAATAAAAAGAATCAAGCATAAGGCAAAAACATCTTATTTCTCACTTCTCTGAACCTTTTCAAATATTTATATTGTTTACTTAGCTCTGATCTAATATGGAGTGTTTCATTTGCAGTGTTCTTGGTCAGAAAGTTACTTCCTGATTTTGCCCAAGATCTCATCAATATACCAATATATTATGTCATTTTCTTTGTAACAGTCCCAATTGCTTTTCTTGAGTCTTGATAGTCAAATATATTTCTATCAGGAAATTCAGAGAATACACTATTCTTGAAAGCACCTGTTACTAATCCAGTGCTTCTTACATTTTACCATATATTTGAATCATGTGGGAACTAGTTAAAATGCAGATTCTGACTTGCAAGGTCTGAGAGTAGGGCCTGAGATTCAGCTTTTATGAGTTCCCAGGTGATATGAGTCTACCAGCAAGATACCAATCTATTGATCCTTGTAGTTGATCACTGGTTTAAAGAGGTTCCCCAGGATTAGAAGTCAGTAAAGCCTTAGAAATAGACTAGTTCTTCTCCAAGAAATCTAGAAAGTGTAATGAACCAGAAATTAAGCAAGAGAGGAATATCCATTAGAAATGAAAAAATATGAGGAAGTGGCCTAATTACCACTGCTTCCAGTCATCTGTGTTTCCCAGCTACTACAGCTTTGCTGAGGGTTTTTGTCTACTTGTCCTGTTGTTGAAATCAAGACGATTACATTTATCAAATAATTACTGGTATGTCATGTACTATGTTAAACACCATGGATACTAAAATAAATGGGGCATAATCCCCATAATGCTCCTCTTGTACAATTAACAATTATAGCACAGCTGGACAAAGGCTGTGATAAAGGCATAAGGTGCCAGGAGAAGCTTCTACAGACCCAAGAAGGAAGTATCAAGAAACACTTTTGGGAAGAGATGTCAGCTGTGCTGAATCTAGAAGCAGGAGCAAAAATATATCTAGTTAAAGAGGGGGAAATAAGAGTACTGTTAGCAAAGAATTGGCATGAAGAAAGGTCTAGACCAGGAGAACATTCTGACTCTAGTGTTAGCTGCTGTAAAACAGCAGGCATGTCTCTGAAACAGCTCCCTTAATCCTCCATGGAGGACTCCTAGGAGGAGACGTTTTATCATGTTTTTGTAGATGAGAAATCTGAAGCCCAGAGGATTTAGTGATAGCCCAAGGCAATATCACCAAGAAAATGATGGACTTGCGTTTCCAATGTGAGTCTACCTAATTGTAAAGCCTGTTATTTTCATATAATAGTGTCTTCTGTAAATATTTAATGGTGACTGGTATATGGGGTGTGAAGTAGTCAATGATAAGAGATGGGTATTGCATTTTTATATAACAATTTCAACCTTTATTTTTTCCCTTTTTCTCAACTAGCATTTTGTTTAAAACATTAAAAAAAATAACTTATTCCAATCCCTGGTGATTTGCAATATTCATGGCTTTTGACATGCCTTCTGTAGACAAAGAATTTTGGACCCTCTAAATAACAGATTTTACTTTTGATGTTGAAAAATAAGATCAGACAGGAAAGGCTGATACTGGACAAGGGAATTGTTGATGAAGACACAGTTAGATGTGTAAACCAACAGGAAAAAAAAAAAAATTACCACTCACCTCCTCTTGGCAGATATAGTCCCTTGATAGAACTTGGTTTAGCCAATAAATGCACCTGGATTGTAGCCTCTGTATATACCCTTGACCTAGATCTTTGAAAAGGTCACAACTTTCCAGTTTTACATGGAGGCCCTGATGGTTGGTAGGGGTTCATATCATATGGCAGACACAAAAACTAGATTCTGGAATGACCATAAAGCAGAAATATAGGCTGTGAGTGTAGAGCACACTACTTTTAAAGGTTTAACCATAAATGGAGAACAAGAGATGGGATAGAAGTCAGACAGGGCAGCAGGGTCAAGTGTTGACTTTTTCTCCCCCTAAATAATTAGAGAGATCTAGGAAGGCTTAGAAACAAGAGGAAAGGGGTGTGGAGGTGAGGAAGTAGGATTAACATGCACAATAGTCAACTTTAAATTCAAAATCATGGGTTCCTAATTCTAATCTTCTCTTCAAGAAATACAAAATCATCTAGGATTAAAAGATTCTTTGAATCCAAGAAGATATAAACCTGATTCCTCTCAAATACTAAGACTCAAACTTCAATAAAATAATTTATTCTTTGTGTATATCATTATTATAAAATGGACTGCTCAATTTCTAATAGTTAGCCACTAACTTCAAAAGCCCAAAAATAACAATGGGAAAATGGACTTATAATTCTTGTGTTTATATTGATGATTGCTTTTCCTTAAAGTGTAACTTGTAGATAAGTTTCTTGTTCAACAATGAATATACATAATAAACTGTTCAAAATAAAAAATTGTACTTTTTTTGACAACTTCTAACAGTCCTCAAGCAAAAATCGTTACAATACATTGCTGGCAGCTCCTCTCTTTCTCTGATAGCTTGAAAATTCAGGAGCTGAATGAGTTATATTTTATGTAGCTAAATGTCAATAACTGCACTATAAATTGATGATCATAATTTTTAAATATAGACAAGCATAGTGAACTCTCAGAAAAGATTAACCTTAACAATAACTTCCAGGAATAAGAATAGTCAGGGTTTTAGGTAATCACTTATTTCATCTTTTATCATGGTTACCATTTCAGTAGACCATTCAATTTTTCGGAACCTGCCAGTCTAGTCAAAAGAAACCACAAATCCTTAACTAACATATGCTAACTTTTCTTTGAAGAACAATAGAAGCATCTTTGTTTGTTCCTCACCAGCAAACACCAAGCCATCTAAAAGGAGTCCTTTCAGTGGCAATGTTAGCAGGGAAATTCAATTGTATTTAATTAAGTTCTTCCCCAAAAAACTGCACACAGAAGCATCAAAGAGGTTATCAGGGGTCAGATGCTTGTCATGACTTTCTGACCCTCCCCAAATGCAAAATAAAAGATAGTGGTATCCCTGCTGGTAAGATTGGCTTCCACATTTGTGTCTCTCCCTTTCTGCTTTAATTTAATAGCAATCAGCACAATATGGCTACTTTTTTCTGAACAATAGGACGGGCAGAAGTTAGATTTACAGCGCGGCAAGGGGGAAGACAGGAGACAAGGGAGGCTCAGGATGGCTTTTAAGGTTCAATAAGAACATCACTTTGATACCCATAAAGAAAAACTTGAAAATCTATTTAACATTCATTGTAGTAAAAAATGGACAGATGTTCACTTCTGAAATCTTCTATTCCACAATTGTCTTAAATCGTCAACATTCTTATACATCATTTTTAACAGGAATATGTAGATAAATAAGAATTCTTTTCTACCAAAAATAATTATGATATTTGGTCATACATTCAGCAGCTCTTTGACTTTAAAATAGTAAGTGTTTTGTAGTGGTCCTTATTTTCCAAATTTCTTGATTTCTACAAGTCTACTAATGACCTTATAATGACCACGATGTACTGATACGGTCAGAAGTACAAAATATGTTTCATGAAGCCAGAAAAAAGTTAATTAACCCAAATGTTATTTAGAATCTTGAATGTCTAATTATAAATAAGTCCTAGACAGGGAACTTATGGGCGTTTCCTGCTGAGGAAATTACATTCTTAAGTGACCTTGCAAGGAAAATCTTAAAATCTGGGTCCCAGAAGACATCTTAAAGATTATTTTGTCCATCATCCCTTCTGATACTTGAATATTTCTATAACACTTCCACACATTGTCATGTAGTCTATAGTTACATAATTCCATAAAGACTTCAAACTCAGGGCTTCCTGTGGCCAACTATTAGGTTGCTGGCAAAGTCAGGACATGTTTTTCTATACAAAAATGCATCATGACTTTCCCAATGGCCCAATATTTCCGGGGGCACAAACTTTTCAGACACAAAAATTGAAAATTTAGACTAAAAAGAGCCTTAATTTTGAGGTTATGAGCCACAGATGTTATTCTTGATTCTCCAAGTACTTTAGGATATTCAGTAACTCATTTAATTTCTCTGCATTGTGTGAAAAAGAAGGTAGAAATGTTTGTGTGACCATCTCTGAGTCAAGATCCTTATGTGCAAATTTGTTGATTTTTCTTAAAGGGCTATTAGGTCAGAACAGCCAACTGTCTTCAACTTAAACACCAGCTCCAGTCAACTGGATAGTCGCTGCCTGGAGACTTCTCCAGTTTTCATAGCAAAGAATGCCCTGCCTGAATGACACAACTGTCATGGCCACAACAGGCCCCGGGATGGATAGAGAACACATACCCATAATTACCATCTTTGCTCCAGGCAATGCCTTGGAAATAGCTGCCAGAACGACATTTGGCACTGTAACTTTGCTCCTGCAAGCATACTGGGGAGTGTAGAACAAGGGAGGACGGAGGGTGATTTCCACGGTGTTTCTCATTTTAAGAATCAGAGTACTATGACCTTTATCATTTCAGAATAGCAAACTGTGTGAAAAGTCGAATACTCAGTACTCATGTCCATTACTCTCCTGAAAGCGAACCACAGGAAAGGGAAAAGAGGATTCAATAGTTACTGAACTCATCTCAACAACTTTGTCAAATAGGGTCTGTGGTTTCTATTTAGATAGGAACGTTGAAAAGACTGTATGACAGGTCCAAGGACACCCGGCTACTAAACAAGAGGAACTTGAACCAAGATCTGTGCCCAAAGTTCCTCCAAATACATCCTAGTAACTTTCACTGTTTTACTCAGTTCCCTTCATAACAAAAGTACAGAAAAGACTATGCTGTCACTTTCTTATCCTCCCTTGTTCATTCTATAGTACATCGCACACCTGCAGAGTCATTTGCCAATTTTATGCATTGTATTGAGCTAATATGCAACTAGTTAATTCCTTAAAATACAAAAGCAAACAAAAAAAACCCACCATGCATTTCTTTTAGTAATAATGTTCTAATAAGGCTATATGTTTAACCCTATTATTCTCTCTTAATATGCAAAATATTTAAAATAATGGTCAAAGGAGGATTTTCTGTCAAAATTTTTAACCGAAACTGACTATATATCCTTTCCATCACCCTCTACTTTTCTTCCAGTTGATAGAGTATAATCAGATACTATAAAATATATAGTAACTATCCAAAAGTAAAATGACAGAAAGTAAATTTACCATACAAACAATTATTGGTATGGTCTGAGTGTTTGTTCCTCCAAACTCCATGTGTTGAAATCTAATCCCTGGGCCAGAAGGTAGTGTAGTGGTTAAGTCACTGGATTCCCACATGGTCAACTATAGTTCGAGTCCTGGGCCAGGCAGCTTGAAACTCACACCAAGCACATGTGTGTGCATGCCCCAAATCCTAAGAAGATAATAGAGAAGAAAGGATCATTGTGTGGCCATACCCCTGGGGAATGATTTCTCATTTTCTGTCTCTGTCTCTCTTGCAAGCAAAAATGGCTCTAAAAAAGAAAGAAAGAAATCTAATCCCCAGTGTGTTAGTATTAAGAGGTGGGAGGGAGTTGACTAGGGACCTCAAGGCATAGCCCTCATGAATGGAATTAGTGTTCTGACAAAGAAATTCTGAGGGAGTATTTTTGCTCCTTTGGCTACATGAGGATGCAACAAGAGGCACTTTCTTTCATTCCTTTCTCTTTTTTTGAGAGGTTTTTGCTATAGGGCATGTGCACTCACCAGACAGAGAGAGACAGAGAGACAGAAAGCGAGAAATCACCCCCCAGGGGGGATGGCAACGCCGCAATCCTTTCTCCTCCATTCTCGTCTCAGGATCTTGGGCACACACACACACACACACACGCGCCCGGCGTGAGTTTTAAGCCACCAGGACTGAGATGCGAACCGTGGTCGACTATGTGGGAGTCCAGCAACATAGCCATTACGCTAACTGCTGGTCCTGAGGCACTTTCTTTAAGCAGTGAGCCAAGCTTAAAGACCAGGCATTGAATCTGCTGGCCCCTTGATTTTGGACTTCCCAGCCTGTGGGACTGTGAGCAATAAATTTTTGTTCTTTATAAATTTCCCAGTCTAAGGTATTTTGTTATAGCAGCCTGAACATACCAAGGCAATTATATACATATACACACACATACAAACACTCACACTTACAAACGCACTACACACACACACACACACACACACACACAGCCAGAGAAAGAAAAAGAAATTGACTAAAAACAGATTTTTTAAACTCCATAACTCCACTTACACTCCAAATAAGAGTCATAAAGGAGGCCAATATTGTTTCCCCTAGTCACAGAGTGATTGACCAATGCAATGAGCACTTGTAATTAAATGCAGTGCTCTGAGTTTGTAGAGCATAATTAAGTATACTACATTTAAACGCAAGTGCCACATCTGGATTTGTTACCATAGTAGCAAAACATCATCTGATACTCCATGATATAGACCATGTTCTGTAACTCCTTCTACAGACTAAGATTTTAACAGCGTCCAAATTTTTAACTGAGTCCAAATTTTTAAACTTTGAATCAGCACAAGTAAAATGCCATAATTCAAAATCAAAATTGAACTGCATTTTAAATAAACACAGTATTATTTTCTTACTAAATAGTCACAACTAAACAAATATTATTTCAATACAAACAGACATTATGGTATTTATCAGACAAGCAGTAATAAAATTTGAGAGCGATTAATTCCCAAGTCAAAGAGCAAACTGGGCTTTCCTTTTCACATGGGAAGACATGTCCTGTACAAGGCTCTGGAGCTTGCCATGCTGCACTTGTCTCATTGTCCCTTTGCTAGCTCTGTGACCTTCAGTAAATAATAACAAAAGCAACCACTTGTCAAAGGTCTACATTATACCAAGCATTTTATATGTGTTATCTGTTTTAATCACAGTCTGATGAAGTAGGTATTACAGAATTAAAGTGATAAGTACAATTTACAATTATATATATAAGTATCATCAAGTTAAAGTTGTATCATAGACATAAGCCTTCTTTAAAATCTGAGAAGACGGTAGCTTTCCCCAAACATGAGAACCTAATATATAAGGTGCAATGGTTTGAACGTGGCCCCCTACCCCAATTCATGAGTTGAAATTTGGTTGTGACAGTATTAAGATGGTGGAAACTTCTTCTGACTATGCAATTAAGAGGTAGAGCCTTGGAGCCAGAAGGTGGCATGGCAGTTAAGGTCCTAAATTCCCCAAGGCTGAGTGCAGTTTGACTTCTGGATTCAGCAGCTTGAAAATCATGCAGGGTATGTGTGCCGGTAATCCTGAGAGGAGAATGGAGGAGAAGGGATTGCAGTGTGGCCCTCACCCCTGAAGTGATTCCTCATTTTTCTTTTCTCTATCTCTGTCTCTCTGGCAAGTGCACATGGCCTGTGGCAAAAATTTAAAAATAAAAAAAAGTACAGCCCTAAGGATAGACATTAGTACAGCAGTAAAATGTGGCACTCTACTAGGCAATTTCACATGAGAAAGTCCCTGGTTCAGGGGCAAAGACTTCCATGAGTATAATAGGAACTCACTTGCTGATGATTTGGGGTTGGCCGAAGGCTAATGGTGATTGTGGCATCAGAACCATGTTGGGGGTTTCTTGCTCTGACCTCTTAATCACTTATGAAAGAAATAAGTAAATAAACTTTTAAAAAGAAAGTGGAACCTTTGGGACATGATTAGTCCTAGATAAAATCATCAAAGTGGGGCTCCCACGACTGAACACTGGTAGGTGTATAAGGAGAAGGAATGAAAACAGAAACACACAAGCTCTTGCTATGTGATGCCATGGGCCACCTTGGGACTTTTCACTGTCCCCACCAATAAGAAGACCTTGGACCTTGGTCATTCTAAAACTGTGAGTTAAATAAATCTCTGTTCTTCATAAATTACCCAGTGTGGTACTCAGTTGTGACAGAAAAACAACCTAAAACACAAAGGCTAAAAAACTGTAAAGGTCATTTAATACCAGATGATGCTTATAAAATGCAATAGAGGCCTTGCTCCATGGTGCAGTAGAGGTGCACTATTGGAGAGAAGCCAGATCCCTGGTTTGAATCCCAGGTTTGGTCAGCATGAAACACACTAGGCATGTACACAAGGGCCCAAATCTGACAGGCAAAAGTGCTGAAAGGAGGAAATTGTGATATGACCAGAAGCTAAGAAGGGTGCTCATCTCTCTCTCTTACTCTTGATCAATTTCTCTTTCTCATTCTCATATATAGGCACACAAGTCCTATCATTAATAAAGAAAAAAGGGTTAAAAAAAGTGTTTTTATCTTTAAAAAAATAAAAAATAATGTAATTAAATGAATGGTTATTGCCTTAATTTTCTAGGCAAGGAAGCAAGTCCTACATCAGGTCAGATGTTATACCTGGTAAGAGATGATGCCATGGGGCCCAATCCCAGACCTCTTGAGGGCAAAGGACATGCCTCTCCCAAGGCACGACTCCAACACCAGTCTGTAAGACTGTTCATACAGCCTCTATGCATAATAAGCAGATAGGAGATGTAGCTCTTTGCTTTTTTTTTTTTTTTTTAAGACAGCTGCTGAATAATCTGCAAAATATCATGACGGTCTGGGACTCATGCTGTACAGTAACATATGCTTTCAGAGTTTAATTTGGTTTTGAACAGGATTGAATGTGCTGAAAATCAGACTGCAAGATATTCATAATGAGGGACAGGACACAATAGTCACCTTACATGAAGAGCAATTATTTAACATGAATTCGTGAATTACTTGATGGTGTTTTCTTCGGGAGACAGGAACAGCTGCCGCGTTGAGAAGGTGCCAAATTTTATCTTTTTCCCCACCTCCCTTTTCCAAGAAGAGAAAACCCTCTGACTTCTTCTGTAAGTTTCCTCATTCATCTCAGATGGGGCCACACGATTTAATAGGTGGGCCCTGGGGCATCTTTGTCATTGTTTTCCAGTGCTTCTCACTGGTCTTCTTGCAACTGAGTGTGTATATCTGTGGGCACTAGGATATCATTTTGGTTGCTTATTTTTATAATAACTAAAAATGTGGCTTTCTTTCTCTCTCTCACTCTGTCCCTCTTTGTTCAAATAAAAATTTTAAAAAAAATGTATGTTATTCAACAGGGACATGTACATCTACATATAAAACAATATAGAAGTTGATATAAAAACAATATGGATTTTAAACAGAATTATGAATCCCAACTGAGTTTTTCAATTGATCTGAACAGCTAGTGAGGCTTCAGCATATGAGAGAGCGTTTTATGAACCAAGAAGTTTAGTGTATTTATAGACAATGAGGAGGAGTGAGTGGCATGCTACCCCAAGCAGGGGTCAGCATATTGAGAAAATATATACATTTTCTTGAGAGGTTGGACATCTACTTAGAGCCTGAAAGTATCTCTGCAGAGAAGTTCAGATGAGTTCTTTTAGGCAAGGCTAAGCAGGAAAGATAAATTCATGGAACTAAGATATCCTCTCGAGACTGAAGAAAGCATTAAAAGCTCCCACCTCACCCCCAGGAGAAGAATGAGTTCATTCATATACACACTATATTTACTACTCTATGCAGGCAGTAAAAGCATAATTTGCACCAGGAAATACAAAGGTATTTTTTCCCTGACTTAATAACTTCCATTCTATCTACTCTATGAAAAGGATTCTTTTTTCATATAGAGCATAATTTTTATTTTATTTTTCTTTCAAATCAGTGAACTGGAGAATTGAATTCTAATCTTTCACCTCTGTTTTAATTTTCTATAACCTGAGCATGGTGTTTCAAAGCAGGCCACTTCACTAGGAATTAAATATTTGTCATCATCATAGTTGCACAAAAGGTATTATTGGCATGTGCAAGGACTATGGAGTGGTTTCTCATGTTCATGTTATTTTACTAAGAGAAAGGGCATACCTTTCCCCCACTCAAAGTTGTACTTTATCTTTATGTCTTCTCTAAGACCATTTATATGTCACTATAACAAAAGTAACTGAATATACCAGCTCAGGAACAGTTCAGTTAAATACATAAATTAGTGTCTTCAAAATGTAGAAGGAAGTCAATATTGAACATAAACCAAAGAGAGTAACATAAGCATAACTTCTCTCTTCTTTCCTGAAATTTAATTCCTGAATTTTCTAATAGGAAAATTCCCTCTTGAGGGTGATGCAGTGTGTGTATCGAAAGTTACTTAAATCAGGGTAAACCTAATTATCCTGTAACACTAACTGGTCACTCTGCTTCTTCTCTTTTATTACTTACCTTCAATTAATCTCCAAAATTGACCTGGATTGAGCTTCCTAAAGTGTAGTTAACCTTCATGTATTTTCCCTGCTTAGGAATCACCACAGGTTTTCCACCCTCCTCTGTTTGGCATTAAAGAACTTCATTCAGTTACTTTTGTTATAGAATGGAGGCAAAGGGATTGCGGCGTGGCCATCTCTCCTGGGGGTGATCTCTCGTTTTCCCTTTTTCTGTCTCTCTCTGGCAAGCACACATGCCCTATAGCAAAAAAAAAAAAAAAAAAAAAAAAAAAAAAAAAAAAAAAAAAAAAAACCTGCCTGAAACAATTTTAAAACAATTTTTCTGCTCCATTGTCCTTTCCATGTGTGCTTCTGGCGGTGTGAGCCTACCAGGGAATCAGAATGAAATAGTTGAGTCCCAACCAGCTGCACTGAAAGAGAGACCACTAACCTAGTCTTGGGATATCATGGAGGGCCTCCTAAAGAAAATGACATCCAACCTTAGACCTGAGTAGAGGAAGAGTAAGGATAGAAGTTGAGGCCAGGGAAGCTGCATGAAAAACAGAGAGAAAAACGGTAGAACATCAGAGACCGTAAGTTCAGGGAGATGGCAGCAAAGGGAAAAAAACAAGTTTAGTGGCAGACAAAAACCAGAGACGAAGCAGAATTTAGATGGCAAAGGACCTTCAAAACTTGAAAAGGAGTTAGGAATGTATTCTGGAGGCAATACAGGGGTTGGTAAAGCTTAAGTAATGGGTTATTTGTTTTTGTTTTTTTTTTGTTTTTTTTGCCAGAGGGTGCATACACTTGCCAGAGGGAGAGAGAAAGAGAGACTGAAAGTGGGAAAAGTAATAGGAAACTGTCACACTACAATTCTTTTTTATTTTAATGATTTTACTTCATTTTACTTGTCATTATTATTATTTTTTATTTGACCAGAGAGAGAGAGAGAAAGTGAGAAAGCAAACCACCAGGTCTAAGACTCAAACCTCAGTCAGCTATGTGGGAGTCCAGTGCCCTCAACCACCATGCTACCATGCCACTTTCCAGCCCCCTAAAATTCACATTCCTCCATTTCTCCTTCCTTTTTGGATTTTGGGCAGTCACACACATGGACCTGGTATGTTTCTCTAACCCTCGGGTCTAGGACTTGAACTGTATGCTCAGCTGTGTGGGATCCAGCCACTTTAACCACCATACCACCTGCTTGCCCCAAAGGTGTGAATTTTTAAGCAGAGATACATTTCAGAAAAGTCACCTTGGGCTCAGTGTGGTGAATGTATGGGCTAAAACAGACTAAAGGCAGAATCAGGACACAGGGAAGATGGGCAACAGGAAGCCTTGGGGAAGACAAGTCCTTTAACTTCAACTTCAAGGCTACTCTCGTAATCGAGACCCACCTGAGCCATTCCATTGATAGCTATAGAGATCCCAGAGATTCAATTAGCTGAATGGCCCCTGCCCAGAGTCTTTCAGGCCAGAATTCTGCAATCTCCAGTTCATCTCAGCAGACATGGAAGTCTTTTGAATCTGATTTCTCCACTCCTTTAACTGAACTTGACTTTTCCAGTTTGACCTGTGGGGTTTTTTTCAAAGAAGATTTTCTCAGAACAACCTATGGTCATTAATATTACTGGCCCTGTCTGGTGGATAACCTTGCCACTGCTTTGCCTCCTGGGGACCGAACTCTACTATTAATTCCTGCCAATGTTTCCTAGGCAGGAGCTTTAGATAGAGCATTTTCTGTCACAAAATCTAAGCTGTGCGGAAACACAGTATTTTCTTCAAAAAAAATTTCCATAAATATTCTAATTGTACAAAATATACATGACATCATGTGTGTGTGTGTGTGTGTGTGTATATATATATATATATATATATATATATATATATATAATTGCTTTTTAAAAAGCCAAAGGAAATGTTAGAAAGGGGGAAAGTTGCACTGTCCTTCAAATGCACACATTTTACATAGCCACTATCACCATAAACATGTTTTTTCCAAGTAGCATTATATCATAGATATTTTCCAATTGCTCCAGCTTTCTAATTACATTTTAAACCACCCAGTTCTATCCTTTGGTTGGCTGTCCATACCCCCCTAACTGAACACTTTGCAGAGACAAAACCAACCATAGAAAAAGATACAGATACATAAGGGGAGGGGGTCTATTTCCTTGGAAGATGTGAAGATCTTGCAAACTCCCACTTAAGGACAGGGATACCAGTATCTTAGCTGAGTTGACACTAGTGCTGAGCCTCTGGTTATGTCATCCCTTCCACTATGCACACTCATCATTGCTCATCAATGATCTGTGTAAGTTAGCACTTCCTCTTCTAACAAGAACACTCTAAAGCTGTGGTTGTCACACTTTGCCTTTGTTTTCTTTTATGCATATACATCCTGAATTGACACAATCATAGGGAATCACAGAGATTAGTTTAAGTCTACTCTTTTTTTCCCATTCAAGACACCATATCATAATATAAGTTAAAGTAAAAAGACATTGAACCTATTTTTTTTTAATTTGCTATAGGGTGCATTTGCTCACCAGAGAGACTGAAAGAGAGAGAGAGAGAGAGAGAGAGAGAGAGAGAGAGAGAGAGAAAGAGAGGGAAAGTAAAAAGGCAGCCCCTCCCCTCCGGGACGATGACCACACTACAATCACCTCTTCTCCACTCTCCTCTTGGAATTTTGGGTACGTACGCACATGTGATCAACATGTCTTTCAGACCACCAGGTCCAGGACACGAATCGTGCAGTCAGCCAAGTGGGATCCAGCTGCCCCAACAACCATGTCATCTAGCTGGTCCAACACTGAACCTATTCTTTTTCAAAATTTCTATTTTCTTTCAAATGAGATCAACAGAGACAGTCACCCTTCATAGGATCTGACCCTGCCACTACCTTTCCCAGTCTTCCAGACAGCCGGGATCACAGACACACCTGTCAGCACACTGGGAAAGTTCCAGCTTACCCAAGATCAAACCCCAGACTGCATGTGGCTCCAGCATTGCAGTGATGCATTACCACCTGCGCCACCACGCTGGACCAAACCCATTTTTAAAATTTATTTCTTTCTCTCATGAGAGTGAGAAACAGAGCGAGAGAAATGGGCACCCTCAATAGGGTCTCACATCATGATCATCACCCCGCCCCCACCCCCAGGCTTCCCAGCCCGGCAGGATCATAAGCACAGGCACACACTCAGTATGACCAGTTGACCAGGGAACTGAATCCCTGATCTTCCATATGAATTTAGCATTACTGAGAGGCACATTATTGGTATGCCACCTTGCTTGGCCCCAAAACCTATTCCTACACATTTAAAAATATTGGTAAAGTTGTATATTTTACTATAGAAACTACTTGCAAAAATATCCTTAACATAATGCATCAATATGAAAAGACTGTGGTTGGGAATAATGTCCTGGTGACCAAGAATCCTATCTGATTTGGGACCAGCAGATGGCATAACAGTTACACCACTGCACTCCCACATAGTCTACCACGGTTCAAGTCCCGGACCCGGTGGCTTAAAACATGCTGGCTGAATGTGCATGTATGCCCAAAATCCTGAGAGGAGGATGAAGGAGAAGGGATTGCTGCATGGCCAACCCCCTAGGGGGTGATTTTTTTGCTTTCTGTCTCTTTACCTCTGTCTCTCTAGCAAGTGCATGTGCCTGATAGCAAAAACCTCTCCTAAAAAAAAAAAAAAAAAAAAAAGAATACTGATTCATCTTTGCAACTTCTCACAGTGCCCACTCTGCCAGGGAGACATGGGTGCGGGGGAGGGAGGAGCCACGGGGGCTCAGGAGAAACAAGAGAAAGAGAGAAGGGAGGAACGGAATAAAGAAGGGTGGTAAGGAGGCAAAAAGAAAAGTAAGACCAAATGAATGTAAACTTAAGAATACTTCAGAAAACAAAATATACTGCTCTCAACATGATACATCAATCAGAAGTAGCAAAGAACTAAATAAAACTTTAAAAATTTGGGGGGGGAAAAACACAAATATTTCAAGATAGGAGTATGACTTCAACACTCAAAACTGTTCCAAAACCTACTATTGGGTCATAAATCCCTCCCATAAATAAAAGATGAAGATCTAGAGACCACGCAAGTGTTACTGAAAAGATACAAATGAGTCACTCACGTTGTCAGGATCACAGCTTTCCAGAAAGGAGGAATAATCGTAGAATATCTCAGTCCTATTCTCCCGTCCCTTCTAGTATATTCATCTTCCAACAAAAGGGAAGAAGACAGCCAGAAGTTATGTTATTTGTATTTAAAATGTATTTATTGGAGCCAGAGGAATAAATTTATGTGTGATGAAGTATTGAATTTGATTAGATTTTGTTATTGAATTATTAAATCATTTCTTAAAGGAAAAAAGTTGCTTTGAAGAACAACAATAGAATAAATCTGAACGAAAGCGCTATTTTTTCAAAATCCCTGCTTCTATTCAAATCTCTTTAATTCACTGAAATGAATTTGAGTCCTTAAAGGTCATGACTCAAAAAGAGAAAAACCCAAAATTGATTTAAAGGGGTTAATCAAGGAGATTTGCAGTACTTTCAAGAGACAACCTTCTGAAATGGAAGAGAATTGGCCAACAGTTCCATTTTACTGAGCCACACGTTAATATAACAGCCAATTATTGTTGAACAAAAGCAATATCCCAATTCATTCTTTTTCACAAGGTAGCGACTCTGGTCTGTGAGTTGAGAAAATAAAATGAAGGACTAGACACACGCCCCAAAGGACAAATGTGGAGTAGGATTTGGGGCTTTTTACTGGATGCGGTACATTTCATTAGTGGTTCTGAGTCTCCTGCTGAGTTCTTATTTCCAAGTCTTTTGTAAGGGATTTTCCTTTTAAAATGATACCTCAATGCAAATGTCCATTTTCGTGTAAGAAAACACTTAGCAAATGTCTAAGAAACCTGTAGAATGGCTGTGGAAAGCACGGAAATTTTTTATAGCAAAAATAAAGGAAAGAAAATGGAATATTTTAGGCTGCTCTAGCAGGTGGGTATCTGGTGGTTGGAACCTGCTCCAAAACAAGCAAGACTGTAACTGTAGCAAGAGAAAGGACATTTGTGCTTCAGTAATCCCAACAAAACTAAACTGCAGACCTGGGAACGTTAAAAAAAAAAAAAAATGAAAAGAAAAACACAACACCTTTCAAAAGGAAAATAAAACAATACTCCCCAAAATAGGCCCGATTATGCGGGTCAGTGCATACTGTGTATTTCCCCTGTAGCATTTTATCGTGGTTACTGTTGCCAGGGGACACTGGATGCTCTCATTATATATGATTGTCTTTCACATCCACATTAGAGCCAGTTTTTTTCCCTCCGATGCCCCCAGAACTGTAACAGAAATAAAAATAAGGAATGGACCCCATTATTACACAAATACCTACAAAGCAGAGGGATGACCCCCATGGGTCACCGTGTTGTCCCTGGAAGCATTGATGCCCTTGCCCCAGGGCCCCCAGCCTTTTGTCACAGGGTCAAAGCCAGGACCTCAGCTGAGTATCCTCTGTGAAGAATTAACAAGTGTGACAATTTGTGGGCCCTCCCCCCTCGGCCCCTGGTCCGGCCTGCCTGAATGCTGTAAATAGAGACATCTGGATAGAGCCCTTTCACTGCAGTAATTGAAAATGAACACGGATCAAGTTCTGGCCTGTTGTATTCATAAATCTTGAGGCTTAATTACATTAAAGGGAAATCTAGGGCCCAGCTCTATGGAAACTGCAGATTCTATCAGGGGCTTGAATCATGAATCTTTAAGATAAGTGGGTTTTCTCTCCCCGTTCCTCCCCCAACTCTTTAGTTGAGTTGAATGGGAAATTTTCAAATCAAGTCTTCCAGTATTAATGCACCAGGAAACTTCTGAGAAGATTTTGCGTTCTACTATTTGTACGTGAGCTTCCTTTGCGTGTACTCTGGATGACATTTGTGGCATTCTTCTATGTTGAGTCTTAAAATAGGGTGTATTTGTAGGCCTAATGATGATGGACCTGACAGATACTTAAAATATGTTTTCCCCCACGTTGAGCATAAAGCATGTGTATCTAGTTAAAATTTAACAAGTTTCAAAGAAAAAAAGATAGTTATGGCAATTTAACATTCAAATGAAATCAAACCTCTAGGTATCCCCTTTAAGGATAACAAGTTGAAACTTCACTGCTGGATAGCTCTCCTCATTTTATAAATAACCTACACAAACTTTACTGCTCAGTGTAAAAATTCATTTCTGTTTCACTTGAAAATGGATTTCAAAGCAAGTGCATGACACTTTCAGTTTGTTCTGTTTATATTTTTGTTGTAATATTACTGGGTAGCATTTGGGCCACTTTGGTAAGTGAATGAATGGAAAACATTGTGATTTAATTTGCTAGAAACACACCAACACCAAGCATCATGTAGAAATGAGGTCCTCTGAGGGCAGGCTCCAAAGTGATAAGTGTCTGCCTTTACACAGCCCCTCTCCCACTCTCTCAAACATCTCATACAAGTGACAAAACACTGTAAAGATGAGCCCACCAATGCATCTACAAGTTGTATATGTATTGATGGGGTCAGCTATAATGTAACCTGTTGCTAGTATCCCTTTGTCTGGTTCTGCAAGGCTGATCACATGACAAGGTTCCAGGTTTACATCCAGAGACCTCCCTGAGTAGCCAGATATAGGTGTGCCTATGATTCAGGTTGGCTGGGACCGAAGGTGGATCATGGCATGGGTATCCTGTGGGCAGTGACTGTTGATCCAGGCTCTCTCTCTGTCTTTCTCATTCAAGGAAGAAAGAAACAAAGATATGTTAAAAGCAAAAACAAAGACAAACAAACAAGTCAAGGAACCTGAGAAGACCATAATACTAGTCGACATTTACCAAGAATCTAGTATCTCAGACTTTGTGCTGGAGTCTGCATATACTGTCTCCCAAATGTTCGCAATAATCTCTCAAGGAAGATATCATTATGTTCATTTTCAATTTTTGAAAACTACAGCTCAGAAGAATGAGGAGACCTTCACACATGGTCAGGAGTGAAGTTGAAACAAAAATAGAGGACATTGTGATTCTAGAGACCATGTTATTTCCAGCAAACTGCTTTCAAAAATAACCTTTTATAGAATCTACTATTTGAAAACCTTTCTATACATCATGGGCAACCAAATATTACAGTAAGACCATGAGCTCTGGGTTCAAATCCTGTATTTGTTATGAAATCAACTTCTATTCATTATAAAGACCCCAACATGTTAACTTCTCTTGACTCTCAGGTCCTTCACATTTAAAAGAGAGAATGGTAAAGATAGTAATAATAACAACCAACTTTGAGGGTCACCCTAAAGATGAAGTAAGATAATATTATATGTACATATGCAATACTTCATCTGGCCCATATAAGTAAGTACTCAAGAAAGAACAACTATATCGGTATTCTGTCATTCATACAAGCTGTTAATGAGTGTTTCTATTATGATTTGATTTTCTAGAAATCTCTTACAAGAAACTGACTAGAAGCATGTTAGTTGTGCTAAGGAATTCACAATGTATAATAAAGAACTCCTGGTAGTGTAGTGAGGAAGATAATATGTAAATATTCAGTCTTACTAAAAGTTATGGGTTGAATTATACCCCATTCCCCAAATTCATATGTTGAAGTTCTAATCCCAGGTACCTCAGAATGTGATTATTTGGAGATAGGAGCTTTTAAAGAAGTAATTAAGGTTAAATGAGGTCACATGGGTGGGTCCTATTTAGCGATAGGAGCTTTTAAAAGGTAATTAAGGTTAAATGAGGTCACATGGATGAATCCTAATCCAATATGACTGGCATCCTTATAAGAAGAGGAGATTAGGACACACACACATTGAGAGCCCACCATGTGAGGACACAGCCAAGAAAGCAACCATCTGCAAGCCAAGGAGACAGGTCTCAGAAGAAATCAAACCGCTGATAGCTTTATCTTGGAGTTCTACCCTCCAGAACTGTGAGAAAATAAATTTCTGTTGTTTAAGTCATCCATTCTATCTAGTATTTTTATGGCAGCCCCAGCAAACTAATATACAACATAGATTAGAACAATAATAGAGGAACAACCCCAAGCCTAGAAGGAATCCCATGTACTTTCTTCATATCTCACACTGTGAGACAATTGTTTATTTAATGGTATCATCTATTCATTAGCTTCCCATCAGCAAGGTGTAGATATGTTTGCTGTCATGTCCCAGCCCCTAGCACAATTCCTGGCACCCAATATTCAATACAGAAATGAAACCATGGTAACTTCTCATTCTTCTTTTCCCATATTTCAGGGTAAACAAATAATTGATGAAAGAACATTCTTCTTTATAGAAATATTACAGCTACAGGACCAGCAGTTAGCATAATGGCTATGTCACTGGACTCCCATGTAGTCGACCGCGGTTCGATTCCCGGACCCGGTGGCTTAAACTCACGCAGGGCGCTTGTGCATGCGTGCCCAAGATCCCGAGAGGAGAATGGAGGAGAAGGGATTGCAACGTGGCCACCCCCGCTGGGGGTGATTTCTCACTTTCTGTCTCTCTGTCTCTGTCTCTCTGGCTAGCGCACGTGCCCTATAGCAAAAAACCTCTCCAAGAAAAAAAAGAAATATTACAGCTAGCAAAAGGAGAAGAAATGATAGAATTAGGCAATTGCCATTTAATTCTATCATCACAACCCCTAATGCAAAAACCAATCTAGTCAATGATTAAAAAAGGATTCTAAAATTATTCATGAATAGCAAATGGAGAATTCACAACAAAAGAATCACGTCGCTCTAAACTCATTGCTCAATCTCAGCACAAATATGAGGGGAGGGAGTAGTACTATGTGCCTCATGTGTGATGCAATAAGGACATAGCAAAACCTTCATAGCACAATCCCCAGGAAATTATACCAGTATCCAACTGAACCTCTTGATCTAACTACCTGTTTACAAAAATATAGGGGCTAGGAACCAAAAAAAAAAAAAAAAAACGTTAAAAGCACACCAGTGTAGCAATCAGCCAACTAAGAAGTTAGAGGGATACTTTAGAAAGCAATTACCTATTTCCTCTAACAAAACAGTGGTATGGGTTTAAAAGCAAGAGGGAAGGGAAGCTGCATAAAATGATGTGAACTTCAGAGACAGAAAACCTCATGCAGAACATACAACTTGTTTGGATCTTGATCAATCCAACCAAATATAAATCGAAACTTTTAAGACAATTTTGAATAAAAGAAATGTGGACATGTATACAGCAATATCAGAAACTTATACATGCTGGAAACATTCTAAATAAAATGGCATGATATGAAGAATTTCTATAGTAGTTTTAAAACTAACTAGACTTGGGGCTGGCAGTTGGCATGGTGGTTAAAGGTGCTGGATTCCCACATGGCCGACCATGGTTCAAATCCTGGACCTGGTGGCTTGCTTTCTCACTTTCCCTTCTCTCTCTCTCTCACTCTGTCCTTCTCTGATCAAATTTAAATCAATCAATAAATAAAGTTAAATTAAATAATTCTTTAAAAAAAGAAAAAAACTAACTGGACTCTCATACATTCTCTATGAAATGTGACAGGCTTTATTTAATTTTCTTTTTTTAAATGAAGACATTGGGAACTCAGTTCTCTTCTTTAAAAGGTTTGTCAAGGTCATTTAGTCAGGAAATGGTAGGACCTGCTTCTTCTAACTCCTGGGCCCTGTGAATGTAGGTACTTACTTTAGACAGGTAACTCTAAGAAGCAAGGATGGAGACATAAATTTTACATTTTTATTATTATGCAAATAACCTTGCTGAGCATTTTATGTACATTATCTCATTTGATCTTCACTACAAACCCACAATATGGTGCTTTGAGACCCTTTCTGTAGATAAACCAGAACTCAAAAAGGTTATGATTTGCCCAGGGTAACACAGGATTGAAAGCCAGATCTTCCATGTCAAATGAGGAACACAAGTCCTTTGTCATAGTGCCAAATCAGTGTGGCAGTCACCACACAGTGCAGTTCTCCTCTTGGAGAATTGCCATGTACATTAGCTTAGTATGAGTTCTAAGGTGAAAAAAATGTCTTTAACTTCCTTTATCCATCATTTTCCAAACTTGAACCATAAATCTTTCTTTATTGTTTTGTTTTGTTTTTTAGTTTTTTGCTATAGAGCATGTGTGTTCGCTGGAAAGAGAGACAGAAGGAAAGTGAGAAATCAGGGGGAATGGCCATGGCCACACTACAATCCCTTCTCCTCTCAGCATTTTGGGCCCACACGCACATGCACCCAGCATAAGTTTCAAGCCGCTGGGTCCAGAACTGGAACCACATTGGCCGTGTGGGAGACTAGTGCCTTAACCGTAGGAAGGGAGCTTCTTCTGAGAAAGGGGGAGATGTGATTCTAGTTTAAAGGAAATCCAATCATTAAAGACAAATTATCTCTTAAAAATCAAAAATCTACAACACAATCTTAAATACTTCCACAGTTTTACAACATGCTTATTTTCATCTACTTTTACAACTTTCCTCCAACTTCTCTTCATCTTAATATTTTATATCATCACTTTTATTATAAAATCCTATATTATGAAATATGATATGTGTACATCTCTCTAGACTCTTACAGTAAGATGCCAGTCACTAACTATAACAAACATACACACACGACAGCTCATTCTTTTCAAAAGCAAGGAGAGATGTTATCGATGATTTCAGATCTACTTTTCAGTCTGACAGTCTCACATGGATGGCAGTTCTGTAAACAGTGGCATTTGCAAGCACCGGACGGCAGATGTACAAGACAACAGATTGGTGGTTTGGCACCCACGACCTTTAGCAGACTGAAGACATGATGGTTTTCCCTGGAAAGTTCTATCAATGGCGTTCCAATCTGTCAAATGGAGCCCTAAACTATTCTATCATTGTCCCTACCTGCTGCAGTCTAAATCAGCCCTCCATGCTGCCAGTTCCCCACATGTGCTGGCTCAAGTTTTTAAAGTTCCATCCTGATACATATTGAATTACTATATCTTAGGAACTCATTGAGTTCCTGGAATGACCCCATAGTGTAGTAATTAAGTGCTGTGTGTAGGGAGCCAGAACCCACAGGACCAACTGCGGTTTGAATTCCAAGTCTCCACCTTGAAAACTATGCACATATGCATGTGTGCTCAAAACCCTGATGGGATGGAGAAATGGAGGAAAATGGATTGAGGCATGACTATGCCCCATTGGAGGGTTCTCCCTCTCTCTCTCTCTCTCACATGCCCTCTAGGAAATAAAAAATAATCACTGAGTCTCAGTGCCTTGGGATTAAAATGATGTATATTTTTTGAATAAACAAATAAATTAAACACCTTCTATGTCCAGACACTATGTACTACAGGCTTTCCATTTTTAAAAATCCTTTAAAAAAAAAAAAAGAGTAAGTTAATTAAAGAATAATAGACACATTAAACAGTAAATAAACACTTTCTCAAATTGCCTTAAAGGGAAATTATACATATACTTTCTCTCTCTCTTTCTCTCACATAATCATCCATTCAAAAAATATTTACCTAAGGGCCAGCCAGTAGCATGGCAATTAAGGTGCTAGACTACCATATGGCCAACCATGGTTGGAGTCCCAGGCCTAACAGCTTGAAAATTATGCCAGGCACAGGTGTATACATGCCAAAAATCCCAGGAGGAGAATGGAGAAGGGATTATGGCACGGCCATTCTTGCAATAGGTGGGGTCTCTCTCTCTCTCTCTCTCTCTCTCTCTCTCTCTCTCTCTCTCTCTCTCTCTTCGCGTGCACCCATGCACCCTACGGGAAAAAAAAAGAAAAAAAAAAAAAAACTTATCTAGTACCTATAAGTGCCAGGATTTGCTTCAGGTGTTGAAAACAGTAATAAAGAGGTCAAATACCGAAAGTTTATATTCTAGGGGAGAGTGTTGTCAAGTGGAAACTGCAGAAAAGAAACTGAGATTTTGGTTTGCAGGCTGGTGAAGAGTACACAGCTAGCAACTTTAACATATTGAAATGAACTGAAATCAAACAGTACTGAGCTTCATTTTTCAAACACTTAAGCAGAAGATGTTATTATTGAATACTTTGTGAAGATAATTGTATCAATCATTTTGTTTTTAAGCTTGACTAGCAAGTGTCAGCAATTTTATATGGAGAGAAACATCAACAACCAAGGGCAGAAACTGATACAGACTGAGCTCCCAAACAGAACTCCAAAGATATTTTCACATTCGCTATCTTTTTCAAAGTCCATTAACCTCACAAACACTTTCTAAGCCTGTTTCCTCCATTTGCAAGTAGGGAAAACCAGCATACTTTAAAGTTTAGGTAACTTTCCTGAGCTGCTCCTGCAGGTGGGTAGTACAGTTAGGAGGAAGTCCCAGGACTCCCAGTCCACAATTTCCAGTGGCAACTATAATAAATGAGAGAGCACAGACTCCCATCTATCCCTCAGCAATTCTGATTTCTGACATGCTAGAGTTCTGGTTTTTAAGTAAAATATCTTGATTTCTAATTTGTTTTTCTTTTGTTTCAGTTAGCAGTAATCTAAAAATATTATGCAGTTCAAACAAAAATATTTATAACCAAACGCTGATGGTTCATTTGAAGCTATTAATTTGAAACGTCTGCTCTCTAATGTTTTGCTCAGCTGGGGTTAACCAACTGAACTGGGTTGACACATACTATCAAGGGTACTTTTGCAGCACAAGAAGTCATGCTGACTTGCAATGAAATCTAAGCTTATTTTCTTCAGGGATACAGAATGTGAAAAAGAAGAGACTATACATTTTATAGAAAATATCAAATTGAGTGATATGTCTAAGTCACTGAAATTGAAGAAAGATTAACTGAAATTTTAATGACCTATTTCCATGTTTAATGTTCAACTTTTAACATTCTAATGTTTCTAAAACCTGTATCTATTATCAATGTCAAATAAAAATTCTTTACCTGTGTCATTTCTCTTCACTCTTTGTCATATATAGCAACAGTTTATTTTACTGTTCCTTATAAAACTCTGGCCAATTTAAGAAAACAGAAGTTTATTCAGCTCATGGTTTGGAGGTCCAAGATCCAGAGGCCATATCAGGTAAAGATTTCCCTGTTAATGGGGTCATGAAATCATGAGGCCACGCAGGGAGAGCACCATATCATGAGAGAACAAAAGCTCACATGTGTGTCTCCTGGTCTTCTTCCATCTCATTATAAATCCTCCAGGAGTCAAAGACCCATACCCAAATCACTCCCAAAAGCTCCACCTTTCGGCACCACAAAGGTATTATTTCCTTTTAGCACCTTTAACATCTCAACACATGAATTTTTGGAAGACACAAACCCTAGTAAGAGCCCCTTAGAAAGGTCAGCAGGTGGTCCAGAGGTTAATGTGGCTGGATCCTACATGGCCAGCTATGCAGTTTGAGTCCTGGTCCCGGTAGCTTGAAAATCATGGGGGACACATGTGTAGCATGCCTAAAACCCTAAGAGGAGAATGGAGGAGAAGGGGTTGTGGTATGGTTGTCCCCCCTGGGGGCAGTGATTTTTTACTTTCCCTCTTTCTGTCTCTCTCTGGTGAGTGCATTATGGCAAAAACCTAAAAATAAAGTAAATAAAATAAGAGAAGAAGAAAGAAAATAGAAAGAGAGAAAGGAAAAAAAAAAAAAAAAAAAAAAAACCCTGTGAGAGAATACTGAGAGTGACTATGCCCCAACAAACTGGAAAATCTAGAAGAGAAAGACAAATTTCTGTACATATACAACATACCTAGATTGAATCAGGAAGAAATAGAAAGCATGAATAGCCCTAAAACAAGCAATGAAATTAAGTCAGTAGCAAATAGTTTTGCAACAAAGAAATGCCCATATCCCAATGGCTTCACTTCTGAATTCTACAAAACTTTTAAAAAATAATTAACATCAATTCTCCTCAAACTATTTCTAAAGATCCAAATGGGAGGAACTCTTCCAAACTTATTCTATGAAGCCTCCATTACCATGATACACAAAGCAGATAATGATATGACAAAAAATAAAAACTACAGACTAATACCCTTGATTAATACAGATACCAAAATCTTCAACAAAATACCAGCAAATAAGATCTAACAGTAAATTAAGAAAAATTATACACCATGACCAAGTACTCTTTCTCCCAGGGGTGCAAGAATGATTAAACACATGCAAAACAATAAATGTAATATATGACATTAACAGAATGAATGGTAAAAAAACTTACCATCATATCAATTGATGACAAAAGGCATTTGATAAAACACAACATCCCTTCATGATTAAGATTCAATGAAATAGGCATACACAGTACATTTCTCAACACACTAAAAGCCATATATGACAAACCATAGCTAACATCATACTGAACGGAGAAAAGCTGAAGTTTTTCTCACTAAATGCTAGAACAAGACAGGTTGTCCGTTTTCTCCACTTCTTTTTGAAATAGTATTGGAAACTATTTACATCAGCCAACACAATCAGGAAAAAGAGTGAGGATAAAAAGGCATTTGAATAGGAAAAGAAGTGAAATTGTTTTTATTTGCAGATGACATGTTTGTATGCATAGAAAATCCAAAATAATTCACTGAAGAAAACTTCTAGAAGTGATAAATTAATTCAATGAAGTTTCAAGATACAAAATTAATATGCAAAAATCTACAACTTTTTTATACAACAATAATAAACAGACTGAGGAAGAATGGAAGAAAGCAATACTATTTACATAAGCCATAAATAAAGTAAAATACCTATGAATAAATCTAACCAAAAATGTAAAAGACCTCTACAAGGAAAACTATAAAAAAGCTGAAGAAAGAAATTGAAAATGATACCAAAAAAATGAAAGACAGCCCTGTTTCTTGGATTGGATGACTCAATCTAATCAAAATGTTGATTGTATTCAAATTAATTTACAGATTCAATGCAATTTCTATCAAATTATTAGAAACATTCTTCAAATAAATTTTTAAAAATCATAAAATTTGTCTGGAACCATAAAAGACCTCATATCAACAAGGCAATACTGTGCAAAAAGAATAAATTAAAAGACATCTTAGACCTGACCTCAAAATTTATTCAAAGCTTTGATAATCAAAACAGCATGATACTGGCACAATAGGAAAACAAACAAACAAACAAGCAAACAGATACATAGGCCAACAGAACAGAGAATCCAGAAATAATCTTGAAAACATATAGCCAACTTACTGACAAAGAGCGCAAAACAATCCAATGGAGAAAAGACTTTTGATTATACTGTGTGTGTGTGTGTGTGTGTGTGTGTGTGTGTGTGTGTGTTTAGAGAGAGATTTTTATTCTAGGGCACGTGTACTTGCCAGAAAGACAGAGAGAGAAAGCAAGAAATCATCCCCTAGAGAGGATGACCATGCCACAATCCCCTTTTCCACCCTACTCGGGATTTTTGGCATGCACACACATGCACCTGGTGTGAGTTTCCCATTTTTGGCATGCACACACAAGCCATGGGGTCCAGGACTCAAACAGAAGTTGGCCATGTGAGAGTCCAGCGCCTTAACCACTATGCCACTTGCTTGCCCTCAACAATGAGTTCTTAAATGAGAACCCTAAAATGCAGGCAACAATTTCAAAAATAGACATGTGAGATTACATCAAGCTAAAAAGCTTCTGCATAGCAAAGGAAATGATAAAGACAATTCACATAATGGGAGAAAATATTTGTAAACTATACTGCAGATAAAGGATTAATAACCAGAAGATATAGAAAACTCAAGAACCTCACCTTCAGAAAAATTAATTATGCAACCTAGTAATGGACAAAAGAGATGAACAGACAATTCTTAAAGGAAGACATATGAATGACCAAAAGGTATACGAAAAAATGTTCAATGTCTGTTATTATAAAGAAAATGCAAATCAAAACCACAATGAAATATTGCCTAACCCCAGTCATAATGGCTATGATTTAAAATGAAACAAAAACAATAAAAGTGTGGTGAGGCTGTGGTGAAAAGGGAACCTTCTTGTACTGTTGATAAGAATGTAAATTAGTATAGCCACTGTGTAAAACAATCTGGAGGTTCTTCAAAACCTACAAATAGAACTACCAAATGACCCTATGATTCCATTCCAGAGTACCTAGTTAAAGGACAGATCACTCAGTCAGAAAGACACATGTGTTATTGCAGCATTATTCACAATAGCTAAGAAACAGAATCAACCAAAGTGTCCAAAAACTGAAGACTAGATTAACAAAACGTGGCAGTGGACATACAGTGGAATACTACTCAAACATAAAAGAACAGTAAGACTCTGTCACTTGATACAAAGTGGACAAATCTAGAAGATTTAATGCTAAGTGAAATAAACCAGATTATGAAAGGCAAATGCTATATGTCCCCATTCAATATATACTAAATGTCTACACTCTGGCAGAAATGGAAAGATTCAAAGACATAAAGGTAGAAAGGATATCAGAGATTATGGGAGGGAGGGTAAGTGAAGAGGAGGGTGGAAGGGAGAGGATCTGGAAAAAAGCATTAGATATACGAATCCATATAAACAAGGCAAATTGACTGTGGAAAAGCATACCACAACAGAGTAAAAAAAAAAAAGAGAAAAGATGTTACCAGATATATATATGGTAAATCCTTGATTCTCCTATCACACACTTGCATTTCTGCTTTGAAAAACCATATTGTATGCCATAAAGACGTACAATTAAATGCAAATAAGTAATTAAAAAGTAAAATTGAAAATTTTAAAATAATATAAAGGCTTTGGACATTTATTGAACATTTTCTGAAACTAAAATAGGTTTCTCAAAAGTTGCCAAAAATCAGGGACCAGCAATTAGTGTAATGGCTATGTCGCTTGACTACCATGTTGTCAACTGCGGTTCACATCCCGGACCCGATGGCTTAAAACCCACGCCGGGCACGTGTGCGTGCGTGCCCAAGATCCCAAGAGGAGAATGGAGGAGAAGGGATTGCGGCGTGACCATCCTCCTTGGGGGGTGATTTCTCTCTTTCTATCTCTCTGTCTCTTTCTGTCTGTCTGGCAAGTACACACGCCCTATAGTAAAAACCTCTAAATAAATAAATAAATAAATAAATAAATAAATAAATAAATAAATAAATAAAAAGTTGCCAAAAATCAGAGTGGAGATACTCCATGCTTGATTTAGTGTACACTAATGTTTGGACTCAAAATCCTCTAGCTTTACAACTGCCATGTTTTCTGTACCAGAAAAAGGAAACTATTAGCTCATTATTTACCATTCTTTTTACACAAACAGCTCATAGCACACATAAGAAAAGAAGCAATAAAAAAACATAAAGAAAATTAACGTTGGGTATTTTCTTTGATGTCTGCATATATTCATGATACTGCCTATATTTCCAGGAAAATCTATTATTACACAAAGATTGAGGTTGATAAGTAGATCTTAGAAACTGGATTGTGTTTTCTCTGTTCCATCTGAATCCATCCAATTTCTTTCTTTCAGAAATTCCTCACAGATTCAAGAGTTTCTTACATATGACTTTATTAAGTAAATTAACAATCTAGGAAAAAACTTCATGTAGTCACTTGTTGTGTTTTCTTAGCCTGATTTTTAAATATAGTCTACTTTGAAAATTTCATCAGAATGATGAAGATCATTTGATCCAATCACTGTCCTAAAAATTCCTTTTCTAAGCTTACATAGTCCGTGTAAAACACAGAGATAAAGAATTCCTGAGTCTAATGTTTCCTCTCCCTTTGAGGCTTTTACTCAATTAACTTGTTCATAAATATGTACTGAAGTACTACTAAAAAAAAAGTTCATAGAACTTTTTTTTGTTGCTTTAAAACACTGGAAACTTTTATGTTTTTATTTTCTACTGTTAATCAAAAGCATATTGTAATTAAGGGATAATTCTGGCAGTTTGTAGTTTCAATTGAACATGAACATTTAATTTCTATATCATTTTCCCAAGGGGAAAAAGCCACTTTTAATACAGTTGGTAAAAGAAGCCACTGACAGGGTGCACGTTATGTTTCTCTTAGGACATCAACGTTTTTCTATTCTGAGTTTGTGCCTAGAAACTGCTAGCCTGCACTTCATCTGTGGCTTAAAAGTGCATAAAAGCTTAACAGTACCCTTGTATTTGTTCAGCAGGGTTGCTAGAAGCTCCACCTAGCTAGCCATCTTCCTGAAAAGAGTGAGAAAATGATGGCCTCAGTGCCTGATGCACTGGTGGAAGCTGTTCTCATACACATTCCTGTGTGCATCTCTTCCCGTTGTCACGGCAAGGTCTTACCGCTGTATCAGCCAGGTCAGCTGAGTGGACATCTACATGCATCTGTTTCTAAAATATATTTAGTTCTCATACTGTCAAAAACATCTAGTTAAGTTGCCTACATAGTTTGATCTTTCAAGCATTTGAATCAGTTGCCATGGTAACAGATGTTCAAAGATAGGGACCTACAATTTTATATTAAACTGTTTTCCTTCACTTCCCACAAGCTTCACATTTATATGCTCTGTCCTCTATGGTGGGGGTTGTAATGGTAAAGGCACAAGTAAAATTCAATCTTTGTTCCCCTTTGTATTATGCTTTTTTAATTAAAAACTTCGCTTTGCACTTTAAAATTTGGCTATAACATAATGCTATTTTATGTCACTCCTGGTACTTAATAAGACCTGAAAATATTGAAATAACGGTCATAGTAACTGAGAAAGAGTAGGGCTCTGTTGCCTGTTCTCCAAATGCACTTCAGATAAAATTAAAACTACACAACTCCATTGACTGGTCATTTTGAAACAAAGAACAAAAGCTTAATCACATATCTAGACAGGGCAATTAAAGTCAAGACCACAGAAATCTAATTCTCCAAGCACATCCATGCATAATAACCACTTTTGGAAATGTAGTCTATACTGAAAAGACTCTGTGTCTGTATAGAATCTGTGCTTTTTAATTATGAGACATTTCACATAAGAAAGACGTCAGGGGAAGGGATGAATCCAACAAACCCTGGGAGGACTGTCTCTTTTCCACAGACTCTGAGGCTGGTGGGTTTCTACCTTTCTTTTGTAAGAAAGAAAATAGTATTTTTTTTTCCAGGAATTCAACTGCAAAACCCTTCTATGAAAAAAGCATGTGGTAAAATAGTCTATGCAATAGTCAAGACCAACTCGGATGCTGGTTCTACCCCTTAGCAGATGTGGACATGCAACCAGCATGGTTTTTAAGCCACTGAAATTCAAACCACACTCAGCCATGTGGAATTAGACTCCCCATACACAGTGCTTAACTGCTGAGCTGTGAGCTGGCCCAATATCTGTTCTCTTAAATAACCCAAACTCAGATATTTTCTGTTATTAGCAACAGAACAGACTAGAACAGATACCATATGGAAAATATCCAGTTTGGCAATGTCTTAGTAAATGTTTATTCTTTTTGTTTCCCATTTTCACAGGAATCTTCATGTTTAAAAGGAAAAAGTTCTTTTTCTTATGGCTCTTGTGTGTCAATAATCTCATTTCTTTGGTGCACTATGGGGGTCTGTATAACATACTTTACCTAGAATGCTATGATCTACTCAATGGCAAACATTCAGGGTCTATAATAGAATTTTACTGATTAGAAAACTAAACTAGATGACCTCTCAGGTTTAAGCTAATTGATTTTTTTTTTTTTTTAGAGAACTGGTATCTTTTTACACTTACAAAAAGAAAGATCAGAATGCCAGAATGACCTTCAAGTTGTTCAGATCCTCCAACAAGCAGATGTCAAGATGGGTTATATTGAAAGGCAAGTATTAGGGGAAACACCTGTTGGAGAAAATGAACAAGACAACTAACCCTGAGAGAAGGAAAGAGGAAAGGAAATAAAAGAGTTTGAGCAGTAGTTTCCTAGGCTTCCATGCAGAATTTTAGGAAGTCCTCAAGCCAAAGTCAGTCAACAGGGAAGGCCCATGTCTCTTGAGATGGTCACTGGCCGCGAGTAGCTCTGCGGAAGTGGGGCCTCATTATGGAAGTAAAAGGTGAATTCTCATGGTAGTCACAGTTTCCTAATTAGGTTTCACATTTTCTCCAGTTGTAGACCTAATCTTTTTTTTTCGTTTTTTTTTTTTTTCCCCCATAGGGAGCATGCACTCGCCAAAAAGAGAGCTAAAGTGAGAAATCATCCCCAGACCAGAGTTTGCAGAGTGTTAATTATACTTTCCCCTACAATCAAAACTTTTCATTGTTATTGTTGTTAAATTTTTGCCATAGTGTGTGTGTGTGCTTGCTGGAGAGAGACAGAGAGAGGGAATGTGAGAAATCACCCCCAGGGAGATGCCCATGCTACAATCCCTTCTCCTTCATGTTCCTCTCAGGATTTGGGGGATGCATGCACACATGCCTAGCATGATTTTCAAGTTGCCAGGTCTGGGATTCTAACCACAGTCAACCATGTGGGAGTCCAGTGCCTTCACCACACCACTGCTGGTCCTGTGGACACAATCTTAAAATTCAGATATTTTGAAAGAAGCACTTAGTATATAAAGCTAATCTACAAATTAATGGGGTCTTTATATGAAGCAAGCTATGTATGAGTAGCACTCCTAATGACAATAACTCTACCTAGAGCCCTTCTCACACCTAGAAGACACCACAGAGCCATCATCTGCTACTGAGGACCATTTTACTCAGGCCCTTTTCCATACCTCTAATGCAGAACCATTCCTCCTCGGCAGTCTTGAAGAATGCCCTATACACTGAACCTTTTCTCAGGTTGCACCTCCTTAATGCCACCCCATCCTCCTGAAAAGCTCAATCCAAAGTTGCTTACCTCCAAGGGCACAGGACTCATAAAAACTAGTTAATGCTTGCCATTGTGATAGATAAAGCCCCAAATTCAGGGGCTTCACATAACTGAAATTAATTGTTTGCATATCCAACAGTCCATACAGGTGTGTTACAAGCCAGTTTTGACAAAGTCAGTCAGGAACCTATGCTCAGTTAACTCATGGGAACTTGAGAACATTATATTTCAGCCAGTGGACATAAGGAAGTTCTTGGGAACTTGTTATATTTTGTTTTGTTTTCCCCTTTATGAGAGGAGAGAGAAAAAGAGAAAGAGATTGGACAAGTTCTTTCTATATTCCAATCCTCCTGTCCCATTCTCCCAATTAGCTAGAACTGCAGGCACACATTCACAGCTGCACCCTGCATGGTCAGGTTGACCAGAATCTAATCCATGCCTCTCATCTTACAAGGAGTGTGTGCTTGCTGCCTGGACATCTCTGCTGCTGGGCCTGAGGGAGGTGACGATGGGCCAGGACTGGATATGGCATCCTTAACTCTCTTGTATATTTGTTGACAAGAACAAACAGCATGGCTACATCAAATGCAAGAAAGGCTGGGAAATGTAATCCAGTTGTGTGCTCAGAAGTGAGAGCACAGCTCTGCTGAGAAGGGTCCAGTGCTGACGCCTAAGGCTGCGGTCTTGGCCTAACTAACTCTTACACAGAGAGTTGCTATCTCTATGCAATGAGAACTGTAGTTTAGCTTTAAATGGTTTCTGAGGTTTACTTCAGATGATGACCCAGAAGACTGTGAGTGCCTAAGGAGACTTAGTAAATGTTTTCAGGTGCAAAATTTCTATAAGAAAATGTGTTTGGAATTATAAACCACTTATTTATAAATAGACTTAGTAAGAAAATCCATCTGTATATTGGGAACTAAATATATAGGTGTGACCATAAATGCATATGTGTTTTTCAAAACCTTGAGATGTTGTGAATTCAGATAGAAGGTAATAACAATTGGTTCCCATCCTATAATAAGCTTAAATTCTTATCGTAAGGGAGGGGTGAGACAAAGGTATGTTAGGAAGTCAAGGCTTTCCATGATCATTTGAGATTTTCTCTTTGCAGTCTACAGTCTATGGTTGATTTGTTGTAGATCAACTTAACACTATTAAGTGGATTCTTTATTTTAATCAGACAGCACTGATTAAAAGTTTTGCCTTCCAGGCCATCCAAATAGCTTAGTGTTTAAAGGAGCCAGACCCCACACAACCAACCCTGGAGGCTTGAAAAACATGCCGGGAGCCTATGCGCACATGCCCCAAATCCCTCCAAGATGGAGAAATGGAGGCAAAGGGATTTCAGTGTGACCACACACCATACCACATCACATGGGGCACAGGGGTGCTTTCCTCCTCTCCCTCTGTCTCTCTCTGTCTCTTTGTCTCTCTGGTGAGTGCACACATCCTCTAGCAATTATAAAAAGAAAATACTGCCTTCCATTAACATCCAGTAAAGCAATATTTTTTATGAGAATGAAATGCTTGGCCCCACTGTACTAAATAGTAATGATGAGATTTTATATTCCTACATATATGCAAATATGCCATTTCAAACATACGCCTGGAGAGACTGCAAAAACCTGCTGACAATCTAACCACTTAGCTCAGGAAATACACAGTAGTATCTTTTTCTCTTGTTTTAAGTTACATCAGCACTTCCACTTATTTCTGAAGGTGACAAATAGCTCTTCATAATCCCTTTACAACATAATCCTGCATTGCCTTGCCAATTTGAGGGGACAGACAATATCATGGGTTTAGGAATTAGAGTCACAAAATTTTGGATCTGCTAAAAGTTGAACAATCCATTTCTGATTACAGAAATATGCAGTTTGCCTCCCCTTGTATTAGAAAACATTTCCATAACACATATAGTCATGTGGAAATAAGTGCATTGCATGTGATGTATGTATACTCATGAAACTGATTCAGGGAACCAGAATGTGGCTGAAAGAGTTCTGAGTTACAAGTCTATAGACTTAAAATTCTTGACTGACTCCATATTTACTAGCTATGTGAGCTTATATAAGTCACCTAACTTCTCTGATCTTTGGTTGCCTCCTTTGATTTTTGTTTTTATTTTGTTTTTAAAGATATGCACACTGGAGAGATAGACAGAAAGCGAGAAATCACCCTATATGGGGGATGGCCATGCTGTAATCCCTTCTCCTCTGTTCTCCTTTCAGGATTTTGGGTATGCACACACACGCACCTGGCATGAGTTTTAAGCCTCCAGGTCTGGGACTTGAACTGCAGTCAACTACATGGGAGTCCAGTGATGTAACCATTATGCCATCTGCTGGTCTTGGTTTTCTTCTTGGTAAAACTAAGATGTGGATTAAATAATTTAGTCCACACACAATTTTTTATATAATATGCATAACATTTTGGAATCTCCATATCCATGACTAAAAACTTTGTAAAATATCCTTTTTTCATTCCAGGGTTACCTGAAAGACTGGAAGAAAAACATATATGGAAAAAAGCTTTGTAAATTGTAAAGTACTATGCAAATATTAGATTTTTTTCAAAAAAAAAAGCACATTCATAATAGCCAATGCTTTTACATGTCTATTTGGTCTGAACCCAAGAGTAGATACAGTGGGGTTCAAGACTCAGATATATGAATCCATCCAAAGATCACTCAGAACATTGTTATCTCCATTTTCGACAAACCCTAGAAGATAGCCATAGTCCAAAGAAATATCGTTTACAGTTAGAAAGTGAAGAATCTTCACGCTATCACAATACATAATAGGTTGTTTTTGTAGCCTCCTGTTTTCTTGCCAACCCGAATCATAGTGTGCCCTAAAATTACATTTTAAACTTTTATATTGACTCAATCTATAATAAAGTGAGCTCTTTGGGTAAGAGTAAGGCATTGCTGCCTTTAAGAAATGTACCATTTACTATGAGACAGACAAGCCTATAAATTTTGAGGAGTAAAACAGCAAAGGAAGAGACACTCCAGGCATGTTTGCATAACAGCTAACGCACTTTTGGTGTGATGGCTCAATATGCATAATAGAAGAAATTGTAGGGTGTTTTTCCAATTTATCATTAAAGCCCATCAATGAAAATGTCCTAAGACACTGCATTTTCAGCTTTTCTTTCCTTTTTTTTTTTTTTTTTTTTTTTTTTTTTTTAGAGAGAGAGAGAGATTTTTGCTATAGGGTACGTGCATTCACCAGAGAGACAGAGACAAAAAGGAAGAAATAACCCCCCAGGGGCAATCCCTTCAATTCCATTCTCTCAGGATTTGGGGCAAGCATGCACATGTACCCAGCATTAGTTTTAAGTCTTTGGGCCTGGGATTCAAACTGTGGTCGGCCATGTGGGAGTCCAGTGATATAATCATTATGTCCTCACAGCCTCTTTTTCCTGATTTTTTGAGGTCTAAGCAGTGTCCTGGCAAGACTGGAAAATTAAACAAGAGCTGAGTCTTTGGAGTCTCTACTGGCAGGTTTCAATTCTGGGTGTGTCTCTTGCCTCTTTGTGAAATTAGGCAGGGTGCTTAAGTTGTCTGAACTTTCCCCTATATTAAGGACACTGCTGTTCAATTTTCAAATGTAAAGGAGAATGATATACAATGGGGTTGTTGTAAAAACCAGATCGAAAACGAGATATATGCATAAAAGTACTTAGCATACAGTAAGCATTCAGTAATTGGTGGCTATCAGAGTAGTACAGTTGGCCAGGATGACCAAGACTTATTGAGAAATTCAGTTTTTCTACCTTGTACTGTGACTTTATCCTCTTCTAATTAATTCTCTTTAACTCCTATAAATAACTATTTTTAAAGTTCATTTATTTCTTCCATGAGCAAGAGAGACAGAAAAAAAGAGAAACAATACCGCCAACAGGGTCCAAACACAGTGATCCACCCTAGCCTCGCCCAGCCCCAGATGGTAAGCACCTCAGGGCCCAGCATATCCAAGGAGGTCTCTGGACATGAACCTGTAAACTTCTCAAATGGGTCAGGTTTCCATGTGCTCTTAACACTGCACTGCTATCCAATCCTTCTAAATAAGTATTTTATAATACTAATTGTGACCAGGTGGCCCATCACAAGGCCACTTTGGTGGGACATAATTACCAGTTTCTGCCATGCCATGCAATGCAATGCAATGCAAAGGAACAGAACAGAGAAAAATAAAAGTAGACTAGAATAGAAAATGTCAATAATAGCCAAGTACTACACATCACATGAAATGAGACTGACATTCTTATATGCAACTGAGAAAGTGGTATAGACAAATGCACAGGCATTACTGAGATGTGGTCAGAAATGTATTTCTTCATACAGCACACTATCAAAAAAGGTTCAAAGCCTAAACCTATTCATTGTGCCTTCTAGAACCATAGACCAGCATGAGCAAAGTTCCCTACACCCTCCAGCTCTTTTCTGAATATTCTCTCGTCTTGATAGTCTTCTGGAGGACTCTGTAGAAGACAGCCTCAAATATCCTCCCTAATGATCCCTGTCTCCTGGTATTTGCACACTGTGTACTCCCCTTGGAGTATCAGCTGGAAGTAGCACCTCCCTTTCAATGAATAAACTAGAGAGAAATAATTGTGTAGCACATCTAAGATTAAGCTGTGAAAAGAAAGACTAGGGCTTCTCTCTTGCACATACACCCTTTACCTTTCCCTCTCTTCTTCTCTCATTGCTCATACCTAGCATAGCTGAGGTCCCCAGTTAAAAGGCCATGAGCTTAGAAGTGGACCTTTCAGCTCTAGACCCATCTTGGAATGTAGCACCAGCCCATAAGAGACCACAGGACAGAGGTAGCCATCTAATGTTCCCAGATTCCTGACCCTCAAAAACTAAGATATAATATGCTGTTTTCAGCTGCTGACCTTTGGCATAGTTTGTAACATAATAATAGGCAAGTAATAACCAGCTATTAAACCCGGAGTTTCTAATTCATCAGTCCAGATGTAGCCAAAGATGGCAAATTTTTGTCAAGTTCCCAGGTAATGCCAATGATACTGGCCTGGAACCACTCTTTGAGAAGACTGTTCTCACTGAAATCGTATTCTCACTTCTCGCTTTCCCAGAAGCCCATTCACAACGCTGTTTTCTCTTCTCTCTCTTTTAACCCACAAACTACAGAGATTTTCCATTTTCCTTCCTACTTTCCCTGGCCCAGAAAGAGATTTCATCTCCTCTCAGTCTAGAAGGAAGGTAGATTTTCTTTTGGAAGTTTCGATGATATTTCAGAGGTTCCCATCTACTCCATAATGATGAAATGCTGATGAATTTGCAGAGCTTATGTGTAGGAAAGCCTTTGGAATTCAGAAAACTCTTTCTGTTAAGGTTCCAAACACTTGTAATTGAAAGCTGGATCCTGAGGTCATGTTTCAGAAATTCTAATCAATACCAATACGTAGAAGAAGTAGAAAAACAGGCATTCTCAAAAAAATATAAAGTAAATAATAGTTCAACATGTTACCTCATATGGTACATTGATTGCATGTAAGGCCCTAAGTTATTGAGTCTCTCTGTATCCATGTCCCTTTGTATGTAACTTGTATGTAGCTGCTTCCATTCTAAACCTGGGTTTAGCTATGTGGCTTGTTTTGCATTCTGGGACTGCTCCCCATAAAGCATTTGACCCCTCTAGTCAAGTAGCTGGTGTCATCTATGGAGGGTTTCTCCTTACAATTCCAAGACACTGGCTTATCCTAGCTGAAAGATTAGCTAGGAGTATCTGTGAGGCTACTTATGGCCAGAAAATTTAAGACTGAACTAAGAAAGTTATTCAGCACAGCTGCTCTTAGACCTGCAGATTCCTGATGATTGAAGTGTCCTGTCCTCAGGGTGGAGGGAAGGATAGGACAAAGCATTGATCTCTATTGCATTTTCTCTTTAGCCACTGCACTTAGTAAATGGACTCTGTTTTAAAAGCCTAGATGTCACAAGGGTTTAGACACACCCTCATCATTTGGGCAGGAATGGAGTAGGGTATCTTGAAACTCTTACACATGAACAAGATCATGATGCCTATTAGCAAATGTAATTCAATATAATGCTTGCTTTTTCATTAGACAAGACTCCATATATGCTGAGATCTAGATATTCTGATTGGGAATTTCCTAACATATTACTAAAAGCCGAACTTCTCTGTATTTTAGTGAATTCTTGTTTATTTCTTTATCACGGGGGAGTGGTCATTGTTGTTTTCTCTGCTTTACTTATTTAACCTTCCTCTTGAGTATTCTATGTGCAGATTCAAAAAAACCCTCATGGTAACTGGATTATTTTTTCCACCTGGGTCAATGACTGACCTAATCAGGAGCATCCATTTCAAAATGAAAACAGTCTATACCAACAGCAAACTTTAATTGGTAAATACAAAATAGGTAAAGTTTCATACAATGTACCTCAGAAAGTAACTTTTTTCTACAACAAACTCTGATTGGTATTGTAAGTTCAGTCTATAAATATTTATGTTGGGGACCAGCAGTTAGCGTAATGGCTATGTCGCTGGACTCCCACGTAATCGACCGCGGTTCGCGTCCTGGACCCGGTGGCTTAAAACTCACGCCGGGCACATGTGCGTGTGTGCCCAAGATCCTGAGAGGAGAATGGAGGAGAAGGGATTGCGGCGTGACCATCCCCCCTGAGGGGTGATTTCTCACTTTCTGTCTGTCTCTCTGTCTGTCTCTGTCTGTCTGGCGAGCGCACGCGCCCTATGGCAAAAAAAAAAAAGAGAGAAATATTTATGTTGAATACCATTATTATTTAATAAATTCATTAAGCACCCACCTGATTTTATTGAACCTGCTTTTAAATTTTAATTGAGTGTAATGATCAGGCAATTATAAAACATTAACATTCAAAAAGGAGTTGATGTGTATGTTTTTCACTCTCATAAATGAGGCAATCATTCTGGATCTCAAATTTAACCTATATATAGTTTCTTAATATTCACAAAAGTAAGAAAGATATTCATTATTCAAGGATCTGTAATAGTCACAGTCATAAGACAGTTAAGGTTTTTTACTAGTCAGAATAGTAAATTTCAAAACACAAACTGTACAGAAGTTGTAATCTGCAGTTGTTTTTATATGGAAAGACCCTGAATTCATGATTAACTCAGGGCTGATAGCTGCCTGAAATTTCTGCCCTCTGGCAAATTTACTGCCCCCCCTGGAGCTACAGTATAAACTGAAACCTTGAGTAGATTAGTACCTTGAATAGATTAGCACCTTGAATAGATTAGTGCCTCGAATAGATTAGTACCTTAAATAGATTAGACTTCCTGCAGCTCTGACTCCTCCCTTTGACACTGTGTAGGGCAGGTTCTGAGCCCATTCCCCAACCCCTCACCAATTCCCCCATAAAAGACCATATCCAACCCCCAGTTGGGGCCAGAGATTCAGAGTGCTAACTCCTCCCAGAGGTATAATAAACAGTTCTCTTAATCTCTCTGCGTGCTGCTTTCCATTCCTTGGCATCTGGTTTTCTGCAACATTTTGAAGCATGGGCCAGGAAATGGAACAGACTGGACCTATGATTCACGGATCCCAGGGCGTTTCCCCCAGGACAGGCACTGCAGTGTGGAGATGTAGGCATGCCCCAAATTGTTTGATGGGATCCCTCCAGCAAGCCACTATTCGGCTGCAACTGAGTGCCTACCTACCAGTGTTAGATGACCTGCCCGGGATTTATGATCCCATAGTCATTCTGGGGCCCCCAAGCCAGCTGGCATTCAGGCACCAGGGGTGAGGCTACAAGTCCTACCTTGAGTCGGTCAGCCTCCAGAAGTACTAGGACAATGGAACACCCTATTTTGTGGGTAAGAGCGGAAAGAGTCATGATTGTTAAAATTGTTCCCCTGCAGAGAAATGGGTCTGCAACACAGGACTCAGACAGTATGGGCTCTGGACATGGGCCCCATAGCTACTGCCTCTCCTAGGGCCCCTAGCAGTTATCCTTTCAACACTGGCAGTCAGACCATATGTCCTTAATCTGCTTAAGTGATTCGTAACCTCCCGCCTTAAAGCCTTCAACTCCCGCCTTAAAGCCGTCAAGTATCAACTGCTTGTCGCTGCCCCTGAAAGCTATGTTTACCACCCTCCTGTTAATTGACCCTCCTTGAGTATAGTTGAGGAGGCTCAAGAGGAGTAAATGATATAGAAAGACCCTGAATTCATGATTAACTCAGGGCTGATAACTGCCTGAAATTTCTACCCCCTGGCAAACTGCCCCTCCCTGGAACTACTGGATAACCTGAAACCTTGAATAGATTAGTACCTTAAATAGATTAGACTTCCTGCTTCCCTGACTCCTCCCTCTGACACTGCATAGGATGGGTTCTGAGCCCATTGCCCATCCCAAGACTTCCCCTTCCCCAATTACCCCATTAAAAAAAAAAAAATGTGTCTAACCCTAAGTTGAGGTCAGAGATTCAGAGTGCTAACTCCTCCGTGCCCACTGGTGTAATAAACAAGTTCTCTTAATCTTTCCAAGTGTTGCTTTCCATTCCTTGGTGTCTGGTTTTCTGAAACAGTTTCTTGGATAAAACTTAGAAAGATATAATTTTTATTCTTCATTCAGACCTTTAACTCTTGACTAAGAGGCAATCTCCTCCTTTCTTGGTGTTTAATGGGAGGCAGCAACTTTGGAATTCTCTCCCATTTCAAGTGCCCACCTGATTGCTCACTGCCATTTACAAGAGTTGTGCATAAGCCAGGATACAAAACAAACCCTATGGGGAAAATAGATCCAGTGAATTCACCCCAAGGACAAATTACCTTGAGATTCAGTTTCCCCTCTTTGTAGAATACTGACAAGTGAATCTTATGCCTTAGGACAAAAAAGCTCAACTGAAGTAAGCCTTTGAGAGAGATTTGTACTGGTGATGACAGCATTTTCACGGTAATGTGTTAGTGTTCTTGCAAAGTGGGGGTAATTTACTCCAGTAAAACGCAACTAATAGCCTAGGAGATGTAAGGTCTTCAACCAGGAGGCCACATGCAGACCTTGGGTTGTCTGGTGCCTGCAGGGTCCCATAGCCACCTGATATCTCCTGCCAGACCTCCTGGCTAGCATTCCCTTTGTCAGTCCCACCCCATTTTCAGTCTCAAAGCCTTTGCCCAGTTTTGAAAGCCCAGTTGAAGTTAAAGGGAGCAGAAAGTCTGATGCATATAAGACATCTATCAACACCACTCATGTTCTTTCTGATTATGGGAATAATACACATTTATTACAGGATCTTGAAAAACATAAACTACTAAATAGAACATAATCACTAATAATTCTATCTAGATTCTCCAATTCAGTTCCTGTTCCTTTTTCTTTATGTAGACTTTAATGATTTTTTGCAAATATATTGTGTATAATTTATTTTTATCTGAATTTTATAGCTACATGATGTCATTGTCTATATGCACAGTGAGAGGTGTAAGTTTCCATTATTGAACAATAGAGAGCTTCCATCACTGTAAATAACATTGCACAGAAATGTTGGTCTCACACTCTAATTATATATATATATATATATATATATATATATATATATATATATGAGGTTTTTGCTATAGGGCGCGTGCACTCACCAGATAGACAGAGACAGAGGGACAGAAAGCGAAAAATCACCCCCCTAGAGGGAATGGCCACGCTGCAATCCCTTCCCCTCCATTCTCCTCTTGGGATCTTGGACACGCACACACACGCACCCGGCGTGAGTTTAAGCCACCGGGTCCGGGACGCGAACCGCAGTCAACTACATGGGAGTCCAGCGACATAGCCATTACGCTAACTGCTGGTCCCTCTAATTATATTTTTAAGATAGATTCTCAGAAGGTATGAGCAGTATCAACAGAAATGCACAGTGCAACATATTTAATACATAAAATCTGAGTCAAATTGCTTTGTAGAAAAGCTGCAGCAATTAGTATTTTCAGCAGGAGTCTAAGAGGGTCCTGCATTTATGAACAGAATTCTACCAACATTAGATTTTTAATCTGTGCTAATTTTTGACAGGTAAAATTAGTAATTGAAAATCACTTTTTTAGTTTGAGTACAAAATGTATTATGTATAGCTTGGTTTGCTCATAAAATTAACGTATTTGGCCCATTTTAAAAGTCATAAAATGAGTCATTGGAAACTGAAAGTGACCTCACATAGCACGTAATATACTCAAGGTGAAGTGAGTTGCCCAAGCCACTCCTTAGTGATGAATTTGAGACTAAAATCCAAGAGTTCTACTTCCCATTCTATTTTCACTTTATTTCCTACTCTTTTCCAAAAGCATGTATTTTTAGTCAAATAAAAATCTGTGTGGTAGTCACAGACATAAGATGGCTATCATCTCACAGTGCATATAAACAATGATAACCATCTGCTTTAACATGTGTAAAGATATGACACTGTGAATCTGAGCCATGTGGCAAGGTTTGGATTCTCATTGGGACCTCCCTGAGCATGCTGGCAGGCATGTGCCTGTGGTCTGGGGCTGGCTAAGGCTGGGGGTGGGGTGGGGGGAGTGGATCGCAGCATCTCAAGACCTTGTTGAGGGTTTTGTCTCTCAATCTCTTTCACTCTCTTTTTCTCTTTCTCAATCATGGAAGAAATAAACATTTTCAAAATGAGAAGAAATGGAAAGGTGAAGGAGACTTTCAGCTGTGATTTAGTAGGCTTTTTCTCCCACTAATTGTTCTAGAACTTCGCAACACTGTCCCAGACTGGTGCCCCTACCACCCAATGGTTCCTCAACCTTACCTTTTGCAGGGAAATTTGAATTTGAATTTGAATGAACGTGAATTTGTTTCAGAGTCAATCAAAGCAAAGTATTGTTAGGATACTCAGTCCATTCTAAATACATGTTAGGACCATTTAAGTCAAACATAAATGAGTGCTCACTGCCTCTCTGTATTTACTCCTGAGTTGTGTGTGGCTCATTTATGAAGGTAAAATCTATAACTGAAGACTTCTTTAATATCAATCTTTTAAAAAATTTTATTATTATTTTGCTATAGGGCATGTGCACTCATCAGAGGGAGACAGAGAGAGAATAAGCAAACCGCCTAGTCTAGAACTCGAATCTCAGTCAGCCACGTGGGAGTCCGGCATCTTAAACCATCATGCAACCTGCTGGCCTTTCATATCAATCTTTACATCTAAAAACTTACCCTCCCTTTAGTTTTTACATTTAAATCTCTTCTCCCTAGGACCCCGTTATGATTTTAGAACATGACCATAAACTTTTTCCTCCATGAGAGGAGAGATTTTTGTCACTTGAATTTGGGCAGACTTGTGACTGCTTTCAGCAATAGAGTATAGAAGTATTGTTATGTGACTCATAAGGCTGAGGAATTAAAGGAGTGCAGCTTCCTCCTGTTTTCTACATACACTTGTTCTTGGAGTCATGAGCTACCATGTGAGAGGTCTCAATACCCTGAGGCCTCCATATTCTGAGGAGGTCCACAGAGCATGGAGAGACCATGAGCAGATATGCTGATGGAAAGTATGGTCCCCAACCATATAAGTCAACTTCAGTCTTTCCGTATTCCCTGCTACTTACTCAGGCTACTTGGAGCAGAAAAAGCCATCCCCACTATTCCCTGTCTGAATTCTTGACTCACACATCAATAAGCATATGAACTCCACTGTGTTCTGGAGCATTTCTTGTGCAGTGGTAGGTGGCTGGGATGGATCCTATCTCTCTGTCATTTTCCTTATCCTTTCTTCTCCTTACTATACTAGGGAGCTACCAGTTCTCCCATCATTCTTTCAAAAATCTCTGCAGATTGGATCAAGTCATTAAGAACATAGAACTGGGGCCAGCAGTTGGCATAATGGCTATGTCGCTGGACTCCCATGTAGTCAGCCACAGTTTGAGTCTCGGACCCGGTGGCTTAAACTCATGCTGGGAGCATGTGCATGCATGCCCAAGATCCCGAGAGGAGAATGGAGAAGGGATTGCAGAGTGGCCATCTTCCCTGGGGGGTGATTTTTTGCTTTCTGTCTCTTGTCTCTCTCTGTCTTTCTGACAAGTGCACATGACCTATAGCAAAAACCTCTCCAAAAGGAAAAAAAAAATGGAACCAGCAGATGGCGTAATGGTTATGTGGCTGGACTCGCATGTAGTTGACCATGGTTTGAGTCCCAGACTTGGAGGCTTAAAACTCATGCCGGCACATGTGCATGCATGCCCAAAATCCTGAGAGAAGAATGGAGAAGGGATTGCGGCATCCCATCCACCCTAGGGGGTGATTTCTCACTGCCTATCTCTGTTTCTCTGGCGAGTGCACATGCCCTATAGCAAAATTCTCTCTCTAAAAAAAAAGAACAATATTTAATATTAATGTGATTCATGATTACACTGAAAAAAAGGTTTGTAAGTCACACAAATTACATGAAAAACCTAGAAATAGATGTTCCTGTCATCATTAATATGTATGAGATATTTTCTCTGTTCTTTTTTGTCATTCATTTCCTACCCCAGTTCCAATGCCCACCTACCCCTCTAACATGAAGAGTTTCCAGAAACTTTTAATATTCAAACAAGTAAACAATTATCAGATGTCTGTTTCTTTTAAAATAATAAAATAAGCTATTATTTGTTGAATGCTACAAAAACATTTTACCAATATTACCTTAGCATCTTGGTTGTATGAGGTTAATCATATTATATCATTTTACTGAAAAGGAAAGTGTGACTTAGAGAGGTAAGAAAACACAGCTTCTAAACGGTGAAGCCAGGATTTGAACTCCGAGTTACAGAATCCCAAATCCAGGTCTCAACCACTGTACCAGTGGCTTTCACACATTTTAGCTATATCCTCTGATAAGAAATGGTCAATAAATACTCACACACATAACTGAAATAGGAATGTCAGGAAACAATGAAAAACTTACCAGGTACAGCATGCTGGCCTTCTCTATTCTTTTTCATCTGTTTCCTTTCTTTTATTTTTTTTTTAATGTATGCAGTGGGCCAGCAGGTGGCATGGTGGTTAAGGCAGCTGACCACAGTTCTAGTCCTGGACCTGGTGGCTTAAAAATCACTCCAGGCATGTGTGCATGTGTGCCCAAAAATCCAAGGAGGAGAATGAAAGAGAAGGAATTAAGGCATGGGCACCCCTCGGGGAGGTGATTTCTCACTTGTCCTCTCACTGTCTTTCTCTCTGTCTCTGTCTGGAGAGCACACATGCCCTATGGGGGAAAAAAATGTGTAAAAAATGTATGCGATAACTCATTACATTGCTGCCAATCACAACACAGAGATTGAAAAATCATCGTGCTACCTTCTTTCATTTGACTTCAAATCTAAGAGGCCATCTAACTTGAGACTTTTTTTTTTAATTAGAAACAAATCTTAAAAGTTCTATCTTCCGGGAACCAGCAGTTAGCATAATGGCTATGTCGCTGGACTCCCACGTAGTCGACCGCGGTTCGCGTCCCAGACCCAGTGGCTTAAAATTCACGCCGGGCGCGTGTGCATGCGTGCCCAAGATCCCGAGAGGAGAATGGAGGAGAAGGGATTGTGGCGTGGCCATCCCCCCTGAGGGGGTGATTTCTCGCTTTCTCTGTCTCTCTCTGTCTGGCGAGCGCATGCGCCCTATAGTGAAAACCTCTCCAAAAAAAAAAAAAAAAGTTCTATCTAAAACATTTAACAAAATGATCAAATTAATACCAGAAATATGTATTATATCCAGTTGCCATAAATAGAAGACATAGGAGAGATTCTGTTCCCAGGTTTGCCTTCCTGTTCCAAATTCCTTCCTAGGATGGCCACCTGCCACAGCCGCTGCCAGGCACCCAGCATAGCGTAGTACGCTGTGTTTCCTCTTGCTCCAGGTGCTTAGACCATCAGCCCAGATAATCGTGACTTGGCACAGCATGGGAAACGTAGCTGGGCCAATCCCAGAAATTAGAGTAAGAATGATAGGGAAATACCCCAAAGAATGGTGAGAATAGAAGCTGAAAGTTCATGAGACAGCACTGGGAATGGAGAAGGGATGGCAACCACTGATAAACGGCAGTGATGGAAAAACTGAAGAGGCCACCTGGGGGGGAAAGGGGAATGGAGCACACATTCCAAGAGACGTGGAGAGAATCCCAGGCCTGTAAGACAGAGTCAAAAGAAGCTAGTTCCTCACATGGGATCTGGTCCTGGTGGCTTTGTGGGTCCAATAACAGCATGTGTATGCTCAAATTAAAGGTATATCTTTATTTCTGGAAATTTGAAGGACTTTAATTCTTTGCTATCCAACTTTCCTCAATTAAAAATGGATGCCCAAAATACCTTCACATCAAGAATATCAAAAAAAAGACAGTGTGGGACAAACACAGAGTCACAGACTGTCACAGACAGTCCTTCATGGAGGATATTCCCATGCTTCTATCTTTGAGAATTTTTAAAATAATAATTAAAGGCAGCCTGTCCCAGCTAGATCCTATGTGGCCAATAGTTTGGTTTGGTTTTGGTTTCAGACCCATTGACAAAAAAAAAAAAAAAAAAAAAAAAAAAAAAAAAAAAAAAAAAAAAAAACACCAGGCACATACATTATCCTGTCTACCCAAAATTCTAAAAGGAAGAAGAGATAAAGAGATTGAGGCATGATTATGCCCTATGGAAGGAGGTGCTTTCTTGCTTTCCCTTTCTCTGTGTCTCTTTTTCTGTCTCTATCCAGCAAGTGAATGTGTCTTCTGGCAAATTAAATAATAAGAAAATAATAGTAACTACAACACCTTTTATCTGAAGATATGATACCTTATAGTCTAAAAAAGAATCATTTGCACATAATCATCTATAAAATAGGAGTAATTATACTACCTTCCCATATCTTTGTTGTAGAGATGAAATGAGTAAATGCATGTAAAATCCTTACATAAGTGCCTCCCACATGGGATATGTTCAATAAATAGGATTTGATTCTATGATAATTCTGTGACATGGGTGGGTATTACAGAGCCATTTGATAAATAAAGAAACAAGCACTCAGGGAGAGTCCAGGCCACGCTGAAGGTTGCACAGCTAATAAGTGATAACTGAGGTCCTTGGCCTCTGCTCCTTCATCTATTCATTCCACAGATATTCAAGGAGCGCCAGGCATACTCCATATATGGTGAAGGTAATAAGTGCAACTCTACTTACACAAACTAGAGAATCTTCTTTCTCCCGTTTTACCATTCTTTACAGTATAGACATCAACTCTAATAGATAATTGCTCTTTGTTTTATGCCTTGCAAGTGAAATTCAAATCAAACTAATAAAGAGCTAGAAGATTAGAAGGATATATCCATCTTCTGGTAACTTGAAAAATTAGAATTAGGGGACCAGTAGATGGCATAATGGTTATATCACTGGACTCCCACATAGTCAACCGTGGTTCAAGTCCTGGATCCGGTGGCTTAAACCTCACTCTGGGTGTGTGTACATACATATCCAAGATCCCAAGAGGAGAATGGAAGAGAAATTTCAGTCTCTGCAATTTTTGTTGCTCTGTCTGTATCTCTCTTTTGCTACCAAGCATATAAGTACACATACTTGGTAGCAAAAATATAACAACAACAACAACAAAAAATAGAATCAGTGCCTCCTCTGTATATGTCCACAGCCTCTGAACTCACCCTGCCATGGCATGACCACACCATATTGTAATTCTTTGGACTATTACCTTTCCCCATGCCGAGACCCAAGGCTATCAGCTTCCTGAGGGCAGGAACTATCCTCAGCATAGCACAGAGTAGGTGCACAATAAGTACTGTATTGATTTGAATTAAATCAAAGGGTTACATTATCATCTCAGTGCAGGTGCCTTGGTTTTTTTTTTTTTTTTTTTTTTTTTTTTTTTTTTTTAATACTCAGATTGATCTTAGCTTTTAATGTCACTGAGAAGTTTTATTCCTCAGATGCTTTTGGGAGGGCTGTTGTGTCTCCATCTGGGGTAACCCCCATCATGGTTTTCAGTTTAAGAGCAACAAGCTCAATGAGGACCTGAAGTAGGCAACAGGAAACCAAAATGGTTCCCCCATCACAAATAACACTTACATGCATTTCTTAAGCCCTGAGCTCTACAAAGATGGGAGCACAAGAAAAACATAAGTAAAAGTGTGGAGAAAAGAGAAAAGGAAGTGAAGGTGAGAAAGACATTGGAAAATAGCACCCATTCAGACATAATAAAGCTACCCAAATGAAAAATTGTAGACTGCCTCTCTGTCCCCTCCTCTTTGCCACCATACTGTGAAGAGTGTCTGACTGATTTAGAAAACAAAAAATAACTATTTATCTATCTGTCTATCTACATAGAGAAAGATAGAGAGAGAGGGAGGCTGTTTAATCAAAAATCAGTGTGAAACCCTTTGGAGTCTTTTTTTAAAGAAGTAATTCTAATTCAAGTTATTCTAAACAACTATGATAACTTTATAAATGTAAGAGCAGCCATGTTTACCAAAGTCTATAACCAGAAAGACAGTTCTGTCTTTTAAATGAAGCCACCACTTTTGATAACATTATCCAAAGTAGATCTTCCTTCATTATTATTTTATTTATATCAGTTCAAAGTAGAGCAATTTTGAGATTAAAATAAATTTCTATCAAAACCAGAGTTTACAAAGTCAACAGTTCTAAATAGTAGTGGGTCCTGTCCTCACGAATCAGAAGAGGAGGTGACTGTATCATTTTGAAACTTATAATATTCTAAACATCAACTATCGGGAGTTAGTGATAAATAGTAAAGGTTTAGAGATTCACAGCATAAACTTTAGACTTCTTTCTTGGTTAAGCTAAGTCTAAGGAGTCTCTGAAATACAGTAAATTTGAACTTTTGTGTGGCCTTTTTATTTGTATGTGTGTGTTTAGCAAGCACCCTGGAATGGCAAATGCTTCCTTGTCAGTGGAACCATGTAGATTCAGAAAAAGCTATCTTCCATTGAGAAGACAATTGTTTTCTATAGAGACAAGAAACAAATGCCCATGACCTAGGTCACCTCGTCCCAGCAGGCTTTTGCTGCGGCTTCCTCTAAGCAAACACAACAAAGTCCAGAGCAGTCAATCTTGCTGCCCCACACTGGGCCCCTGCAGTTGGGCTCTGCTATTTACCCTTCCTATTAATCTGTCAATGTTCTAGTCAAACATGTAAAACAATATGGTGGGTGCATAGTTGGATTGGTCATTGCTAAGTAACTTGGGCCAAAGATGAAGAAATGGAACTTCCAACCAACAAAATGTGAGGCCCAATCCAATTGTCAAGAATGTTCAACAATACCATTGCATGACAATTTTTTTCAGGGTGGCAGTGATTTAGCCTCCCGTTCACCAGAAAAGAATGGTCCCAATAAATGACATCCAGTTCCGGAATCTAAATTCAGGTCATGTCACTGTTTCTATCGTTGTGGGGTAGAACTGTCTGGGCATTTTGTAGAAGAAGGTGTTCGTTAGAAGATGCCATCATCCTGGAATGAACAGACCATTAAGGGATCTGGTTTGATACAGAGATGAACCCTTGACTAAAGCATGAAATATTCTTCGAACTGGAAAGCAAGAGTTCCTGATTCAATACTCTCTGAATGCTAACATGTATTAACTCCACAGTTCCAAAATGCAATCCAAATTATCAAACATTTTGAGCAAATTTAATAGCTTGTTTCCTGACTCCACTTTTTTTTTTCCTTTTCTGATAATCTAAGTGAAACCTCAGTAGCCTTCCTAACACAAGTCTCTAGACGATCACTTCTATTCCACTGGAATTAGCATAAAAGATAGAGCCTGTTTGTCGGTCCAGCACTGGAGCTTCAAGTGAACACATTCATTAGAACACAAGATGCATAGATGGGCAACAACTGTCTGAGACACATCCTGCTAGCAATACAGAGCATGCGTTCCCCTGCTGGATGTTTTCAGAAATCAATCCAAATGGGGAGAGTAAGTAGATGTTTATAAATCTCAGAGGCCAGGACATGGTAAAGCGAAATGAAAGAAATATGGATATTAACATAAAGCTTACAGGGGCCCAAATTCCCCCATTTACTTTCTAAGTACCATGTATCGCTGGCAAGCATTTAACTGCTCTGAGACATGTTTCTTCATCTATAAATTGGAGAAAATAGGACCATACACAGTATAAGTCAGGACCTTTGATTCCAGTTCCTGTTCCATTTTCTCCAACTGTTTACTTCTCCACAGACCACAGGCAGGCAAGCCCATGTCCTTATAGTCTTTGACCTAAGAGAAAAAGGAATCCTCTCTTCTCAACTTGACCCCAAAACTTGAAAAGAAGATTTTTGATTAGTTGAATTTGGGTTATATGTCCACCACTGCACTCCCACTACAAGGACCCTGATTGGTTTAGACTGAGTCACATGGCAATTTTGCTAGCCAAAACTCTCAGATATTATACTTGCCCTACTCCCAAAACCATTCAGTGGCATCAGAAAGGAGCAAATTCCTCCACTTGCATCTAGAAAGTGTTGAGTGGAAGGAATACTTTCTTGGGTAGACAAAATAGTAAATATGTACTTGATGACCTCACGGGGTGAGAAGATTAAATAATAAATGGAAAGGAATAATAGGAAGGTCAATGGTGGATACTAGAGACATTATCAAAGAAAATACTAGAGACAGTATAGGGATGAAATTAAGACACTGATTCATTCACTCCTTTAATTGAGCTCCCTAATTCTAGATCCTGGGTGACTCAGGGAAGCAAAGTGGACCAATCTCCTGCCCTCAGGGAGCTTACTTTTCAGAAAGAGAGCCAGGGAGGGGCAAGAAGAGCTATGAAGGGAAACAAAGTATGGTAGCGATCAGAAAACACCAGATGGGTTTTAGATGGAGCAGTCATGGAGACCTTCTGGGCAGAGATCCAAACAAAGTAAAGAAGTCAGCTTGAGAATCCCCGTAGAAAAGCACTCCACACCAAGGGAAGGTAAGTGAGCACTAACTAATTCTGCACTGTGGCTATGTGGCCAGAGTGGAGACACCAGGGTTTGGGAGAGAAAATTATATTAGTTTCCTCCCTCACCCTATTCCCATGTTGTCCATGACCTAACACCTGGAACCTGTGGATATGACAAAAGGAGTTTTGCAGATGTGACCAAAGTAAGGGACTTGAGGTGAAGAGATTATCCCAGATGATCCAAGGCTGAGCCCAGAGAGATCTCCACTTTCTGTTGCTGAGGACCCAACTTTCTGTGGCTGGCTTCAAAGGTATTTTAAAAGCGACAGGAACCAAGGAATATGAACACGCTCCAAAACTAGAAAAGACAAAGAAAAAGACTCTCCCCTAAAGTCTCCAGAAAGAAATAAAGCACTGCACTGCTGACACTAGATTTTAACTGATGGGAGATCCATGCCAGACTTCGGATCTACATAACTAAAATTTTAAGAACTTGGTGGTGTTCTAAGCCACTATCTTTGCCATAGAAAACTACCCCACACCATTCTTTTTTTTTTTTTTTTAAGAATTATTTATTTATTTATTTATCTATTTATTTATTATTTTTAAATTTGAGCAGAGACAGACAGAGAGCGAGGAAGAGGGAAAGTCAGAAAACAAGCCACCAGGTCCAGGAGTCAAACTGCGGTTGGCCATGTGTGAGTCCAGCACCTTAATCATCTGCCCGCCCCACTCAGAATCATTCTTAATATTACCACAGCATTCTTTCTTTCTTTACATGTCAACAAAACCTTTCTTTCTGCCTTCTGTTGCAAACCTGGATTTATACAACTTCTCATGGAAAACACCAGCTGCTTTAAAGTGAGCACACCCACTACCCCCTCTCACCACCACCAACGACATGAGGTCATTTTCATTAATACAGGAAAGAAAGCATGACAAAGGAAACACATACTGTGTCTTCAGGTTTTCCTAGCAGAAATGCGATGTGTCCCTAAGGTGGCAAAAGTTTATTTTATGAAGGCATGTAAAATTATTGGGTTGTTGGAAAAGTCATGCTGTATTTTTCTGGTTATTTAATGCAATAATGCAGCATGACTTTTCCAACAACCCAATATGTTACAATTTATGACAATGTGGATAAATAAACTTAGAGGCTACTCTAAAATATGAGGCCACCAACACTGACTCAAGGATCAAAATTAGTCCACGATGGGGACTGGAAGACGGTGCAGCAGGAAATCACAATGCTTTGGGAGGCTGTCCCACATTGGAAGGTTCCAGATTCATGTCTCAAGACCCTCTGAGTACACCAGGCATGTGTGGTGAAACTGGCTGAGGCTGGGAATGGAACATGAGTCAAAATCCTAATGGGCATTCTCTATCTCTTTATCTATATTTCTTTCTCAGAAGAAGTAAATAAATAAACTTTAAAATACAGTGGCTGAAACAGAGTACATCTACTGACCTAATAAAAATGATGTAAGAAGGTAGATAGATTATCTCTCATACACTACCTGCATTCTGTTTGCAAAAAGTCTGATTTTAAGTCAGCAGGAATGCATCTTTTGCCATTGCTTCACACTGTGTCCTGAAGACATGAATTCGATGAGATCAAATCCCTATAAACAATGAAGAAAGAAAAACAGGTTGATAATGATATACAATGTGGGAAATCAACATCTCTAAGCCAGTAAAGCATCCTATCCATGAAAATATTATTTCTTCCCAGTGATTTTCAATAAGATTTTATACTTTTTAAAAGTTCTTAACCATCTATTGTAAGATGTAACCCTAGATACTGTTGGATTTTCTTTTTTTTCTTTCTTTCTTTTTTTTTTTTTTGAATTGCTAGAGGGCACACATACTTGCTAGAAGGAGAGAAAATTCCTCCAATGGTGACACGGTCATGTTGCAATCCTTTTTCTTCTATTTCTGCATCCTCTCAAGATTTTAGACATGTACACACACACACACACACACACACACACACACACACACATCCCAAAGAGTTTTGCAAGCCACCAGGGTCAGGATTTGAAACTTGGTCCACTATGTGTGATCCAGTTCCCAAGAAACCATACTTATCCATTGCAACCATGAGGCCAGCCTTGGCTTTTGTTTTCTTACATCATAAAAAGTGTCTTTTAAATTATATTTTTTTTTTCTTTTTTTTTTGGTTTTTTTTTTTTTTGGAGAGGTTTTTCGCTATAGGGCGCGTGCGCTCGCCAGACAGAGAGAGAGAGACATAGAGACAGAAAGCGAGAAATCACCCCCCGGGGGGGTGGTCACGCCGCAATCCCTTCTCCTCCATTCTCCTCTCGGGATCTTGGGCACGCACGCACACGCGCCCGGCGTGAGTTGTAAGCCACCGGGTCCAGGACGCGAACCGCGGTCGACTACGTGGGAGTCCAGCGACATAGCCATTACACTAACTGCTGGTTCCCTTAAATGATATTTTTATAACCATCCCAGGATATAGAAATACAACTTTATACATTGTTTAAAAACAGCAAGCTAGCGGGACCAGCAGTTAGCGTAATGGCTATGTCGCTGGACTCCCATGTAGTCAACCACGGTTCAAGTCCCAGACCTGGTGACTTAAAGTCACACTGGGTGTGTGGGCGTGCGTGCCCAAGATCCCGAGAGGAGAATGGAGGAGAAGGGATTGCAGCGTGGCCATCCCCCCTGGGGGGTGATTTCTCGCTTTCTGTCTCTCTGTCTCTCTCTGTCTGTCTGGTGAGCACATGTGCCCTATAGGAAAAAACCTATCAAAAAAAAAAAAAAAAAAAAAAAAAAGCAAGCTAGCTAAACTGTCACCTTAATTCTGAAAAACTAGACTGTAGATTATTTGGGGGGTTTGATGTGAACAGTTATATCATCTGCTAATAGTGACAGCTTTGTTTCTTCCCTTCAGATTTTTGTGTTTTAATTTTTTTGTCTTTTGTACTCATTTGCATTTCCAAAATTGTGGTGGTGGTAGTGGACACCTGTGTTTTTCTCCAAAACAGATTTCCATGATGCAAATACAGCTTTAGGTCCCTGTGAAGCAAATAAAGCTTTGGCCCTCCCTTGCTCAGGCCCAGTAAGTTCTGGGAGTTATTAGAATTTTCAGACTATTCTATGTAGAGAGGGGAAGCCTAGTGAATTTGGGAAGCATTTCTGATAAACTGCTTTCAAAGTTCTCCAAAGTTCTCTACTGGAGACTTTAGAGAAAGTCTCCAATATTTTTGTGTGTGTTTTCTTCACCAATTAATTTTAATACGTAATTTTTGTAATTCTGAGACTTGAGTTTTGAGATATTGCAGTCAAAGGGCGGTTGAGAGACAATAGGTTAGAAAAGTGTTAAAGAGCTGGAAAAGAAAAGGCAAGAAGAGATTCAGAGTTAGACGGGGAGGGACCAGTAGTTGGCGTAATGGCTATGTCGCTGGACTCCCATGTAGTCTACCGCGGTTCGCATCCCGGACCCGGTGGCTTAAAATTCACGCAGGGCACGTGTGCGTGCGTGCCCAAGATCCCGAGAGGAGAATGGAGGAGAAGGGATTGTGGCGTGGCCATCCCCCCTGGGGGAGATTTCTCACTTTTTGTCTCTCTGTCTCTCTCTGTCTGGCGAGCGCACATGCCCTATAGCAAAAACCTCTCAAAAAATAAAAAAAATTAAAAAATAAATAAAATAACCAGATAGGGACCAGCAGTTTGTGTAATGGCTATGTTGCTGGACTCCCATGTGGTCAACCACAGTTCAAGTCCCAGGACCCAGTGACTTGGACTCACGTAGGGCACATGTGCGTGCGTGCCCAGGGGACTGCGGTGTGGCCATCCCCCCGGGGGGTGATTTCTTGCTTTCTGTCTCTCTGTCTTTCTCTGTCCTTCTGGCGAGCACACGCACCCTATAGCAAAAACCTGTCCAAAAAAAATTAATAAATAACCAGATAGTCATAAGATTTACACGACTTGGCCACTCCTTTTAGTATGGTGTTGGATTGTGTTTGTTAGTACTTGTTTAGTTTGGTTATGCTTTTTTTCCTTCAAGGATTATTAGTAAAATTGGCTTTTCCTCCCTTATAATATCCTTCCCTTATTTTGGTATCAAGGTTATGCAAGCCTTATAAAAGGACTTGAGAAATAACTTCTTTTTCTAATTACCAATAGAGCTTGTGTAGGATTTAAACTACTTCTCCCTTAAATATTTGAATAACTGTATTGGTAAAACCATCTTTTTATGATGCTCTCTTTGTGGGAAAATTTAAACTATTGATTTTATTTATTTTACAGTTACAGGTTCATTTGTGTTTTCTATTTTTAATGTGGTTTTAGTAAACTGTTTTTTGAGAAATTATTCTTTTATTTTCTAGATTTCTAAATTTTTGACATTAAAGTGTATATAATACCCATTCGTATTTTTAATCTACTCAGTGTAATACATTCTGTTCTATTGAGTACCTGTTTTAATTCTTAATATTATTTATATTTCCCTTCTCTTTTTTAAAAAAATCTTGCCAGAGCTTGTCTATTTAATTAGTTTTTTAATAGCATTTACCTTTGTTTATCCTTTTTTGCATGTTTATTTTCCCATTCATTTATTTTTCTTTTATGTGTGTTCTTAACTCACTGATGTTTAGTCTTTCTCAATATATTAAATAATTGCACTAATAACACACTTCAGTGGACTTTCACATGTTTTGAAATAGAGTGTTTTCATTACCAGTCATTTCTAATGCCTTTGAATTTGTATTACAATTTCTTTTTTTTAAGAGAGATTTTTGCTATAGGGCACGTGCACTCATCAAAGAGACAAGAGAGACAGAAAGTGAGAAATCACTCTTCCCTCACCCAGGGAGAATGGCCATGCCGCAATCCCTTTTCCTCCACTCTCCTCTTGAGATTTTGGCCATGCGTGCACATGTGCCCTGCATGAGTTTCAAACCACTGAGTCCTGGACTCAAGGACCAATCAGCCATGTGGGAGTCCAGTGACATAACCGTTATGCCATCTGCTGGTCCCTGTATTACAATTTCTTAACCTCTATGTTGTTTAGATGTAGTCTATTTCCCACTCTATTGTTATCTTACTTCATCTTTTGCCTCCTTGTGACTGGATACAGCAGGATTCAAACTCCTGGTTTCTACATGACAAGCTGACCTTAAGACCTTGACAAATAGGCCTGCCTATTCTACCTATCCTAGCTTCTCCATTGTGACTTATGAGTTATCTTCAGTCCATTCACATTGGAGGAAGTGGGAATTGAATTCTGGCTTAAAACTCAAGTCTTGCTCCCCAATTCATCTTTACCAGAGAGCCCTTTACTCAGAGAGGCATTTAGCCTGTCTTAATAATGCTCATAAATTGATTCTTACAGCCTCTTAGCTGATCATTGTACTTCTAATCTTTCAATCATTCAGTAATACTGCAGTAGCAGTAATGATCTTAAACTATAACTTTTGTCATGTAGATCCCTTATTCAAAACCTCTCAGGCAGTTTCTTATTAAACCAAGAATAAAATAAAACTTGGGCTGGCCCTATGGTCTAGTGGTTAAGGACGCTGGATTCCACTTAGCCAACCACAGTTCAAATCTCAACCCTGATGGCTTGAAATACACACTGAATGTGTGTGCATATGTGCCCTAAATCCTTACAGGATAGGGAAATGGAGAAGGGACTGCAGCATGACCATACCCCATGTGGAGGGAGGATGGTGAGAGGGAAAACTTTCTCCCTGTCCCTCTCTCTATGTCTCTCCATCTCACTCTCTCTGGTGAACACACACACTGACAATTAATTAATTAAGTAATTAAAATACAGTCTTCTTCCCTGCCTCACATAGACCTAGCCTTCGCCAATCTCTCCAACTGCATCTCACGGTATTCTCCCCACTCACAGCGTTCCGGCCACGGTAGCCTTCCTCAGTGACTCAGAACTCTTTGCCCTCTTTTCTGCCTGAGGATCTCTTCTGGATGGGTCTTTTCTTTCACTGTAGGTCCCAGGTGAAATGTAACCTTCTCAGAGAAGATTTCTTGCTCACCCTGACCAAAAGGACTCTTCCCCAATTTCCAATGATCTATTTAACTGCCTTATGTTTTCAAATATAATATTTTAGCTCTCTCCCTAAATTATTGGTAAAGAAACTTCAAAGGACAGAAAAAAAGTAAGAATCAAAAATACAGAAGGAAAAAAGCTTCAAAAGATAATAAAAAGGAGAAAAGTCAAGAAAAATAGGCATAAATGTTTTAGCTTTCATGGAGAAAAAAATAATAAGTTCATAAAGCTTTAGACTAGATGCAAATATTTTCCACCCCTAAAGCAAACATTCTCACCACTTATTTTTAAGCCTTAGATAGTGATTTCTAACTTCTCTGCCTCCAAAATTTATGTAAGTCTACTTTCCTTGAATTCTGGTGAGTATAATATTCACTAGTTTAAGGATGTACCTAAATGAAGGCTTAAAGTGGGTTTGAAGCATTTGAAAAAGTCATTATGAACCCCTCGAAGGGTCTAATGCTTCTTTTCTCATTGTAACTTTGCATAGCAAGGATCTAAGACAAGTTTTAAAATAAAACAACCCTCTCTTATGGCCATGGGTACATGAAGCATCATCTCCCCACAATAGCCTGGCCCTCTCGCCTCTCTTTGTCCCCTGCACTGCCTCTTTGTAAATCACAGGTGTTTGTGGCCATAAAGCCCATCAGAGGGAGTTTATTGTGGAGAGTTCTTTCTTTGCCACTTGTTCTAAACCTGTTCAGAGAGTGCTCCATGCCTTAGACCAAATCTCCATAAAAATCAAGAAACAAGAAGTTTTCTGTATGCCTGCCCAACAGCCCCACTATAACATTAGTTTCGACAGCTCTGTGACCCTGTATTGTCTCAACTTTATTCACCAGTCCCTTTTTCTCTTTCTCTCTCCATTCCTTTTTTAAAAGCCTTTATTGCATTTTTTTATCTACTGTAAAATAAAAAGGAGGAGGATTTTTTTTAAAGCACTCTATGTGGCAGCTAGAAAAAGCTATCTTCAGTTACTGTAGTAATGGTTTCAAAAAACACCTGCGAATCAAAGAAAGACACCACGGCAGTGTCTTCAGGCTTTTTCCCCCCCTTCCCTTAAAGTTCCTTCTTGGTCATTCTATAGTGAGCCTGGCAATGAATTTATGTGACAGCTATGAAGTTAGTATTAAATTTTGAATAGTGCCTAACAGTTTTCATGCCCTTACTCTAAGAGCCCCTCAATTTGCCACACAGCAGTGAATAGGGTAAAAGGGGAGGGGGGTGTCAAATGAATGGGAGGAGGCGGGTACGTGAATGGGAGGGTTCCCCTGGAGGAGGCAGCACTGAAGTCACTAGGGAAGAGTGATTTATTTTTGAAATTCCAGAAAGGGAGGCCCAATGAAGCTGCCTAAAAGATCCTGAATGCGGGCTGGAGGGTGTGAGTTAAATAATATGTCTACGCATATGTAGCAAGTGTGAATGCCAGCTCTAGAAGGAACGGAGTGTGCGTGGGGCAGGCGGTGCGGTGGTAAATCCATTCCTCTGGTCTTTCAAGACTGAATATTAAATACCAACAGGCAGCAGATGTGGGCAGGGCTGCAGAATAGGGGTAAGGAGCGCGAAAGGAGGGGTTAAGCGTTTATCTCAATGGAAATTAACCACTTGGGGAGAATTAGGTAAGAGCTGGAAGGCTGGAAGGGGATGGGGGAGAAGGGGGAGGGAGAGAGTGTCCATCGGCTTGTTTAAAGAGAGGAACTCGTCCAGTGCGGGGATTTGGGGCGGGTATTCAGAAAAAGAGGTGAGCGGGGTTGCAAAGAGCAAGGCGGGGCGTGCCCCCCGCGGCCCCGCCCTGCGGCTCCTCCCCACCCCTCCCCCTGCCCCCGTATTAGCATGCGGGCGGCACAGGGGCCGGCCGGGCGGCGAAGGCGGCAGTGGGATCACTGCAGCGGGGCGCATTGTGGGCCGCGCTCGCCTCCGCGGGGGACCATCTGCTCGCTGTCAATGCATCACCTGCTCGTCTGGGCCGTCGCCCGGGCAACGGGGGCGGGGGATTAAGGAGCGTGTGCGTCTCGGTCCGGGCAGAGGCGTCTGGGCCCGGGACGGGGCGGGGCGCTCCTCGGCCGCCCCCAGCCGGCCACTGGTCCTCCGGGCGAAGGGGGCCGGTACCCTCCGTGGCGAAACCGGCCGCTGCCCCTCGGCCTTTGCAAAGATGCCGGAGCGGTCTCCGGTTCAGGGAGGTGGGAGGAGCAAAGAGCGAGTGGAGGGTCCCGCCCTGACTCACCCACCTAGCGGCGAGGTCCGCGACCCTCGCGTCCGTTTGCCCGCCCTGTTGGGGCGCGCTGCCGGCAGCCGACTCCGGGAAGCTGGCTCACCTTGCCCGGCGCCGGAGGACGCGGCGCAGCTCGGTTCCGAACGTTCCGCAGTCGCTGGGCAACCACAGAGGGGTCAGCATTACCGTGAGGCCCTCCCCTGCTCCTGCCACCGAAGTCGCAGAACACTTCCACACCTCCCCTCCGACCGGCCAACGCAGGCCTTTCGGCAGCGGACCATGAAAGACGCCTGGTCTTCCGGGGTAGGGATGGGGTCCCTATGATCATGGAAATGGGTTGGTTTTCCACAGTGAGGTAGTTCTGCAGGTAAAATAAATAAATAGATAAATAAATAAATAAACCCCCCCCAATCCTGAAATCCCCTTTCCACCTACTCCTCGCCCTTGCACTCTAAATAATGTTGAACACAGAAGAAGCGCCATGCTTCTTCACAGGCAGCCAACAGCGGGGACAGACCTCAACTGTAGAAGGGGACAGCGTCCACGCTGGGACACTCTTCATCCGAAGCCTTGCTCTCTAGTTTAAAAACCCAGGGAAATCTGGGTTTTTTAATCTCCGCTCTTTTCCATCTCTACCCCCACCCCAACTGGTCAAGAACACTTGCTACACCAACAAAGGTCGTCACATCTCCCTCAGGATTTTATGCAGATAAAGACGCAATGGTTGACTTCCAAGGAGGCTTTCCATAGATGTGTGGAACCTTGGAGTTAAGTTTTAATCACAACGCATACTATATACATATTTTTCCTGGGCTGGCTAGTTACTGGACACTGCTCTGCAGAATAACATGGCCCACAGAAAGAAGACATTCCCCAAGTGGCAGCATCTGAGAGCCAAGCTGGACCTACCTGTGCTCCCTAGACCCTGCTCCAGCCAGGTGAAAATCCTAACATGTTTTTAAAGATCTCTGAGTCAAGAAAGCCTCAAGTGTTTCTTGTTGAAGTTCATCCCAGGGTCTGGCAACTCTTGGTTTTTCTAATTGACACATACTTAATTGTACATATTTACGGGGTACAGCGTGATTTTTTTAAGTACATGAGTGCAATGTGCAGTGATCAAATTAGCATATCCATCAGCTCAAACATTTATCATATTTTGTTGTTATTGGAAACATTCAAAACCTCTTCTTTTAGCCATTCTGAAATATGAAATAAATTCTTAACTCTATTATGCTGTAGAGCACTAGAACTTTTCCTCTTACCTAATTTTCTATTTGTCACCGAACACCTCCTTATTCTTCTCTCCCCACTACCTTTATTAACAGTTATTCTTATGTATAATGTTTTACACTTTAGCTTAAAATAGTATGTATTGTGGCCAGCATGTGGCATGACAGTTGAGGTGCTGGACTCCCACGTACCCAACCACAGTCTGAGTTCGGGACTTGCCAGTTCTCTCTCTCTCTCTCTCACTGCCCTCTAGCAAAATTTAAAATAATAACAATAATAGATAAAATAAATAATTATTTTTAAAAAAGAATAGTATGAGTTATAATTTGGATAATAGTTTGGCCCACAAAGACTCAAGTTTGGTAATTTGGTGCCCAATGAAATGATGTTAGGAGGTAGTGAAGGCTTGTAGATAGTGAGTGGATGATGGTGATTGGATCATGGAGGCACCAGCCTCATAAATGGATTAATACTGACTTAGAAACTTAATGACTTCTAGCTCTTATGAGAAAGGGTTGGTTCTCAAGAGAGTATGTTGTTATCAAAGAAAGATGCCTGCCCCAGGTTTACTCTCTGCATGTGCTAGACATCCTCTCTGCTTTGGTCAGCCATATTGTAACCAGCCTGATGATAGCCTCACACACCTTTAGACTTGCCAACCACCAGAACTGTGAGTCAAATAAACCTCTCTTCTTTATAAATCGCTCACTCTTAGGTATTTCTGTAAGCAAAACAATAACAAACTAAGACAAGTGACTGAAAGGATTAAAAAATAAAGACATGCTATCCAGCAACTATTGTGGATCCAACAGTTTTTAAGTAACTTAACAGCTCAATCCCATTTTCTGCAATTCTGCTTAAAAAAATAAATAGAACTGAGAAAATTACCCCTTTTCTAATCAAGCCTTTGTATTGAAGAAATTATTAAATTGATCATTAACCTCCTCAAGTTTTCTCTGTGCTTTATTAAAGTCACTTTTTCTCTTCTCTAACAAAGCCTTTTGAAGTTATACAAAATACAAGTTTGTGATATTCCCATATTCATGTTCTTCTGTTCTTCAACTAGAACCTCATGATTATCAAATAAATTCCTCCCATCCTTTTACAATTTCTAGATATGAACACCGTGAATCAGACTAGTTTTATGATTAAGATACAATTTTTAAAATTTACTGTTATCACAAAGCAAATAACTGTCTCACTAGTGAATCATTTCCTTTCTATTATTAATATGCAAGAAAATATAAACTATCAAAATATCCACGGTTTTGATATAATCGAGGAAATAAAGAAAAACAAATGCATTTGTATAAACTCGTTCCAAAGAGAAAGGAAATTCTATCCAACCAAAACTACTTTTAAGTGTGACTTTCATAAATTAGAGAGTTCTGTGAAAAAGGTGTTCTCTTTGTCCATAAAGGAACTCCTAAATACATAGAACCATGGCATCACCCCCATTTAGAAAAGGGATGAGTTTGAGTCCAACCATCTTATCTACAGACAAGATAACTGAAGCCCAAAGATGACAAGTGACTGGCCCATATTGGTATTGCCAGTGGCTAAGGATGCCCAGGGATCTCTCAGCCTCTCCAGCTTCCCAGAGGTGCAGCTTTCCACACCAAGAACAACTCAAAATGCCCTTTGTGCATTCTGTAACTATTCCTAAAGCTGCTGGCTCACAATAGCTATGAGAACTCTTCATCACTTCAACAAATAATCCTTGAACATCTACTATATGTCGGGCAAAATAGACAAAGACCGTTGTCCTCGTGAACATCACTATTTTGTGGGATGTTTCAGTCTGTTTTTCTGTTGTTATAACAGAATACCACAGACCAGGTAATGTATTTTTTTAAAAAATAAAGATTTATTCAACCCATGGTTCTGGAGGTATAAGGTTGAGGAGCCATTTCTGGTGAGGGCCTTCTTGCTGGTGGGGGCTGTCTGCAGTATCCCGAGGTGACACAGGGCATCATATGGTGAGAAGACAAGGCCATATGTCAGTATTTTCCTCTTTTTTATTTTTTAAGTTTATTTATTTCAAGAAAGAGAGAGAGAAGAGATGATACTCTCAACAAGCTCTTTGTGCTGCAATTTTCCCCAAGTTCTGCAGCCAGGGTCATGGGAATGTCTATGGGCTACACCCTTCATGTTGAGGCAGACCTGCGACGTGAACCTGGATCCTTCCTAGTTGGTCACTGGCATTGTGCAGCAGCACCCCTACTGTCTGCACCACCATGGCTGGGCTCTCCCTCTTCTTATAAATCCATTAATTCTGCCATATGAGCCTCACTGTGATAACCTTACTTAATCTTAGTCACTTCCCAAAGATTCCACATCTTAATATCATAGTTAGATTAAGTTTCCACCCTCTTAATACTATCATGACAGCAAACACATTTCAACATATGACTTTTACAAATGGACAAAAGGAAGAAAATATTCCTGGCAAAGATATAATAGTATATGAAAATGTGATTACATAGTAACTACTCAATATTTTGGGGATGAATGGATGAATCAACTATGTATTTTCCAAGTAGACAAAATGAGGAAGCTATTCCAGATAAAGATATGCCAGCATATGAAAATATGGTACACATATGCAATGGGATATTATTCATTCATTAAAATAAAAAAATGAAGGGCCAACAGGTGGCATGGCTAAGGTGCTGGACTCCCATGTGGAGTGTGGTTTGAGTCCCAATTGTGGTTTGAGTCCAGGACCTGGCAGCTCGCTCTCTCTCTCTCTCTCTCTCTCATTTTCTCTCTCACATGCCCTGTAGCAAATTTTTAAAAAATGATTCTTTAATACAAATAAATTAAAAGTAAATCCTGCCATTTGTGACAACATGGGTAAACCTGGAGGACATTATGCTAAGTGAAATAAGTCAGACACAGAAAGACAAATACTGAGTGATCTCATTTTTATGTGGAATCTAAAAAAAGCAAATTCTCAAAAGCAGAAAGTAAAATGGTTTCCAGAGACTGAGGGGAATAGGAGATATTTGGGTTAAAAGATACAAACTTTCAGTTATAAGATACCTAAGTTCTGGGGACCTAATATACAGAATGGTGACTATATAGTAATAATGTATCATTTAAATGTGCTAAAAGAATAGGACTTAAATGTTTTCATCGCCACAAATAACAAAAAAAGGGGGGGAGGGGTATAATTTGAGACCAGCAAATGGAGCGGAGGTTAAGGCACTGGACCCCACATGGCCAACTGCGCAGTTCAAGTCTTAAAACCAGTAGCTTGAAAATCACTCTCAGCACATGTGTATACGTGCCCAAAATCCCAAGAGGAGCCTGAGGAGAAGGGATTGCAGTGTGGCTATTCCTTCTGGGTCATGATCTCTTGCTTTCCCACTCTCAGTCTTTTTTGATCTCTCTGGTGAGCACTCACACCCCATCATCAAAAAAAAAAAAAAAAAAAAAAAAGTAATTACATATGAAGTGATGGACATGCTAATGAGGTGGATTAAGGTAATCATTTTACAGTGTATACATATATGAGATCATCACATTGTACGCCCTAAACTGAAACAATTTTTGTGCCAGTTATTCCTCAGAAACTTTTTTCCCCATTTGCTATAAAGTGCTTTCACACCCCAGAGAGAGATGGAGAGAAAGAGAGAGGGAAAGTGAGACAGCACCCCCCACAGGAAATGGTCATGCTGCAATCCCTTCTCTATTCTCCATTCCAGACTCTGGGCACACACTCACACATGTCTGGTGTGTTTTCTAAGCTGGATCCATGTGGGATACAGCTGTCCCAACCACCATGCCACCAGCTGCCCTGTCTGGGAAAACTATGTTTTCAGAAAAGATATCACAGTATGAACAAAGTGTCAGTGACAAAAGTGTTTAAGATATGATGAGCGAGCAATTCATAATGAGCAAAACAATACAGTGGAGAAGAAAGGAACACGGCATGCTAGTTTGGAGGTATATCAAGAAGGAATTCATCTGCCATGCCATGAATGTGAATTTTATCTTGAGAAACAATCTTTTTTCAACAGCATAATTTTTTTTTAAATGAGAATTTTGGGGAAAAAAAAAACTAATCAACATATTATGTTGAAGTATGGATAGGGCTGACACCTTGCCTTTTGCCCACAGTCTCACCAACCAGGCACTTCTGGGAGCCTAGTACGCCTCTTGGAACACTGAATACCAGTGCCGTGGGTGATGGGCAGGCATTGAACATTAGAAGACATGAGACTGTGAGTTTAGATAGAAAGGAGAAGTCAGGAAGAGCAGCTGAAATTGGAGGCTATTGAAATTATCAAAGCACAAAATAATGAGGACTTAAATTATGTCAGTGACATTGTAGTAAAATGGAAAATAAGGAGATTTCAAGATAGAATCATTGGTATACATAATCTTTTTGCTTCAGGGAAAATAATCTCACCTCTGGTACAACTGAGTTTCAATATTTTTAAATGATAATATATAACAACTTGTACATTATATGTGTTACTATGGCCAAGAAATTTCCAATCTTGCAAAAATTTATGAAAAAATACAAGTTTCTTTGCAGTAACTGTTTAAATGGTGACTCATCTGTCAGAATATAGATTGTAAGGTCCTAAGAAGAACAAATGGAAGCTATAGAAAGATAGAAAAAAAGTGGGGCCTAGATATTTCTTTCATTTACTAACCAAGGGAACCAATTTTTGATCAATGATCAAAGTCATTGTGACCCTTTCTCTTGACTCCCTCAAATGCAAGCATTTGAGTTTTTCTTACAAGTCACATGAAATTCATAATTACCATTTCCAATTAGATACAATCACCTTCATGAGTAGAAGCCTTCTGATTTAAGGATTCCATGACACTCTGGACTGGGAAAAAAAAACAAGATACGTTCATACAAATAAGCTGTTGGAAGAGAGAAGGAAAAGGGAGCCAGGAAGCCAGAGAAATTCACATGAAGATACCTGGCATTTAGCCAAACATGAAAACTATAAATATTAATCAGATGAGAATCAGTGTCACTTTACTGCAAGGATATTCTGTAATTAAAAGGGTGGGTATTGTGTTGTGCATGTTAGCACAATTGCCACCAATAATATTGGATGCCAGTAGCTTTCGAATGCTGGAAAGAACACAGATTCCTAAAGATGTCACTTAGGAGAAAGTTTACCACCTAGTAACTGTTTATGTCAAATTCAAATGATATTTTGAAGTAAAGGAAGATGAGGTAGAAGGATTTCCAAGTCATAATTTTATCTTAAAAAAACAAGAAAGGGCAAAGAAAGAAACACGTTGGGCACTTATGATAAGCCAGACATTTTGAGACACATTCCATACATTATGACAATTAATTCTTAGCTCATACCTGATAAAAGGTGTCTCATAACCACATTTCAAAGATTTAGCAATCCAAGGTATGACAGTGTAGAGCATGAGCATGTGTAAAGTGGATCAAAGATGAAATATCCTTGAAATTGATGAAGTCACACAAGATTGGGATGCTCAATGGACCATCCAGGTGAACAATGAGTCTTCAGGAAGCTGACAGGCCAAGAGTGGATGACAGATCTGGGAAAGAAGGCAGCAAAACTCTCATTTGGGTAAATCAATGATCTGGTAAAGGGATCTGAGCAACATACTTTGAGAGTTAAAGGAAAGGAGACTTAAATATCAGAAGAATGATGATCGAAAGAGGCAAACGGGGACAGAGTAGGCTGTCCTCTCTCTTACCTCTGTCAATGACAGAGGGGATGAGAAAGCATTAACCTCTTCTCCAGAAGAATACAAAAATAAAAAATAAAAGAAGAAGTCATCTCTCCAAAGGAAAATTAAATTAGCGCCATCCAGGAATTGGAGGAAACTTTGAACGAAGAGGTCTAGAATGTAAAGGAGTTCTGATTAGATCACTCTTGTCACTCCCTTGTCTAAATTTAAAGTTCAAATCCTTAAAGGTTATTTAAAGCATCCATGATATGATTCATTCATCATGATATGATATATCTATCTATCTATCTATCTATCTATCTATCTATCTATCTATCTCCTGGAAAACGTTTAATAACTGTTATCTAATATCAGATAAAACACTGAAGTGCAGCATTTCCCAACTTCTCTGGTGTAAATATCCCCATCATGGTTGGTTTTAAGCTATTAGTCAGCACAGAGTTGGAAAAACCTGTGCACAATCAGCTCTGATGAGTCAGAACAAGTTAGCTCCAGCACATCACTACCCTTGTCCATACCAAGACATGGGCATAGACGTATCGCTTCTTCCCACCCTATATTATTTTTCCAAGATAGAGCTGCTAGGTTGTGCAGACTGTACATTGTACAACTCAAGTGTTGCCATTTGTATCACAGTTCTCATTGATATGTGTATTTAATGTAATCATTCTCATTTAGATGGCTGTAAAGTGTAGAGTTCTTTCCATATGTGCACCAAGGCACAATTTTGGTTGGTTGTCATTGCTACTCAAAGACCATGTACTGGAATTCGCAAGCCAAATACAGCCCACAGACATCTTTTCTTTAGCTCACACTGCATTTAAAAAAAAAATATGTAGTTTTAACTAACTTGCCAACATTTAAAAATCAGGAGACAAAAATACAAATTTATAGATTCTCTTGGAAAAATAAGAGCAGACTACATTACATTTAAAGCAATAACATATGGAAAGTAGTTACACATCTAGAACAAGGTAAGTTATTTAGAAAATGTCATTCTCCCTCAGGCCACCCTGGCTAATGTGTACTTTTTCCTTTTTCTTTCTTTCTTCCTGTCTCTCTTTCTTTCTTTCTTTTTTTATTGAGCTTTGTGTGTGTCAATTTTTTTATTACATGTAGTCACTGTATGTCTTTACAGTGTACAAAATGGGTTTTCCCAGCATGAATATAATGCATACTAGTCAGGTCAAAGATATTACCACATAAATTATCGACAGATAACTTTTTATTTTTTTGTCTGTGAATTGTTTTTTACTATCTCTGATCCCCTTCCTCCCACTCCCCATACCCAACCCATCCTATACTATCTCTAGTATCTACAGTTGCCCTCTCTGCTATTATAACTTCAGTCCCTCAGTTTCCACCATAGAGTGCAGGCATTCTGTATACGTTGAATGAGGACGTACAATGCCTCTCTTTCAAAGTCTGCTTGCTTCCCTTAGCATTAAATCTTCCTTATTCGTCTACTTTGTATCAAATGTCAAGGTCTTATTGTTTTTATAGCTGTATTCCACAGTATATATGGGTGACATTTTTTCAATCTATTCATCTGTTATTTGAACATCTGGGTTGATTCCATATCTTAACAATTGTGAATAATGCTGCAATAAACATGGATGTGCAAGTGTTCTTCCAACTGAATGTTTTCCTGTCTTTTGAGTAGTTACTCAGGAGTGTAATTGCTGGGTTGTTTGGTAGTTCTATTTGTAGATTTCTGAGAAGCCTGCATATTGTTCTCATTTTTTTATCATGATATTCTGGAAGCTGTATCATATGGATCCCATCTTCCTCTGCAGCTCTGTTCTTATCTTCTCTCACTTTCTAAAACCATCTTTCCAACTCAGAACCCTGCACTTGTCTTCATGAAACACTTTACCCTTTACCCCGACAACTTGGCCAACTCTTGCTCATCCCTCCACTCCAGCTTAGACATAATCTCTACCATCAGCTTACACCAAGATTCCCAAATAGCCTCCAACTTTCCCATATCATGTCATCTTCCATAGAGTGGGCAGAGCGGTCTTTTTAAAATGTAAATCAGGTCATGGCACAACATAATTATAATGCAACATAGCTCCTAAAATGGCTCTTAAAGAGCAATGTGATTTAGACACTTTTCCCAACTTTGAATCTCACTGTTTTTATTTCTCCTTTGCAAACATCTTTCATCTGTGAGTGCTTTGCTCTTGATGCTTCTGCTCTTTGTAAAGTCTTCATAGACTTACACCTTGGTACCATTTATGTCTCTGTGCAAATCAATTGCACACCTTCAGAGAGCCTTTCCTGGCCGTCCACCCAGAACAGCAGCTCTCCTCCCTACCAGTATGGCTTCAGTTATTCTAGTGCCTTCCATTGTTTCATATTCCAGATATATCTTCAGACCTCCAAAAGAGACTTCCTGGTGGTAGGAATTGTCAATCTTTACTTTTACTAAGCTAGCCTTGGTGATTCTGAGTTGCAACCAATCTTGGGATGCCCAGACTATGGGATAATGGGTGAGAAAAGAATGGTATACATGCCGAAGTGCTCATGGTGAGAGTTTTTCTCCTGTTAAGTTGTAGTCCAATATGAGAGTGAAAATAGAATATTGGAAACCTGCTGTAATTTTGTAGCAACAAATTACTATTATCCCCTTACCTATTAATTAGTGCTACCTAAAACCAGCAAAATTACAGTGATTCTGTGAGATATAGATTTAAAATTTTCTCTGATTCCTTCGAAAAACAGTTAAGATCATCTTGGTGAGAGGGCTAAATGAAAGATGGACACCTAGAGGTAAACTCATCAAATGAATAGCATGAAAAAGAAATACATATACATTCTAAAAAGAAAACTGGGGAATCTGTGGATGCTTAAGAATCTCTGGGAAGGGACCAGCAGGTGGTGTGGTGGTTAACGGCACTGGACTCCCACATGGCTGACTGCGGTTCAAGTCCTGGACCTTGTGGCTTGCTTTCTGTTTCTTTCTCTCTCTCTCTTGCTCTGTCCCTCTCTGGTCAAATTAAAATAAGCAAATAAATAAATAAATAAAGTTAAATAAAAATAATTCTTAAAAAGATCTCTAGGAAACACAGACATCAAGAATTGTAGTATTCAAAAATTTAATGTTTACAAAAGTACAGGAATTAAAGGAATGAAGAGAGGCCACAAAATCATCAGGGTTTAATAAATCGTTTGAGTGGAGGAATTATTTTCCTGCTAGAGCAGACATAAGAATCATGGAGAAATTGTTTTCCAGTTTTGTAAACTTTTGAGTATGTCTTAGAAAAATTTAAGTCATTAGAAGAAGCTGGCAGGTGTCATGGTGTTTGAGGCACAGGACTCCCACATGGCTGACCATGGTTCAAGTCCCAGACTTGGCAGCTTGCTTTCTCACTTTCCCTTTCTCTCTCTCATCAAATGTAAAAAGATAATAAAACTAAATAAAATTATATGAATAATTCTTTAAAAAACAGTTTAGTCATTGGAGATGTCATTTTTATAGAATGCTTCCAAATTTAACAGGTAAATAGGAAGTACCCTAAGCCAAATTTTAAAGCCCATAACTCATACCTGAAAATGAAATTGCTTCAGTATAAGAGTGACGACATTGCAATCATCTATACTACTGCTGAGAAATGTCGTTTCTCTCCGAAATGTCCCCAACTTCCCATCTAGACAGTTCTATACAGAACCTTTCACTCATTCCTTCATTCATTCTCTTATTTATTTTTTTTAATTGCTGGAAACTACAGCTACTTATAACTGTGTATTCTCCCATATTACAAATCCCTTCAGGGCAGCATGATATGGAAGGGCCAGTAGCATAAGCAATGGAGGTAGAAAGATCTTATTTTGAGTCCTGACTAAGCCACGTACCGACTCTGTGATCTTGTACAAATTGCTTGACTTCTCCAAGTGTCCACTTCCTCATCTATAAAAAGCTGGTAATTATTTAAGAAATAAAAATGCCAAGTGAGTACTAAGTATTCTGAGTGTTTACACATGACATTTAGTCAATCCTCACAAGAACCTTTTGTGAGGTTATTTTCCCTGTTTTACACATGAGGTAGACTGAGGCATTAAGATGTATGGTAACTTGCTCAAAGTGGTTGAGATTCTATTTGAGCTCCTTCCATCTAATGTCAGAATCAGACAATGCTTTAAAAGTGCTATCTGTGGGAGCCAGCAGGTGGCGTGGTGGTTAAGGGCACTAGACTCCCACTGGCCAACTGCAGTTTGAGTCCTGGACCTAGTGGTTTACTTTCTCTCTTTCTCTCTCTTTCTCTCCTCTCATTCTGTCCTTCTCTGGTCAAATTAAAATAAATAAAAATGAATAAATGAATAAAGTTAAATAAAAGTTAAATAAAATAATTCTTTAAAAAAATAAAAGTACTACCTGTAGTAGATCTGTACCTGGAGTTTCCCTTTTACACCAGAGTTTCCTGGCCCTCCCACATCCATGCCATCCAGCAGATTTAATTCTAAACTATCTTATGCCTCAATTGTGTAATATTTGTTATTGAAGTATTGGAGGGAAAATTTAAAAAAAAAAAAAAAAAGTAAGTATGTAAGGGTCTCTCTCCTTCTGAAGTAAATTATCAACCAATTGAGAGTTTCAAGAAAGAATAATTTCCTGGACATTCTCCAAATCTGCCATTTTCAAAGGAAAAAAATCTCAGCTCTCGAGCCAAGCTTGTACACCTTTAGAAAGCTTTGAAAATGCAATTTTAATAACCACCAGAAAGCATCCTTGAGTAAAATACAGGTGATACTGCAGAAGAGAAGAAAATGGCAAATCAAAGCATGTTTCCGAGCTTGAGCCAGTCAGCATAATTCCAAGCAGAACAGGTACTGGGTATTATGCACAGTTTTACTGACTCTAAGCCAACTCCCATTTTTATTCTGAATTCCTGTTTGGACCAGTGAAACCCAACTGGCTTTCAAAGGTCACTCCCATATAGAGAATAGAATAAATCCTAACAGAGAGGCTTTCTTTTTTCTTCCCATGCAAATAAAGACAGTTTCCACATCCTGATTCATATTGGACTTTTAGACTATCTGAACCTACGGAGTTCTACCGTAGAGATATCATTTTCTTTAAATTCCCCTGAAGCAATTATTTCATTCGGACAGTATCACACTGTTGACTTGGATTCTTTCTGTGGTGTGGGCTCAAGAGAAACCAGATCATAGACATTATAGAATAGAAAACTTCAATGTGGAAATCAATAATCTTATTTTTTAGCTCCATCTTTAATAGCTGTAGTTTGGTCCTTTGCCCATCCTTAATTCTGGTCACACACTCTGTAATTCTCTTTTACATCCTGTCTAACTGCATCACATCCAGCCCTTTGATCAACTAAGAGAGTACCCATCACCAGTTTTCCCAAGCTTGTTAATGGAAGACCTTGACAAGTTGTTGAAGAGTCTCCACTCCAACCCCTTCCCATAAACCCAAGGGATAGATCAGCTATCCTAACTCAAGATGTTCTCAGGGGAAGTCCTGATTCTTTCAAACCCCAAAGAAGAACTGAAGGCTACTATGAGACACCTCAGAGTAAAGAAGAGAAGTGAATTTCATTCACCCAAGATATCTGTCTCTCCAAATTCACATTTTATACATTAAATATGTACAGCTCTTTTCATGTCACACATAATTCAATAAAGTGGCTTAAATAAAAAAGAAGTAGGCCAACAGGTGGTGGTTAAGGGTGCTGGATTCCCACGTGGCCAACCGTGGTTCAAGTCCCACACCTGATGACTTGCTTTATCACTTTCCCTTTCTCTCTCTGTCTGTCCTTCTCTGGTCAAATTAAAAAATAATAACAAATAGAATTAAATAAATTAATTAAAAATAAAATAATACAAATAATTTTTAAAAGATGCTTGTCTTGAGACGAGCAGATTGTGTAATGGTTACTTTGCTGAACTCCCGTGTAGTGGCTTAAAAACTCACATCCAGTGCTTCTGCATGCCCAAAATCCTGATTGAAGAGTGGCAGAGATGGGATTGCAGTGTGGCCATCCCTCTGGGAGGTGATTTCTTGCTTTCGGTCTGTCTCTGTCTCTCTGGCAAGTTTACATGACATATAGCAAAAATCTCCTAAAAAAAAAAAAAAAAGATGCTGGTCTCATGGTAATCTTAAATTAAATCCCAAAGTGTTTGATTGTCTAAGTGTAAGAAACCCAAAACAAATTTTATATAGATGTTTAACATATATTTAATAAAAGCATATTTATATCTTATGTAACCTAGATTAGAGTGTACATTTATATAATATAAATATATAATATGAATATAAAATGTATGTAATATAGTATGTATGTATAAAACACATGAGGGGGTCTTCAAACAGTTCATGTAAAGTACACATTATGAAACATACTGTAGATTGTTATTTTTGCATCAAGATAAATTAATATTTTAATTCCACTTTTCCATGAACTTAGGAAGTCTCCTCATGTGTGTGTATATAGTCATATGAAATGAGGTATAATAGTGGTTGTCATACTACAAAAATAGTAGAGACTTGTTCCTTGACCTCCAAGCTAGACAATAATATGACGTCCTTGAAAAGGTTGTGATTTGATGCCTCTTCAAATTGCTATTTCTTAAATATTTAAAATTTTCACACTATTATTTACATTAAAGCTTTAAAGAAATAAGTGTAGCTTTTCAACTGTTTTTCCTCCCTTGGAGGGGTCAGGCTTGGTGTGACAAGGATTGAAAAAGGACAATTTCATCTTCACCCCTATGGATTGGGAACCCTGGCAGTAACCTAACTCAGCCTCCTTAGCAATCTAGAAAATAAAGTCACAGGAAGGGGTCTTCGAAATGTTCATCAAAAATGTGTATTATGAGAAAACTATGTATGGATTTCAAAATTTCTTTAGAAACAAATAAACTCATACTTTAATTTTATTTTTCTAAGAAGTTTTTGAAGTACCTAGCATAAGAGACAGCTGTCTTGAGAGAGAGAGGAGCTAACATTTATTATTTGTCTATAATATACTGGGCACTTGTTTAGATCCCTAACTTACACACTCTGCTTTACCTCCTTAACACTTTTCCAGGATAAGTAGTAGTTTGCCATTATTTTATGAAGACAGAGTCACTGGCATCATGTTTGAGGCTGCTCTTGAGAGTCTTGGTCCTTTCTTAAATAGATGACCCATAGTTTCATTCCTATCGGAAGTACACTTTCCAGAGATGTACTGGTAATTTTATTCTCTTCCTCACATTACATTTCCAGTGATATGTTGGTTCCTTTTAGGGAATTTATAGAAAATAGCCGTTGAGGCCTACTCGTCAGAGAGACTTGGGGGATTTGTAAGGGTTGTTGTCACTGAGGTTGGAGGTGCAGCTGATCCCTAACAAGGTGTAGACACTTATTCTTCCACCTGCCCAGCACTACTACTCCTGATTCAGGTGAGAATTTACTGACATTCCCCTGGGACAATCCTCCTCTTCCACTGGCAGTTCCTGTGGCTTCAATGGGACACATAAGTCCCAGAACTGACATAGTAACTACTTCAGAGATGGGCCTGTAACCCCCATCAGTCAAGGAGAGTCCAGAAGTTTGCATGAACTCTAAAGAAAAGGAATTCTTTTCCCACAGAAGAAAACCTATGGCTCTATTTGGTCATTTTTTGGCTATTATATGAAAAGAAAATGGAGCCACATTAAGAGAATAGAGCCAAGAAAGAGATTCCTAACAGACGTGACTTCACAGCTGATCCAGCCATGTCTAAGCCAAATACATTCCTGGATTTTAGTTGTTATATAAGTAAATACTTCCCTCTTCACTAAAGCCCATTGAGTTGGATTTTCTATCCCTTACAACTGAAAAAGTCCTCATTAATAAAACCAGGCTTGGGAGCCAGATGGTGGTACTGTAGTAAAACACAATGCTGTGTGAGGCTGATCCATAAGGCAAGGTTCTGGGTTTATGTCTGGGGATATCTGAGTGAACTGGGAACAAGGATGCCCATGATCCAGGCCGGACTGAGGCTAGAGTGGATCCTGGCATCAAAACCTGTTGGAGGTGCACTCACGTGTACTCTCTCTCTCTTGCTCTTAGGAAAAATGAACTTCAAAAAAATTTAAAAACAAAACCAGGTTCTGCTATTAGCCTTTTCCTCAACTAAAAAAGGAAAAAGAATTCAACATATGGTTAGTAAGGGGAGTCTTTCTCTGAGGATGGATTATAGTGCATCTCTGGAATTAGAATTTGGGAAGAAAACTAAGAGAATTAAAACCCATTTGAACTCAATTCATTAACAGAAAAAGTATGCAATCCTTAAACAAGAATTTATTGAGTGACAAATATATGCATGAGAAGTCCACATGTTATGCCCTGGGACAGCCCTGAGCCAGAGAGTCTGCCTCTCTGGAGCCTGCCTCATGATGCTCAGATTCAATGGAGGAAAACAGAAAAGAAGTAAATATGCACAATGCTGCCGGGTAATAACAAGTGTTTAGAAAAAAATAAAGCAAGGTAAGGGAAGTAGGAAGAGTTGAATAGGAGAAGCCTCTTGTAAAAGATAACATTGAGCAGAAGACAGAAGAAAAGTGTGAAATGAAGCCATGCATCTCTCTGTGGGAAAGGTGGTCCTGGCCAAGGGAAAGGCTGATGCTCTGAGAGGGGAGTGTGTAGAGCCTGCAGACAGCTAGAAGAGTCCTGGGACTGGGGTCCCCCAGAGGAAGGAAAGGGTCATAGGGGAGCCACTCAGAATTAGGATGAAGGCAAATGCCACAGTGGCAGTGTAGGCATTTTAAGGACTTTGACTGAGGGAGGTGAACACCACTAGAAGTGTGTGTGTGTGTGTGTGTGTGTGTGTGTTTTAAGTTTTTTCCATAAGCCGGAGAGACAGCACCCCTAGTCAGGTCTTGACACTATGATCCACCCCAGTCTTCAGCCAACTCCAGATCATGTGTCAGCATGTGCCCAGCATTCTCAGGGTGGTCTCTGGACCTGAATTAAGACCCCTTCCATGGGAGACTGCCTTGTGGAACATTGCGTTTTGCTGCCACACCATTGTCTGGCCCCCAGTAGAAAGAGGAAAGACATGATATACCTTCATTTAAAGGATTTGTTTAGCTTTATATAGAAAACTATTTGCTGGGAGGAGGGGTGGCAAGGACAAAAACATAGATCTGATCCCTACACACACTTTTTTTTTTTTTTTTTTGGAGAGGTTTTCGCTAACGGGCGCGTGTGCTCGCCAGACAGACAGAGAGAGACATAGAGACAGAAAGCGAGAAATCACCCCCCAGGGGTGATGGTCACGCCGCAATCCCTTCTCCTCCATTCTCCTCTCGGGATCCTGGGCATGCACACGCACACGCCCGGCATGAGTTTTAAGCCACTGGGTCCGGGACGCGAACCGCGGTTGACTACGTGGGAGTCCAGCGACATAGCCATTACACTAACTGCTGGTTCCCCCTACACACACTTTTTGACAGAAATATTATACAAACCTTTAAGTCCAAATACTCTATTACAGCTATTATATGCTTTAAAATGAAAGACTGAGCATTGATAAACAATTACTAATATATTCATAGAGAAGGAGTTCCTAACATAGCACACAAATAATTATTATTTTAATCCCTCATAGTTCAAAACACCATGGTTCTCCCTTAGGGACCATTTTGCCCCCCAGGAGATATTTGCAATGACCGAGACATTTTTAATTGTCCTGACTGGCGGTGGGTGCAGAGCAGAAATAATGCAACTGGCATCGTGTGGGTAGAGGTCAGGGATGGTGCTAAATAGCCTATAATGCACAGCCCAGACCCCACAACAAAGAACTGTCCAACCCCAAATATCAATAGCATTGAGGTTGGAAAACCTTGGTCCAGACTAAAAGATTCATTGTTCTCAGATTTTGTGTTAGTTACTCTTAAACTTGCAATACATTTAAATCAGAGAAGCACAAACTAAGTTTGATTACCTTCCTCACTGGCTAATCATTTGAAAGGCAAATATCATAGTCGTTGTTTTGCATGTAACAACATATGGGTTGGGGGGAGGAATGAATAGTGGCCTATGCTCTCAAATCAAAGCAGGAGATCATTAGGGGGGAACGGTGATAGAAGAATGTTCCTGAATGTATGACAAGAAGACTTAAAAAAATGTTTTTAATATAAAAATGTCATTCCAGGGCAACAAAAGTACCTGGCATACATTTTGCTTTGGGGAAGAAAATGCCTTTGAAAACCTAACTAGTTGTATAATTAAGTGATAATGAATGCAGAGCTGTATTTTGTATTCCATTCCAGCACATTGGAGTTGAATCTGAGCTTGAAAAGCTAAATCCCTCAGTGCTCTGGCCTCTCATCAGTGAAGTGCAAATCAAGGCTTTTAACTGCTATAGAAGGGGTGGTTCCAAAAAAGTGAACTACAAATATTATGTTTTCAAACTGCCTATTTTCTAATGGCATGCTGAATTCTGTATGCAACTTGTATTTAATAAAAAGAAATGTTTCTTTGGGACAAGAAAGCAAGATATTACATGTAATGGTTTATGTGATGGCTTATACCCAATGAAATGACAATCTACTTTTAAGAAGAAGGGCTATTGATTTCCATTTTATATGGACAATAGAAATGCTGTCTGGATTTTTATTTCTGGATTTTTTATGGTTATTTCACCTAGAGAAAGACTAAATAATACTTTACTTGTACTCTAGTTAATATCACTTAGAAGGAAGACGTGTGAGAGTACATATGCAGGTTGGATTGAGTTTTTGCTTGGTTATAAAGATATGCTATGCTCCAGATAGAACATGAAAGCCTGTTTTAACAAACGTTGGAGAAACTTTTAAAAAATTAAAATTACTCAACAAAACAGTAAAAGGCATCTGCAAACACAAGAAATCAATAACTAAAAGAGCTATTTAAAATTTCATCATCATAATTAAAGGACAATATGTAACGAACTGTGGATAATCAAACATTTAAAGAAGCCTCTATCGGGAGCAGTGGATGGCAAAATGGTTATGCCACTGGACTCCCACTTAGTGGACCATGGTTTGAGTCCCAGACTCCAAGACTTATAACTCACGCTGAGGGTGGATGAGTGCTTGCCTAAGACCCCAAGTGGAGAATGGAGGAGAAGCAATTGTGATTGAGCACCCCTTCTGAGGAGGGGTGTGATTTCTCACTTTCTGTCTCTCTGTCTCTCTCTTTCTGTCTCTCTGGTGAGAGCACATGTCCTATAGCAAAAATCTCTCTAAAAATAAAAGAAGAAGCCTCTATCATTTGATGTTTCTATCCTGATGTTTAAAAACGTATAGAAATGAACAGATGGCATGAAGCTTAAGGCAAGTGAATCCCACATGGCTGACTGTGCTGTCTGAATTTCGGACCCTGCAGCTCAAAAAAACACTCCGGACATGTGTGTGCACGCCCAAAACCCCACAAGGAGAAATGAAGGAGAACGGATTGTGGCATGGTCACAAACACCCCCCCTCCCCCACTGGAGGGTGATTTCTTATTGTCCCTCTCTATCTGTCTCTGGTGAACACACATACCCTATAGCAAAAAATAAAAACAACTAGGAAGTTAGAAGAGATGGCAGTTTGGTTTTGTTTCATCATTTGTTTCAAAAAAGGACTGAAGGAACCAGCAGTTAGCGTAATGGTTATGTCACTGGACTCCCATGTAGTCGAACGCGGTTCAAGTCCTGGACCAGGTGGCTTAAACTCACGCTGGGCACGTGTGCATGCGTGCCCAAGATCCCGAGAGGAGAATGGAGAAGGGGCTGCGGCGTGGCCATCCCCACTGGGGGGTGATTTCTCTCTTTCTCTCTCTGTCTCTCTCTTCTCTCTGGTGAGTACACGTGCCCTATAGCAAAAACCTCTCAAAAAAAAAAAAACAAAAAAAAGGACTGAAAAGAAATTCCACATACAAAGAACTTAGGAGGAAAGATGATGGGATTAAAATAGAAAATATAAGTTCACATTCAAATAGCATTTTACAAACAGGCTTAAATGTATGAGAAAAATAATACTCTATAATAAGAAGGTAAATAAATTACAAAAGCCATGAAAAAAAAAAAACATTCTTTCAGTTCAACACCAACTGGCATCAAGCAGATATAATACGGAGCACAGGTTTTGGTGTAGCATGTGTACATGCTATGGTGCAACAAAACCTTGGAAGAAAACCAATGGCCCCAGGGCTATTGAGAGGACCATTAAGAAAGACCAGGACCTGAGCCACCTGAGACTAGTAGTTAAGGGAACCAGACCTAACATGACTGACCGCTGTTAGATTCCCAGCCACTGTAGCTTGAAAACATGTGTGCTTGTGTGCTCCAAATCTCGATAGGATGTAGAAATGGAAAAGAAGGGATTGCAGCATGACCTACTGCAATCTGTGGGATTTTCTCTCTCTCCTTTTCTCTTCTCTTCTCTCCTCCTGCTTTCTCTCTCCTTCTCTCTGTTATCAGCCTTCCATCCCTAGACTTAGCTTTAATGATGGCCATAACAAGTCCTTGCTTGGAGGAAAAAATAAAACTATAAGGAGTCACAGAGGACATTTTTAATACTTGAAAGAATATTCATTGAATATATCAATTCTAAATAGCCTCTTCTGAAAAAATATGTAAATTAATGGCATGTTTGTGGATTATAACTCCACATTTTTCTTTGTTTTTTTTTTTTTTAATCATCACACATCAGAAAGTGAAAAAAAAATTCTGAGCAATATTCAAAAGGCCACAGAAATACTTTAATGTCATAGAAGGCCTGGCAGAAATGAAAACACTTCTGTCCAGATAAGAAGAGTTAAAAGAAATTGTGAATCATGATAAAGTTATACACATTTACTTTGAACCAAAATCATAAACTGGCTCATTAACCTGCTGGGGTCTACTGCTGTGTTGTTAGAGTTCTTAGTTGCAAACAACAGAATCTACTTATATTGGTTTAAGCAGAATAGAAATTTATTAAAAGATAGTAGGTAACTCACAGACTATCTGAGAGAGACAAAGAATCAGAATCTGAAGCCATGTAGCCACCATCCCATATGATTTTCTGATAAAACACCACTGTCTCCATGGTGGGCTCAGCATCAGTCCTTCTGAGACCAGACACCAAAAACTCTCCAGTGACCACCCTATAAATAGTGGACCCCATTGCCTACACCAGGCCCTGAAGACTGCCTCTCTCCATATGGGTCAAGTCCTTGCATTGCTATCTTCTCCATCAAATCTCATATGAGTGGGTTCAACTGGCAGCACATACCCACACACCTGTGTGCTAGGTCCAAGAGAGTCTAGGGATGCGAAGTTTCTGCCTTCAAACTTGAAAAGGAATTATAAGATGAGAAACTTTCAAAATACACAGAGAAATGTTCAAAGACGGCAGGAACCAACAAATTACAAAAATTTTCTAGGCATCCCAATCTTCCACTTATTTTACCTAAATCCTCCATTCCAGGCAACCTGATCTCTTCATTATTTTCTTTACATCCTATTTTCCAACCTTACAATATAAAACATTTTAAAATTTAAGTGTACTTACTTATTTATTCCATGAGAAAGAGAGACAAAGAGACAGTCACCCATAATGGGGTTTTCAGGCCATGACCAACCCCAGCCTCAGCCAGCCAGGATTATATGCACGTACAGAGAGAGGCCTCTGGATGTGAACTAGGACCTTCCAAGGTAACTTCAGCATCACAGAGCATTGCATTACCACTGCACCACCATGACCGGCCAATTAATAAAGCTTACTGAAATAATTTACTCAGGACCACATAGCTACTAAGAATTAAAACCAAGGTTGGAACTTAACTCTCTTCTGAGACTCAGTTTGCATTTTCACTTATGTACTCAGAGTAGATTTAAAGTCTACACTTTTACTGTGTCCCAAAGCACCAAGATTGTTGCATTAGATATTTAGTACCATGAACTAAGCAAATAGTAATTTAGTTGATTTCAACAGGGTTTTTTTTAATGCCTTCTATATAATCTTAGTTCAACTACTTGGAAATTGCACAATATTGGGCAAATTACTGAACCTTATAAGTCTCTTTCCTCATTCACAGAGTGGAATGACATGTTTCTTGTAGAACTAATGTGATGGTTGTGAGGTCTTGTCCTGGGAACAATTTTATGGGCAGAGGCGGGAAGAAAAGCAAAGGACATTGGACTGTCTGGTGGTGGCAGGAAATATGCAACACAGAGGGGTGACTGGAAGAGGAAAGGGGTGATGTAGCTGCTGGAATGGTCCAGACATTCCTCAAAGTAACAGACAAGCTGCTCTTGACCAAAATGGAGAGTAAGCAGTAAATATAAATTGCCCACAAGACCCAGGATAGGAGGTCACAGGAAATGGAAAACCATGACATCTGCTATGCCTGTCTCCTCTTAAAAGAGAACAAACTACCACAACTCTCAGACACACAGAGTCCCAGGTAAGAAGGGAAAGGAATGAAAGGTGGCAGGGGGAATTTCACTCCACCAGAACCTCAGGGGCAGTGTTGAGTTTGGTCACTGGCCTATGAAAGATCTTCTGTGTAAACCCCTTATTTTCTTAAATGTAACCTTATAACAAAAACTCTTCTCAGAACAACTCTCTATTTCTAATTATTGACCAAAAAAAATAAATAAATAAAAACCTAGCTGAGATAGTGGCCCAGGAATGCTAAAGGGCAAGAGTGGAAATGTGAGGACTTCAATGGCATTCTCAGACTACACATGATCTTTCATCTCTGTTCTTTATGAATATCCTTCTTCCCTGTCTCTACCCAATGAACTCCTATTCATCCTTCAAGACCCAACTTAATTATTTTTTGCCTTCTCTGTGAAGTCTTCTCCTAGGACTCCAGAAGAATTGGCCACTCCTCTCCAAGTTGTGAGAGGCTTTATGTAGACATTTACTATGGTGCGTGCCTATCTCTACTAGGTAGTAAATTTCTCCTTAAATTTGGCATGTCGTAGTTCTCTGTGTTCTATAGGCTACGGCATGCACTGTGTTCACTAAACTTTCTAGATCTAGTAGCTACTGCAGTGCATGGCATTATTTATTAATTAGGAGACCTTTAGGTGGAGATGGCTCCAGCACTTTAGGTTTCTTATATATTTTGCTTCTTCCCCCTCCCCCTTGACTCTCTACTTCTCACGCTCTGCCATTTCCCACCCTCCTTCCACGCTGTCTCTAGTATCTACAGTTGCTTTCCATGATTTTTAGCACTTTAGCTAAAAGTGGTTTCGTTTGCTCTACATGAGCAAACCAAAAACCCAGTTCAGAGTGAATAGTCATAGCTTAGGAAAAGGAAACTTAAGATCAATCAGTCAGAAGCCACTGACCAACCTTTAACTAAAAAGTTTCCTTTTTAAAAAAATTTACCAAAGAGTGTGTATCCTCACTGGAGAGAGAGACAGAGAAAGAGAGAGAGAACACCCCCATGGGGAATGACCACATCACAATCCCTTCTACTCCATCTCTTCCTCCTTTCAGAATTTTGGGCATGCAGGCATGTGCTCCCAGCGTGTTTCTCAAGCCACTAGACCTTGGAGTCAAACACACAATTGCTCATGTGGGATCCAGCCACCTTAACCAGCACACCACAGGCTGGCCCAAGATGTTCTGTTTTAACCAACCAGGTATTTTTTTTCTTTCTTTCTTTCTTTTTCTTTCTTCCTTTCTTTCAATCAGGTATTTTCTTTATCTTGCTTCTATGCCTTATAAAATTTTGCCCTTGCACCCTCTCAGTGGAGCCCGAAATAATTAGGCTTTGGCACACCTCAATATATGAATTGCTATCTGCTCAAGTAAGCTCTTTAAAAATTTTAATGTACCTAAGTTTATCATTTAATAACACAGAGTCACCCTCAAAAGATATTGATGGAAGCTGGACAGGTTTGCAGAGATGTGACGCTCTGAGAGGCTGACCCATGTAAGAAGGTTCCAGATTTACATCTGGAGACTGCCCTGAGTACACTAGACATGTGTGTCCCCATAATCTGGAGCTGGCTGAAACTGAGGGTGGATCTTGGCATGGGGATCCTATTTAGGGGATACTGCCTTTCTGTCTATCTCTCTGTCTCTTCCACACATGGAATAGAGAAAGAAATTTATAAAACAAACAAACAGGGAACCAGCAGTTAGCGTAATGGCTATGTTGCTGGACTCCCACGTAGTCGGCCGCGGTTCGCATCCCAGACCTGGTGACTTAAAACTCACGCCGGGCGCGTGTGCATGCGTGCCCAAGATCCCGAGAGGAGAATGGAGGAGAAGGGATTGCGGCATGGCCATCCCCTCTGGGGGGTGATTTCTCGCTTTCTGTCTCTACGTCTCTCTCTCTCTCTGTCTGGTGAGCGCACGCGCCCTATAGCGAAAACCTCTCCAAAAAACAAAATATATATATATATATATATATATATATATATATATATATATGCTGATGGAGAAACCAGTACTGGTCTTTGGTTCTACTTCCTTTGTTGTTGTGTTTTGTCTTGCTGGTTGGCACCTCTTGGTTTCTGACTCCCATTTGCTTGGCTTGTATTTTTGACCCAGCCTTGACTGCAGTATCAACTCTTCCAGGTGTTATCTAACCACCTTACACACTATCTCTCAGGTTCTCAGCACAGCCTCAGCCAGGCATCTTGACACATGTACAAACCTGGAAGAGAAAAGGAGTTAACACTCCAACAGACACTGCTTGGCACTGGGAGATGGAAGCTGGGGTTGGGGTGATGCCATGACCCTGACAATAATTTGAAGGTGGATGACTCTTCGTAAAGTGCTCAACGGGATTACCTTCCTATTGAACTCAGCAGTAACCATCTAGTAATAATAACACACTCTTCAACTGGCTTTCACTCCTTCCACACTGAGCTTGTTTCCCAAAATTTACCACTTGCAAACAGGTCTTCATCTCGAGTTCTAGTAAGGTACAAATTATCATAGCTTTAACGGTAGAGGAGGGTGCTCAGGAGGAACCAAACATCCACAATCAAAGGTTGCTGCTCTGGCCTCAACAGATCAACTTGAAAATGAGTCTTATTCCAAGAATTATGAAAGGAGACCGGATGTTTCACTCTCGGCAGCTAGGTAAGGACAAATCTACCAGTCCCAGGAAGGAAAACAATCCCAAGATTGGAAGACATCAGTCTGAAAGGGCAGTCTTTATGTAGGGAGCCATCTACTTAGTTTTATATCAACAGCTAAGATAAATGAGCCCTCTCTTCTAAACATGCTCACCTGCAATTAGAGATAAATACTCTCAGACAGTGGCTCCCAGTCACCTGGAGGTCTATGGGACAATTGTAAGAGCCTGTAACAATTTATGTGAGCACTGTATTTTGTCTGCAGAGGGAGTAAATGTTTAAATGTTTCATCATTCTCATGGGACCGACCACATGTTAGGTACTGTTGCAATTAACCAAATAAAAAACTGATTCTAAGACGTTAATGATTTTTTTTTAGGTACTAAGTATCTTCTCCATCAATTATACATAGCTTATAGTAAGTGCTCTCATTACAAAAATAACTATGCATAAGTAATGTGTTTATTAACTAGTAGATTTAACCATTCCACAATGTATCTATATACTCCGAAATGTCATGCTACAGGGACTTACCAGTGGTACAGCAGTATAACATGGTGCTCTGTGAATTAGACCTACATGGAAGGTTGCTAGGTTACCTCGTTCAAGTCTGGAGGCCTTCCTGAGTACACTGGGCATGGATATCCCCATGATCCAGACTGGCCGAAGATGGAAAGGTTTCATATCATAAGACCCTATTGGGGATGCTGTATATCTATTTCTCTCTCTCTCTGTCATTCTCACTCATGAAATAAATTTTTAAAACATTGGGAACCAGCAGTTAGCGTAATGGCTATGTCGCTGGACTCCCACATAGTCGACCGCGGTTCTCATTCCGGACCCGGTGGCTAAAAACTCACGCCGGGCGCATGTGCGTGCATGCCAAAGATCCTGAGAGGAGAATGGAGGAGAAGGGATTGCGGCGTGACCATCCCCTCTGGGGGGTGATTTCTCGCTTTCTGTCTCTATGTCTCTCTCTGTCTGTCTGGCGAGTGCACGCGCCCTATAGCGAAAAAACCTCTTAAAAAAAAAAAAAAAAACATAAAAACCATGATGGGGGCCAGCAGATGGTATAATGGTTACGTCACTGGACTCTCATATAGCCAACCGTGGTTTAAGTCCCGGACCCAGTAGCTTAAAACTCATGTCAACTACATGTGCTTGTGTGCCCAAAATCCCAAGAGGAGAATGGAAAAGAAAGGATTGTGGCATGGCCATCCCCTGGGTGATCTTTCACTTTATGTCTCGCTCTGTCTCTCGGGCAAGTACAAACACCCTATAGCAAAAATCTCTCTTAAAAAAAAATAAAATAAAAACCATCATTTCATTCATGATAAATAAATACAGTATTGTCTGTCATTTTTTTTAATTTAAAAAAATAGTAATTTTGTGCTCAAAGGTATCTGCAAATTGCATTAGCAATATAAAGGGATGCTCATATTCCAAAAGCTTGACAACTCCTGGTTTTTTTTTTGTTTTTGTTTTGTTTTTGAGAGGTTTTCACTATAGGGCGCGTGCGCTCGCCAGACAGAGAGAGAGAGACATAGAGACAGAAAGTGAGAAATCACCCCCCAGGGGGGATGGTCACGCCGCAATCCCTTCTCCTCCATTCTCCTCTCGGGATCTTGGGCACGCACGCACACGCGCCCGGCGTGAGTTTTAAGCCACCGGGTCCGAGATGCGAATTGCAGTCGACTACCTGGGAGTCCAGCGACATAGCCATTACACTAACTGCTGGTTCCCGACAACTCCTGTTTTAAGTGAGGTAAAATCAAACAATAAGCTTGGCCTTGGCAGTGTAGGCTGTAGGGTACTGCTGTATAATACTGAGCTACCTAAGAGGTCCAGGTTTGGATCCTGGGTAGCTTCAAACAAGTTTGGCATGTGAGATCCTGTTAAGGATATCTCTGTCTTCTCTTGCTTAAGATTTAAGAAATGAATAAATAAACTTTTAAAAGTTAAAAATAATTTTTTAATAATAATGTCGAAATATTGAGTGCCGACCTATATTATCTTAAGCCTGTCGACACCACGTACAAAGGTATTACTAGTCTCATTTTACAGATTCTGAATGTCTAAAGGACTTCCCCAAGCCCACAGAAATAATGAATGATGGAGCTAAGATCGGGAGTGAGGCCTGCAAGACTTTCCTGTCACCATCACTCGTTCACGGAATAGGCATGTTTGGGGATATGCCATGTGCTATGTTCTTTGGGTAAAATACAGCTATTACCCAACCCCTGCTTCTTGAAAAATGTTCCTTCTGACCATTGAATTCAATTAGTTTGTCTTTCTGTTCGGATTAAGTAGGTTTAAGGTGTAACAGAATCTGTCCTCCTCCTTGAGTTTCTTTGTGCAACCCCCTAAGACACATGCTGCCTCTCCCTTTTCAAGGCGTTCTTGCTCTTTTATCTTCATTTTGTTCTCTGGCCCTTAGCTCACCTACAAAGATGAAAGGGGAGACAAGCTCAGTTATTTGAGTCTTTCCATCTGCCCCAACGTTTTCCTTTTGCCAAGAAGAGAGCTTGGACCTACAGAAAAAATCAAGTCAGCAAGAACAGATGCCATCCATTGCACTCATGCTTTCTGAGGTTCAAAATGGTGGCAAGAATTACCAGGTAACATTTTCTTTTTTCTTTTTTTTTTTTTTTTTTTTTTGGAGAGGTTTTCGCTATAGGGCGCATGCACTCGCCAGACAGACAGAGAGAGACAGAGAGACAGAAAGCGAGAAATCACCCCCTAAGGGGGATGGTCACGCCGCAATCCCTTCTCCTCCATTCTCCTCTCGGGATCTTGGGCACGCACGCACACGCGCCCGGCGTGAGTCCTAAGCCACCGGGTCTGGGATGCGAACCGCAGTCGACTACGTGGGAGTCCAGCGACATAGCCATTATGCTAACTGCTGGTTCCCACATTTTCTGACTGTGATATTTTGTTCCAAAACCAGGGAGGCCTCTTTACACCCTACCTCATTTGTATCAAGCACAGTCAACCTTGGGAAAGTCCTTCTGTAAAATGCTGCTGGTGAACAAACCCAACAATACTGTCACTATTAGAACGACTGCCAGCCAGTGACACACTAAGGCTGGACCAAATCCACTTTGGGTTATTCAAAATGTGCAATTTGCTAAGTGCATTCATATAGCACAATGCCCTGAACCAAGCCCTGTCAGGGTGTCTCATAATGAATGACTGCTGAGGGGCCGAACAAACAGAAGTTCTATTCCCAGGGCCATCCACAGAGAGGACTGAATGTAAGTGCCAAGATAGTTGCATAACATCTCTGGGAAATGTTTCAGGTACACCAATGGTGCCACAGGGATAAGGGGAGTCTGCACCACAGTCCTTACCTCTGGCTATGATTTGGGTTGTCTCTTCTCTGACTCCAAGGGATGCTAAATTGCAAACCATACTCGGGTCAGCAGCTGTACTAACCAATCTACTGAGTGAAAGTCTAGTGCCTTAAAGCAAAGAGGCAAATGCCCTTCAACTCAACAATTCAGCTCCTCTAGGAATTCATCATAATGCATGGAAGGATTTGGGCAAGCTCAGTTGCTTAAATGGTTAAGAGAGCTGGATTCAACATGCCAAACTCAGTCTGAATTTAACCCCAGTGGCTTGAAAAACATATTGGGTGCATGTGCACATGTGCCCAAAATCCCAAAAGGAAGAAGGAATAGAGTGAAAAGGATTAGGGTATGATCACGCTCCATTGGGAATTCTCTCTCTCTCTCTCTCTCTCTCTGTCTCTCTCTCTCTCTCACAAGCACTCACACCCTCTGGCATTAAAAAAGAAAAAAATTGGCCACAAACTGTTCCTCACTGTGTCATTGTGTCATTTATAGATGATGTGATGATGATGGTGATAATATATCAAGCTTGGCACTAATCTATGCATTTTACATATATTATCCATTTGTCTCTCCCCAGGAGATAAAATATCATTATCATTATTATTATAATAGTTAATAGTAACAAGCCCATGATGCTAAATACTATAGCTATTGATACTATTATGATCAAAATATTTTCACTTTACAAATGAGGAAACAGTCAGCAATCAAATAATTTCATCAACATTATGCAGCTTACAAAGCATTTTACCTCCAAAGGCTGCTCTCTCTCTCTTTAAGAGAGATTTTTTGCTATAGGGTGCATACACTCACTGGAGACTCAGAGAGAAACAGAGAGAAAGTGAGAAATCACCTCCAGGGAGAATGGCCATGCCACAATCCTTTCTCCTCCTTCTCCTCTCAGGAATTTGGGCACACATGCACACACACACACCTGGTGTGATTTTATTTTTTTTTTTCTTAGAGACATTTTGCTATAGGGCACATGCTCACTGGAGAGATAGAGGGACAGAGAAACAAAAAGTGAGAAATCACCCCCCAGGGGAAATAGCCATGATGCAATCCCTGTTGGAGGGTCAACTCCATTCTCCTCTCTGGATTTTGGGCATGTACACACGTGTCCAGCATGAGTTTTAAGTCACCTGGTCCAGGATGTGAATGCAGTCAACCACATGGGAGTACAACAATGTAACCATTACACTGTCTGCTGTGCCCAACCTGGCATGATTTTCAAGCCACCAGATCCGTACTGGAACTGCAGTCATGTGGGAGTCCAGCGCCTTAACCACTACGCCACCTGCTGACTCCCAAAGGATGCTCTCTTAATCAACCGTGCTGAATACAAGACACTGGTTGCCCTGGTGTGTTTTATCTTTCAACTATGAAGAACTTTCCATTTTACACCATTTAGTCCTGGACAAAGAATCAGAGACACTCCATAATAATATTCCTGTGCGGGACCAGCAGTTAGCGTAATGGCTCTGTCGCTGGACTCCCACGTAGTCGACCGCGGTTCGAGTCCCGGACCCGGCGGCTTAAACTCACGCCGGGCGCGTGTGCGTGCGTGCCCAAGATCCCGAGAGGAGAATGGAGGAGAAGGGATTGCGGCGTGGCCATCCCCCCTGGGGGGTGATTTCCTGCTTTCTATCTCTCTGTCTCTCTCTGTCTGTCTGGCGAGCGCACGCGCCCTATAGCAAAAACCTCTCCAAAAAAAGAAAATAATAATAATAATAATAATAATATTCCTGTGACGAAATTACCAAACTACATTTGAGAAGAAATAATAAGAACTTCAGGAAAATTAAAATATATTTGATTTTTTTCTTAGTATATTTAAGCTACTGTTGTCAGAAACCAGAACCAAATTCCTAAAATCAATGTACGCTATAGAAAACTGTGATTTTTAGAAGCTTCTATTATTATAAGAGTTCTCTGATTCTGTTGACAGAGTGAGAAAATAACTCTAGGCTCTTGGACCAGTTGGTGACATATGTCACTTTATTGCACCCCCATGAAAATACTAGTAGGTATATAAGATTGTACAGAAGTGGGGGAAAAAAGGCTTAGAAAGGTTAAGTAATTTATCCAATGTCATGGACAGAATTGCGTCCCCCAAATTCCATACATTGAGGCCTTATCCCCCAGTGTGACTATATTTTGGACAAGGGAGTAATTAAAGTTAAATGAGGTCATAGGTTGGTGTTCTGACTCAATAGAATTAATGTTCTCCTAAGATAAGATGCCAGGAAACTCAACACCTGCTCTCTTTCCACACACATGGGAGAAAAATCTCATGAAGGCACACAGAGAAGGTAGCTATCTATTGCGGCAAATTCTCAAATCCTCCATCCCTGACTATCTTCTGCTGCCAGTCCAGACCTGTAGATTATTGTGCTAATTCAGTGCTGTCTACGGCCATGAAAAGAGCTCTCACCAAGAATTGAATCATCTTGCACTTCAATCTGAGATTTCTATCCTCGAAACTGAGAACATAAATTACTGTTGTTTAAGGTACTCAGTCTGTGGTATTTTTTATGGCAGTGTAAACCAACTAATCTACCCAAGGTCACACAGTCATCAAATAGTACAGTAGAGGGACCAGTAGATGGTGAAATGGTTATGTCGTTGGACTCTCACGTAGTCACCCGCAGTTTGAATTCTGGACCCACAGCTTAAAACTCATTCCAGGAGCGTGTGCATATGTGCCCAAAACCCTCAGAGGAGAATGGAGAAGAAGGGATTGCGGCGTGGCCTTCCCACCTGGCGTGTGAATTCTCACTTTCTGTCTGTCTCGCCAGTGAGTACACACACTCTATGGCAAAAATCACTTTCTAAAAAAAAAAAAAAAAGTACAGCAGAATCTAAACCTACACTTTCTTCACTACATCAGCCTATATGTACCTGACATCAGTGATTGCTACCCACAGCAGCCTTTCCTTCTTACTCAGAGAACTCCAGTTGATTTCTGGCATGCTATATGCTAGCGGTGTTCTTCTTGTCAACGACTGGTAAAAACTTAGTAAATGTTGTAGTTTGAACAATGAAATAGGAGGGCAAGTCTTCATAAAAGCTTCTGAAAAAGATTTCTTTACAGTGAGGCGTTTGGGAGGAAACAGTCTCTTTTGCTACTGCTGGACATGAGTATGTCTGTCTTGAGAACTGGAACTGGGCAGCAATTTTATGAGCATGAGGGGAATTGCCCTAAAGAGAATACACTGAAGATCACAGACTAACTATACAGGTGGAACCTGGGTCCTTTTGACATCACAGAGATTCTACTGGGTCATTGGAAAAGTCATGATGCACTTTTGCCTAGGAAAATGCATCATGACTTTTCTGACAAGCTAATATATAAACAAACTTGGAGTTTTCCTCTTTCTGACATCTTGTTGATGAGCTGATAAAACGTTATTGTTCAGGACCAGCGGATGGTGTAATGGTTATGTTGCTGGACTCCTACGTAGCCGACCACAGTTCAAATCCCGGACCAAATGGCTTAAAACACGCTGGGTGCCTGTGCATCCAAGCCCAAAATTTCAAGAGCCTAGTGGATAAGAAGGGATTGCTCATGGCCATTGCCCCTGGGGGGTGATTTTTTGCTTCCTGTTTCTCTGTCTCTCCAGCGAGCGCATGCAACCTATAGCAAAAATCTCTAAAAACAAAACAAGAAAACATTGTTCACATTCTTAAGAGTTGAGTTTCTGTTCCCTGCTGTAAAAGGGGCGCGTAAATGATAAAATCACCATTCTTAACTCACACACAACCATGAATATGTCTCAGAAGGAATCAACTCCTAACTGGGCTTACTACCTCCCCACATAACTCTCAAGGAGCCAGAAGCTAAAAATCACCATGGCTAGGGTTTGGCTACTTTCAAGTGAAACCATGTGCCTTCTCAGTGTCAGAACTGATTTATGCTGATCTCAAATTCATCTTCCTGGGTTTACTACCAACTGGTTCTATTTCTGTCATCTCTGTTCTTTAATGTTTTAATTTAATCAATGAAGTTCTATTTGATCTGAACTCTGGGTTAGACAGTGGAATGAGTAAGATGTGGACCTTACTCCATAGTTATACAATTCTCACAATAGCCAGACTTTGGAAAACAGTCATCTTAATTTCTTTCCCCAATCAAATGGTCAGCTCCTAAGGACACAGACTTTGCGCAGCACGGATTTATCGTAGGCACATAACCGATTCCATGGAATGAATGAATGAAGAAATGGAACACTTAACAAATGCCAACTATAGGGTCATATATGTATACTATTCATATAAGAAGCCAGGTAGAGAAGACATAGATATCAGGAAATAAAATGAAGAAACAAAAGGACAAAATAAAATTAGTGCCAACCAGTGTTGCACAGCCTGTAAGTATGATCTGAGCTATGAATTGGCATTAAAGAGACTAGCTAGTCAGGGGAAAACTAAATTCATTTTTTTTACTTTATGCCAAATATTATACTGAATTTTTTTTTCTTTTTTGAGAGGTTTTCGCTATAGGGTGCATGTGCTTGCCTGAAAGACAGAGAGATAAAAAGCGAGAAATCACCCCCCGGGGGGGGATGGCCACGCCGCAATCCCTTCTCTTCCATTCTCCTCTTGGGATCTTGGGCATGCACGCACACGTGCCTGGCGTGAGTTTAAGCCGCCGGGTCCGGGACTTGAACCGTGGTCGACAACATGGGAGTCCAGCGACATAGCCATTACACTAACTGCTAGTCCCCCTATCCTGAATGTTTTTAGGCATTTTGGCATTTAATCCTCTAGTAACCATTTGGGACAGGTCTTATTAACCTATATTTCAGATACAAGGAAACCGCAGCTCAGGTTAAGAGGTTGAGGGGCCAGCAAGTGGCATGGTGGTTAAGGTGCTAGAACTCTCACATGGCCAACCATGGTTCAAGTCCTGGACCTGGTGGCTTGCTTTCTCACTTTCCCTCTCTCTCTGTATCTCTCTCTGGTGAAATTAAAATAAATGAATGAATAAATAGAATTAAATAAATAATTATTTTTTAAAAAGAGAGAGAGAGAGAATTGAAAGTCACACAATCAGTGAATGGTAGAGATGGAAACTCCAGCTCTAACCAGACTCCCAAGATCCACATTCTTTCTACCATTCCATGTTTTCAAAGAATTCTAAGAGTTTGCATCCCCCAAAAAAAGTTTGTACACCCAAAAAGGCACAAATACAAATCAAGATTAACATTGTATATCATGGCTTTATCTTGGTTATAGAAACCAATAAATGCCTATCCGCCAGGTACCATGAGCACATCCATAATAGACACAAATAAGAGATAAATCCTGTCTACTCCCATGCAAATGACTTTGAATTATCCCAAGTACACAATATCTCCCTTCCTTTGTGTTCACTTTCTTCACTCTTCTCTTTACCAATATTAATAGCCATAAGTATTAAATTCTAACAAAGTTTATGTGATTTCTTTTAATACACAAAGATATAACTCAAAGGTGGGTTTCCTCAGAACATAATACCTGAAATGTTAGATTTTGTTTGTCTACTCATATAATGCTACAGCAGCTCAGTGCCACAGCCTCTCACAGATAACTGCTTTTGTGGTTCATAAACTATTTCAACTGTGCCTCAGCTCATCCTTATTCTCAGAATATTCGTTGCCACGTAAACATGCCATTCTGAACAATACCACCTTACAAATAGACAGCACTGAATTAGCACAATAATCTACAGGTCTAGGCTGGCAGCAGGAGATAGTCAGGGATGGAGGATTTGAGAATTTGAGCTCTGCAGCCTATTCGGGTTTCTCTGGAGTGTATTAAAGGGTATGAGTTCTGCTCTTCAGAACCCTGGCAGCTATAATAAATGCATCTCCACTGATCATTTCAACCTGCAATTTGCAGAAACCTGATTCTTTATATGATGTTGGGCTATTCCAATGGCAAGACAAAACCAATCTTTCACTTGGGTATTGAGTTTTCATCATCTTTAACCTTCTGCTTATCCACTCACCCTCAAAAGTATTTTCTAAAATTTCCCTTTACAGTTCCTCCTCTTCCTTATACTTTATTTGATAGTGTTGCCCTTTGACACTGTCAAAATTCTCCCCAGACACCCATAGAATGAATCCTAGAAATGTGTTTCTTATAATCACCTTAGTTTGAGCTTCAACCCATATGCTTAAGGCACAAGTTATTAAAATGTGTATCACTCACTTGACTTCAGACTTTGGACATACAAAGAAGTCTCTTTAGATGGCAAGTAGAAATGTTCAAATAGTAAAGACCAAGATGGGGGCATTTTGATTTCATCCTTTTTCAGAGATTTCCTCTGAGAAGAGAAAGCAGGCAGTACCAACAAAACCAAAGTGATGAGGAAGTGTTTGCAGGGTGTTCCTGGAGGCAGTTCTCCTCTGGAATCTGAACTGTCACCGGCACATGGGGCCCGGCTGACTTATGAAGAGGGTGGTGCAGGATCGTTTGGTATTCTGCAAAGGCAGTGGCGTGTGTTGGGGGCCAAGGCGTGCGGGAGACTTTTGGGGTCTGCCAGGCTTTCAGTCTCTCCAGATCGCCCCTGCCTCCCAGCAGGGGCTGACCCAGGCTTGGAAAAGGTTAACTAGCACAAACAGCCATCATTTGTGACGAGTGGGAAAGCCCCATGTGTTGCCCCAGCTTCTCTTTATGAGGCATGAGGGGTGGATTTTCTCTGTTGTTCCAACGGTTGGCACAGGGTAAATACCCAGCATGCTTCTGCTTTAGGAACTGGAAGGGCTCGTCTCCAAGCAAGTGTGCAGGAGGCAGAACAACCAAGCCATCGGAAACCCTCCTATTTCCCAAATGGGGAGGGGGTGAGGGGTGAAGGAGGAAGGGAGAGAAGTTGGGGGCAGAATAAGTCTCCAGTGTGTGCTGAATAAATGCGTTCACCTAGACCTAATCGGTTCACATGCTCTATTTTCAGATCCCATCTGCTTATCTCAAGGAAAGTTTGGGGAATGGCTCCCATCCCATTGTGAACCCATCATTTTGCAAATCTATTCCCGTCAGAGCTCTCATTATAACAGATGTCAGCAGAGGAATCTGAGCTGTCAGGGAACCGCCAACCATGAAAAGGAGGGGTAGAGGCAACAAGCCATGCAAACAGAACAGTCGCCCCTCTACAAACATAAACAGGAATGTTTGTCACAATATTTTCCCACATTGCCCAACAAACTCTGGAGGGAAGTAGTTCAAAAAGAAAAGGGGAAAAGTTACTGTTAAAAATAAGCAGGCAGAATCTATCGAGCGTGTCTCCTCCAAGTTGAAGGATCTGTAACCTTGTCCTAAGCTTGTCTATGAAAATCAATATGCTCATTCCCACATGAGAATTTCTTAATAATGTTAAAAATGATGTGCCTGGCTAACTTCTAGATTATCCAACAATATAAAGAGTTGTAGACTTACATTATTTTCCTTTTTTTTTTTTTTTTTTTTTTAATAAACTTGGCCATATCCTGGGTTGTAACCAATGAGGGTCCTAAAATTGTGCATGCTGTAGGAAGGAGAACACAGTTTGTTGTTGCCTCATCCTCTCCCCAGAATGTTAGAATAAACATTTGAGCTGCCTGCCACAGTAGGACACGGTCAAAGCTGTTTCTTTTGAGAACAATTTGTCTAATCCGGGTTTTCTGTTGTCAAAAAGAAGCAAAGAATTGGGAACCAGAAAATACTGACTGTCGAGACCACTAGATTTTTCTCCCAATTCGTAAGTTCAGTGGTTGGAGTAGCATGTCTTTTTTACTACATTTTAGGTAAAAGAATGTTAACTTGAGAACTCATCTAAATACATTTATTCGTGGACTCTGAGAGACTTCCCTAAATCCCTACCTAATATGGAAGTCCATCAGTGACTTCGTTTGAATATCAGCACCTTCTCCATATCTGAAAACCAGAATTCCAGTTAGACTAGCAGGTTTTTGGTTTTTGTTTTTAGTTTATTTATTTATTCCATAAGTGAAAGAGACAAAAATAGACAGAGCTACAGTGACCCCTGTCAAGTATTAACCACAATCCACTTCCAGCCTCTGCCAGCTTGGCACACATAGGCCTGTCATACTCAGGAAGGTCTTTGGACACCAGACCCCTTCCCATGTGGGTCTGCCTTACAGAGCAGGACGATTTACCACGGTGCTACCATCTTGCCCCACAGTTATCCCAACAGGTTCTTTGTTGAAAAGAAGACAAATCCCAAAATGGCATGCTGGTTCTTTAAAGGTTTTATTTTAACCTTAACTTTTAATAGCTGCCTTATGTAGCATGGCTGGGTTAAAAGTGTGTGCATATCTTGGATGGCAATGTTTGTGGGTTGGTTTATTTGTTTTTTCTGTTTTTAAGACATGATGAAGGAGATACCAGTGCCATGGCCTGTCTACGTAGCATCGACCGTGTCACATAAACAACCTTCAAACAAAAATCCTTTACTATAATATCCTGCTCCATACTTCCCAGAAACTCAGTTAACTCTTAGGACAACACTCCGAGGCAGCCAGGCAAAATGTCAGCATGCACATTTAATAGTTGAAGAAACTGTGGCTTCTGAAGAGCTAAAGTTTAAACCTACATCTTCTAACCCTAACTCCTAGTGCTTTTGCCCACACCTATAGACGAGAGGGTCTATCAGTTTTTATACTTACTGCATGATGGGATACCATACAACCATGAGAAAACAAGTAAGAGACAAATATTTACTAGAGGTGGGAAACCCCTTGTGACATGTGGAGTAGGAAAGAGCCAGATACCAAGAGTGTGTACAGTGTGTCCTCAATTTGTTCTGTAAATGAATTTATTTATATTCCTTGATTAGAAAAATGTACAAAAATATTTATTGCCATTGTCACTGAATGGTGAGAATTTTCCTTTTTCTTCTTCATCTTCATATTTGAAACATTTTCTACAAGCAATTTGTAAAATACTATTGTGTCTACCAGAAAAAACAATTTTATTGATAGGATGTATCACAAATAGTGTCCTAATTTATTAAGAAAATTCAATAAGAAAGGGGAAGAGCTCTTCTGAGACATTTACATAGAACATTTTTGACTCTTAGATCTATAACCTCCAGGGCAAAAATCAAACATTGCCATGTGCCATTTGAATGATATGCTAATTAAAATATCATTAGTATGTGTGACCTATGAACTATGTGACAGAATACAGGGAAATGAGGACAACTGCAGTAAGCATTACAGTAGTGTCGGGCTGGCCAGCCTCCTCCACAACACAGGTTAGACACAGAGGTGAGTCTTCAAAGGGTCACGTCACACTACTCTTAACCCACTGACAAGGGGAATCATGGCTCATGCAGACAACAGGGGATTGTGTTTCTGCTGCCATGACCCAAATCAATGCCAATCATAGCAAATTCATTCTATGGTTCAGTCTGACAGGAAATGATTGCCTTCAGACTGACTCCAACAAGAGAGTGAATTCCTGAACATTTGTTGGCTGCATTTCATAATATTAATGATGTAAATGAACATTTAGCTGAGAATATTAACTTTTCTCAACAATAGTGGTTATGTCCTCGAACTCAATAATTGCCATACTTGCTGAATACTATGGTAATTTGTCATTGCTGAAAGCAGCAAATTTGTTTTGAGGATCTTGGATTTTCTTAAATTGTCCCTTCAGATTCCCAGTTAGGAATCCAGTCTGGCTGTATAAAGTTTAATGTTTTTAGTACCCCTGAAAACATTTTGTTCATTTGATTTTCACTAATTGAGTGTCTTGAACAGCTGCTGTGGTCGTCATTGTTCCTCCTTTGCAATGTGCTTTTTGTTCTCATGGTCCTTAGTAAGAAACACTTTCTAGTCCCCAATTCCACAAAAAGTCCTCTGGATGACCTCAGGACTATGTCACAGTCAAACTGTGGTACCAGGATGGTTTGGAAAAGTGAAGCGTGTGCTGCGCTCGAGATATTTAATGTCTGTGAAGCTATTTTTTGAAAGCAACAAAGCAACATTTTCTGCGATGATGTTTACTGCATCTATTTTACACCGAAATAAGCAAAACTGACATTTTTGTAGGTCAACTTGTTCATATACTGGCAATTGGATTTTGTTTATTCATACAACCCTTGTCAAGATACAAATTCTCAGGACCCACAGTTAGTGTAATGGCTATGTCGCTGGACTCCCACGTAGTCAACCGTGGTTTGAGTCCTGGACCCAGTGGCTTAAACTCACGCCAGGTGCGTGTGCGTGCATGCCCAAGATCCCAAGAGGAGAATGGAGGAGAAGGGATTGCAGCGTGGCCCTCCCACCAGGGGATGATTTCTCGCTTTCTGTCTCTCTCTCTGTCTCTCTGGCGAGCGCATGCACCCTGTAGCAAAAACCTCTAAAAAAAAAAAAAAGATACAAATTCTCAAATCACAGGATTAGGTAGTGATCCACTAAACATGCATGACATAGGTTACTACTTTATCCCCTCCATCTCAGCAATTGATATCTTCCCAACACTGACACTTTTATGAGCAGAGGAATGCTTTTGGTGTAATCACTTCCTAGGTTTGAACATTAGCCCAGCACTTGCTAACAGCATGGTTTTGGACAAGTCTTCATTTTTCTTATGCTTCAATTTCCTCATCTGCAAAATGGGGATACTAGGAGACTTTGAAAGGCTGATAGAAAAATGGAATTTCAGTACAAATTTATTTTGGTGTAAATATTTTTGAAACCCATGCATAATTTTTCATAATATATATCTTGCATAAACTTTTTCAAGACCCTTCATGTAATACTTGCTTCATCCAGTTATTGTACAAATTAAATGAAGTATCTTAAGTGTTTTAGGCCCATGCATATAGTGAGTGCTTAATGAATTTAATTATTTAATTCATCAAAATGTATTAAGGACTGATTACCACCACCCCCAAATACTTGTCCTCATGGAATTTTCACTGTAGTGGGCATTACAGGTATATCAAAATTTCTTAAAGGGGCCAAACCTGTAGCATAGTGATTATAGGAGCTGGATCCCATGTGGCTGATTGCATTTTATCTATTTATTTATTTTTATTATGATCATAATCTTGTTTATATTACATTGGATTACATATAACTTTACAGTGTATTACATTGCTTTTTCAAAAGGGGATGCCATGCATGTCAGTCAATACAGAGACATTAATCTCCCCACCTCATCATTCAATATCTTTTCTATGTTTTTCCCACTCATTATTATTATTATTCTAATTATTTGTTAAGCAGTTAATCGCTATTTTTCATTTTGCTTGTAAAAAGACTTTACCCATGCAATTTTAATATCAGTTCCAGTGACTTGAAAAACATGCTGGACACATGTGTATCTATGCCCAAAATCCTGATAGAATGAAGAAATGGAGGAAAAAGGATTGTGCATGACCACGCCCCATTTAAAAGTGTTTTCGCTCTCTCTCTTTCTCTTTCTCTCTCTCTCTCAGCAAACACACTTTAAAAAATTCCTTGAGATGATTTTTGTTAATGGTGAGGGATAGGGATCCAGTTTCATTTTTCTTCAGGTGGATGTCCAGTTTTTCCAGCACCATTTGCTGGAGAGACTTTCTTTTCTCTACTGGATTGTCTTATGCCTTTTGTCAAAAAATCAGTTGACTATGTTTGGAGGTTTATTTCTCGGTTTTCTATTCTGTTCCATTGGTCTGTGTGCCTGTTTTTGTGCCAGTACCATGCTGTTTCGATTATCATGGCTTTGTAATATATTTTGGGGTTGGGGAGTAAGATGCCTCCTATTTTATTCTTTTTGTACAGTATTGCTTTGGTAATATGGTTTTTTTTATGATTACAGACAAATTTTTATTGTTTTATTGCAAATTCCACTTCTGAGCATCTACCCAAAGGATAGAAATACACTCATAGAAATACTTGCACATCTATGCTTATTGCAGCATCATTCACAATCACTCAGACATGGAATTAACCCAGATGTCCAAGAACAGATGGATGGATTGAAGAAGTGTGGTACATACATACACACTATGTAGTACTACTCAGCCATGAAATAAATAAATAAATAAATAAATAAATAAATAAATAAATAAATAAACAAACAAACAATGAGCCCCTAGAACTTGTTAGAGAGTGGATGAATATTGTTGCTAGAGGATGGTGTAGTAGTTACTTTGCTAGACTCCCATATGGCTGACCACAGTTTGAGTCCCAGACCCAATGGCTTGAAACTCATGCTGGGCATGTGTGTGTGTGCCTAAGATCCCAAGAGGACAATAGGGAAAGGATTTCAATGTGGCCATATCCTCTGGGAGAGTGATTTCTCACTTTCCCTCTCACTGTGTCTGTCTGTCTCTCTCTCTCTTTCTGGTGAGTACATGTACCCTAAGATGGAAACTTCTTTAAAAAAAGAGAGAGGGAAAGTGGATAAATATGGAAGATTTTATGCTAAGCAAGGCAAGCCAGACTATGGAAGAGAGATATTGTATATCCCCACTCAATATATATATCAAATGTCTGCACTCTAAGGCAGAAATTTAAAGATAGGAAGGTATAAAAACATGGAGAGCAACTGTGGATACTAGAGACAGTGTGGAAGAAGGTTAGGAAATGAGGCAAAGATAGAAGGAGGGAATCAAAAAATAAAAAGAAGCAAAACATTTAGCAAACACAAAAATGGAGAATTATCTGTTGATGATGATATATATAGTAATATCTTTGACTGGACTAATATACAGTGTATTCACGCTGATAAAATTAATTTTGTATGCCACAAAAATGTACAGTGATTAAATGTAAAAAGAAGGAAAAAAAGAAAGAAAAAAAATTCTAAAAGAAAAAAGAAATCCCTTGAAAGCTATGTAAATTTTTTAAGCCAGAAATATCTGCCAGGCATTATTCTAGAGATCAAGTTAGGATTCAAATAAATATCACATAAATTATTCTGAGGCACTATACATCCTGGTCACATGCTCCGGAAGAGAGGAAAAGAAAGAGAATGTTGGATTATCACAATTACCATCATTTTCCTATTCCTCTAGTTATGTTTTCAAATACCTGCCAAGAATGATCTGAATAATTCATGATTCGTTAGGAAAATCCTCAACACTGCTCCTGTTCTAGCCCTTGACTATGAAGAGCTAGACACAAATCATCAGTTCCAAACTCATAATAGAAGTAAGATAGAGAGTTCATTCATTTGTTCATTCCACAAATACTTCACATTTACTATGCATTAGTCACTGTTCTAGAGATAGAACAATAGGAAGAAACTATACTCTGCCCTCAAGAAGCTTATAGTACAGCTGGAGAAAATGTAAGATGAGTAAGCAGTTATAGTAACCTGTAAGTCATGTGAGGCAACTCTCTATGGGTCTATCAATTTTCTTTTTTATATGAGCGAATCTTTAAAGGATATTGAAATGCTATATTAAAACAAGACTTAGGGGCTGGCAGGTGGCATGGTGGTTAAAGGTGCTGGATTCCCACATGACCGGCCACCATTTGAGTCCCAGGCCTGGTGGCTTGCTTTCTCACTTTCCCTCTCTCTCACTCTCACTCTGTCCCTCCTTGGTCAAATTTAAAACATAAATAAATAAAGTAATTCTTTTTTTAAAAAAAAGGCATAAATAGGTAAAGTAAAACTTTATTCTTAGGAAAGTTCAATAGTTCACATTTAATTTTTTTTTTAAGAGAGATTTTTGGGGGGACCAGCAAATGGCATAATGGTTGCATCGCTTGACTGTGGTTCGAGTCCTGGACCTGGTTGCCTAAAACTCACACTGGGCGTTGTGTACATGCATGCCCACAATCCTAAGAGGAGAATGGAGGAGAAGGGATTGCAGCATGGCCATACCCCTGCAAGGTGATTTCTTGCTTTCTGTCTCTCTGTATCACTCTTGTCTTCCCAGCAAAGATACGTGCCCTATAGCAAAAACCTCTGCTATGTTAGTCTACTCTGTGGGAGTCCAGTGATGTAACAATTATGCCATCTGCTTGTCCCCATACTTAAGTTTTACTTAAACAAAACTTATAATATCAACTTAATGTTCATTACTAAAGCAATACAATTATTTTAAATTGATAAAGTAGTTTAACACTTGGGAGGGGAGGGGAGGTTGAGGCAGTTGGATCCCACATGGCTGACTGCATAGTTTGAGTCCTATACCAATGGCTTGGAAAACACACTGGGCAAGTGTATATGCATACCCAAAATCCAAAGAGAGGAGTGAAAAAGAAGGGATTATGGTGTGATCAACCACCCTGGGGGGTGGTGATTTATCACTTTCCCTCTCTCTCTCTTTCACTCTGTCTCTTTCTGGCAAGCACACTCACCCTATAACAAAAACAAACAAACTATATATACATATATGCAATACTAGCATATGAAATGGCAAACAAGAGAGCGATGGAAAAATGAAATCCACTGTATGACCTAAGCATTTGATTCTTGGCACTGTTGACATTTGAAATGTTATAGGTAATAAGTATACAAAATGTCCTATCTGGTCTCTCAAGGATGTCCTACTGTACTCCGTACCTCAAAAAAAAAGTCTGACACCTTCAGTTCTTTAGGATCCTCTAAGATTTTTTTCTCTTCTGTACACAGACTCAATTTTCTAAGAGGAAAGAGACATGAATAAAACATGTACATTTTGTACAAGATAGTGATAAAATTTCTGTACACCCAGAAAACTCTTACTTTTGGTGAAGCAAAAGCAATTTTCATGTCATTGTACATGGAAATGCATAAAACTAGGCAAATAGGGTCCTGATATTCTGCATGTCTTGTGAGCAGAAGAACTAACTGCCCTTTTGCTCATACAGTATTTTCATTAATGTACAGTAAATAGCCTTGAAAGGCAGAAATAGTATTTCTCTCCCAAGGAAAGGGCAAATTTACTTACTGTTCAGTATCACAAAGATAATGTCTCTCTCTTTGGGGTAAATTTCAGGCAGATTTGTTTGAAACCCATTATAAAAGACTCAGGGCCCAGCCACTGTGACACAGAAATAGTGTAAGTATGATGAAAGGCTAGAGGCCACAGGGCTAACCACAGGTTCAAATCCTTGAGTCAGCCTGAAAATATGCCGAGTGCACATCCAAGCTCCAGGATCCTGAGGAGCTGGAGGGTTGGAGAAAGGATATGGCGGGTGATGAGACTCAGCCTCCGACAGCTGGGGTAAAAAGGAAGGCTGCTGCAAGCTCTTGGCAAGAAATGTACCCCAAATTCACAGACTTGCCCCGACCACCATGTGCTTTAGACATAAAGACCAACCTCATTACGTGTTTTCCTTTCTTCTCTTTTGTTCATTCATTCTCCCAAGAAGCCCAGGATTCCCAGGTGACTCATTCTTTCAACTCTCATCCCAACAAACATCACCTCCTCAATGAAGACTCGCTTATTCCCTTTCTTCTATATGCCCTTAACCCTTTTCTTTATTTTATGTTTGTGCATCGTGTATGTCACTGTCCAGGATGATACATCTTTTACTTTTTTCACTGTCCGTTTCTTCCTGCTAAGATGAAAACTTTACGAGATCATGGGCTTCATTATTTTATTCACTACTGTTTTCCCAGCATTTAGTTTAGTACATGGTCCATAGTGCGTGCTCAATTAATAGTGGTTGAATGAATGAATGAATAAGTGAATCTAAACAATATTATGTCTCACTTCACTTGAAATATTGCAAATCACATAGTTGGAGTGTTCAAAGTTTACTCAAACAAACAAACAAACAAAAACCTAGTAACCCCTAGCAGATCCTCTTGAAGAAGAAGAGAATGGTGGTTTGATCTCCATGAGATGAAAGACTCTACGATCAGTTTGTAGAAGAATTTATACCTTTATATCAGTTTTATACAAACTCTAAAAGAAGAAATGATTTCATGACAAAGAGAATAGCCATCAGTATCAAATGTTGCAGAAAAAAGAAATAAGTAATAACGTCTGAAAAGTATTTGACATATTAAGTTATAAGGGATCATTTAATATCTTTTTCCACATTCTCAGGAAGATTGTGAGTACAAAAACCAGACTGAAATGAATTGATGATAAGTGGGAGGTAATAAAGAGAATATGGAATGTGCAGACATTCTATCTCGAGAGGGGAGATAGCTATAAGACAGTAGCTAAAGAAATAAATGAAACCCAGAAACGTTTGCTAGAGAGATAAGAGGTTTGAGCATGTTTAAATATTGATGAAATGGGTACAGTAGAAAGGAAGGGTGTTTATGTTTTCTGTTTTATTTTATGACAAGCAGCATTCATTTCCTTCAATATTTTCTTCTGTTTCAGGAGCTAGAAGCCTGGGAACTACATCTCCCAGAGTTCCTTGAAGGGGGTTTATTTCGAGTCCACCAATGAGAGACACTGGCACAGAATTCAAAAGCCAGGAGGCATGCAGAAGCCATTACTGTTTCTGGGATGACATCGCCGGAAAGGATAGACGAGAAGCTTTTCAGATTTCCAGGCATATTCCTGCAAATCATCTACCCTGTTGATTCAACAATTGAGAACACTGGTGTGAATTTTCCATGATTGCTGGATATTCTATTTTACAACCGCTAGTAATGACTTTTATGACCTTTTCGTAACCACGCCCACAACCATCCCTTTCAGCAGTTTTCTGAGACTCCAATTCGCTGTCTCTCTCACTGCTTGAAATACCTAGAAGAGTTGGGTTTTTTGGTCAAATCCTTACTGATATAAAGACATTGGAGAAGCAAGAGAGACCAGGGTAGTTTATCGAAAGAGGACACTGAAATAATGGAGGCAGGGAGGAGTGGGGAGGGATTGAGGGGTTGGGATTCAGAATTTGAGTAAAGGAATGGACCGTTTAAAGGTGAATGAAGTCCCAGCGGACGGCATAGTAGTTATGTCGCTTGATTCCCACATGGCCCACCGTAGGTCAAGTTCCATAGCCGGTGGTTTGAAACTCTCATCCTGTGTGCGCGTGCCCAAGATTCCTGGACGAGAAGGCATTTTGGCATGGCTATCCCCGCTGGGGGGTGATTTCTCACTTTCCCTCTCACTGTCTCTTGCTCCAGAAAGTGCACATGCCCTAAGGCAAAAACCTCTTTAAAAAAAATAATAAAAAAGAAGGTGGAGAATATTTTTAAAATACTTAATTGCCTCAAAAGTGAAGGAAGAAAGCATGACTATGAATAAATCAAAGTGAAACAGTAAGGCAAGATATCTAAAACTTCTCTACTTTTCCCTGAAGTCATCATTTATAACATCCATCTTCTAATACATGTTAAACAATGATTTAAAGATTTTAAATGTATTCAGTCATTTAATGTTTAAAAAATTAATAAGCACAACTATTATAACATCTGTATTACAAAGGAGGAAACCAAAGTACAAAGAAATTGAGTGCAGAATCAGAATTTAAATGTAAGCAGTCATCAACAGCTAGATAGATAAGCAATAGATATTTAATTAGTTGCACAGAATTAGGTAAATATTTTCCTTGATTCTTCTTTATGTATTATTTTAATAAGAAGAAAAACACCTTTACCCATCATTCAATATATGAACTTGAATGTAAACAACTTATATCTACCTGTGTATTGCCCCAGTTCTGTGCTCATGCTTCTCCCCATCTAAAATGATCATTATACTAAGCTTGTTTTCATAATACCTTTACTTTTTTTTTTGGAGAGGTTTTTGTTATAGGGCACTTGCGCTCGCCAGACAGACAGAAAGAGACAGAGAGACAGAAAGCGAGAAATCACTTCCAGCAGGGGTGGCCACGTTGCAATCCCTTCTCCTCCATTCTCCTCTCGGGATCTTGGGCACGCACGCACACGCGCCTGGCGTGAGTTTAAGCCACTGGGTCCAGGACTCAAACTGCGGTCAACTACATGGGAGTCCAGCGACATAGCCATTATGCTAACTGCTGGTCCCATACCTTTATTTTTTAAGATATAGTCTTACGGGGTCAGCAGGTGGCATGGTGATTAAGGCACTGGACACTCCCACACGGCTGACCACGGTTTGAGTCCCAACTTGGTGGCTTGCTTTCTCACTTTCCATGTCTCTCTCTCTCTCACTCTCTCTCTCTCTCTAATCAAATTAAAATAAATGAATGAATAAATAAATTTAAATATATATATATATATATATATATATAGTCTTATGATATATACATATTCCTAAAACTTATATGTTTGATCTTAATTTTTCTTAATTTAATAAAGAAGTAATATGTTGAATGTAATCGTCTGAGACTTCTTATTTTGTAATTTATTAAACATAACATGTTCATTATTTGCACTTCTCAGTCCTTCCATATTATGACTGATACTTTTGCCTACTTGATCTATCAGTTACTGAGAAAGGCATATTAAAATCTCCCCAACATAATGGTAGATTTGTCAATTGTCCCTTGAAGTTAATTTTGATTTCATGCTTTTTGAGGTTATGTTGCTAGGCAGATACATATTTAGAATTTTTATATCTTTCTCATTGAGTCTTTTTTTTTTTTTTTTTTTTAAATTTTTTTATTTTTTTTTATTATCATCATATTCTTCTTTATATTACATTGAATTACATATAACTTTACAGTGTATTACATTACTTTTTCAAAAGGGAATGCCATGCATGTCAGTCAGTACAGAGACATTAATCTCCCCGCTTCAACATTCAATATCTTTTCTATGTTTTCCCCAATCATTATTATTATTCTAATTATTTTTTAAGACAGTCCATCGCTATTTCTCATGTTGCTTGTACAAATACTTTGCCCATCATGAAATACTTCTCAGACAAATCCAGTTGAGAATACTATACATGTCAACATCAACAGTTAATAAGCCATATCTGTTTCTCACTAATGTCCTACCTCTCTATTGTTCATTTGTTATCTTTCTCTATCCTCTTCTCTTCACTTCCCCCCATTCCACACTGTCCTATTCTCATTAAGTACCTTCACTGCTTTTATGTCCTCCAATTTTTTTTCACTATCATAGAATGCTGATAGTCGGTATATATTGAGTGGATACATACAATATCTTTCTTTCATATCCTGGCTTACTTCACTCAGCAATATATCCTCCGTATCTGACCACTTTCTATCAAATTCCAGGGCCTTGTTATTTTTTATGGCTGAGTAGTATTCCATAGAGTATATATACCACACTTTTCCAATCCATTCATCAGTTTGTGGACATTTAGGTTGGTTCCATGTCTTGGCAATTGTGAATAATGCTGCAATAAACATTGATGTGCAAGCACTTTTCTGACTGAGCATTCTCCTGTCTTTTGGGTAAATACCCAGAAGTGGGATTTGAGTCTTTTTTTTGAGGGTTTTTGGTTGGTTGGTTGGTTGGCTGGTTGGTTGGTTTTGCCACAGGGCAAGTGCGCTTACTGGAGAGAGATAGTAAGAGAAAGAAAGTGAGAAATCACCCCTAGGAGGTATGGCCATACCACAACCTTCTCCTCCATTCTGCTCTTGGGACTTGGGGACACACACACACATGCCCAGAGTGATTGTCAAGCTGCAAGGTCTGGGACTCAAACCATGTGGGAGTCCAGCACCTTACCACTATGCCACTTGCTAGCCGTAATTGAGTCATTTTACGTGAAATAGTAAGTCATTGTTTCTCATAGAGTTCTTTGCCTGAAAGTCCAAAGTTATTAATATTACTACACCAGGTTTCATTTTTCCCTAATGCAGATATAATTTTACTGTAAACCTTAAATATTTTATTTTATTTTTAGATTTTTGCCATAGAGCATGTGCACTCACTAAAGATAGACAGAAAGAGGAAAAATGAGAAATCACACCCCTGACACACACACACCATAATCCCTTCTCTTCCATTCTCTCCTCTGGACTTTAGGCACATGCACACACACACACACAGTATGATTTTCAGGCTGCCAAGTCTGAGACTTGAACCACGGAGTTAGCCAGGTGGGATCCAATGCCTTAACTACCATACCACCTGTTATCCCCAATAAACTTTCAGGATTTTATTCATAGTGGGAAAATATTATTCATTTTAACATTTATGAAACCTAAACACACATACACACACACACACACACATACACATATACACACTCTACCTGCAAATTCAGTAAAATACTTTTGCAAGCAAGAGTAGCATTCAGGACAGAATGCTTTATTTTAAAACATTGACACAGTTGTTCTTTCTATTCTTCTAACCTATGTTCTTCAGTTTTCTGAGTCTTTGAAAGGGAAATAGATGCAAATCCTGCAAGATCTTTTTTTTTAGGTTTTTGCTGTAGGGCACATGTGCTCACCAGAGAGAGACAGTGAGAGGGAAAATGAGAGAGCACCCAACCCCAGGGAAGACAATCCCATTCTCCTTCATTCTCTTCCTACAATTTTGGGCACTTACACATGTGTGCCCAGCATATTTCAAGCCACTGTGTGCAGGACTCAAACATGAATGGCCATGTAAGAGTCCAGCCTCTTACCCACTATGCCACCTGCTGGTCCATCATGCAAGATAATTTTACATTGATTAGTCAGAGGCAGACATCTCTTCACAGTTCGTATTTTCACAAGCCCTGGTTTACCCTGCTCTGGTGAAGTGAACATGAATTATGAGCTGTACCTAGCTGAGCCCATGTGCATGTCAGGTTGGGTTGTCTAATGCACATATTATTTTTCTCCTCCCTAAATTACCTGAAGCACACATACAACTGATTACCATATCTAGTATTTGCTCCCATCACATATTTTGTGATGGAAATTGCTGGTCAAAATACCATTATTCATCTGATTGGACAGTTTGTTCCTTCCGGAAAGACCCAGAACACATCTTTTCTAAGGGGATTCTAAAATCAATTCTATATTTTCAATTATCACTCCTTTTCTGATTGCTTTTAGGTTTTGTATAATTTTGTTGCTTAGACAATAGATTGAGCAAAATAAACACTTAGGAGAAAGAATATTTCTGCATTTCTTAAAGAGTATATGAGAATGGGAGAAAATAGAATCCCGGTCACCTCACACAAAGGTGAAGTGTTTTGATGGAGACTATTATAGGAGCAATGAAGGACTTTGAAATTCAAAGATACTGAGACCAGAAGATGGAGTAATGGTTATGTCTCTGGACTCCCACAATCAACTGCGGTTCAAGTCCCAGACCCAGCAGCTTAAAACTAACCCCAGGTACATGTGTGTGCTTGCCCAAAATCCCAAGAGGAGAATGAAAGAGGGGATTGCAGCATGGCCATCCCCCCGGGGGGTTGATTTCTCACTTTCTGTCTCTCTGTCTCTCTGGCATGAGCATGCGCCCTGCGACAAAAAAAAAAAAAAAAAAAAAAAAAAAAAAAATAGAACTTAATAATGTATCATCTCGACTTTCCTTATGAATGACATTATCTCATAACATAATACCTTGGCATATTGAATACTTTAAGCTAAAGAAATTGTAGAAATGACAAGTATAGGACTTTCTACCTTCCCTTTGATGCAGACATGAGACCCTCATATAAGGGGTGTGCTCCCAATACCCAGAAGAGAGGAATATCCTTATATCTGAAGACACAGGGACACAAGAGAAATCTGAATGAATAGGCTCAGCTGAGCTTCTTCCCACTTTTACTACACTTAGGTCATACCCCTGTCCTATCACATCCTTCCAGGACTCTACATTCTTCATCAAACCTAGCAGAAAAACACTCAGGTTGAACACTTCTTTGGGTCTCCATTTCCTTCTGAAGTCTATGGTGTCATGTAAGATTTATATTAAATAAATGTGGATGTTTTTCTCTTGCTCATCTGTCTTTTGTTACAGGGTCCCCAGCCAAAAATCCAGAAAGGTGAAAGGAAAAGACTTTTTTCTCATTGTGTCCAATATGCTAACCACTAGCCAGACACACACAGCTATCTAAATTTAAACTAGGTACAATTAAAGATGAAACTTCTCACTCATTGACTCTATTTCAACTCTTCAGTGGACAGTTGTAGCTAGCAGCTAGTGTATTGAAGAGCTGAGATAAATAACATTTCTATTGTATTGATAGAAAGGTCTATTGGATTGAGTTGAGACTGGTAACTCAGAAAAGATCTCCTTAGTGTTCTATAACACATGTATGCAATTTTCAATGCAAGTCACAATTGTCTAAATTTAAATGTCTTGCACAGAAATTCCATCCACCTCAGTAAATGTTTTATGTGAGGTGACCTTGGTAGACTAGATATTGAACCAAATACTGAGGGAACAGAAAACAAATTAGACATGGCAATGGTCTTCAAGAAGGTTATAACCTAGAGAGGGAGAAAGGCATGTTCTGCTTCATGGTCTGGAAAATGTTCTTAGGAATCTTTTCCATAAGTACACGTTCTTTGAAGGCAGGAATTATAGATGGTACCAGATTCCAAACTCTCCAATTTTAGTGTCAAACTAAAGGTTTCTGAAACTCTGGAAATGATTAAATAAGAGTCACACACTGAAAGAACACAAGTCTTGGCTAAAGAATACAAGACTGGAATTTTTTCAAAACCTTCTCCCCTGCACCCAATTGAGTGTGAGACATAGGGTGTGTTGCTATGATGTCACATGATACAGTGTGGTTCAATGTTGTACAGAACTAAGTTAAATAAGCACCTTTGCCTGCGGGATAATCCACTGCAGTGCAACAAAGACTTTGTTTGAACACCTTATTTTTTTAATCTAAAAATAGGAAGAAAAAATAAAGTTCTACTAATCTGAATTGACATTGGGCCCTCCTCTGGAGCCTATGTGAGGAGTGTCTATGGTCACATCAGGTAAGAGAGAAACTCTGAGAAAGGAACAGAAGATTGACAATGTGGAGATGCTATGGCCTTTGTTTTGAGTCTATATGACAGTTGTGAGTCCAGTTAGTAGATACATATATTATGTTAATTATGTAATCAATTCTTTCAAGATGGACAAGTGGTTCAAAATAAATTCTGCTAAAGAACATGTAGATTAAAGAAAATGTAGATTAAATATGATGCAGATAATGGAGTTCTGGGTTAAACCACATGAAATCGTCAGTAATTGCTCAGTTTTGATGCTTAAAAAACAGCAATTGAATATAGCTCAAACTAGTGCAAACAACAAGAAAATGGCATTACAAGTGTCAGTCACATATAAGACAAAAACAATTACCATCTAATGAAACTTGACAGGAAGAGAGCCAACGAAAATAAAATTATCAAGAAGATTGTTACAAATAAGGACTTAATATCTACTTTTCTTAACTATAAATCTTTCTGTGAGTACATACTCTCCCTTAAGATAATAGCTATTGATTGAATGACGACATCACAAGTGCTTTGTTTGCTTCATCTTTACATCTTCTTTCAATTTTTATATTTGGGGCACATCTTATCATGATCATTAGCATAACCGTGCTAATCAGGGTATATGAAAAAGGTATGTGCAAATGACTCCATCACCAGCAACAGATCAGCAATAATTGATGAAATGGCTTGTGTTCTACTGCCATCTCGTGGCTGGCACACATACCGGGACCAGGCCTTTGGGAGCCGTGGGGAGAACTGGTTTTGACCAGTCTGAAACCTCTGAGGGGCCAAGAACCTGAAGCAAAGAGCCTGAATTCTCATGACTGTGTCACTTACACCGCACAGCTGTATAATTTCTCAATGAAAACAAGTCTCATATCAGGGCTATGCAGCCTTAGCAAGTGACCTCATTTCTTTGGAGCTGTGGATTCATCCATAAACGGTTGAGCTTTTCTAATTCTTGCTGAACTTCAAAAGCATCTCTAATTCTAGATCATCTATAATATTAATCATGTGTCTGGGAGCGTGTGCGTGTGTGCCCAAGATCCCGAGAGGAGAATGGAGGAGAAGGGATTGCAGCGTGGCCATCCCCCCTGGGGGGTGATTTCTCGCTTTCTGTCTCTGTCTCTGTCTTTCTGGAGAACACACACGCTCTATAGCAAAAACCTCTCCAAAAAAAAAAAAAAAAAAAAAAAAAATATATATATATATATATATATATATATATATATAAATCACGTGTCATTGCTCACATATTATTAGCTTTCAGAAATAATATTCTAGTGTTCTATGATTCCAGGATATCACAACTATATTTTTAAAGCTATTCTTTTGTTTTCTAATTTTATTTATTATTATTATTTTTTAATCTGACCAGAGAGAGACATGGACAGAGAAAGAGAGGGAAAGTGAGAAAGCAAGCTGCCAGGTACGGGACAAGAACCGTGGTGAGCCATGTGGGAGTCCAGTGTCTCAACCACCATTCCACCTGCTGGCTCCAATAGCTACTCTTTTTTGTTAAATACAAAAGGAATAAATACTGTTTGTAATAAAAATACAAAAAAAAAGTATGAAAAAGAGAAAATTGGGAACCAGCAGTTAGCATAATGGCTATGTCGCTGGACTCCCATGTAGTCGACCGCAGTTCGCGTCTCGGACCCGGTGGCTTACAACTCACGCCGGGCGCGTGTGCGTGCGTGCCCAAGATCCCGAGAGGAGAATGGAGGAGAAGGGATTGCGGCGTGACCATCCCCCCTGGGGGGTGATTTCTCGCTTTCTGTCTCTATGTCTCTCTCTGTCTGTCTGGCGAGTGCACGCGCCCTATAGCGAAAAAACCTCTCCAAAAAAAAAAAAAAAAAAAAAAGAGAGAAAATTGAAATAACTTATAATCTCATCTACCAATGATGTACCTTAATGTTTGGAAGAATTTCCTTTTTATTTCAGTCTTTTCTACATTCATTCATCTAGTTTTATTTATTTATTTATTTTTCTTTTTTTCTCAGAGAGGTTTTCGCTATAGGGCATGTGTGCTCGCCAGAAAGACAAAGACAGACAGAGAGACAAGCGAGAAATCACCCCCCAGAGGGGATAGTCACGCCGCAATCCCTTCTCCTCCATTCTCTTCTCGGGATCTTGGGCATGCACGCACACACGCCCGGCGTGAGTTTAAGCCACCGGGTCTGGGATTCAAACCATGGTGGACTACATGGGAGTCCAGCGACATAGCCATTACACTAACTGCTGGTCCCCATCTAGTTTTAAATATACAGATAAATGTTCAAGTAAAAATAGTAAGAGAGTATATCCATTTAATTCTGGATTAAACTATTCAAAGTCCTGGGAATGTAAGATCATCAGAAGTTTTGAGTTGTGCATCTTTTTCTGTTACTATCGTCTGGAAGATATTTCCTCAGCTCATCAAATATTTTTCCATTATTTAAATAATTTTTATGTACTATACGTGTGTGTGTGTGTTTGTGTATTTTGTTAGACATTTAACCCTACCCTTCTTCTTCTATGAATAAAACTTTGTGAACATTTTTTTATAATTATTGGATCAAACTATCTTCATTTCTGGGACCAGCAGTTAGCATAATGGCTATGTCGCTGGACTCCCATGTAGTCGACCTTGGTTCAACTCCTGGACCCGGTGGCTTAAACTCACACTGGGCATATGTGCGTGCGTGCCCAAGATCCCAAGAGGAGAATGGAGAAGGGATGGCGGCGCGGCCATCCCCCCTGGGGGGTGATTTCTCACTTTTTGTCTCTCTGTCTCTCTCTGTCTTTCTGGCAGTGCATGTGCCCTATAGCAAAAACCTCTCCAAAAAAAAGAAAAAAAAAAACTATCTTCATTTCTTTAAGATTTCAATACAAAACTATATGGATGAATTATATTCTAAAAAGATAGTTACAATTTACATTTATACCAAGTGCAAGGATACATATTTATTACACCTTTACTAAAATCATAATAACTTACAATTTTTGCACAGAATCTCATGGTTGGAAAATTATATTTCCTTGTTTTTCTTTATATTTATTTGATAGCTAATAAAGTTAGTTTTGTGTGTTTATAAAATAATATATTTACCGAACAACAGGGTATTTTGTTGGTAAATTCTTGTTCTTCGTCCTGCATTTATTTATTTTTTTATTTTTTGGAGAGGTTTTTGCCATGCGTGTGTGCCCACCAGGAAGACAGAGAGACAGAAAGTAAGAAATTATCCCCTGGGAGGATGGCCACACCACAATCCTTCTCCTTCATTCTCTTCTTGGTATCTTGGGCACTCATGCACATGCACCTGGTGTGAGTTTAAGCCACCGGGTCCAGGACTTAAACTGCAGTCGACTACATGGGACTCCTGCAACATAGCCATTACACCAACTACTGGTCTCATTCGTCCCATATTTCTAACAGAATATTACTGCTTTCTTATTAATATCATATTGGGACCAGCAGATGGTGTAATGGTTATATCACTGGACTCCCATATGGCTAACTGCAATTTGAGTCCTGCATCTGGCAGCTTAAAATTGGCACCAGGCACATGTGCATGCATGCCCAAAATTCCAAGAATTGCAGCATGACCATCCCCCCTTGGGGATTTCTTGCTTTCTGTCTCTCTCTGTCTCTCCAGCAAGCACACACGCCCTGTAGCAAAAATCTCTCACCAAAAAAAAGAAAGCCATGTTATTTTATATATTATGGATATTACCCTGTTATATTTTTTACGATGTTTTCAATTCTTGCCCTCAATTATATTTATGATGACAACTATATAGTTTTAAAATGTTTCTTCCACTTTTTTTATTCTTAGAAATCCTTTCTCTAGGATCAGTTAAGAATTTATGTATGGGACCAGCAGTTAGCGTAATGGCTATGTCACTGGACTCCCATGTAGTCAACCGCCGTTCGAGTCCCAGACCCAGTGGCTTAAACTCACACTGGGCGCATGTGTGTGCTTGCCCAAGATCCTGAGAGGAGAATGGAGGAGAAGGAATTGTGGTATGGCCATCCTCCCCGCGGGTGATTTCTTGCTTTCTGTCTCTCTGTCTCTCTCTGTTTTTCTGACGAGTGCATGCATCCTACAACAAAAACTTCTCCAAAAAAAAAATAAAAAGAATTTATATAAATGTTTTTTATCACTTATAATTTTATGTTTAAATTTGAACATTTTAATTTTTATTATGATATGAGGTGAGCTGCTATAGCTTCATTTTTTTTTTTCCTGACTGGCTTCTTGCTATGGTTTGAATGTCTCTAAAATATCCATATGCCGAGATTTGGTTGTGACAGGATTTAGAGTGAAAACTTAATCAGACTATGATAATGAACTATGGGACCTATGATTTTAAAAAATTAGAATCAAAGTCACTGAAATGGGCCCCCCATCATGAACTTCTGGTGGGTTTATAAGGTAAGGGAATGAGACTAGAAGAGAGGCATGTGGACACAGATACACGTGCTCCTGTCCTCCACCATGTGGTGATGCAGACAGAAGATCCTAATCAGATATGGCTCCTGACCTTGGCCCTCTAAACTGTGAACTAAACATACCTCCATTTTCATAAATAACCCAGTCTCAGATTTTTTTTGGGGGGGAGAGGTTTTTGCTATAGGGCGTATGCGCTCGCCAGAAAGACAGAGAGACAGAAAGCAAGAAATCACCCCCCAGGGCGATGGCCACACCGCAATCTCTTCTCCTCCATTCTCCTCTCAGGATCTTGGGCACACACGCACACACGCCCAGTGTCAGTTTAAGCCACCGGGTCTAGGACTCGAACCGTGATCACCTACATGGAAGTCCAGTAACATAGTCATTACACCGACTGCTGGTCCTGTGTCTCAGATATTTTTATAAGCAACAGAATGGGATAGAACACTCCTCAAAAATTTAGAAATCAACCCCTTATTTGTTTCCCCCTTTTTCCTTTCTCAATCATACATGATGTATCTGTTTCAGAGATCGTACATTCTGTTTTCAAAACCATAATTTCTTTTATAATTTGGGTTTTACATATCATTGTTATAGATCTTTACAGTGTACAGACTGCTCTTTAAAAGCATGTGTACAGTGTATAATAAACAAATCGAGGATATAAACATAACACCACCTTCAACATTTGACATTATATTATGCTGTGCACATTCAAAGCCTGCTTCACTGGTTATTCTGGAAGTTATGTATGGAATTTTCTGTGACATTCTTTACTGTGAAATACAGTTCTAAAGAAAAACAAATTGATTAAAAAATCAGACAACTAAAAGTTTCATAAATTAGTGAAGATGAATTTTTTAAAACAAAGATAATCATAACATAGCCAATGAAAAGAACAAATTGGGAAGGACCAAAAGTTAGCGTAATGGCTATGTCGCTGGACTCCCATGTAGTCGACCACAGTTCACGTCCTGGACCTGATGGCTTAAAACTCACGCCAGACGCGTGTGCGTGTGTGCCCAAGATCCCAAGAGGAGAATGGAAGAGAAGGGATTTCGGCGTGGCCATCCCCCCTGGGGGGTGATTTCTCGCTTTCTATCTCTCTGTCTCTCTCTGTCTGTCTGGCAAGCACACGCGCCCGATAGCAAAAACCTCTCCAAAAATAAACAAAAGACAAAACAAAACAAAATTGGAAGGAGGTAATTAAAAGCGAAGACATGGTAAAGTCAATAATTTGGTGACTTATAGGCTTTACTAAGTTCTTGATTTTAGCCTTCTTTAAATTCATTCCAAAAAAGACTTGAGTACTTGTAACGTCTTGAACTTTTCTTCTGTTATTTAGTTTTACACAATGAGTGATAATAAATATATAAATGGAAACCTGTGGAGTCAACTGTCTATCAAATAACTGGTGAATTTGCGCTTATTCCTGCTTGTGTTGCAAGATAGCTGAATCTCCATTTGTAGCCTTTAGTTAGAAATTTTAATCCTGACATTCAATGTTATTATTGAAATGTGTAGATTTATCCTTTTTTTCCTAGTTGTTTTGTGTTCTTTTACTTCTATCTATCTCCCTTTAGTTTTCCTGATACAGTATTCCCTTAAGTATTGCCTGAAGAGCTGGTTTCGTTACAGTGAATTCTTAAAGTATTTGTTTACCTGAAAATGATTTTATTTCTTCTTCCCATTTGATGATCTTGCTGGATATATTACTCTTGACAAAAATTGTTTTTCTTTCAGAATTTTAAATATGTCTTCCCCTCATTTCCAGGTCTGCATTGTTTTAGTTGAGAGGTCCATGTGAGTCTGCTGGGGTAAATTTTGCACGTGCATGTTGCACAATGTTTAAGTGTCCCCAGCCTCTACCCAGTAGATGCCAGCAGCATCCCTCCTCTTGATTGCAAGAACCAATGTGTTCCAGACATGGCCAAACACCCTCTGGGAGGCAAGCATCTTCACTGATTGATAACCACCAGTCTAGTCCTATTTCTTCTCTTTCCCAAAGCAAAAACTGAAAGCTTAAAGAAGCACTAATATAAGAAGTCATAGCATCCTCTCTTCATTGGAAAAGTGCTTGCACATCGATGTTTATTGCGGCACTATTTACGATTGCTAAGTCAATTTGGAACCAACCCAAATGCCCCCATATGGAGAAATGGATTGAAAAACTGTGGCATATATACTCTATGGAATACTACTCAGCCATAAAAACCAACAAAACCCTGGCTTTTGACAGAAAGTGGAAAAATATGGAAGATTTACTGCTGAGTGAGCAAGCCAGGCTATGAAGGAGAGACATTGTATGTCCCCACTTAACATATACCGAATGTCTGCACTCTATGACTGAAACTGATTGACCAGAGGGTTGTACAAACACAAGAGATGGGTGTGAATGTCAGATGAGGTGTATGTGGATGAGTGGGGCCTAATGAAAGACATTTGGAGAAGGGATACGGAGGTAGAACATTGACAGGATGGGGAAGTGTGGTGTTATCGGTTGAAGATATTTTGATCAACGGGACTGGGGAAAAATGTTCATATATTGAAATGCTCACATTGTAAGCTAAACAATGCGATTTAATGTATATACAAAAATAAATAAATAAATAAATAAAAAGAAGTCATAGTATCCTCAAGATTTAATTCTCTACCCTTAGTTGCAAATGTATAAATAATACTATAGCCCTTAAAACAAAGGAAAAGCTTCTCTGAGCAACAGAGAAGCTTCTTCTTCAAGGGAACACTGCAATCTCTAGAAAGATTGCCCCATCCTCCTTCTGAAAGGTTCAGAGATGATCATAAGTAATCTCAGCCACCTTCACAAGCAGCATTGTCAAATGAATAAAAACATGTAAGTATAAAATCTGTATAGCCACCGAAGAAAATAAATTCATTAATGTTATTTATAATATCATATTTTGGTACCAGAAGTTTGCTAGAAATTGTGTAGATCAGTGTTTCCAAAACTCCCCTGACATTTTGCAAATAGGCAGCTTTCCAGACTCAACTCCAACTCTATCTGCTTACCGCATTCATGAGTAGAGCCCAAAAGTCTATTTTGAATGGGCACCCCAGGTGGTTCTTGCGGTCAGGGAGTATATGCAATGCTGGACAGACATTCATTTCATCATGGGGTGAGAGATGAGCTCTAGCAAAGTGGTTTTCCCAAGATGCTCAGGTGAAAAGGGACAGACACGGGCCTCGGTTCACATGTCCTGACTCCGGTTCAGTGTTCTTTCCTTTACACCAATCTGAGGTAGGCCAGTCAGCAAATCCCTCAGAAAGAAGCCATGGGACCATCTATCTAGGTGTGATGGCAGGAGGGCTGGGAATGGATTAAAGCAAATAACCTATGTTTTCTATAAAGGGCCTGAGGGAAGTGTTCTGATTTACAGGCCATGTGATCTGTCTTAACCATGCAATTCAGTGGTTAGATCTCCAAAGCACTGTCCATAGACAATCCATAAACAAATGGGCATGTCTGGGTCCTAAAAAAATCATGGTAACAAAATCGAATACCATGGTGTCCTTACTCCAGACAAAAACATTATTTGGCCAAATCAACATCAAGAGTAGCTTTAAAAAGAAAAAGGGAAATTAAAAACCAAGTGGTGGGAAAAAAAGGATGATGTACAGTTGTAACTCAAGAGTTGAAAATATATAAAAGTTTTGTACTACTCAACTAAAAAACATCTCAATGAGGCTTTATGGTGATGGTGAATAATTTTGCAAACTGGGTAACCTGCTATCTTAGTTTGAGTTCTCCAGAAGCTAATCCTGAGAGTAAGGTTCAAGTGCTGTTGGGAGATAATGGGAAATACCTTTAGGGAATCAAGGAAGTGAGGCCAGGAAGGGAAGGCAGGCAAAACAATGGTCGAATCTCCACAAGGAAACTCAAAAGCCAGCACATCAAAGTGCTTCTCAGACATGAGTGGACCTCAGAAGCACCTGGGGAGCTTGTTAAAACACAAGTTCCTGGGCCTCATCCCCAGAGATTCTGACTCAATGAATGTGGGGTGGGGCCCAGGAACCAGTGCCACTGGTCAGTGAGTAGCTCTGATAAGAAAACAGACTAGGGACCAGCAGTTAGCATTATGGCTATGTTGCTGGACTCCCATGTAGTCAACCGCAGTTCGAGTCCCGGACCCGGTGGCCTGTACTCACGCCGGGTGAGTGTGTGTGCGTGCCCAAGATCCCGAGAGGAGAATGGAGGAGAAGGGATTGTGACGTGGCCATTGTGCCTGGGGGATGATTCCTCACTTTCTGTCTCTCTGTCTCTCTCTGTCTCTCTGGCAAGCACACGCGCCCTATAGCAAAAACCTCTCCAAAAAGAAAACAGACTAGCAGCACTGGCCTCCTGGCTAGAAACATCCAACATCAGGTCCCGTCTGGATCTGCTGAATCGGAATCTGATTTTGAACAAAACCTCCAGTGTGTTTGTGCAAGGCTGAGCCCTAGTGCAGAACGTGTATCTCAGACTCACACACCAACTCCCACCAATCATTGGTTGCAATCTACAAGGGGTATGTGGTTAATCCCCCCTCCTGCTCTCCACTCTATCTCCATTCACAACCCCTCTCAACCCGCACACTTATCAATTCCTGTGCCGCCAAGTAAAAAGACATAGGGTTTGTATTATCATTTGACGAGCCTATTTCAAGTTTGTTTTGGTGTTGTTTGTTTGCTTATTTGTTCTGTTCTTACAGACTAAAATAAGAATATCAAATGCAGCTTGAGTTCTCATTGAACGCATATAATAAAATAAAGAAGACAAGGTAGTCAGAAGTCAGCCCTCGAGCTGATGTGGTGAGACTCAGGGATGTGAGTGGGGCAGCAGCGCCACCTGCTGCTACCACTATGCCACACACTCTGACAGAGTCCTGGATTGCCAGTCTTAAGTAATGGTGGGAAGAATGCAAGCTTTGGGTGGAGTCACGCAGCCCTGGTTATCTGATACATCTCAGGGATCCTACATTATAGGTTACTTTGCCTCTGTGAGTTTCGGTCTTCATCTGAACATGAGGATGTTCATACCTTCCCTGATTTCTCATTGTCTGAAACATCATAAGCATTTAAAGATGATTTCTATTAGTATAGTATTTTTTTTTTTCTATCAAACTATGAACCTCTCCTGGTGCATGACTCAAAACTAAAAGCTCATAGACTTAAAAAATCTTGCTTAACCATAATAGCATGGTAAGAACTCAGGGAACTATGTCATCAAAAAAATAAAATCCTCCAAGAAGTTGATTTTGAGGGTGACTTTATCAGAGGCTTCATCTGTTAGAAAAATGCTGACCCATCAGGCTGGCTGCAATCCCTAGTGGTTAAGGGAAGCTGGATCCCACATGGCTGACCACAGTTCTAGTCCCAGCCATGTATCTTGAAAAACACCCTGGATGGGTTTGTATGCACGCCCAAAATCGCAACAGAGTAGAGAGGTGGAGGAGAAGGGGGTGCTGCGTGACCACAGCCCATTGAGGGGTGCTTTCTCTCTCTCCTGCTCTTTCTGTCTCCTTGGAGAGTATGCACACCCTATGGAAATTCGAAGGAAAAAAATAATAAAACACCGACTTACATTTTGGAGCAATAGTTCCGAAGAAGAGCAGAGACAGAGAGCGACCTAACAGAATTAGCCCGGTTATGGAGAGAACATGCAAACCAGTCCCAGAAGACACGCATCAGGTACATTTAGATGAGAACGTTTGGTCCATGTGAATGTCAAGAGTTTCAACTAACGAATCTCACAAGGTCTGTAGTGGGTTGAAGGTTGTCCCCAAAAATCATATGTCTGTACCCTAACTCCTATAAGCTGTGACCATGATCTTATTTGGCTAAAGAATCTTTAGAGCTGTAATTAAGTTAAAGATCTTGAGATGAGATCATCTTGGGTTATCTCAATGAGCTCTCAGTCCAGTGACAAGCGTCTTTATGAGAGGCACATAGAAGAGAGACAGAGGGAGAAAAGGAAGGGCCGTGTGAAAATGGATGCAGAGACCAGAATTATGCAGCCACAACCTGGACAGGGAAAGAAGGACTCTCCTCCATAGCCTTTGGAGGGAGTGCAGGCCTGCCAGCACCTTGATTTCAGACTTCTGAAATGCAGAACTGGGAGAGAATCAATGTACATTTTTTCCAAGCCACAAAGTTTGTAGCCATCTGTTACAATGACCCTAGAAAACTAGTAATACAATCTTTTTTTTTTTTTTTTTTTTTGAGAGGTTTTCATTATAGGGCGCATGCACTCGCCAGACAGACAGAGACAGAGAGACAGAAAGCGAGAAATCACCCCCCAGAGGGGATGGTCACGCCGCAATCCCTTCTCCTCCAGTCTCCTCTCGGGATCTTGGGCACGCACGCACACGCGCCCGGCATGTGTTTTAAGCCACCGGGTCCGGGACGCGAACCGCGGTCGACTACGTGGGAGTCCAGCGACATAGCCATTACGCTAACTGCTGGTTCCCGAGTAATACAATCTTCAAGAGCAAATGAAACAATACTCAGTTCCAAGAATCCATTTGAGTTCAACCTGCCATAGGAGAAGAAAAAATAAAATGATAGGGAGAAAAGTTGGAGCGCAGTGGAGGACATAAAGTTTAGAAACCACAGAAAATATGTCCAAAAAAATTTTAACTCAAGAATAAAATAAAGTGTCTGTGTTTACATGTGTAATTATCTTATCCTTTGAAAGAAAGCCACAGTATTGTATTTACGGAGCACTTCAGTAACTGTTGATGTTATTTCCACTGTGTGGCAGATGTTGTCTGAGCCCCACCATATGGGACTGTCACTGCAGTGAAATTGACCCCAACTTCCAACTGCCACATCTGCAGCTCTTTGCCTGGAGGTGTCCTCTGGTCTCCAGAGCCTGCTCTGCCTGGGACACATGGTAAAATGAAGTCCTCGGGATTACGGTTCCCAGGAGCACTTCTCTAACAGAATTTGGCTAGAGTTGGGGTGCCCAAGCACCCCCAGCCATTGGCTGAGATTCTCTGACATTCCAGTTTCCAAGAAGGCCAAGCCCCAAATGCCCAGAACACCTCAATGATGGACACTTTGCTTCCAATCTCCCTTTCCCTATCTCCTTTCCAGTGTTTTCTGGGATGACCTCCCAAATAAACTACTTTCTCTTGAATCTTTGTCTCAGGGACTGCTTCTAGAGAAATCTAAACTAAGACAGCTTGCAAAAGCACTAATCTGGAAGCACTTCAGAACAAAAAAGCATATCGTGAAGGCTTTGTTTTCTTTAAGAATTTGTTCTGAACCACCTGCCAATTTCACTTCACTATGAAAGAATGATCTCAAATGCTACATTGGCCTGGCTTGACTTCAACATCTGCCACATTAACTCTGAGGACAGACACACTGAGCTATAGAACTGCTCTCTTTTCCTCTACTCAAAACCTACTTCTCCATTGAGAGGTGAGTTCTAAATCCAAAATATTCTTTCGATCTCTCCACTTCCCTTCATGCCCACAGCCACTCTCCAGTCTATTCCGTTGCCCTCTCCAGCCAACCTGGTCACCACTTCGGGACTGTCACAGAAGTCTCCTGATTGGTGCATCCCTGTTTCCATTAGTGATCCTTCCAATCTACTCTTCACGCAGCAACCAAAGAAATTGTTTAAAAGTATCAATCAGTTAGTGTTGCTCCCTTCATGAAAAGCTAGCTTTAGGACCAGCAGATGGTGTAATGGTCACATCTCTGGACTCCCATGTAGCTGACTATGGTTCAAGTCCTGGACATGGTAGCTTAAACCTCACTCTGGGTGCGTGTGCATGCGTGCCCAAGATCTTGAAAAGAGAATGGAGGAGAAGAGATTGTGGTGTGGCCATCCCCCCGGGGGTGATTTCTTTCTCCCTGTCTCTCTGGCGAGTGCACACACCCTATAGCAAAAATCTCTCTCTCTAAGAAAGAAAGAAAGAAGAAACCCCAATTCATTCTCTTGACCTACGAGACTTCAGCTTCTGATTTAAGTCATTGTCCCCTTCACTCATGATACTCTAAGAACCTCAATGTCATCTCTGTGTCTAGAATAGATCCAGCCTCTCTCAGTCTTTAGGCTTTTGGACATACTATTCTTCTGGAATACCTGCCCAGGTTCTGTGTATGTCTAATTCCTCCTCATCTTTCAGATATCCTTCTCAAAAGGGCTCCTCCAGTGACCTCATTTAAAATTGCCCTCTCATGCACCCTGCTGTGTCATTTACTGGCACTGTACTCAGTTTATTTCTTTTAGAGAACCTACACTAAGCTCTAATGGTCTCAGGTCTTTGTTTATTCACTCATTCAAAAAATACACTCTGGGCTCCTATAATCCCTATTTTGTGCCAGGCCCAGGCCCCCTGCTAGATGTGGGAGGTACACAGTGACCGAAAACAGACATTGGGAGGGACCAGCAGTTAGCGTAATGGCTATGTCGCTGGACTCCCACGTAGTCGACCGCGGTTTGCGTCCCAGACCCGGTGGCTTAAAATTCACGCCGGGCACGTGTGCATGCGTGCCCAAGATCCCGAGAGGAGAATGGAGGAGAAGGGATTGTGGCGTGACCATCCCCCCTGGGGGGTGATTTCTCGCTTTCTGTCTCTCTCTCTCTGTCTGGCGAGTGCATGCGCCCTATAGCGAAAACCTCTCAAAAAAAAACAGACATCGGAGAGAGCATCAGGGAGAGAGTTTGAGAGAAAGGTAGATGTTACGCAAATAATAGCATACACAACTTTAGAGCTGATGCTGGGAGAAGTGTTATGTACAGAGTTCAGGAGAACTTAGACTGTAATAGAAAAAGTTGGTCTAGTTAGGGAGGGCATCCCTGAGGAAGTTGAGGGGGGGATTACATAACAGGAGCTGGTATCTTGTGCAAAAAGAAGTTTAACTCAGCAGACCTGGGTTGTTCACACCCTGCACAGTGCCAAAAAGGGCCTGACTTCAGGAGTAACCCTAAAGGGCTCTGAGTCCTGGGAATGCCCCACCTGATCAGGGTGATTTCTGTACGCCTGAGGCCTTGGGCCACAGGGAACAAGTTTGTTCAGACAGCACATGCTCACAGTGTGATTTCTGGTGAATCCTTCTTCTTGCTTTGAAGGGTGAAGTCTGGCAAGCTGAGATCAGTCATGCAGAGGCTACATGTCAACATGCCAAGCTGACCCGAGTCAAAAGCCCCAGACACCCATCCAGCTGAGAGTCCTGGTGGGTGGCACTTCCCTCACGCTGTTACACATTGCCCCTGGGAGAATGGAGTGTATCTGGGAATTGGCCCTGGTTCCTGGACTTTGTACCATGTGCATTTTCTTTCTGGTTTTGTTTTTGTTTTGTTTGTTTGTTTATTTATGTATTCCATGACAGTGACAAGAGACAGAGAGACGGGCACTCCCAACAGGATCTTTATGCCATGACCCACCCTCAGTCTCAGTCAGCCTAGTTCACAGACACCTGTACAGATGGACACCCCGCATGCTCAGGGAGGTCTCGGGACATGAACCAGGACATTTCCCATGAGGGTCCAACTGCGCTACTGCTGCACCACTGCCTGGTCCTGCCCTTTCTGACTTGAATCAACCTCATTTCACTGTGGTAAAGGATAACCAGAAGTACCACAGTCTTTCTGAGACCTGTGAGTCTTAACAAAGCATTGGGCCTACAGGTTCTCTTAAGGGACACCTGACACAGGACCAAAGACAATGTTCCAGACAGTGGGACACCTGACACAGGACCAAAGACAGTGTTCCAGACAGTGGGATACCTGACACAGGACCAAAGACAGTGTTCCAGACAGCAAGCTCAAAAACCCTTATGGCAATCCCAGGCATAATGCGAAAAGCTTAACAGAAGTGAGTTAGGTGGGGATGAGAGATAAGAGCAGGAGTGTGACAGCAGGGGTCCACATTCTCTCTTCACCTATGAATGGCAGCTCCACAGGGAGAGTGGGTGAGCACCAGCCATTCTGTTCCCCTGTGGCATCACCAGCACACATCATGGTACTTGGCACATCATAGCTGTTCAAAGAATATGTGCCAAATAAATGAATAACAAATGAACAAATGAGTGAATGAATGAATGAATGGTCTTTATATTATATCCTTACAGCAAATGCAATTATTGTTGATCATTGTTACCCAAAATAATCTCTCAATATCTCAAGCTTCCTTAGATGAAATTCCTTGAGTAGAACTACTGCAGCAAGACAGTCAAAACACTAAGGAGGGACTGGCAGGTGGCATGGTAGTTAAGGGTGCTGGACTCCCACATGGTCAACTGTGGTTTGAGTCCTGGACCTGGTGGCTTTCTCTCTCTCTCTCTCTCTCTCTCTTTCTCTCCTCTCCCTCCATCTTTGGTCAAATTAAAATTAATAAATAAATAAAGTTAAATAAAATAATTCTTTTTTAAAAAGGGGGGGGGGAATACCTTAAAACACTTTAAATCAATCAAAGGCTTTAGATAATTTCATAAATTTATTGCAGTAGTAAAAAATGTAGAATTTACCTGCAATAGACATCAAATTTCTGTAATTAGTTAGTCTTTTGTTGGGGCCTGCAGTGGTGTAGTGGTTAAGATGCTTGACTCTAACATGGCCCACCACGGTTCTAGTCCTGGACCTAGTGACTTAAAAATCATGCCCAGTATCCCAGGAAAAGAATGAAGGAGAGGGATTGCAATGTGGCTTCCTCCCCACACACAAGGGATGATTGCCCACTTTCCTTCTCACTATCTTTCTTTGTCTCTCTCCAGTTAGTGCACATACCCTGTGGCAAAAACCCTAAAGATAAAATATATAAATAAATAATGTCTGTTTCTATTTCTCCAACCCTGTAAATTAAGTACATTGGTCATCAATGTCCTCATTTTACAGATGATAAGCTATGGTATTGACTGCTTTGTTCAAAGCACAAGCAAGTTAGTGACAGAAGAAAAATTATGCTCCTGGATTTATCTGTGTTCTTGGAATAGAACCCATTACCTTCAGGGAAAAACAACTTGGACGAGAGGAAAGGCACTAAGGCTTGGAAACAGAGGTCCTGGGTGCAAGATCAGACTCTCATGCCGACCAGCCAAGTGATGTGGGGCACTTCCATTGACCTTGGCAAGCCTCAACGTCTCTATCTATTAGACAGGGTTAACAAAATGTATCCCAAAGTGCCAGCCCTTCATCTGAGAATAAGGTACTTCATCAAAACTCCACAAAGCTTATCCCTGGATAGGCTTTCAGAATTTCATGAAACCATAAGCAAAATTCAGGTTTAAGCTTGTGTGTGTGTGTTTTACTGGTGCGATGATGTGGAGTTCATTAGATTCTCAAAGTGGTCTGCAAGCCCCAAGTGGTGGAGAAATAGCCACGACCCTTTAAGTGATCAGTCATCAACAATTCAAGGCATAGTTGAAGACAAGTCCTGAAGTGTTTATCTGGGTTAGAATCTGGCTCAGCTATTTATTTCTTGTACTAAATTCCATGACTTGCTTTCTTGATCTTTAAAATGGTAGTAAAGAATATATGCCTTATGGAGCCCCTGTGAAGATTCTATCAGATAATGCCTCTAAAGTGCACAGCATATGCTACTATCTTTTATTATTATTATTATTATTCATTCATTCATTTATTTTAATTTGACCAGAGAGAAAAAAAAGGAAAGTGAAAAAGCAAGCCACCAGGTCCAGGACTCGAACTGTGGTTGGCCATGTGGGCTTGTCTAACACCTTAACCACCACGCCACCTGCTGGTCCCATATGCTACCATCTTAATAAATATTAGTTGCTGGCAGTGTTCTCACAAATCATCCATGATAGAAATCTAGGGTCACTATGACTCGCCCTTCTCCCTCACCCACAGCATTCAATCCATATCAAATCTGATCCATCAGTAACCTGAAATACTTCTTGACTCAGTCACCTCCTTTTCACCTCAACTTTCATTCTCCAGTTCAGGCCCCATCCTGTCTTCCAGCTGACTTCTATGTTCATTACCCTAGAACCTTCCTCTACCAGGTGATCAGCAGGCACTAAAATGCTAATACGACTTAAAACCTTTAGACCTTGGCCTAAAGCAGGAGCTTCTGCACTGTGCCTCAAGGAGACTCTTCTGTAGCTGTGAGGAGGGACCTGCCATTCTTACTTGAACCAAAGCTTTGTGGATTTTGTGAATTAGGCCTCCTTCTAGTTTGAAGGAAGGGCCTATCTTAGTCTCTGGGCTGCTGTAGACTGGGTAGTTTAAATATCAGCCATTTATTGCCCATAGTTCCAGAGGCTGGAAGTCCAAGATCGGGATGCCAACAGGGCCAGGTTCTGGTGGGGGCACTCTTCTGGGTTATAGACAGCCATTTATTATATCTTCACATGGTCAAAAAAGAAAGAGCTTCCTCTCTGGCCTCAACTCGTAAAGTACTACAGTAGTTTCCTCTTATCCCCAGGGATATGTTCCTAAATGGCCTGTGGATTCCTGAAACTGCAGATAGTTCTGAACCCTACATGCACTGTTTTTCTGACCTCATAAAGCGCTGCTAATTGACTAACAGGCTGAAGTACAGACGGTGCAGAGATGCTGGAGAAAGGAATCATTCACAGAGCAGCACACTTGAGATTTTATCGCACTACTACAAATGGTGCACAATTTAAAACTTATGAATCATTTATTTCTAAAATTTCCCATTTAATGTTTTCAGATTGCTGTTGACCTGAAACTATGGAAAGCAAAACCACAGTTAAAAGAGCAACTACTGTCATTTCATTCGTGAAGGCTCCACCCTCACAAACTAATCACCACCCAAAGACCCCACTTCCAAATATCATGGCATTGAGGGTTAAAAATCTCAGTATATGAATGTTGGGAGGACATAGACATTCAGTCTACTGCAGGGCTGTGCTGTTTCAAATAAAAAACAAAGCAAATGCACAGACAAAAAGATGGACGACCACACCCACACCCTTTTGGAAAATGGACGTAAGACCCAAGACACTATTGTAGCATGATCCCAGCTTCATCTTCACTTGTCTCGCTAGTTCGAATTCTGTCTAGATCAGTAATCTAAGTGATCTGAGATAGTACTTTTCCAATTTCTTGGTCTCGGGATGCCTTTCAATTTGAAAATAGTGTTGCATCTCCTGTTTTGGTTACTGCTGAAGCATATGACCACAACGTGACCCATGCACAAATCTATTCTCTTACGGTTCTGGCCATCAGAAGTCCATGACAGGCTGACAGGGTGCATTTCTTCTGATGGTCCTGAAGCAAGTAATTATTATATACTCTGTTGAAGGAGGATCTCTGATATTTTTTTTTGCAAAGTTGATTTATTATTCCAAAAGCCCCTTTTTATGGAGCTGTATGTACGTAATTATAACTTTCAACTTTGTGTTTTTTCTGGGTGTCTCCTACCACTAAGACTCGATGGCTGATGCCCATGAGTCTGTTCCATGGCAGGCATGCTGTATGTTCTTCCTTTTCTCTGCCTAGCAGTTGGATTAACTAGCACCTTACACCACAGAGCTACCGCTATAGTCACTCGCGACTCTGGCAGTCAGCACCACGAGATGGCTCTCATTTAATGTCTCCTGTTTACCTGGTACTGTTTTAGCACACCCCATGTTTTATCTCCTCCAGTCTTCATGGCTACACTTTGCCAAAAGACCTATCATTATCCTCATTTTACCAATGGAAAGGAAATACGCAGGGAAGTTGTGTAGCTTCCCAGTTCACACAGTGAGAACACAGGTTTTGCTGACTCTGGAGAACAGCAATCATCTACCGTTACCCTGCTTACTGCCTCCGCTAACGTGATTCTACCTCTCCACACTCAGCAGCAACGGCGCTTTACCATTTCAGAAATTCCTTGCCAGGAAGATGAAAATCCACAACAGGAACTTTCTGATAATGCATTTATCCTAACAACAGACTGCTCAGCTATTGATAATACACACCAGGGTGAAGAGGCCCTTTCTCAGAACCCTCAGCTGTGCTTATCAAACCACCACCTGCTCTCCAAGGCTCATTTCCGACCTCCCTTCACTAAGTGCATCAATCTTGCATCATATCTCATAGCGTGTTCATTCTCAGGCAGGCCTCTGCCTTGAAAGACCCATATTAACCAGACTTCTAAAACATTTTAAATATACTACTGTCTTTGACACAGTGGCTTTTCCTCTGTAATACCTCTGTGACTTTGTCAATGTGATGGGGTCCCTCACTCTAAGGAGCACAGGGTTTGGATTTGGATTTGCTTAATTAGCAGGTTACTTTTTTTTTTTTTTTTTTTTTGGAGAGGTTTTTCGCTAGAGGGCGCGTGCGCTCGCCAGACAGACAGAGAGAGACAGAGACAGAAAGCGAGAAATCACCCCCCAGGGGGGATGGTCACGCAGCAATCCCTTCTCCTCCATTCTCCTCTCGGGATCTTGGGCACGCACGCACACGCGCCCGGCGTGAGTTGTAAGCCACCGGGTCCGAGGCGCGAACTGCCGTCGACTACGTGGGAGTCCAGCGACATAGCCATTACGCTAACTGCTGGTTCCCTATTAGCGGGTTACTTTTACAGTCTCTACTGAGAGTCAGCAGTCAATCCCTGGCTTGGGTGGTCCCAATTTGCACTGAGAACGAGACTGGGATGTAAGGGCTGGGGAGGAAATTAAAGATTTCACTGCATTACAAATATAACCACAAACCCTCCTTGTCATGTAACCATAGAGATTTCTTTCACTTTTGAACTCAACTGAGGTTTGGCCCGAGGGTTCTGCTGTTTCACCTGAGCTCACATACAGATCCAGGAGTCTGAGGACTGTCGGCTGATCTAGCTTCGCTTCACCTGAGGCTATTAGGATGACTCAGCTCTGCTCCGTCTGACTCTCATACTCCAGCAGGCCTGCCCTTGCATGTTGTCATGGTCATTATAGAGGGTCAGAAAAGCAAGTCCAATCTAGAGTTATATACTCTTTGGGGACAAAATAGAATCTAAAAATCTAGATTTTTCTAAAACTTAATCATTTTTTTTTTTGGAGAGATTTTTGCTATAGGGCACATGCGCTCACCAGAGAGACACAGAGACAGCGAGAAATCTTCCCCGGGGGCATGGCCATGCTATAATCCCTTTTCCACCATTTTCCTCTCAGGATCCTAGATACACATGCCCCTGCCTTGAGTTTTAAGTCATCAGGTCCGGGACTTAAACCATAGTCAACTACATGGGAGTCGAACAACACAACCATATGCCATATACTGGTCCCTCCATTTTCACCCTTTCTCTGATCCTCTTAGCTATAGCATCTAAGAAAAAGTCAGTTTGGGCTGACTTCCATTTTGAGCGCTTTACAGTGAGATGCAAGAGAAATCAACTTTATCCCATGTGGCCCTAACTATATGCTCCATTGGAAAAAAAGGCAGTACATCCACAAAGATTTGCTTACATGAGAGCCAGAGATTTCCTCAAAACATGTGTATGACCCTGTATGACCCTTACAGCATTTGCAAGATCCGAGAGAATTCATACTCAGCAACCACGTTGGGGCCAGCCCTCTTTGTTGAGCACGACTCTCAAGGCATCCTGCCCTGCTCCTGTTCAAATAGAGCTTCCTTTTGTTGACAGCAATTGTGCCAGCTGAGCGACTCTTTTGAGCCACACAACAAAAAGACACTAAAAAAGGCAGCTTTCAAGATCTAATCTATGGGTAAGACCACCCTTCCCAGGGAAGCAGGGTGGCTGTCAGCTGTCAGCCGCAGGGCTGTATTCCAGGGTGGAGTAGCAGCCTGTGCCCTCTGCCCAGAGCCACCCCAGCTCAGCCTGATAAAGGCCTGGCTCCTCATTCCACAGGCAACATTCCTCCGCAGAGCAGCTGCACTTATGTTTTAACGTGTCTCATTGTATTGTTGATTTAATGAGGCCTCTTGGGCCCTGTGTTTTAAGTGACAGTCATCATAATGCCAAAGCAGCAGAGACACAGACATCTTGTGTTCTGCCATCTGAGAAGCTTGACAATTAAAGAAAAATTCTTTTTCACTTAAAAATAAAGTACAATCAGAGTAAAACCCATATTACTACCTGGTGAATTTTATTTGTTCTATTCTCATCCAAGCAAGTCATTAGGGTAAACAAGAAGACGAGTTTTAGAGGCAAAAACAAGTTTCATCTCCACATGCTCTAGATAGAACAAGTTATTAAATGACTTTGAGCACCTATTTTCTGTGGAAAAGAATATAAAAATTATATCTTCCTCAAAAGTCTACTGGGAGGCTAAAAGACAATAATGAATGGACAACGTTCAAAATTGCATCTGTATCTGGTAAGAACTCAACCAATATTAAATATTGCTTTTTTTTTTTAACCAAAAGATATGTAATACTGGAAAACAATAGCCAAAATCAATTTTAGGTATGATTTTACTTAAACCTCTTAATTACCAGACCTTAATCCCTTTCTCTACAAAGTCAGAGAAAATGAGTTCCTATTTAGAAAGTAATTAGAGCAGTTATTGGCACATGATAAATGATATAAAATTGTCAGCTATTATTATTGCTGTTGTTGATAACATTAACATTATTAAATAAGAAACAAGATATAAAACCTTTGGAATTAGAGGCCAATTAACTTGAATCATTGACTAATTAACTGGTTTCTCTGCTCAGAAATTTTGAGAGGAAAAGGAAGAGGAAATTCTACAAAGATTGACGATGGAGCTTGGTTGGAATTAAGCTAACACAGGGATGGAGAGATTAGCACTCACAGAAAAAATCCTGCCTACAGCCAGTTTTTGTAAATAAAGTTTTATTGAAACACAATCCAGCTCATTTGTTTACATATTGCCTATAGTTGTTTTTGCATTACAACAGAGTCACCAGAGAAATTTATGACCTGCAAAGTCTAAAGTTCTTACTCTGGCCATCTACAGAGAAGGTTTGCTGATCCCTAAACTGGAGAAAAGGGAACCAGCCTAAGGCAGCATCTGGCATATAGTAGGTTATTGGTAAATATTTATTGAAAAAAAAAAAGAATAAACTGAATAAATGAACAGGCAGAAAGCAGTCAATTATTGTTAGTCTTGACCTAGCAAGACCTTCATGAAGTCGCAACTACTTTGTATTGATGTGTCAGCTCCATTATTGTCCTAAAGAATTGTTTAGCCATTGTTGGGAATGAATAGAACATAAATATCACTTGCAAATCAGACACAAGGTACTGGGTTCCTGCCAGTTGACTTCAAGTGTTCCATACTCTGCCCTATTCAAGCAAGGAAGGAAAGAGGAAGTTGATAGTTGCAAAAAATGCATTGAACTTTATATTGAGATAATATGGAGAATGGGGGAGGGGTGGAGTAAAGGGACAAAGAGAACAGACTATAATCAAAGATGCTAAAACAGTGCATTTGTGCCCAGTTGTAACAAAGGAAATGAATGCAACTGATTGCCAATACTGCTTACCTCTTCAGAGTGTAACAAGTAAAATGGGCCTTTATATCCAGGGTGGTCAATCAATGAGCACAGTCATTTTGAGAAAGAAAACAGGATAAAAACTGGAGTTTAGGTTTGGTAAGGATTTGGGTTGGACTATATGTGAATGCACTATCTGCTAAAAATACCACCAAAGTTCCCAGTCTAAATGTGAGTGTCTGGTTATCCACCCCACCCTCATTGAAGAGGAAGTCAACTCAGCTTTGATTACTATATCCACCCACAGAGCTTAGCATATTGCCCAGTGCACAGTGGGTCTTGAGCCAGAACAGATGAATGATCAAGTGAAGCAAGTCCTCAAAAAAGTGGTAGACCAGCTGTCCCAGGAGACTACTGGGTGATGAAGTTAATTTTTTATGTCTTTGGGTTTTCATTGAGAAACTTCCCCTTCCCAATTCTCAGGCCTAAATTTATCTGATGACTTTTTTCCCAAGTCCCAGAGATGGATCCCAATGGATTTCTATGTATCCATTCACCTCACTAACAGTCTGTTTTATAAGAAAAACACCAAAATCTCCATGGTTTTAATATCATAAGGGTTTCTTGTTTGCATGAATAAATTCCTAATTGGTGAGTGAACCTCTTCCACACAGTGATGCAGAGACTGAAGTTTCTGTTTGTTTGTTTGTTTCTGTTTTGTTGATCCATTTATCCTAAACACATGGTTTTGGTATAAACACATGGCTTGTAGGGGGAGGTACATCTCCATTCAAATCAGTCAGGAATAGGGCAGATTCCCAGAAAATTATTTTCAAATGACTCTGGCTAGCTGCGTGGTCATGGGGTAAATAAGTTTGCAGAAAGGGAAAGTGACGTGTGTAGAAAATGGAAAGTGATGTACAAAAACAAAAGTGAGGGAGTGAGGTAGAGAAATCATTGGATTGGTTACAGATGGATGATGGGATGCATGAACTGCCTAATATATATGATTTCAGCTTATTTATGGGAATCCAAGTGTGGGAGTACAGTGGCCATTTTAGGCCAAAATACTTGAGTTAAACAGGCTCATTTCACTCTGCCCATGTTCATCTGCCAGAATTCGGTTACATGACCACATCTAATGGCAAGGGAGGGTATGAAATGTAGTCTAGTTTATGCAGAAGAAATAGAAGTTTGATCTGGTTAATGGTGAGCCAGTCTCTGCCACAGGTGGGCATTAAACTCAATCAGGGTCGATGTTGTATAACAACAGGTGTTTTGAGAATTCTGGGAAAGAGAAAGCCCCTGTTCCCTTAGATTAGGTATGGTGGGAGAATGTGTCTGAAATCCTGGGGCCATTCAGCAACCTGAGCAGGTAAAAGAGAGCTTAGGCATGAGGACAGCACTCAAATTGGAATCAAATTGTGTCTCAAGTCAGACCCATCTGAATTTTTCATTTGTGTGAACCAATAAATTCCCTCTTGGTTATGCCAGTGACCTGGATTTTCTCTCACTTGCTATTAAAATTGTCTGCTTTATCGTTATTGTCAGTTAATGAACACTGCCCTCCACTTGTCCCAGTTCATTGATGGCAAAGAGGCAGCAAAAGAGGGGTAAGAATTCAGAATCTGCAAACAACCTGGATTTGAACCCTAAAGTCAGCACTCATCCTTGGGCATATTATAGCTTTGTGTTTCTACTTTCCTCATAGAAAAGAGAGGAATAACAATAGTACCTCAGAGTATTATTGAAGATAATTACAACCATAAAAATAATTGCCATCAGTCCTATGGTGATATGCCAGACCTATGTTTCTTCCTTTGCCCTCATTTGAGTCAAACGAGCCATCTCCCCTTTCAGCCATGATGATCACCTTAGCCTCTCCTCTTAACTCCTCACTGCTCACTCCTCCCTATCTTAATCGGCATGGACTGTGGGGAAAAAAATATTTAACTACCCAAAACAGATCAGCTAGCTCACCCTGGTTAAAATGGACTTCTTGGATTCTACCGATGTCATACATTTAGCAACCTGAGATACACACAAGCCTACGCTATTGAAGGCACGAAGTTGCATTTTTTCATCTATTATGACTAAGCATTCTACCGCGAAAGATGGTAGGTGGGGAATATTACAAAAGACCAAAATTCTAGTCACTCAACTGAAACATACCTGGTATGTACACTCTGTAAATCAGAGGCAAGTGTTTATTTTATTTTCTCAAAACACTTCTCGAAGTCCATGGACATGAAAACCAGCATCTCTTTTTAGAAGATTCCACCCTATCATACCTTCCAATAGTTCATAACACACAGAGATCATACAGTCCAAAGGGAGGGAAGGGTTCAGTTCAGTATAACTCGCCTATTCTTACTGGGAGAAAAAGGGAATCTGGGGCACTGCCATTGTCCTTTGCCACCACACAGGGCTGCTGTTACAGATAGGTGCTACTATGGTGCCCACTGCCTTAGTTAGCCCACTAGCTGTTAGGTCCTGACTCTGAAGGAAGCGACCTTAGTGCCAAGTGTCGCTAAGGGAGCCTACTTTTCAGAATCGGCTCTTTCATTTACATTCTGAGCTGTTTTCTAAAACACCAGCCAGTCCTAAACTCACCAAATCAGAACTTGTCCTGTCATCTATAGGTTGTTAGAAAAACCATGATATATTTTTCTATGCAAAAATACTCCATGACTTTTCTAATGACTCCATACTTTCTCAAGAACAGTCCCCTTCCTTTCCTGAACAACTTTATCATTTAAAAAAGCAATTTCAGGGACCAGCAGATGGCATAATGTTTACATCACTGGACTCCCACATAGTTGACTAAAGTTCGAGTCTCAGACCCGGCAGCTTCAAATTCATACCAGGCAAGTGTGTGTGCATTCCCAAGATACTAGAGAAGAATGGAAGAGAAGAGATTGCGGCATGGCCACCTCCCTCGGAGGTTGATTTCTCTCTTTCTGTCTCTGTCTCTCTGGTGAGTGCATGTGCCTTATAGCAAAACTGTCTCAAAGGAAAAAGAAAGCAGTTACGAGTCAGCTTTATGGTGTATACACTGCTCAGGAGAAGTTGGATTCTACATGGCAACCATGGTTTGAATCCTTGACTGGGTAGGCCTAAAATATACCAAGACATGCACAAGAGCCCAAGATTCCATGGACTGGAGAGCTGAAAAAAGGGGACCATGATGTGACCAGACCCTGTAGACAGTCTGTGTGTGTTTCTTTCTCTTGTGTATGCATGCACTCTATTATTCTGTGTGTTTCTTTCTCTCGTGTATGCATGCACTCTATTATTCTGTGTGTTTCTTTCTCTAGTGTATGCATGCACTCTATTATGAATAAAAGAAAAACAATTTAAAAAGCAGTTGTATCATGCCCCCCTTTTCCATAATAATAATATGTTCCTCCATGGTGACGTGCCTTTCGAAAAGATTCCAGAAGGCACCACTCTTGCTACAGAAGAAGGGAAACAACACATTAAAATCTGGCAGTTCACTCCATTACATAATAAAGTACTGTACTCTTGCTTCAAGCAATTGCCTGTCCTGTATCTGTTGATACAATTACTTAGCTAATTTTACTAAACCTACAAGACAAGGAAGAAAATATAAATTGTGTGTTTATTTTTCCTAGAGTACCATGGACATTCCTTTTTTGTCCATATAATCTTCTGAGGTTCGTGAACTATCAGAGGGTGACTTACTTACCTTTAAGAATAAAATGGGCCAGTAATCAAGGACACTAGAATTTTTTTAACTTTCTCTTTCATTCTCTCTTTCTTTCTCATTCTCTCTCAAGAAATGGCTACTTTTGAAAAAAGAAAAAAAAGGGACCAACAGATGGCATGGTGATGATGGCCCTGGACTTCCACCTGGCCGACTGTGGTTCAAGTCCTGGAACTGGAGGCTTGCCTTCTCTCTTTTTCTCTGTTTCTCTCTGGTCGAATTGAATAATAATAATAATAATAATAAATAAAATTAAATAAATAATTCTTTAAAAATATATTTTTTAAAGAAAGAATACGAACCCTTCCCACCACCTCCACTGCTTCCATTCTATTTAGTTAAACCCAACATCATCTCTCACCTGGTTGGTTGCAATAGTTATTTTCACCCAAATGTCTTTCCCTGTTTTGTTTCCTCTGCCCAGAACACTGTCCTCTGAGATAGCCATTTAATAAACTTCCTGATCTCCTTTAAGTCTTCCTTATGTTTCATATGTCAGTGAGAATGATGATAATGACCCTGTTTAGTATACCTTTCCTAGCCCTCCTAAACTCTTAACCAGCCCTGCTATCTCTATCTTGAAGTTCTTAACCATTTTTTTACAAGAGGCCTTGCATTTTCATTCTGCACTGGGTCCCGCAAGTTGTATAGCCAGCCCTACTTAGAAAGCTCTACCTGCCTCTGTTTTCTCATAATAGAAAACTAAGATAATACTAGAATGTTCCCCACAAGAATTTTGAGAGGATTAATCTCTACAAAATGTACTGGATTGTCTGTAAAGTCATGATGCACATTCTATGTTTTTCTATGCAAAAATGCATTATGATTTTTCTGATGACCCAATAATAACTACTTATTCATCAACAACCTATTGGGCACTGTTCTCAGCACTGGAGAAATGCCTGTGGAATATTGCCCATTTCAGTGAGACAAAAGCAGACAGTAGCAAACAAGGCATTATTATGTAGAATAAGTACTCTGAGGTTCAAAAGAGTGGCTTAATGACCACATTAAGTCTTGGGTGACTGTGGTGGCTTGTCTGTAGATGACACTTAAATGAAAGTTTATGACAAGGAAAAAAACAACCATGGAAAATCCAGAGAAAAGAGCATTCCAGATAGAGTGAATAGCTAGTGAAGATGCCAAGATGAGACCTGACTTGAGGTTGTAGAGACAAAAGAAAGGCCAGGAGGGTATTGCAGAGTAAATTATAAACTGCTGTAGGTTGAAGCCAGAGAGAAGACTAGCACGTGGCTCTGGCAGAACCCTAAGCCATAGCAAGAGGTTGGTGCTTGATTCTAAGTCATGGCAAAGGTAGATGCTCAATTCCAAGCCACCGATGAGTTTTAAATTGAGAACATTTGGTCTTTCTTATATCCGAACCAGCTCCATGGCCTAGTGGTTAAGACAGCTGGATCTCACATGGTCATCTGTGCAGTTCAAGTCTCAGACCTAGAAGTTTGAAAAATATGCCAGGCACATGTACATGCATGTTCAAAATCTCAAAAGGAGGGAGAGATGAAGGAAAGGGAACTGTGACACAGCCATGCTCTATATGAGAAGTACTTTCTCCTCTCTCTCTCTCTCAGTCTCTCTGTCTCTCTGGTGAATGCATGTGCCCTCTAGCACAAAAAAGAAAAACAGATAACTCTACTATTTGCAGAACAGAATTTAGGGGACAACAATGAAAGGAGGGATTTCAATTCGGATGCTATCCCAATAATGTGAACAAGAGAAGATAGCAGCTTAAATCAAGATGGGAGTGGTGAGGATGGAGAGACATGGTTGGATTTATGATACGATTCTACCTATTTAAAGTAGAATCAATAGAAATTGCTGATATCGATTGTGAGGGGGAAAAGAAAAGGGAAAAAAAATCTCTCTTGAGCAAGTGGATGGATATTCACTATGACTGTGTGAATACCAAATAATTGGTCTCTGTCCACCACGGAATGACCTCCTGTCCACAAGATGAGCCCCCAGTACATGTTGACAGATTGAATGACTGAGCAAATGGGAGGAGGAAGCCTGCTGAAAGGGAAGTTGAGGGGAACGCTGAAGACACACTCTGCCTACTTGACAATTTTGCTTAGCTCCGGACCTGCTGACTGGTCTCCACAAAAAGGAAAAACAAAACCACAAAAAAAAAAGAAAGTTTGCTGTGTGGAAAAATTTAAACTAACAAAGGAAAAGGAAAGGGCCATGGGGGCAGGAATACACGTGTTTGGACACATCCCTTGCTTGGGAAAGCTGGCTCCTGAAAGGGCTAGGATCTGATGAGTGTGCAGGAAACCCTGTTGCCCTGTTGGTTCCTAATAACAACTGAACACATTTATTTACCCCTTCCAAACACGGTGCAGAGGAACCAGGAAGGGTGTCCAGGGCCAGATGAAGACATGGACATCTATCCTTCGGCTCATCCAGCCCCCACTGGATGAAAGGGAAGCATTACAGGGAGGCAGCACATTGGCCTCAATTACCTTCTTCCTAGAAACATAAATATTTCAACCAAAACTGACAGTCCACTGAGCCCTGGTGTCTGATTCCCACAATAATAACTCTCTGAAAATAGTCCCTGTGAAATGGCAATGTATGAAGAGAGTCTCTCTATGGAGATTTATCACTTAGAATATTTCTAATCATATTTTGTGCTAAACAGCTATATATCAGAGTAAGCCATATGAAGTTGCCAGTATTCAACCATTATTGACCTAAAAGAGTGACTAATTCATGTGGTTCAACCTAATTTCTACCTCTGCACACTGGAGAAAGAGTTTGGGCAAAATATTGCCATAGTAATCAATCTTAGCTTTAAAATATTCCCACTACCCTTCCTGCCTCAAAATCCTAGAATGTTTCTATGTTCCTTTGGCAAAGTAGTTTGGAGGGACTGAAGAATTTCAGATAACTTGGGGAAAAAAATAACTATATATCTTGAAGATGTATTCAGCATTCAAATTGACCATTAATATGATCAAGGCTTAAATAAATTTGGAAGGAAAAAAAACCCTTAGGGTGAAAAGAATATTTTCTAATCCCATAAATGCAGAAGGGTAAGGGGAACATTATGGCATCCAACTCCTTTATTTTTTTATAGAGCCTAAGATTTTCCTCAAAGTTAGTGTTGGTATTTGGGGCAGAACTTGATCTAGATCTTTTGTGTGCATTGAGCAAACTGTCTTCTGAACTAACACATACCTATAAGAGGGACTTTAGGAATAAAAATTATCTGTAAGAAACAGTAAAGTGTTTAACACAGTTACAAGAATTTGATTTCCCAGGGTAAAAAAAAAAAAAATATCCAATAGAATAAGATACGAAAAAAAAAAAAAAATCCCCAGGAGACAAGGAGATTTAATTTTATTTTTATTTATTTTATTTTATTTTCTAAACTTGCTATAAGGTGCATGTACTTGCCATACAGAGACAGAGAGAGAGGGAAAATGAGAAAGCACTGCCCTGGGCAGTGGGGAAAAGGGGAAATGATCATGCCCCAACTCCTTTTCCTTGATTCTCCTCTTGAGATTTTTGGGCACCCATGTACATGCACCTGGCATGTTTTCCAAGCTGCTAGGTCCAGGACTCAAACCATGCAATTGATCATGTAGAATCCAGCCACCTTAACCACCATGCCACCAGCTAGCCCCAAGGAGACTTTAGAGAGATGCCTTTAGAGGAGGATGCAATGGCAGAGTGGAGTAGCATCCAAAGTAGAAAGAACTGATTTTGTATCTCAGGGAATTTAAAGACAAAAGAAGCATATGTTTTAATTAGTGCTTTTTTTAAATTTATTTTACATTCAATCACTGTGTATTATTATGGCATATCAAATGAATTTTCCCATCCTGAATATACTATATATTGATTCAATCAAAAATAGTACCATCTATATTATCATCAACAGGTAATCTTCCATTTTTGTGTCCCTTAAATATTGAGGATGGTGGTGTTTATGTAAATTATCTAATCTGCTTGTTTATATAACTGGGAAACTCTCATTTCAGTGAGTTATTCTTGCCATCATTTGCAGTAAGTTCTTACTCAATGTTACGCTTCTGAACATTGAGGATCTAACCACAGAGCATGGCATTACTCCTGTGCCATCACTGATGGTTCAGGTTGAGGTTTTCAGTAAAGCAGTCTGATCTGGACAGGTCTCATTGAGAGGATAAATTCAAGCAAGGGCTTGTGGGTTATGAAGTCAAGGTGCTGTTGAAGGGATGAGCATTGTAGACCTGGCAAGTCACTATGGTAGAGGCACCTGACAGGTGTGTGCTTCACTGTGTGTTCTGTAGCATTGATGCTGTATCAGTTCCTAGAACATGGCTCAATATTTTTATGCAGAGCACAAAGCCTCAAGTGATCCTGTTTATCCATTTTATGTGATACCAGGGACCATTATATTATGCAATGGACCTTTGAGTACTAGTGACCTAACAGAGCTAGTCCAAAAAAGACTGTAGCTACTCAACTATACTCTGTGTATTCACTCTTCAGGATTTCTATGGCCATGGCCATGCCTTGGTATGACAACGAATAGACAGCAACCAGTTCAGTTTTAATGACTAAACTAGGCAAATCACAAGTAACCCCTGCATTCATTAAGTTAGGCATTGGAGGTAGAATCTGTCATCATAGTTAAGGCATTTAACTAGATTAAGATTACCTGACATCTGTTACTAGTTCAATCACATACTAATTGATATTGAGTAAATCATACTTTCTTGATGCTTCAATATTCATATCTATCAGATAAAAATAATACTCTTTGCCCAATCTATTTCACCAAGTTGTAATAATATTTAAGTGTGGTTATATGCACAAAAGCACACCAGAAGATACTATGTACCAGACAATATTGTTCCAAAGAGCCCAGCATAGTGTCCAGCATTCTGTAAATGTTTGTTGAGTGAATAAATGGATACATAAAGTTTACACTATGATAACAACAGACAAAAAGACATGACCAATGTCTACATAACCAAAGTGAACTTGTATATGTGGGAAAACTACCTACCTAAATCAAGTGAAATAAAATATTTATCTTTTCACTTGAATATTTTTAATAAAGGTTATTTTAAAACATGATAGAAAATAATAGACTACTCTCAGTTGCATTTGTTAAACCTTTGATATAGAAAAATACAAAATATTCTTACCCAAAGTAGGAAAGGGAGAAAGCCAAAGAAAAAAAATTCAATATTGCTCAAAGAATCATTACAAAAAAAAGTAGGTTTTTTTAATAGTCTTTATATTTAGGATACAGATGGTTCTTGAATTATTTCAATGTTACAATAAAATGTGAACGAAAGAAGAAATGTATTTTGTACTCCTGCCAACATAGTTCATGTGCCAAGAATTCTGCCCAATGAGTAGACAAAAAGAATGTCCAGCTAAATCTCACACCAAGCTATTTGTATAATAAAATGGTATTCTGCTGAAAATGCCTACTCAGCAAGAAACCCACATGCTACTGGGAAATCATCTTTAATACAACTAGAAAATGTGAACTGTGATTTTGAAAACCTATTTTGTCAGTTCCATTTACTCCACCTTGACCAGACTCTCAATTTTATGAAGGACAACATTAGTTATATAGGGATGTAGGTAAGGTGGAAACATTTCCAAATCATTTTCACAGATTTCTCCTAGTGAAAGTTTTCAAGCCCTATAGTTTTCCCTTTTCTAAAAGTGTTATTTCCCAAGGCACTCCTTTCTTAAGAAAAGTTCTAGAACCTGTTGTATCTATTGAAGTTATAATAGAAAATTTTTTAGTTTTGTAGATAGATGTTTAAGAAAAATCAATCCTGTTCTGAGGTGCTGTTCTGAGATCTTTTTCTTCTTCTAGCTAGCAAAAGCTACCTAAAGAAAAATAAATAAATAAATAAATAAATAAATAAATAATAAGATTCCACCAGAAAATTAACCTCACAGTCTTAATTTCTGGTCTTTTTGTCTTTTTCCTTCTTGCAAAGAAAAAGATATCATTGATTCCCATGTAAACAATTATTCTTGTTCTACTTTGTAAGCATAAACTCTAACCCTGTTAGCATCTACCAAGATCCAGGAGTGAGTCAAGTGAATATCTCTCCATCAACTTCTGGACACCACCTGCCTCCAAATCCCTGCCCACCCCTTACTAGATTTATGAGCTCAGACAAGTTACTCTTCTATTTTATTCCTCAGTCTTTCTTCTCATCTGCAAAACTGGGAATAATAGTGATATTTATGAATTAGGTTATGGTACAAGTCAGTACTCCAAATTCAATCATTTAAATTTTAAGAAAACTTAGATTTATTAAATCAATAGGAAAATTCCATTCAATTTGTTGAGAAAATTAAGTGAATTAAATGATTTAGAGACTGGAAGAGTGCCTGGACATGATGGAAGTTGTGTGTGAGTTAGCTATGATGATGTTGATGATGATGATGATGATTAGGTGATGATCCCCTTTCTTGACTCCTACTCAAACCACACATGAGACATTTTATTATCCAAAGTAACTAAAGGCCAAAAACTCAGAAATAAGCATGGCATAGAGAAAGAAGCAGTTAAACACTGACAACCCAGAATCCCATAGCCACAGGGGATACTCGGCTTTGTTACCCAGGAAGTGTCCTAGACACCTCCACCCCTTGTTTTTCTCTTCTAATATGGGAAAAGTCTCTTCAGATTCCAGCTAGAAAATTACTCCTCTCACACCTAAGAGGAAATCATAACCTCTGGCACTGCCACCTTTGAGGATTGATCACAGGGCAAAGGAGGTAACTGCTGATGCAGGAAGATAGCAGAAGAAGCCATGAGAGCACAGCCCAGCCCAGGAGAGAAATGCTCCCCGCAGGTCCTAGGTGACAGTCCACAGCACAGAGGCAGATATCAGAGGAGCAAACTACCTGAGAAATATTGTTGATTAAAGATCCATGTCTCAAAAACACTTCGAATGATTAGTAACAGGGATTACAGCCGTCTGCAGAAAGAAATGTGGACCACAGTAAAGATGGTGACATTATACCCAGTAACAGAGGCACAAATCAGCAGAACTAGGACGACCGGGTCAGGAACATCTGGACCTCCCTCAGAGGTACACCAGGGTAAAGATTGGGGTTGCTGTCTGTTACATCTGCATACTTTAACTGTATGAGAATGATCAAGAGTGATCGAACACTGCTAAGTATGAGGGGCCATTCTAATCACGTTCCTTGCTGATTGCACGCATATTTGGGGGAGGGGGTCATCGGTATTTAAAATAACTTGACTCTCTGTTAACAAGTGATCAAAATTAATTAACACAACTATTCATACACTGTCTGAATAACTCCCTGTAAATTATAAGTAGTTTTTTAAATGCATCTAATTGATAAAGTCTATGCACAGATTCTAGACTGTAGTCTCCAGGGATATTGATTAGAAAGCTAACTTCTATTTTCTTTTTTTTTTTTTTTTAGAATTATTTTTTATTTAACTTTTTTTTTTAATTTGACTAGAGAAGGACAGAAAGAAAGTGAGAGTGAAGGAAAGTGAGAAAGCAAGTCGCCAGGACCAGGACTCAAACCATGGTCAAGCATGTGGGAGTCCAGTGCCCATAACCACCATCCTACCTGTCAGTCCCACTAACTTCTACTTTCTGCCAACTCAAAAATAAAATAGTCTACCTGCTGAAATCTAAGGCAGAATTTTCCTAAGAGAGAGCAATAGAACAGTAGATCTGAAGATTGCCAATATGAAATTTTCAAGGGAGAATGAATTCATTGTTCTCAAAAGTTTGGGAAATACCATCACAATCAATATTAAACCAGTTTGTTTCATTTGATTCTATTATTATTCTTTTAGAATTATTTTATTTAACTTTATTTATTTATTTTAATTTGACCAGAGAGGGACAGAGCACATGAGAGAGAGAGAGAAAAAGTGAGAAAGCAAGCCACTAGGTCTGGGACTCCCATCACGGTCAACCATGTCCAGGGCCCTTAACCGCCACACCACCTGTTGGCCCCTCAATTCTACTATTATATTGCAGGATTTTTCAGAACCTTTCATGGGCAAATGAGCATGGTCGATCCATAAGAACAGATAGCAGAGGCAGTTTCCCAAATTATCTGATGAGAGGATTCTTCCCCAGTTCCTCCTATGGCAACTGCCAGAACTAAAGTGTTTGGTGAAACACTACTTAGGAAATTCTGCTGTGGGTTCATTTTATTATTTCATTTTGAATCTAGCCAATTCCAAGTCCCCACACCCTTTAGAAAGAAAAAAAGAAGTCTGAAATAAGCTTCCAACATATTTCCCTGGTGTTTAAGTTAAGGTAACACTGCTGCTATAACAGGTAAACTTCCAAATCTCATTGGCTTTACGTAAAATTCACTTCTTCTCCAGCAATAGGAAAATGCAAGTAAAATAGCCCTGGAAGGTTTGAAAAATCTTTCTGTACCCCTCTCCCAGGGGTCTGATTTGATTGTTCTGGAGTAAGGCCAGGCATTGGGAATGTTTTCTTAATCTCCCCTAGGATTCTAATGTGAAGCCAAGATTGAAATACACTGAGCCAAGCAATTATGAAGACCTCATTTGGCATCTTCCCATTTAGACCTCTGGGTTAGGCCCTAAGGAGCCCATGCTGGGAACATTTTTAGATCATTATTAATATAATGCTGTTTAAAAAGTTCAGAGGAAAGGCCAGCCCATAGTACAGTGGTTGAGGAGCTGGATTTCACATGGACAACCATGGTTTAAATCCCAGCCATGACAGCTTGAAAAATACACTGGATGCTTGTTCACATGTGCCCCAAATCCTGACAGGAAGGAGAAATGAAGGAAAAGAGTGTGGGAATACCATGCCCCATTGGGGGTGTTTTCTCTCTCTCTCTCTCTCTCTCTCTCTCTCTCTCTCTCTCTCTCTCTCTCCCTCCCTCCCTCCCTCCCTCCCTCCGTCCCTCCCTCCCTCCCTCCCTCCCTCAAGTGCACATGCCCTCTGGTGATTAAAAAAAAATTGGGGGAAGCTGGTGGGGGAGAGTCTTTATAGAGAAAAAGGATTAGTTACCTGATTTTATCTGTTAGTGCATGAGTCTCCCAGTTATTTCAGTGCCATGAGTTATTCTCCGCACAGCTATTTTGTTGATAAATTCAGACTTTAACTCCTGGTGCTTGTCTGATACAAAATCCAATAGAACTTAGAACACCACCTGCTATTTAAGCAGTCTTTACACATTAATTTTTTTAGCAGTAGAGGGTAGTGGTTAACAGTACTCTGGAGTCACTTAGTTTAAATACTGGGTTCACCACCCAGTGTGACCTTGGATAAATTGTTTGACCTCGGTGCCTCAGTTTCCTCATCTATAAAATGAGAAGAATAATCCTAACTATTTCACAAGCATTGTGAGGATTCAATCCATGGAAAGGTCTAGAATAGTAAAGGCACATAGTAAGCTTTAAATTTTCAATAGTGCTGGCTATTCTTATAAATTGTTTTTATTTTCTTCAAGTGCAGGTCAGTCTCTGGTCTAGGCTTTGACGGGTTCAGAAAAGAAGGCCATGCCTTTGCTCTCAAGGAAGTCATAACTGCACCTGCAAGAAAAATGAATAGAGGAATTGTGATAGATGTTACTGGGTTTTCATGGCATTGTGTGCAAAATTCTGAGAGGGTCTCCAGGTTGACGTGTAGGGGCAGCACAAGAAGGCTTCCTGGAAGAAGTGGCATTAGATTTAGGTCTGGAACTGTGAGATTAGATCGCGTGCTATTGGAGTGACATGGAAGAGAAAAAAGTGAATCAAAAGCCCAGCCACGAGCACCTGGAAGAGATATTTCTTTGAGACTTTGCCAACAGCACAGGGTGGCTTCACTATCCTCTTCTAAGACAGGGACCTGGCTTCTCTCTGTGCCTGGGATTGTGCCTGCTTTGGAGACTCCCCCAAACACTGCCCAACAGCAAGCATGGGCCTCTCCTGTAGACAGACAGGCTGTGATAGTCCATCGTGTGGCTGTGGAAAGCAGACAGGACTGTAGGGCCAGCAGTGGGCAGGCCCAGAGGCGGGGTGAGCACAGCAGTGGGGAGGCAGGGACTGTTCTGGGAGGCACAAAAATTCCAGGTCATGGCTCTGCCTCAGCTCCTTCAGGATATCCTGTCATTCAGCCAGGACATATATACAATTTAGGTGACCAGCCCCACTAAGACCCCTGAATTTGCCACTTTTCCCATCTAGAGCAGGTCTTCTATATCTTCTTGTTCAAACCAGGAAAAGGAAAGGAAAGGGTTTAAAAGTAAACACTGAAATGAGAAGGAATTCACTGGGAGTTCGTCAAACTAAGTTAGAATAGCTAAGTCGTTCTGACAGGTGCCTGGCACAGAGAAAGAGCAAACATTTCTTCATCATGCTACAACATCTAACACTTTTTTTCCTTGGATTTGTTATACGAAATGTCTGCTCCTTGGCTGAAACCACTGGGCAGGTAAGGTGAGCCTTTCATACTTGATTTATCTGTGAATTTTCAAGATGTGTTTGAAAGCTTTTTGTTTTCCTATGTAGGCATGCGTAATGGGTGCTCTCTGGACTTCATAGAGTAAAGACAAAGTCTGTGGAAAATAAGATACTAAGGGCGAGTCACCAACTTTCTGAAGGTTAGAACCAGCTGGTTCTGCTCCTGTGGTAAACCACCATTGTGGGGATCTATGGGTTTAAAAGTAACATTCCTTTTTCCACAGCAGATTTTGTCATTCTGGTTTTTATTTGTTTTAATTGTCTTTGAATCCATCTTTCTGACTGGGGGGGGGGGGGGGGGGGGGGAAGCTATGGCTGTGGAGAAATGTTTTAGGGAATTCCAGGCTGGATGATATCTGTCTCACTGAGAAACAGAAGTATCAGAAATATTTACACAATTCTTCAGGCCTTCATCCTTTTTGCCCTCCACAGAGTTATGGTAAAAGCACCCAGAGCAGTCTTCTGGGTAGCTCCCAAGAATATCAGCAAACCGGCCCCTCGACAAGCTCACACAGTTGTCATCACTGAGTGAGACCAAAGTATCAGTGAGAGCCAAACGGGTGTGATTCATTTAAAATGCATTTTACAATGTGTGATTTCCGCTTGTTAAGGCTACACCTTCCAGAAGATTCTGCATCTGTAACAGGCAAATTTTTATCAGCACTAACTTTACCCCAGTTGATGGTAGTCTGATAAAGCTTTTCACAAAAATATGGGAAAACGGCAGAATGGCTAGATATTTCAGTCCTGAAGTTCGATAGGAATGAGTTTGAAAAGCGGCTTTCATTTGCCTAACAGATATTTCTAAGGATCATTTTGAGCGCTCCGTGGCTTACTGCTGTGTGACCCTGAACACATTCTCTCTCCAACTTCAGTCTCACTCTGACAGTGCTCCACGTATGGTCCGAAGTATAACACCACGACCACCATCATCATCCTTGAGTCCTTACTACAGAAATCAGGCCTTGGTGCTGAAAGCTGAGTTCATTTTTCATAGGAGACGAGTTTACAAATAATGTCTGAGAGGCAGAACGTTTTATTGCATTTTAAAAAAGCAATTTGAAGGTCACAGGATTTCTGAAGAAGAGAATATTAAATCTGGCCTAGTAAGAAAGAAAAGATAAAGTGATGTCATCCCATACACTTATCTAAACAGAAAGCCCTAATGTAAAGAAAACCCTGTTTTTGTTTTTGTTTTTTTTAATGTAACTGTTAAAGAGGGGTAATTTAAAACTGCCTTAGTGCAGTTTTTATTGTTACTTCATAAAGAACATGCCTATGCTTTTTTGGTCTCTAATGATCACCAAATGAAAGCTGTCAGTAAAAAAGACGCCTTTCATTTTTCTGTACATCACGTGGGTACAGGGCTGTTCAAGGGAGCAGAGCTCCAGTAAATTACAGTTACCTTGGGCGAGTCACTGCACTCTCCCTCTCCAAGTTTTCTCCCCTTCAAATGAGCATGACGACGCCTGCCTCACTTATTTTTAGAACAATCAAAAACACATTAGATAATGCCTTTGGCAGTGTGCATAATCATAAATTTTCTGTAATGCAAGGCTTCTTCTTGTGCAGGCTTTACACATTTCAGTGAACGTAGAAGTAGTGATGACACTTCCACTACACATAACCCAGGGCTGGGCCCATAGGATGACCTGTGGGATAACACAGAAGCAGGACCCATGGTTCTCTCCCTTAAGTTTTAAACAGAGAGAGAAGATGAAAAGTGGGCTCCACTGGGCCAGCTATAAGAGCCGAAGTTGAGAAAAGGAAGAGAGGAGTGTATTTAACACTCATCATTTAACACCAGAGATGGTGGTAAATAGTGCCTTGAAGGACATTTTTGGGTAGCCAGGGGGAGGGAAAGAACATTCCTGCCAGGAAAGGCAACAGGCAAAACACAGAGTTGAGATATGGAAGAGTCACAAGGACTAGCGTTCCCTACCTGTGACCCTCCAGACACTGTGCCAGCCAGTTCGCACCTCGTACATCATTGAAAGGTCTCACTGCCTTCAAGAGTAGCTATTAATATCTTCCCTTTGCAGATGATGGCAAAAGGGCAGGTGTTGACTAGAAACTGGACACCTAGCAAGATATAGAACTTGACTCCACATTTAAGTATACTGACCCCCAAGTTCATGTCTCTTCTTTTTGTAAATTTGCCTTATTGTAAACTTGATCAAGATGAAGGAATTAAGAAAGGGAAAGCAATTTGTCTGGGAGATCAGCCCTAGCATCATGAGCAACGGGATCCTGAAAACAGGATTATCCAAAATGCGTCTGGATAATTCATTTGAGCCGTTCATGCTCTGCTGCCTTATGTTACTAAATAACTGTGCCTAATGTGTCAGTCTAATCTCTCCCAAATCATTCATTCCACCGACAACAATATTCACTGAGCACCACTATGCCCAGACACTGTTCTAGGAGCTCAGGATACAGCAGTAGACAAAACAGTTGGAATATAACCTAAGGAGTACAAATATCTTCGGAATAGGAACTGCATCCCCCACAGCATTTAGCACTTGCTGGCCCCAGAACCAATATTCCTTTGGAATCAATGGTGCAAGAATATTCTTGATACTGGTGATCTATGCCCAACTGATCTCCAATATCTTGCTTAAATAATCACCCATTTGAGAAGTGTGTTCTGCAATGTATTCCAGGTCCCTCATTTGTTTGGGTGAGTATGTGTAGTAATACCACCTTACCTTGCCAGACTTCAGACTCTAAGTCAGGGATGGCAAGTTCATAGTACAATCAATGCCCCTTCTTCACCCATAGCCATGGTAGACATTGCTTATTAATCCCATACTCTGTCCAGATAGGATTGAAAGTAGCAAGCCAGTCATTACCAACCAAAATTATTGCCATTCCTGGCACTCCACTAAGATGAAGCCAATTGACCAAAGCAGTTCTTTTGCAAGTCTCTGGTAATTGGAAATGATGTCCTTATTTATGTTTGCACAGGCAAAAAGATGTGATCAGAAGTCTCTCCTAATTATTAGGACTGAGTGCCAGTCCTGCCCACTCAACTTTGGAGCCAAGTGTCCAGATGGTTACACCAAGATTACCAATGGCTCTGTTGGGGTTCGAGATTGCAGGTACTCATTATGAGAAAATTAATGTGATCAAGTGTTAGAACTCAAGGAATTGTGAATCCAAACTGAAATTTTCTATCACATGAAATGCATGATCTTAGTTTCACTTTGAGATTACACTGAGCCCAAACTTGGGTATTTCACAATTTATAGACTTGAGTCTAAAGCATATGTTATTCTTTATTCATAGTTTAATACAACATGTATGTGTATTGCACATAGACATTCTTTTTATCTTGCTTTTCTTTTTTCATTGTGATTATGCTTTTACATTTAATCACTATACATCTTTATGGTATATAAAATGAATTTTCCCAGGATGAATACATTGTATATTAGTTCTGTCAAAGATATTACCATAGGCATTATCATCAATAGACAATTTTCCATTTTTGTGTCTATTAAATGTTTTGTCCCCCCCCGCATTCCTTCCCTCCCATCTCTCATTGCTCACCCACATCCCACACTACCTCTAGTATCCAAAGTTGCTCTTCATGCTTTTATAGTTCCAGTCTTTCCATTTCTACCATGGAGTGCAGACTTCTGGTATATATTGAGGACATACAATGCCTCTCTTTCATAGTCTGGCTTGCTTCACTTAATATTAATCTTCCATGTTTGCCCACTTTCTGTCAAAGCCAGGATCTCATTGTTTTTTATGGCTGAGTAGTATCATCCTTCTTTATTTTGAAAATTGAGGTTTCTTTCCATTTGGGTCTCAAATTTGAGCCTTGGGTCTCAAAGTCATCTTACTAATTAACTATGAATCCAGATACTATTTAGAACCCAAAGGAGGGAGGCAAATGAGTTACAGATGGTTGCATTTTATGTGGAGGTTGCATTCTCAAAGATCTCTTATGAGTCGACAATCTCATAATTCAAGGCTAATTCTGGGAAAGGATGACAAGTAGATCTGCTCATCAGCTGAGTGTAGCCGTACACTACAAGTACTGCAAGTAGTTTTTTGTTTACTTGGTCTACTATTGATAGTTTAGAAATTAGACAGTAGTCATCGAATTCATGTAATTCAAGAATAAAATATTTTTTTATTTTGGATAAAATAAAATCTTAACGCTGTTATACCACACTATTTTAAATTTGCATTTGCTTAATATGACTGCACTATATTCTAAAAACAAAATCGTGTTTAATAGATATTTCCCAACATTAACTGACCTAGAATTAGCAAGCATATACAACAGTTGAACACTCAATTACCTAAGTGAACTCCTATTTGCAACTAGTTTTGAGGTTAAAATTATATGGATACCTACTGAGATCGCTTTTACGGTGTCTGTTTTTTTGGCATACTGGAGGTGGGCACTTAGTTATGTACTGCCCACCCCCAACACACACATGCACACACAACACACACACATACACACACACACGCACATACGAATAATAGGGTTTTTTTTTTTTTTTGCATCTGTGCTTTCTGTTTTAGAATTGAATATTTTGACCTATCATTCGTTTATGCTAGAACAAACTAAAGATTAGTTCTTTTTCTTTTTTATGCTTTTGGGACTTTTTAAAACTACATTGAGATCTAAGTGACATATAAAAACGTACATATTTGTTTAATGTATAAAATTTGATGAGTTTTGAGATAAGTATACATCTGTTGAAACATCACCACAATCCATGATCCATCGCTTCCAAAAGTTTCTTCCCACCTTCTTTACTTACTTATGAGAGGACTTCAAAAATTTTAGGGGGTAGGAAATGGAATTGAAGTATGAGTTTATTTTTGTGCAAAAATTTTTTGAAATCCCTTACTAGTTTTTTCATAATATATATTTTCCATGAACTTTTGAAGACCTCTCAAATTTATGAGTAAGACAGATTCTTAACCTAAGCTCTACCATCTTAGCAAATTCCAATGCCTATATTATATTATTGTCAAGTATTGGTACGAGGTTATATAGTATTACTTCTAGATCTTATCCATGTTTCATAACTGAAATTTTGTAACCTTTGACCAATATCACCCCATTTTAGTATTCTCTCAACCCCTAGAAACCACCGTCCTATTCTCTATGAACATGACTATTTTAAATTCTTCATGTAAATGAGATTATGTAATACCTGTCCTTCTGTGTCTGGCTTCATTTAATATAATGTTCCCTGAGTTAATCCATGTCATTACAAATGGGAGGATTTTCTTAGTTTTTTTTTTAAGCTGAATAATATTCCATCCTAAGTATTTGCCACATTTATTCGCCATTTATTCATTTATCCACCAACGAATGTTTACATTGGTTCCATATCTTGGCTATTGTGATTAATGCTGCAATGAATATGGAAATCCAGACATCACTTACAGATCCTACATTCAATTTCTTTGGACAAATAAACCCAGGAATAGGATTCCTAGATCATTGTTCTATTTTTTTATTTTTTTAAAGAACCTTTATACTAATTTCCATAGTATTAGTGACTATAGAAATTTACATTCTCACAAACAGTATACAAGGATTTCCTTTTCTCTACATCCTCACCAATCCTCATATGAGGATATACATATACATGAGATTTTTGCTATAGGGTGCATGCACTCACTGGAGAAACAGAGAGACAGAAAGTGAAAAATCACCCCCCGGGGGGGGATGGCCACACTGCAATCTCTTCTTCATTCTCCTCTCAGGATCTTGGGCATGCATGCACATGCACCCAACATGAGTTTGAAGCCACTTGAACAGTTGGTTGACTTTTTAAAGTCTTTTCATAAGTAAGTAAAGAAGGTGGGAGGAAAGTTTTGGAAGCAATGGATCATGGATTGTGGTGATGTTTCAACAGATGCATACTTATCTCCAAACTCATCAAATTTTATACATTAAATAAATATGTACAGGTTTTTGTATGTCACTTAGATCTCAATGTGGTTTTAAAAAGTCCCAAAAGCATAAAAAAGAAAAAGAACTAATCTTTAGTGTATTCCATTACACCGTTTGCTAGTCCCTCACATATTTTTTTAAATAACAGTCATCCTAACAAGTGTGAGGTCATATCTCACTGTGATTTACATTTACATTTCCCTGATTATCAGTGAGCTTTTCATATACTTGTTGACTATTTGTATGTCTTCCAAAATTGATTCTTATAAGGGCATTCCATTCTGCCCTTGGGTTCTCTTTCTGCCTACCTTCGTGAAAACATACCTGCCAATATTCTCACCCTTTCAAGGAAAGGTCAATTCTAAACACTTACCAGACACAAGAATGTAAAGTTCTCTATTAAAATGATGTATATGGTAATATCCTTGATTTGATGATCATGTACTGCATGCACACTTTGAAAAACCATATTGTGCACTGTAGGTATGTGCAATGATTGAATGTAAATAAGAAATTATCATTTGCTTAACGGGAAATAAAAAACACATGGAGAAATGTCCATAGAGCGGGGGTGGAGGGGGGAAGTCAATTCTATGCCCAATTTCCAATTTGATCATCCATAAAGCACATGGCTCTGCCAATCAGTTACATCTCAGGAACTAGTTTGAGTATAAACGAGTTTGAGAATTCTATTATAAATCTTGAACTCCCTATCACACTATTGTTAACAACCCAGCTGAAAGAAATGATATTCACAAAAGATCATGAAGCCTAATCCTGGAATAGGCAGTACCTGCAGAGATTCCTGTAAGTAGACAATGGTATTTAGCCTCCACAAAATTGTTATTACAGAAATGACCCTCAGCAGGATGGGAAACTATTCTGGGGAACTCGTCAGAAATATCTCCTGTAGGATGTTATGGTAGATGTTGCTCACTGCAGGACTCCACCTCTACCACAGAAATTTCTGCATCTATTGCACCTGCAATAAATATGCCAATCCTGAGCCATAAGTTTGTGTCAAACTCATGAAAACTATACATTACATAATTCGTGATCTTTCCCTTCTTGCATTGACTGCTAGGATATTCAGTGACTAGTGTAAGGCCTATGTAACTAGCATGTGTCCAGGACCTAACATCATTTATTTCATCTGTTGATTTCTTTTTTTAAAAGAATAATTTTATTTAACTTTATTTATTTACTTATTTTTTAAGAATTATTTTATTTATTTATTATTTTTTCACTTAAGTTTTGCCAGAGGAAGACAGAGAGAGAGGAAGAGTGAGAAAGCAAGCTGCCAGGTCCAGAACTTGAACCATAGTCGGCGGTGGGAATTCCAGTGCCCCAACCACCACGCCACCTGCTGGCCCCTCATCTATTAATTTCTGGTGTTAGTGTAGATATTTTCCCCCATGTTCATGATTCCCTGATTTTTTCATCCATTTCTTACAATCAAAAATAATAATGATTAAGTTTTATTCTACCTAAAATCAAAGGTGTTCAATCTATATTTTTTAACTACATGTAAGCATAAAGACCTAACTAAAATCTAGGACAATTCCTCCACTAGAATTAATTGTATGACTCTGATCAAGAGTTGATGTCCTCTCTTTTCCCTCCAAGGTACACCCTTGAGATCAGAACATACTCTCTGACTGTCCCTGGATGCCGCCACATTTGTAGGAAGGATTATGTCCAACCTCAGTGTTGTCCAGGCCACTGGGGCCCAGACTGCATGGGTAAGTGGCACAATGCTTGGACTTTGATACTTGTGGTTTGATATCCTATTTTTATAAAAAATTGAGGCAAAGGAAGCTCAATAACAGAATACGAGCATCTTTTTCCAAAAATTTCCATTTCTATCTATATATTGAAAATTGTTCTTGCCCCATCACCTGTTATAGAGAAATCTACAATCCTATCACTAGAGTTAATTGTATTCTTTTATAAGAAAGACAATTAAAAGGATATCCATTTTTTTTAAAAAAGTAATTGACCAAAAAGAGAGAAGTAAGAATACTTAGCGGGACCAGCAGTTAGCGTAATGGCTATGTCGCTGGACTCCCATGTAGTCGACCGCGGTTCGAGTCCAGGACCCGGTGGCTTAAATTCACGCCGGGCGCATGTGCGTGCGTGCCCAAGATCCCGAGAGGAGATTGGAGGAGAAGGGATTGTGGTGTGGCCATCCCCCCTGGGGGGTGATTTCTCGCTTTCTGTCTCTCTGTCTCTGTCTGCCTGACGAGCGCATGCACCCTATAGCAAAAAAAAAAAAAAAAAAAGAATACTTAGTGATAGACACCAATACAATTTTAATAAAGGAATCTTATTATAACATCTTAAAGACTGTAGTTAATGTTTCAGAACCAAAATAATCATTAAATATTCTAAAAATGTAAGTCTTAGGATGAAATATAAAGCTTTATAATATTGGTCTTCCAATCCTTAATGCAAAAGAACTATGTAAAGTTAACTGTGTAAAGCTGTGTGAGGATATGGACATACATTAAAAATTCATTCTGATTAAGTGCCACTGTAAGAAAAACTATGAGCAAAGTCTGCATCAATGATATAATTAGACTTCAGTAATCAAATATAGCATTTGCTGGCTAATTATTTTTTTTTTCCATGAGCACATGTGGTTGCCGGAGAAAGAGAGAGAGGGGAAGTGAGAAATCACTCGCCAGGGGAGATGGTCATCCTGCAGTCCCTTCTCCTCCATTCTCCTTTCAGAATTTTGGGCACATACACACATCTGGCATGATTTTCAAGCTGCCAGGTTCAGGACTCAAACTACTGTCAGCCATGTGGGAATCCACACTTTAACCACCATGCTACTTGCTAGTCCCTAAAATTAATTATTTTCTTTTAATTGTCAGAGGGTACATGTTCTTGCCAGAGAGAGACAGAAAAAGAGACAGATGGGAAAAACACATCTCAGTGGGGCATGGTAACTCTGTAATCTATTCTCTTTCGGTTATTCATTCTGTTGGGATTCTGGACACAAAAGCCAAGTCTAGTATATTTTCAAGCCACAGGGCTAGAATTCACACTGCCATTGGTCTTGTGGGATCCTGCTTCCTGAACTACTGGGTTACAAGTTTGACCCTGAAATTAGATTTTGTTCTTAATTCTAGATGTTAACACTCAAACAGTGAATGAGTCCTTATATCAATATTCATATTATGTGAAATTCCTTTTATTCTCTTTTGGAAGTAATATCCATTCTTGAATTTATCATTTGTCCCCCACATTCTAAGATGTCGTGAAACTATCTCCTTAGCTATTTAGCTTCTAAATAGTCCATCCATTGTCATATGTATAATGTTGTGCCCTATTTTGTCTTGTTTTTTAATGAATAATTAAATGAATAGCTTTTTTACTCCGCATTGCTGACATTAGACACTGGAGAAGTACTCCACCTATATTATTATCCAATTTGATTCTTTAAACAAATCTTTGAGGTAGATACTTTTATCTCCATTTTGCCTATGAACAATCAGAGATTTGAAAATTCTCTCTTGCCAGTTTTCTGTAGGCTGGTAAGCAATAAATCAAATTCAAGTTTAGGGCTGCCTGACACCAAAGCCTCTTCCTACTCTGTCCTGCTGCTTGGACCAGAGCTTGTCAAAAAGAAAAAGAAAAAAAAAGCCAGGCAATGGTGCAGCAATAGCCCAACTAGAACCACATGAGAGCGGCATAGGTTTGCATCCTGGGACTTTCTTGTGCACACCAGGTATGCATGTACCATGCATGATCCAGGTTGTCTCAAGCTAGGAGTGGTTAAGGGTATGAAGACCCTGTTAGAGGTGCCTGTCTCTCTGTCTCTCTGTTTCTTTCTCTGTGTCTTCTCTCATGGAAGAAGTAGATGGATACATTTTAGAAAGAAAGGTCCTCAAAATACGTATCTAATTTCTCTCTCAAATAGTAGATTCTCTCAGCCTTCTCAGTCAATGTCTGTAGTAATGCCTATTATTAAGCTCCCTGCTCTGGCAATATCAAGGTCTGGGATTTAGATATCCTGTCCCTTCTCTGGGCCTCCAGCTCTGCATCAGCTTCATCCCAGCATGTAAGCACTGTGCATTTCTAAGCACACAGATGCGGTGTTCTTTAAAGCAATTCATACAAACTTCCAGATGTCAAGCACACTTTTAGTATCAAACGCGGTCACGGTCATTTCCAGTTTTATAGACATCCTGACACAACAGAAATCACTTAGATTTGCATTTTTATTCCTCACATTAAAAACTAATGTGATGCTAAGATACTAATTAGACACACTGTAGACAAGAAATGGCTTTTTCTGAGGTGCAGTACGAAAGCCATCGTGTCTAACATATTGAATGACAGACCACAGCTGGAAAAGCAAAAACACTGGACCCGCCACCACAAGTTTTAATTTGAACCTAGTCCCATCATCTTGTTTGGGCAAATGACTTCCTGTTTATTTCTCAGTTTCTTCATCCATCAAATGCGAGTTAAAAAGTCCTAGCAGGTGATGTGGTAGTTAAAGAGCTGGACTCCCAAGTGGCCTACCATGGTTCAAGTCCTGAACCTAGAGGCTTGAAAGTCACACCAGGCACACGTGCATGCATCCCCAAAATCCTAAGAGGAGAATGGAGGATAAGGGATGGCCATCCCCGCAGTGAGTAATTTCTCTCTCTGTCTCGCTCTGTCACTCTCCTCTCCAGCGAGCACATGTGCCCAATGTCAAAAAAAATTTTTTTTTCATTTAAACAAAAAACACTGCTTTACAAAACTGTAGTAGAGATTTTCAGACATTCATCTAGGTAAAAGCACATGTAAGGTATACAACGCAGAGAAAGTACTTTATAAATGCCTAATGAATCAATGAATGAGTGAGTCAAGTTAAAATAGGCCTCGACTATAACAGGCAAAATGACATTTTCTGAGCCCCTTTTCTAATGGTGAGTAACTTGTGACACATGAGCAAGAAAAAAATGCAAAATCTTTAGTAGGTTTCATTTCACCACATTATGCAATGTGTGGGCCAAGGTGGCAAGTTTCACATCTCCAAGAACCCAAGTGTGAAAGAATTCTTTCAGTTTTCAGGTATTTTCTTCAGAGAGGTCTCAAGGCCAGAGGAAAAAAAGACATGAAAACTGAGACCTGGACATTATTTCTGTTGTCTTTTCATGGGGGAGATGGGGGCTGGTGGGAGACAACAAAAGGAAATTTCCCTTTATCTTAATCTTCCAAACACACTAAATGTCTCGAAAGGCTTCCTTCCTTTGGTTCAGGAAAAAGATAAGTCCTCTACGTGGCTGCATATATCACCTCTCACATTTTGTGATGATGACAAGCAAGATCTCGACTATCACTTTACATTTCCGTAAGGATGAGGCCATTTTGGAGCTGCGGATGTGTGTCCATCCTTCTTTTTGAGGAAGCACATTCCCAGGCTCTACATGGCCTTGTTTCCGAGGCAAATTGGGTATTCACTTCCTTAATGCATTTCCAAATGCATTCATACTCAAACTCTGGGTTATCTTGACAATTATTTTAATAGTATCTGACTCAACTTATGAAATAACTCTATGATCAATACTGAAAGCCTGGAAAATGCAGAAAATTACAATGAAAAACAATTACCCATCATCTTCCAATACTAAGAATAATGCATAAATTCTCACTCGGGAAGAAAAAAAAATCCTGACATAAAAAAGGTGTTTCTACCTGAATTTAACCTGCTTCTTCTTAATTAAAACTTGGACTCCTTTATCAAATGCACATATGGAAGTCTTCTCTCATTAGTACAAAAACTTAAAAATAACTTTGAAATTTAATCACATTTTAACAGCCAACATTCTATTTGAGATGAATATTTTTATTTCGAACATCCTAGCTCTTTTTATTTCACCATGAACTTTAACGGATTTGTATAACAGTTCAAAGTAAGAGAAAACTGAAGTGTTTGGGGATTATATCAGAACTCAATTGTAGCCAAAACAATCTGATTAAAGAGGAATGATCTTGACTTTTCCTTTCTAGGTCAATCTTATTAAATTACCCACAAGTTACTTTTTGTACTATGTTATTTGCATTTTCAGACCTTTTGATTTCCCCATTGACTATCCCATCCCACCTGCCATACAGGTTGCAAATAATGAATTATATGGATTTGAAAGCTTGTTTTAAGGCATAGCCTTTTTTGCTTTGAGTGACAAATAATGCTGAGTTTACATGAAGAAGATATCTCAGTTCAGTTTCCATGGAAAACAATCCCAGCCAGAGTTCTAAAGGGAATGGAAGGACCTCTTTTCTAATACTGTGCACCAAGCTTTTAAACAAAGGCAGTGACATGGACTAGGCACCTTCAGAGTTTTGTAGGAGATAAAGTTACAGGGAGGTCCTTGACCTCTTACTGAGCGGGAAGTTTATTATCTTCCTTTAAATAAATAGACAACTTATACTTTGCTGACAGCTTATACTGGTTATGATGGTTTCCTGCGTGAGGAAAGTCACAACGCAAGAGACCACCAGAATAGCAATGATGGAAAGGAAATGTGATAATGACCTAGAATAGTCTTATCTGCTGCTTGAGCCTCATAATGCATCAGAAATGTGCTCTTGTAGCAAATTCTGTAATATGTCTTTTAAGCGTAGTTGCTGAGAAGTCAATTTTCCCATCTTTTCTCTTAACAGGGGCCAGAGATTATAGAAAATTATTTGAGAAGCAGAAAAGATATTTATACTTTGCCTTAAAATTTTATTTAAAAACCAAACAAGTAATTTCTCATAGATTATTAAAATATTCTATTAGACCATAAAATAGTTTACACACACACACACACACACCCATACTCATACACCTGCTACCTTTGTTATCCCCCAAAGGCAGTTTAAGCCACCGGGTCCGGGACGCAAACCACGGTCGACTACATGGGAGTCCAGTGGCATAGCCGTTACGCTAAATGCTGGTCCCTCTTTCAGCTTTTCTATGCCTGAAAAGTTCTTTAACTTTTCTTTGTTTTTGAAAGATGTCACTAGGTATAGAATTGTAGGTTGTCTTTTTTTTGTTTTGGTACTTAGGGCGTGTGCGCTCACCAGACAGATAGAGAGGGACAGAGAGATAGAAAGTGAGATATCACTCCCCAGGGGGGATGGTCAACTCATAAAAATACTGTGCCCCCTATGTGTTGCACATAATTACATAGATAAGAAGCCCTGTCTGCAAGCTGACAAATGAATGAGGGAAACTGATTTAAAAGAAAGCAGGCAAGGAAAAACACTTGTACCTACAAGCTCAGGTAAGGATACTGAGACTTTGAGGAGTTTTTCAACTTTCCCAGAGAAAGCTAGCTAGTAAGAGTAGTATCAAACTAGAAAACAAGAGCTATCTCACTGCAGAGTCCCAGCTCTAACTCAATATTCTCACTTGCTTCATCAAATACCTGTCCGATGCCTTCATCAATACCTTTGGCTGATGCCATCAGCCAAAGCAAAGTCCTGCCCTTTAGGAATGTGGAAAAGGTATTTTAGTCAGCTCAGGCTCTACAGTGAAATACCATAGACTAAGTAGCTTAAACAACAGACTTTAGATTTTAATAGTTCTGGAGGCTATAAAGTCCAAGACACTGGCAAGATCAGTTCCCAATGAAAGTTGTCTTCCTGGTTTGCACATGGTCACTTTTTCTCCATGTCCTTTCATGGAGAGATGGAGACAGAAAGAGAGAATACATTCTGGTCTCTTATCCTCTTCTTATAAGGACACTAATCCCACCATGAAGGCCCCACCCTCATGGCTTCATCTAAACCTAATCACATCCCAAAGGTCCCATCGCCAACTACCATCTCATCTGGTGTAGGGCTTCAACATACACATCTGGGGAAACACGAACACTCAGCCATAATGGAAGTATTTATCGTGGCCTTTAACCTTCTGAGTCAAAGGCTAATAAGGGAAAGAGCCAGGCCAGGATAAAGTAGCTTTGGTTAAGAAAAAATCTCATATCCTCTGCAGAATATTTAGTGCTCTACATTTTGAGTGCTGAGTTAACATGGATTTAATGACAATTTAGGTGAGTTCTATTTAAATAAAAAATCTAAACTTTCAAGCCCCAAGGTGAAACCACACAATAGCCATGAAACGTGTTTGTGTGAAGGAGACAAGATCAAATGTTCTCTCTGATGTAAGTTAGCAAGGCACGTGCCTTCCACAAAACTGCAGAAGGAGTGGAATCCTAGATAATAATAAAGAAGGCATGTCTTTACTGTGCACAGTACTCCCCTGAAGTTAAGTCCTGTTTTAGGCCCACTTCTGGATGAGGAAACAGGCACGGAGTGGTTAGATGACTTGCCAGACTGGAATTATAATGTAACACTCAGGAACAGCCCTAGAGACAGCAATTTCTGACCAGCAAATGCCTTCCTTAGCATAGCTATACATAAACATCAGGTGGACTGTGATGATGGTAGGCTGCTGACTTCAAAGAGGTGCTTTGGGGTACCTCTTCAGAAATAAGCATTAACGGGTCAACTCAATGGCACAGCAGTAATGCATTTATTGTCATATATTTTAACTTATAGGTGTGTGTTATAGACCCCATAATATATTGCTATCAGTTTTGCCTTAAAAATGCTGTGACAATGCTCGGGGAATGAATGTAAATTAATTAATTAATTTAAAATGTTTCAGAAGAAAATTACAGGACACTTGTAACTAGATTCTAGCTTTGTCCATAGTTTTAGTTTAAGGTATTGTGTGAATCAATAAAATGTGGGGAAAAAGTAATAGTAATAATAATTATTAAATTAAATTAAATTTAAAAAAGATTCACCAATAAATAAATAAATAAGCCATCCTGTAAATAATTTGAAATATTGAGAAAAAATATTTTACATTGAACCACTTAATGACCATGCTCAGCTTCTTTGTTTTCTGATGTGGATCCAGATTTACATCTGATATCGTTTTTTTCCTCTGACCAATTTCCTTTAATATTTTATATTGCACTTTAGCTACTGATGATTTCTGTCAGCTTTTCTATGCCTGAAAAGTTCTTTAACTTTCCTTTGTTTTTTGTTTTTTTTTTATTTTTACATTTAATCATTGCACCTCTTTACCGTGTACAACATGGTTTTTCTCATCATGAATACAGTGCACATTAGTCAAAACAATGATATTACCATAACTTTCCTTTGTTTTTGAAAGATGTCACTAGATATAGAATTGCAGGTTGTCTTTTTTTGTTTTGGTACTAAAACATGTTGTTTCACCATCTTCTGGCTTGTATTATTTCTAATAAGAGATTTGTTGTCACTGTTATCTTTGTCCCTCTCTATATAATGTCTTTTCTCTTTAATTTCTTTTAGTATATTTTAGTTATCACTGGTTTTAAGTAATTTTGTTATGATATGTGGCTTTCTTCATGTTGCTTTTGCTAGGGTCCTTTGAGTTCTTGGATCTGAGGGTTTATACTTTTTTATCAAATTTGGAAAATTTTGGCCATAATATTTTTAAATACACTTCATTCTCTTTTCCCCTTCCAAAATCTCCAATTTTGTAAATATGAAGGTCCCCTAGGTTGTACCACAACTCACTGATGCCCTGCTCATTATTTCTCAGTCAGTCTTCTGTCTGTGTTCATTTTATGTAGTTTTATTGCCTGTCTTTAGGCATTCATCCTTTTTTCCTTAGTGTTTAAACTGCTGTTAATTCTATGTAGTGTATTTTTATTTCACATGCTATATTTTCACCTCTAGAAATTTAAGTTGCATTATATTTATATCTTTCTTCTTAACTATGCTTCCCTGCATCTCCACCTTCTTACATATATAAAGTACAGTTACTCTATTCTTTTAAGTATTTGCCATAAGGCGCATGTGCTTTCCAGAGAGAGACAGAGACAGTGAGAGGGAAAGTGACAAATCACCCCCCAGGAAGAATGGCCATGCCACAATCCCTTCTCCTGGAATTGTGGACACGTGTGCCCAGTGTGAGTTCCAGGCTGCCAGGCCTGAAACTCAAACCCATGGATGGCCATGTGGGAGTCCAGCATTTTAACTACTATGCCACCTGGGTTGTCAGCAAAGTCATGATGAATTTTTCCATAGAAAACACAAAAAAAAAAAATCATGATTTTTCTGACAACCCAGTACTGTTTTTAAGTCTTTACGATTTCTATTATATGTGTCATTTATTGCTTTGATTCAGTTAACTGGTTTTTCTTTTTATTATTCATGACAAAGATGTTTTTATTAAATTCAAACATTGTAAATATTACTATTTTTTAGGCATTTTATATTCTTAAAAACTTTTCTTTGAGCTTTGTTTTAGAACCAACAAAACTACACTAAGGTTTATTATCATCAAACTTCCAGAACATGATGGAGATCATTGGAATCTGTTGAAGCCTGCTTTTAAGCTTTACAAGGTTGGACGAGGGCAGCCTCTAGTCTAGGGATGTTTTCCCCCCACTAATGAGGTACTATCCTTCTGAGTACCCTCCCAAATACCCCATGTAATACAAGACTTTTTATCTGGCAAGAGGGAACACAAAGTATTCTTGGCCATGTGTATCTTGGCCCTTCCTTCTTCCTGACTCTTCCAAGTGATTCTTTCCTGGCTTCAGGTGGTTTCCTCTCCTTTGTGTGCCCATCACTACTCAGATGTGTAGGGGGAGAGGAGCTTGCAGCACTCCAGAGTTCGTTCCCTCTCCGTGCAGTTCGCTTATCTCTGGTTCTCTGCCACATTGGCACCCACAAATTCTCAACTCCATTTTCTCAACTCAGGGAAGTCCCCAAGTTCCATTTAGGTTTCCTTCTCTGCACTGTATCCTGGGATGGTTTTAGGATTTACCTCATTTTTTTTTTATCTCTCATTAATAGCTGTTCTGTGCTGCCTGCTGTCTAATATCTGAAATCATAGCTCCATATATTTTTCTGGATTTATTGTTGTTAAAGAAGGTTAAATTTGGTCCCTATTTCTCCATCTTGGCTAGAAAAGGAAGTTCCTTGTTAATAGATCTTTATGCTACTTTCAAAAGCATCTTTGAAAGTTTATGAAAAATACATATTATGGAAAAAAGCACAGATTTTGAATGGTTTTGCTCCAAAGTAAATTTGTATTTCAATTTTATTTTTCCAAAAACTTTTGAAGTTCCCTCAAACCCAGGGCCTTACATGGTGTCTGGTTCAAACAGGTCCCCAAGTATTTATTTCCTGAGTGTTACGTTATAATCTCAGTCTGGTAAGTCATTTAACCACTCCATGCCTGTTTCCTCATCCAGAAGTGGGCCTAAAACAGGACTTAACTTCAGGGGAGTACTGTGCACAGTAAAGACGTGCCTCTTTTAATACTATCTAGGATTCCACCCCATTCACTGTTTTGTGGAAGGCACGTGCCTTGCTAACTTACATCAGAGAACATTTGATCTTGTCTCCTTCACACAAACACGTTTCATGGTGATCGTGTGGTTTCACCTTGGGGCTTGAAAGTTTAGATTTTTTATTTAAATAGAACTCACCTAAATTGTCATTAAATCCATGTCAACTCAGCACTCAAAGTGTAGAACAACAGGTCAGTTGCAGTGATGCAACAGTGACGCAGCAGTCCACGATGCCGAGGCCACATGGAAAGGTCTTTGGTTCGCATTCTGAGGTCTCCTATGCACACCAGGCACACACATATGCCTGTGATCCTGATTGGCTGAGGCTGGTGGTAGGTTTGTAGCATGAAGACTTTGTTGGGACTCTCTCTGTCTCTCTCTCTCTTCTTCCTTCTCTGTCACCCTCTCTGTCTAATAGAAGAAATAAATAAAAATACACTTTTTTAAAAAAAAAAAAAAGAAGTAGAACAACAGCAAGTATAAAAGAAAGAATTTTTTTCCATCCTTATTGCAGTAGTATTTATACGTCTGTCAGTTTTCCATTATTTTAAATTCTCTATTTGATTTTGAGCATTTCAGCATCTGGCTTTCTAGCTAAATTTCCCTCTGCCCCAACGTGAAGCACAGTAGGTGTTCTCTAAATACTTATTGAATGGCTGTGAACTCCTAGGCTAAATGTCATTAAAAGCTCTAATTCAGGTCTAGTACAGTCCAGAAGTACAAAATTAAGGCTTGTTTGAAACCACCTTCTGAGCAAACTCTAAATTCCTTTTCATATTATAGTTAGAACTTCATGAATTGGCCCCAGCCATCCTATTATACCTGATTAACCCTCACCACTCCCACAGTCTAGCTCCCAAGGTCCAATGCCACCAACCTCTCTCATTCTGAGAACCAGCCAGGCCCCATTACAAATCCAAGACTTACATTTGATATTTCCTCTTATTGAAATGCCCTTTCCTCTTAAGCATGGCAAACTCTTACTGCATCTTCAGAACACCAGCTTAAATGACTCTTCCTCATGGACACCTCTCAGACTACCGAAGGCAGCATCACTGGCCTCCTTCTCTGGACTCCCTCAGTACCCTGCCCCAGACTGATTAAGAGGCCTGACTTTAGATTCATGCTAAGGGTTGAGCTAAATGTCCCACTTTAGCCCTTACAACCTGTGAGACCTTGGGCAAGTTATGTGACCTCTCTGAACTTCAGTCTCATCTACTAACTCGCACCAATAGCAATTACCCGTGAGGGTTTCAGTGAGAATGGTTTAATTAGATTATTGTAGCTATTGCTCTAGAAATGGTAGACATGGCCCAGCTGCTGAGGCAAAATAGTAACACAGTACCCTGCAGGGCTGGAAGCCACATGGTCAGCAGCAGGTTTGGATCCCTGGATTGGTCTGAAGCCATGCCAAGTATGCAAGCACGTGTCCAAGATCCTGGGGTCTGGAGATCTGAAGAAAGGGGATACAGGATGCAATCTCCCCACCCCCCATGCATGTACATATCCTCTCTATCATTTAAAAATAAAAAAGAAAAAGATGGGACCGGCAGTTAGCGTAATGGCTATGTTGCTGAACTCCCACGTAGTCGACCGCGGTTCAAGTCCCGAACCCGGTGGCTTAAACTCACGCCGGGCACGTGTGCGTGCGTGCCCAAGATCCCGAGAGGAGAATGGAGGAGAAGGGATTGCAGCGTGGCCATCCCCCCTGGGGGGTGATTTCTCGCTTTCTATCTCTCTGTCTCTCTCTGTCTGTCTGGTGAGCGCACGCACCCTATAGCAAAAACCTCTCCAAAAAAAAAAAAAGAAAGAAAGAAAAAGAATGGTTGACAGAGCAATGCCTTGCATTAACAGCACCTGCGCACATCAAGATTCACCTATTTTCACTTCTGCCTCCCCTGTGAAACCTTGGATGATACCAACGGGATATTCAATTATTTTTTTATCCCTGGCAACTGGTGCACTAACTGCTTGCAGTGGGTGCCTAATGAGTTTTGCAGAGTGCTGTGTGCCATTGTGAATGAATGAAACCAAGCTGTCTGTGTCTCTAGAGTGCCCAGGAGGAGCGGGATCCCCCTGCAGTGGCAGGGGCAGTTGTGCTGAAGGCATGGAAGGAAATGGAAGCTGCTCCTGCCAAGTAAGTTCAGAAATGGGTTCTCCCTCTCCCTGGGTCTGTTCTGCACTTCCTCCCTGTTGATTGTCCCTAAAGACATATATTAGGAGTATCTCTAAGAGGCAGCAGTATTCACAAAGAGAGCATGCAATCTGCAACATAATGGCCTCACTGAGGCTGAGGACCTTTCGAGGAGACAATTAACAGCCTAGTCCTAAGCATACCCATCTGCACATTGAGTTTAAATAATACTTAGGTAATAGTATTGGTTGAAAAAGTAAAATGAGGTCACATATAGGGAAATACTTTGTGAAACTGTATAATGTACCCACTATAACACAAAAACAACAAAGAATAAAGGAAGAAACAGAAATAGGGAGCTCCAGGAAAGTCAGAGTGAAGTTACGTTTGAGAAACACTGACCAAACTACCAACTGAAAATCCAGGGGCTTCTTCAGTAACATGGGCCACCTTGGGTCTAATGTCAGCCACTTGGGGTGTTTTGCAGGAAGGGTTTGGTGGAACAGCCTGTGAGACCTGTGCTGATGACAACTTATTTGGACCCAACTGCTCAGCAGGTATATCTTGCTTTTGTGTTATCCACGCACAAAGTCCCTAGAGGATCTGTTCCTCGAAGGGAAAACACGGAACAGTTACATATAGCCAAGTCTACATAGGAAGAACAGAAAGCTGACATATCTGACAAAAGGCAGTCATTGAAAAGAAACAGCATTTTCTGAGGTTGGCAACACTTACAGCCAGATGCCCACCAGTACTGCTCTCTAGCATTCCTGGGGGCACACGATTTTCTTTCCCCAGGTTCTGAAATCTCACAGCTGTCTGCTCCTTACCTGAACAGCTTCTCCCTAAGGTCTTTCTGCAACATGGTGTCACCGCAGGTCCAAGAGCTTCTAATTCTACCGTAGGTCCCACCGATTCTAATTTCCCCCTTACTTTCGGGAATTCTTAGCTAAATGTCTGAGGTGGTCAGTGGTTATCGGCTTCACATCAAACAAAGAAGCCTGAGACTGCCAGTCTACACTCTTATTTTGGGCTGCTCCCAGAAGTAGAGCTGAGACAAGGATTTGAGTGTAAGTTATTTATTTGGAAGGTGAGCCCAGAGAACACTACGGGTGTAAGAAAGTGACACGGGGGAAATAAAGGGTGTATTGGTAAGTGAGGTACCACCATGGAGGACTGGCGTCTAATCCTCTGGGAAGCTCTGGGAGTCAGTGTAGAGCACACATCTTAGATTATCTCACCAGAGGGAAGAAGGAGCCATAATGTGGTGGCCAGAGTAATGGTTCCTGGCAACATGCAAACATTCTAGTCCCTAGGGTCTGGAATATGTTACCATAGGTGGAAAGGGGAATTAAAGTAGAAGATAAAATTAAGGTTGCTAATCAGCTGACCTTAAAACAAAAGATTGTCCTGTATTATCTGGATATGCCCAAAGTAATCACAAGAGTGCTTAAAGGTGGGAGAGGGAGGCAGAAGTCAGTGTTGGAGTGATGAGATTTGAGGAAGACTCAACCAGGCTTCACTGGCTTTGGGGATGGGTAGGGCCCACAGGCCAATGAATATGAGCAGCCTCTAAAACTAGAAAGACAAGTAAACCAAATCTTCCATTAAAGCCTCCAAAAAGAAGCACAACCCTGCTGTTTTAGACTGTTGCTGTAACTGACTCAGAAGTATGGTTTCCAGAGGCAACATGTGGAAATGCTTAGAGCCCAGGTGTTAGACGGGGCCTTAGTGCCAAGGCTGCTTATTATGAAAAATTGGATAAGTTTTGGGCCAGCAGATGGCGTACCAGTAATGTCACTGGACTCCCACATGACCAACCATGGTTCAAGTCCTGGACCCAGTGGCTTGAAATACACATGCTGGACACATGTGTGTGCAGATCCAAGATCCAGACAGAACAGAGGAGAAGAGAGTGCAGCATGGCCACCCCTGGGGGGTGATTTCCCACTTTCTCTCTCACTGTCTCCATCTCTCTCTGTCTCTCTATGTCTTTCTCTCTCTCTTCTGTCAAGCACATGCGTCCTAAGACAAAAGCCTCTAAAACAAACTAGATAAGTTTACTAAGGCAGATCTCTGTTTGTGTGTTTGCTACCATAAAAATAAAAATAATATTGCTTCCTTTAGGGAGTATTTAATGAGTACAATAAATGTTAGTAATTACTATTAGCTCTTATTCCCTGGTTTCCCCTGAAATAAGAAGGAAGAAAGAAAATATCCTGCATTGCTTAACTGCCAAAACAGTTGAATAATTATTTCAGAATGAAAAATTAGAAAGAAAATTAACCTACGTTACCTCCAGGAAATTGGTGTTGGTTACTGATGAGCACAGATGCACCTGGAAATTCCAAACATTTCCAGATAAAGGAAATAGCCTTCCTTCACACTTGTTGGTGCCGTGGGTAAAAGAGAAGTGAATGAGGAAAAAATGGTTTAGAAACCAAAATGTTTACATAAGAAAACTGGGAACCTAACCTGAGACCTAGAAGAAAGATCTCCAAGCTCTAGATTCCATGCGTACTTGCCAGGATGATGGCAATGTTTTATATCTGCACCTTTCATCAGAACAGCCACCAGCCATGTGACCATTGAGCACCTGCAATGTAGCTAATGCAACCGAGGAACTAAATTTCAGATTTTAGTTAATACAACTTATTGTAAATTTAAAGTGGCTACCATGTTGGACTGCACAGCTCTAAAACAATGTTGTACAATGGTAAAGAGAACAGGTTTTTAAGTCAGACTGGCTTGCATTTGAAATCAACCCCAATTGCTGTGTGGCCTAGGGCAATATCTAGGGCAATTATCTCCCCAAGCCTTCATCTATAAAAGAAGAATCATGTAATACACCGTAAAGTTATATGTCATTCAATGTAATATAAACAAGATTATGAAAATAATAAATTTTAAAAATTTTTAAAAAGAAGAATCACACTACTTGCCTCATGGGTTGGCAACATAGCAAAGACCTTAGCAGCATGCTACAACTCTCAATGAAAGCAATATTAAGTGAGGACAACGCAACTCAACAGTAAGCAATACATGAATGAATGACTCAATGATAGCTGGCCGTTTCCCATTGGCAAAGACTACAGGAACTCTCAAATCTTCAGCTAAGCATCCACTGGGTGCCAGTATTGTTTCACCCAGTGTGGTGTTGGTCACGAAGAGGTGGCAATTTTGCCTGGAAGTAGGACAACTCTATTAGTTGCAGTTTATTTTTAACACTGACTTCAGACTGCTGCCTGAGCACTCTCCTACCAGATTGTTTATTGGTTTAGAGATGATTCAAAGCTGCACCAGCCAAAGGTTCCTATCTCTGCTGCCAATGCCCTGGCTTGCTCAGTGCCTCACTCCAGCTAGGGCAGCACTCAAAGCCTACTTTCTCTAACATGAGCCACCAGTCAATCTCACATCAGGTATTGTTAATGACAGTGGCTAGCATTTGCTGAGCACCTACCATGGGCCAGGCAATGTGCAAAAAGGCTTCACGTGCGTAGTCTCTTTGGAGCTTCACTATTGCTCTTGAAGCTGGTCTCATTGTTCTGTGGGTGAAGAAACAGAGAGATCACTCCAGGCCTTGCAGCTATTATAGGGGCAGAGGCAGGATTTGAGTCCAGGTGTCTGACTTCAGAGTCAGGGTCCCCAAACACTCTACCGTTCTGCCCCCGTGAACATCCACCATGCACTAGTTCCCCAGAGAGGATGACTTTAGGCCCCCATGCCTAAGGAGCTGGAAGTGCGGATGACAGGACACGAATGCACAGCCCACATGGGATGCTATAGAAACAGAGAGGGAGCAGTATGCCAGGGGACATGTCACAGGCAGCTGAGCACACCATCTCCTCTAACCGGAATGGCCATGGCTTGACCACTGTAAAGTCATACACTCCAAATTCTACATGTCTGTAGAGATTTTCTCTGGCTAGTTCACAGAGTACCAAGCGCTCCTTCAATGACCACCGGGGAATCCCCCTGCACTCACTTTTCCCAAGGACACTTTCTGGGCAGCAGCTAGCAGCCCTGCAGTGCGGTGTCAGAGGCTGCTGAGAGCTGCCTGTGCCAGGTCAGTTACCTCAGTACAGAGGCTGTACCAGAAGACAGGACGCAGGGAGAGGCACACGCCAGGGCTTCGACCCACACCACACAACCCCAGGGCAATCTTATCAATCCTTGTCATTAGCATTTGCAGTTAGCACCTGAGTTGGGAACATGACCTACATCATCATTCAACTCCTCTCCCTTTCTCCACTGGCTGAATGATAGTTTAAGAGATTGCCTCTGTATCCCTTAGGGTCTGGCTTCCTCACTACCCTGAGAGCTCCTTGAAGTCTAGATATTGTAAACGACTCACATTTGTGTGTTTAGTGCTTAATGCAGGAGCTGGGCAAATATGTTTTAATTTAATTTAACCTTCACTATGAAGTCTGCTAGAACACCCTCTGCTCACCCAATTTTCTCCATAACCAACTTGACTTCTCTCCTGAATGTGCCTGTTCCAAAAAGCTACAACCGGAGGTGCTTTGCTAAAATAGAAAAAATGGCAACCAGATTTTGAAGGAAAGATGACAATTAATTCTTCAGCTATTCGAGTGAACACTTGAGCTCGTTATCTCCCACTTTTTCATGTGTAATATAGGGATAACGATGACACCTCACAGGATAGTGTGAGCGTTAAATTAACTAATGTAGGCAAAGCACTTGGCAAAATGTCTGATTGACTATAAAAGCTCAACAAAGAGAAATTGGAACCAGAAGGTGCAGAGTGATAATGCAACTGGACTCATACAGGAAGGTCCTCAGTTCACGTCCAGGACCTCCTTGTACACGCCGGGCATGTGTCCATGATCTAGGATGGCTCAGGCTAAGGGTCTACCATGACATGAGGATCCAATCGAGGGTGTCTATCTTTCTGTCTCTCTCTCTCTCAACCCAATATACGATCTCTTTTAAGTCTCTAGAAATCCCAGGAGGTAGGTATCATTATCCCCATGTTACACATTAAAAATAAATAAATAAGAGAACTGCAGCTAATAAATGAAAAATAAAACCAAGATTCAAACTAAGATCTCAAGGACTTCAAACTCATGGTTTCTTTCACCTCATCATGAAGATTCTCATTAAGGACTACATGAAAATATCACCTGTCCAGAATCTTTAGAAAAGGTCTATGTCAGGAAATGACAGCCCTCTTGTCTGTCTGTAGTGTGCAACTGTGTACATGGAGTGTGCAACAGTGGACTAGAAGGTGATGGAACTTGCGAGTGCTACTCTGGGTACACTGGCACCAACTGTGACAAGGGTAAGTATCGCTGTTTCCTTCATGCCACACCAATCAAATAGGCACAAGTGTATGCATTTCAATTTGATATTCGTTATGGGGCTCTGCATGAGTGAGGTACCAGCAAATGTTTTTCTGGAAAGAAAGCAAATATTAGAGAGAATAAGGGAAGAGGAGAGGAGAGGAGAGGAGAGGAGAGGAGAGGAGAGGAGAGGAAGGAGAGGGGGGAGGATGGGAGAGAGGAGGGTGGGGAGGGGAAGGGAGGAGAAGAAAGAAGAAAGGGAAGGGAATAGAAAGAAGAGAAGAGAGAGGAGGGAGGAGAGGGGAGGGGAGGGGAGAAGAGGAGAAGAGAAGAGGAGAGGAGGGGAGGGGAGGGGAGGGGAGGGGAAAAGGAAGGGAAGGGAAGGGAAGGGAAGGGAAAAGGGAAGAGGAAAGAGAGAAGAGAGAAGAGGAGGAGAGGGGAGGGGAGAGGAGAAGAGGAGAGGAGAGAAGAGGAGAGGAGAGGGAGAGGAGAGGAGAGGAGAGGAGAGGAGAAGAGAAGAGAAGAGAAGAGAAGAGAAGAGAAGAGAAGAGAAGAGAGAGGTGAGGAGGAGAGAAAAGAGAGGAGTGAGGAGAGAGGAGGAGAGAAAAGAGAGGAGCGAGGAGAGAGGAGTAGAGAAGAGGAGAGGAGAGGAGGGCAGAGGAGAGAAGTGACAGTGCAGTGACATGGCTATGGCTATATTTTAGGACTGTCAAGCTGGTGGCAATGTGAAGGATTGAATGGAGAGGGAGATGAAGCTGGGAAACCTGGAGAGGTCATTGCAGCAAGTTAGTCACCCAGTAAAGGAGATAAAATGTATTCTCAATTATGAATCTCCAGGGTGGAACACATTAACGGCCATGGAGAAATGAAGGCTCACCAAAGGTCACGAGTTTAGTAAATAGGCGAGCTGTGATTCGAATTATTTTAATCCATAGGAAATTCTTCAAACCATCTGTCACACTGGGAGTTTAACAATCTAGTAAACAAGGAGTTTAAATGAAGAATTAGTAAGCTGTGGTAGAAGAGTAGCTATAAAAATGCAAAGAGAACACTAGACAAACTTGGAAAGGGGTGGCCACCCTCAAGGCCAGATGCAAACTTCGCTGGAGAGGGTGGGGTGGCAGCTCACTAGGAGGCAGAGAAGTTCACTGTTTTGCCCAGGCCAGCAATGGACCATAATCACCTGATAGGCAGAAAACACCCTCCAGGGCACTGGTGAGCTGAAGCTGATGGACAAGGACATAGGGCAGCAGGGGCCTTGTGGCTGTTAAACCTGGGTACACTGTCCAGAGCTCAATTCAGACATAGTGGCACAGCTCACAGCCCCTGTACCTCAGCCCAGGAGTATGCTGTTCTGCACCCCCTCTCCTCAGCTCCATGCACACCCCTGCAGAGCTGACCACTCCACCTTCACCTCCACACAACTAGCTCTGAGCCACTCACAGAAGTACATGACACTTCTGAGAAGCTGGCTTCTTAGCTCCTGGTCCACTAGCACCAGTGTCCAGCAGCTTCCACGGGCATCTAGTGACTTCTAAGACTTGGCCCCCAGCAAGTCATACCATCAAGGCACCTCAGCAAGTCTGCCACCCAGTGACCAAGGCCAGGTGCTTCCCAAGGACACCTGTGTCTCAGCCTGGAGGAGGGAGAGTCTACCTTTAGCACTTATTTCAGTATTTCAGCCCTGAGTACAGGTTGTTCTGTACATATTGGTTATCCTTGACCCTTTAGGATTATTCTTTAACTCTCACTAGCTAATTCCCATGATGCCACATCTCCATTTATAATTTTTTATGTTAAAACTTTCCCTATTCAAATAACATTTCTATCTCCTGCTTGGCCCCTAAATAATACATTGCTTATTATAAAAAAATAAAATAAATAAAAAATAAAACAGATTCCCTAAGATCAGTACTCTTTTGTTATCATGGAACCTACTACCGTTAAATATTTTCAAAATATTCCATTTTATTTTTAAAAATATCATAGAGGGTGGACAGTAGTACAGCATAGAATGTGACACTCTGTGAGACGGAGCCCAGTGGGAAGGTTTCAGGTTCATGTCTGGAGACCAACCCCCACCCCTGAATACACAATTTGCGCAAATGATCACAGACTGGCTGAAGCTGGGGGTGGATGATGGCATCAGGACCCTGTCAGGGGTGCTGTTTCTCTCTCTCTCTCTCTCTCTCTCTCTCTCTCTCTCTCTTTCTCCCTCTCTCTCCTGAATAAACTTTTTCAAAAGTCATAAATAACTTTATAAATTAAGTTGATTGTTGGCATTGATAACTATGGAAATGGAATTGTAGAGTGGGAACATGAAGATACATTTAACTTTGTGTATTCTGGTTTTTGAATTATTATAGAGTCTGTATAATTTTTTTTACTAGAAAGAAATACATTAGTTTGGGGTTCTTTAGAACCGGTTATTCTACTAATGCAAGTACATCAACAATCTTCCTCTGCAGCCATCCCCGAATGTGCAACTCTGCTCTGCCCAGAAAATTCCAGATGTTCACCTTCCAGTGAAGACAAAAACAAACTGGAATGCAAATGTTTTCCCAATTACAAAGGCGATGGCAAATACTGCGAGTGTGAGTCAAATTTAAATTCTGGGAATTAATTTATTGAGATGTTTATTTTATTTAACAGGAAAAAATACTACAACCTCCTTAACATTAACTCAGCAACCATTTCTATTTCTCTCTATGTACTTGAAACAAATCTCTAAAATGCCAAGCAAGCTGTTAATCACATGGTAGTCCTCAATTCATATGATCATTTCTCTTATTATCAAAGCACATGCCTAGATTTTTTTATACATACATATTTTATATATTAACAATATAAATTTTATATTACCTTTGTCACTACTAATACAAAACTTAGTGTTTTGGATTTTTTTTTTACTTTTTGTGCTCATCCACTGTGAGAGGCTGGTTTCTGTATCAGTTAACAACGTGACCTCTGGAGCCAGACTGCCTGGATTCAATTCCCAATCTGCCTTTTGCTAACTACATGACCTTTAACCTCCCTGTACCTCAGTTTTCCTATGATAAAAGGGATGATGTATTTACCTTAGAAGATTGTTTTAATAATTAAATTAAGGGATCAGCAGATGGTATAATGTTTACATTGCTGGACTCTCACGAAGTTACGAAGTTGACCACAGCTCGAGTCCCACACCTGGCAACTTCAAACTCACGCCAGGTACATGTGCATCATGTGTGCCCAAAAGAGGAGAATGGAGGAGAAGGGACTATGACATGGCCATCGCCCTTGGGGGGAGGGGTGATTTCTCACTTTCTCTCTCTCTCTCTCTCTCTCTCTCTCTCTCTCTCTCTCTCTTTCTCTCTCTCTCTCTCTTTCTCTCTCTCTCTCTCTTTCTCCAGGCAGTGCATGTGCCCTATAGCAAAAATCTCTCTTAAAAAAAATTATTAAATGAGTTAATATATGGCAAATGTTTCAAACAGAGCCCAGTATGTACTATAAATTCTATAGGTGTTAGTGTTTCTTTTAGTCTACTTTATATTTAATTACACACATAATATGGCATAATAATATATCAACACAGTATTTCTAGTTATAATGTTTTTTAATTGCCAGAGGGCACTTGCACTCACCAGAAAGAGAGAAGGGAAAGAAGAAAACATCCCATAATGGGACATGGTCACACCACAATCCCTTCTTTATTTCTTTATCCTGACAAGATTTGGGGCACACACACACACACACACACACACACTCACAAAGCATGTTTTTCAACCCACTAGGGCTGGGATTCAAACTACAATTGGCCATGTGAGATCTGATTGGCCACAAAGCCAGTCCACATAGTTACAATTTCTTATGACTATATATAGATCTTGGTTTGGTGGAGGGGGAATGGCCATATGGGATGAAACAAAATGTTTATTTCTCTCTTAAAACTGTTGGATTGCCTTTGCAGTTCTACTGGGCTATGATCTGCGGTCCCTTCACAGTTCGGTTTTCCTTCTTCATCCTTGAATGTGCTAATGCCTATCATTTTGTCATTGCCTCTCAAGCCATTAATCCATGTTTGCAAAACATCTGTCACCCTCACGCTCATTGCACATACCTGGGACCAAATCGGCACAGTTGTACGTGCCAAGAAGGCTACCATGGGGATGGCCAAGTGTGCTTGCCAGTGGACCCCTGCCAAATTAACTTTGGAAACTGCCCGACGAAGTCTACAGTGTGCAAATATGATGGGCCTGGACAGGTAAGCTAATGATGATACATATAGAAGTAGGACACCCACCAAAGACAAAACTGTGCCATGGGTGACATTTGTCTTCTATGCAATCTCAGTTCTTTCTTTCCATGCTCCATTTGGGCTTCCTCTCCAGATAGTCCTCATGTGCTCAGGCCCGAACTCAGAGTCCCTTCTGACTCCACCCAGTCTATCCTCCAAAAGTTCTTTTAAAGAATTATTTTATTTAATGGTATTCATCATTGTTATTTTTTTTTAATTTGACCAGAGAGAGTCAGAAAGAGAGAGAATGTGAGAAAGCAAGTCACCAGGTATGGGACTCAAACCTCAGTCAGCCATCGGGGAGTCCAGTGCCCCAACCACCATGCCACCTGCTGGCCCCTATCCTCCAAAATTCTACTTTTTAAGCTTCCCAACCAAAACTTAACTGTCATGTTTTCTTCTGTCACAGTCCTATATGGCAACTGACAAATATATGCAAAATTCAAAATTACATTAATAAATTAACCGTTAACCAAGTCCTGAGTGAATGTAAGATTTACTTTTACCAGCGATCCAACAGTCTGTCTAATTTTTTTTAAAGTGGACCCTTAGAGGCAAAATTACCATGTCCCAAAGGGATGAAAACTGATAATATGTTAGATAGCATGGACAGATTGTAGGAATCAATGAGGTTACTCTGGAGTTAGACACTGCCCCTCTAAATCACATCATGACCTTGACTGATAAACATTGGCCTGGTGGGGCCAGCAGGTGACGTGGTGGTTAAGGCACTGGACTCTCACATGTCCAACAGCAGTTTGAATCCTGGACCTGGTAGCTTGAAAATCATGCCAGACACATGTGGATGCATGTCCAAAATCCCAGGATAATAGAGGAGAAAGAAATTGCAGAATGGCCACCACAACCCCATTAAGGGGGTGATTTCTCACTCTCCTTCTCACTGTCTGTCTCTCTCCAGCAAGCACACATGCCCTATGGCAAAAACTTCTTTAAAATATCAGCCTGTCAGGAGACCTCTGCTGAGGAGTCCACCTGAAAGAGTCCAGCCCCTGATATCTCATTCATCCATCAAGTATTGAGTAGGTGGTTACAGTGCCCACAACTGCACATCAAGCCTTCATTTAAGGAAATTTACCCATACACAAGGATATTACTGCACTGTAGCAGGAAAGGCTTAGCTCAACCCAAACACATCCATGCGTCCCCTGCAGTCTAGTCAGCACACCCATGTGAATATTCCTGGAATTTCCTGTGAAGAATCCTCTCAGCCCACTTCTGTGCAAGAGTATATCATGCAGCATTTCCACTCTCAGTGTCTAGACAGGTTTGCAGAGAAATTCAAAGGGCTTACGCGCGTATCCTCGACGTAAGGGATTTTACAGGAAAATCCATGTTATACCATGAATGCCAGGACCTTGAAAGTGATGTTAAAAATATGCTTTGTCTCTTTGAAAATTGATTCCAAGGCAGATTTTCTTTCTTTCTTTCTTTATCTTGTTATTGCCAGAAGATATATGCACTCACCAGAGAGACAAAGAGAGAGGCAGATATAGCTCCCCAAGAGCCACAATCTCTTTTCCTCCATTTCTCTATCCTGTTGAGATTTGGGGTGCATGCAGTCACACTCAGCATTGTTTTCAAACTGTCAGGAACAGTATTCAAACTGTAGTCGGCCCTATGGGTTTCAAATCCCTATGTACAACACTTAATCACTGCGCCATGGGGCCAGTCCCCAAGGCAGATAGTCAAGTCTTAGAAGCCCTCCATTGTTTTCACAGGAGCAGGACACTGAATTATTTCAGAGCAGGGTTTCTCAACCACGGCATTATCAACATCCCCCAGCAAAGAATATTGGATATTTAATTGATATTTAATTAAAGAATTAAACATCAATATTTAATACTTTTTGGCCTCTACTAGCACTGCTCTTTTCCCATGTGACAGTCAAAAATGTCTCCAGACATTGCCCAGAGTCTCCTGGGTTGAGACCCCAAGTGAAAACCAACATTCTAGGGCAATTGATACCTTCCATCTGAACATCAATCATGGCTCACCTGTAGACAATTTAAAACCAGGAATTATGGAGCCAGAGAGGTCAAGGTTTAGAAAAGAAGAAAATCAAAAAGTAGGACGAGCAGATGATGTGATGGTTATGTCTCTGGACTCCCACATGGCTGAAAGCAGTTTGAGTTCCACACCTGGCAACTTGAAACTCGTGCCAGACACATGTGCATGCATGCCCAAAATCCCTAGAGGAAAATGGAGGAGAAGGGATGATAGCATGGCCTTACCCCCTGGGGTGATTTCTTGCTTTCTGTCTCTCCAGCGAGCATACTCACTCTTATAACAAAAATCTCTCTTTAAAAAAAGAAATAAAGGAAAAGAAAACCAAAAAGCTAAGTTTTCCAAACAAGGGGTATGAGTTTCCCATAAGGTAAGCTTTATAAACGTGATTTCCACTTCTGGATGCTTTGACAAATTTGTGACAGACCTTCTCTGAGTTAGCTTTTAAGGCAGAATAAAAATATGGAGTAACGGAGTAAAGAAGTATGTCAGATGAAGAGACCAAACAGGATCCTATTTGTCTTTCTCTCCCTGTCTACCGAAGTCACACTGCGAGTGTAAGGAACATTACCACAATTTTGTACCTGGAGTGGGGTGCACCATGACCAACATCTGTGAGTCAAATAACCCATGTCATAGGAATGCAAACTGTACCACCATTGCACCAGGCCAAACCAAGTAAGTGTTTTCATTTCCACTACCATCTTTTCCAAGTGGTAAAAATGTGGCCAGTCAATGTTGTAAGCTCCTCAAAGGGGAGAAAAGATGTCTTATTCAGCCTATATCTACCCAACCCCCCATAGTAGGAGCAAGGAGCATGGTAGGTACTCAGTCTTTGTTTAAGCAATGAATTACTCAACAACTATTTCTTCTGTAATGACCATTAGAACACTCTGGGACACTAACCTGGCCTGATAAGTTGGTTTGAAGTGGTCAGAACATGGGAGAAGGAAGTCACCATGACTGGGAAAAAAAATGGATGTGGAGATTACAGGGGTTTGACCTCTAGTGCACATGTCCTCTTCCTCATTTGAGAAATATTGCTTGCTCATGGTGCAAAACAAGAAGGGAGAAAGTACTAATGGTGCTTTCTGGACTCTGGATTTAAAAAAAAGAAGAAGAAGGTTTACTGTGAAACATTTGTATGGAAATTCTTTTATTTATTTATTTATTTATTTATTTATTTATTTATTTATTGGAGAGGTTTTTGCTATAGGGGGTATGCGCTTACCAGAAAGACAGAAAGAGACAGAGAGACAGAAAGTGAGAAATCATCCACTAGGGGAGATGACCATGCTGCAATCCCTTCTCCTCCATTCTCCTCTCAGGATCTTCGGCGCGCACGCACACATGCCCAGTGTGAGTTTAAGCCACCAGGTCCAAGACTCAAACCACGATCGACTACATGGGAGTCCAGGGACATAGCCATTACGCCAACTGCTGGTCCCTGTATGAAAATTTTTGAGGTAGCGGCAGCCCATATAATAAGAAGGATATGGTATCTGGAGTCCAAGGACCTGGAGTCCCAGCACTGGTTCCTACCAAAGGCATGACCTTGAGAAAGTGGCACCATCTCTCTGGCCTCAATTTTTTTCAAGATGAGTGCAATGATATTGACTCCATAAGTTGTTGTGACAATAGCATGAGAGAATGTTTCTGGAAATTGCTATGCAAAGGTATTACATTCTTATTAGTTTCTGAACTGAGATGAGAACCCAAATCCTTTAACTCCCAGACCAAGCTTTCTGTCTCTGTGACATTTATTGGTTCTCAGCAGCAGCAGCATCTTCCCAGGACTCACTCTGTCACTGTGAGCTCAAAACCATAATACACATTGAACCATGTGGTTATAAAACAATTTCTGTGTTTCCAGAGTCCCCTTCTATCTTCTTTGAGGTTCATTCCTTTTCCTATTGGGCTTTCAGTGTGTGTATGTATCCAGGCAGGTTTTATGAACTTTATGTTCTATCTGGACAGATAAGTAGACCTGTGCTCACTGTGGATGAAGCAGAAAGAGCCTGGATATCAGAACACCTGGGTTCAAATCCCAGCTCCCTTGTTTACCTTAACCTCTCTGATGTTTAACTGGTGTTTCTTTGGCCATAAAGAGGAGAGAACCATACCTTCCTCCAGGGCTATGCTGAGGATTAAATGAGATTACACTCACCAAACTCTGAGTAGTGAGTTTACACATAAACACTCCATGGCCATTCATAGAAGCATATAGGTAGCCCACACACTTCTACACAGGCACATCCTCTCCTCACACATAGATTCTGATAACCAAATAAGCCAGGGTAGAGGTTTTTTTTTTACCATCCTCTGAGAAAGTTTTAGTAGACTATCTCAATTCCTTTCCTTTGAATTTGAGATGATAAAAATCTAAAAATGAAATTGGAATGCCAAATTAATGAAAGCTGCATCAAAACTTATGTTTAAAATATCAGTGGAGGGACCAGCAGTTGGCGGAATGGCTATGTCACTGGATTCCCATGTAGTCAACCGTGATTCGAGTCCCGGACCCAGTGGCTTAAACTCACGCTGGGCACGTATGTGTGTGTGCCCAAGATCCCAATAGGAGAATGGAGGAGAAGGGATTGCAGCATGGCTGTCCCCCCTAGGGGGTGATTTCTCACTTTCTGTCTTTCTGTCTCTCTCTTTCTGGCGAGCGCACATGCTCTATAGCAAAAACCTCTCCAATAAATAAATAAAATGTTAGTGGAACTAACAATGGATTTTAAGAGAACATTTGTCACCCACAAGCCTTCTTCCTCACCCCTGAAACTTGATTGTCTCAGCTGGAAAAACATCTAGGTAAGAAGGGTGGCTGAGCTATATTGAAGAAATATGAAGCCATCAGTCCTCAGGTAGTTTACTTCATCTAGGATAAATATTCATTATTTTATGCCTCCTCAATATGGCAAGGAGTTTATGCAGAATCTTCAGAATCATATCGTGTTAGTCTCAGAAGACACATAGTTAAAAAGAACAGGTTCAAATGTGGGGCTCTACCATTCACCCTTAGGTGAACTAGGACAAGCCTAAACTTTTCTAAACCACAGTCCTCCCACCTGACAAGTGAGGCCAGAGACCAAGAGTATCTCCCTGTGAAGACCTGACAAGTTAATGTATATATTGTTAGACTCTAAGCTCCATTTTTATTATTATTAAGAAGAACAAATAGCCATGCCTGTCTTAAGTTGTGCCCTTTAAGATGTACATCCCAATAGAGGTGGGAAGTAAGGGGTGAGAGACAAGAGGAGCATTTCTCTCTTATTTAATTAAACTCAGCTGAAAATAAGACTGGAAAGGACTGAGAAGGCACATTGAAGGAAGCACAGTTTACATTCCAACTGCAGAAAAGTACAATAAACAGCAGTGACATTTAGAGACTCTTGGAACGTTAGTGACATTGATGAGATACTCTTAGATAAACAGAGGTTGGATTGTCCTTCGTGTAAATAGTCCTCCCAGGAATCCTGTCTGAGGCAACAAAGTGCCATGACAAAAAGCTCTGCCAGACAGACCAGATCCTAATCCCAGCTTAGCCATTTCCAGTAGTACTACTGTTAGACTTGGGCAACAGGGACCCTGCCTTGGGTACCATATTTTAGAAGGTCCCATCAAGGCCCTCTGCTGGCTACATCAGGGAAAGAAATCTTCACAGGGGACATGCTGTCCAGAGCTTGGCGCACATGTATACATTTATGGGAAGCCTGAATTAGAATCCTGGCCAACCCGAACATGCCCAGCATGTCTACAGGTGTTGCCTATGAGCCTGGCTGGCTTGAAGAAGGGGCAGGGGTCTATGTTATGGCAGGAACTTGTTGAGGATCTCTCTCACTTGCTTTTTCTCTGAAAAAATAAAATAATTTTTAAAAATTTCTTTAGAACAGTAAATAAACAAATGTTAGGTGTTGTTATCATTACTGATCTCAATCACCAACTAGAATATAAAGTCTTTTAGGGTTCATGCTTAGTTGTCTTTCTTGCAACAATACCCATCGCCGACTAAAACAATGAAATGAGGGAGTTGAAAGATGGCTTGGTGGTAAAATGTGACACTCTGTGACGCTGACTACACGGGAAGGTTCTGGGTTCATGTTCAAAGACCTCCCTGAGTAAGTTGTGTGTGTGTGCCCATTGTCTGGGCTGGCGGGTCACAGCTAAACAGACCTGTTAGGAGTGCTATCTGTGTGTGTACGCGCGCATGTGTCTTTCCCTCTCTGATGTACACATTCTTGAAAGAAATAAGTTAACTTGGGGAGGGGGAGTGAGAGTTCAGGGGAACAAAATGAGCTTGTGAAGAAATAAAGGAAGCAACTGTACTAAGACTTTGGGGACACACTCTATATTAACAAAATCTCATCCAGCATGAAATATAACAACTTCGGCCTGTAACTTATAAAATGAAAATGGCTTACAGGTGTTTTTAAAGCTGTAAGACAGCAAGAGACTTTACTCCTAATAAAAAAGCAAAACCAGTGTGCAGAAGAGACAATGCTCTGAATGTGCCATGACTCAACTGAGAACATTTAAGTCAGAAAACAGTCTCATAAAGTCTTAGACTTTGGACTGAGATTTGAAATGAAAATTTAAAATATTTACATTCTGTTCAGCACTGAGGCCATTAAAATACGATTCTCCTACAATCCCTCAGGGAAGACAGTTCAAGTCACTTTACATAAAACAGAACATTGGTCTCTTAACAACTTAGGGAACTTTAAGAGAGAAACACAGCTAGTGGTTGTAAAGGCTACATGTCTTGCCATTAACAGTCATCTTCAAGTAAAACTTGGGTCATTTATAGTAGGATTAATTTTCTTTTTGTTTTTTTCTTTATTTGCAAGAGGGCATGTGCACTCACTAAAGAGAGACAGAGAAAAAGTGAGAAGGCACACTCCATAGGGCATGGCCACGTGCCATGCTATGCCCATCTCTCCCTCTTTTTCAGGATTTTAGGGACAGATGCACACTCGCCCGACATGTTTTTCAAGCCCCCAAGTCTGGGACTCAAACTGTGTGGTCAGCCATGTGGAATCCAGCCATCTTAACCATCAGGCCATGGGCTGGCCCAAGCAGAGTAAGTTTTCATCAGTGACCATTGTATCACCTCCCAGAGTTGCCAGTCTCCTCCTCCCCTCCTTCAGTTAGCATAGCATGGTACTGGGAGAAAAGTTGACATCTAAATAGGAGTTTCATTATATTAGGTAGGCTATTATTTCATGATTATATCTACCTTAGTCATTCCTTATAACAAGATTTTACAAACTTAGCTCTCTTGACATTTTTGGCCAGACAATTCTTTTTTTTTGGGGGGGGGGGGGGATGGGGGGGAGCTGGCCTGTGCACTGTAGGATATTTAGCAGCATTCAGACCTCTAGTTACCAGAAACCAGTACATCCCCATTCCAGCTGGGACAACCACAAATATCTATAGGCATTGCCAAATGTCCCTCTCAACGTCAGGACAAATTCCCCAGGGTTGAGAGTCACTGCTTGATGAAAACCCCAAGGCCCAACCAGTAAATGATCTCTCAATCTTTTATCTGGATGGGAAACTCATGTGTCCTTCTAGAATTAACTTAAATGTAACTTTCTCCAAGAAGCTGTTCCTTGTTTCTCTGAGAAGATTTAATCACTTCCTCCTCCACACCCTGTGGCATCCTATTTGATCTTCTATCCTGGAATTTACTGTGGAATGTTTATGGACTTGTCCTGCCGAAACTTACGCCTTTATAACAGTTGTTGTTACGGTCACCATCTCCATCTCCATCACCATAGTCAACCTCATCATTGTCACCCTCCTCATCAGCTGCCAATTTTGAGCTTTTTCTCTTTTTTCTTTTATATTATTTTATTTATTAATATAATTGTTTTATATTATATTTAATCACATATATCTTTACAGTGTATTAGATTTCTTTTTCCAGCACAATTACCATGCATATCAGTCAAGACAGACATTACTATCCACATAATCATCATCAAACAGCTTTTCATCATTTTTTTCAGATTATTATTATTTATTCTCATTATTTTTTAAACATTTGACTACCATATATTGTTTGGCTTGTAAAAGAATTTACCCAACATGAAATATGTCTCAGACCAGTTCAGTTGAGAATACTATACATGTCATCATCAACAAGTAATAAACCATGTCTGTGTCCCACTAATGTCATGCCTCTCTATTTGTTCTCATGCTATCCTTCTCTATACTCTTCTCCCCCAACCCCCATTCCACACTGTCTTCATCGTCCACTAATATTGAGCTTTTTCTACATGTCTGTCACTATGCTCTTTTTCTTGCTTTTCTGTCAACAACCCTCAACCTATTTTATAGATGAGGAAGCTGAGACTCAAAGAGGTTAAGTACCCTTATGTTGCTATAATTGTAGGTTTTCAGCTCCATCTCAGCATACAAGGCTCTAAGAGAGCAAAGTGTCTGTTATTATCTTCATAGACCTATTACCTAGCAAGTTTCATAAAATTAAGTAGATATTTAGTAACTAATCAGTTCCACAGTTAGGCACTATCCTCTGTGTTGGGGTATATAACAAGGAATAAGGTGGGAGCCATATTCTAGGGGATCTTCCCATCTAGCAGAATAGACAATGTCTCCAGAGGTCATTTTGATGATAGGGTTATGACGGGAGTATGGAAAGGAAGCTTAGGAAGTGCTCAATGCAGCCAAGGAGAGTAGGATGTGCCTAGTGCGGGTCACATCTGAGTGATGAGCATGAGGGAACACTCCTGGGAGAGAAAATAGCCCAAGAATAGCATAATAGCATAAAAACATTCAAAAAAATAAAAAGGAGTTTGGCATTGCTGGAATTTGCAACAGACAATAGGGAGGAGACAAAAACACCCCTGCTTATACATTATCCTGGGATGAAAAGAGTTGGTAAGACTTTTTAAGCACACAGAGGCCAGATTTCCCTTTGAGAGAGATCATTCAGAGGTTGTTTGGGGGATCTATTTAAGGACAAATCACAAAGGGCAGAAAAGCAGTTAGGACATCACTATAGCAACCCAGGCAAAAGGTAATGGGACTCTGGGAACTTGGTCCAACAAACTCTCTTTGAAGAGCTATTTGTCCTAGGTCCATATTTAGAAACATGACTAGATTCCTAAGTATTCTTTGGGATACTCTCCTAAACATGAGTCATATCCGTGGTATGGTATGACCATAGCAAAACTGGGATATAGTTACAACATATCTTTGACTCCCCACATGTGTCCTCTCTGGAATGCTCTTCTCCTACCTCGTGTTTGGTTCCCTGATCACCTCCAGGATCCTGACAGATGTCACCTTCTCTTAAGCGCCTTGCCAGTTTCAGCCAACTGTCAACCCTCTTGGCTAGGTACCAGTGACCAGCTAGAGCCAGAGCTTACAAGAACTAAATTCTACATGTTCAGAAATTTTGCAAGCTTTGGCTTTATGCTCATAGTTTGAAATTGGCCAAGGTGGGAGTATGAACAATAGAAATTGACAAATGCTACAAATCCAGGCATTTCTTCACCCTAGAGAGCTAGTTGTTAAACAGTAACCAGCACACACTGCTAGTATAACTAACTTTATTTCTCTCTTACAAAAATATTGTTTTGTGTGTTTTTATTCACACTTTGAAAAGTACTGAGACAAAGAACATATAAAGATATCTGGTGCTTCTAGATAAGCCTAGTTTATTACATACCCATTTTTGCAAAGCTTTCAATATGTTGGAGACTCCACTAGCAATGCTCATTGTTTTTGTGTCTCTCCCAGTCTTGACCCTATCCTACTCTGGGTATTCCTTTTCTCAATGTGTTAAATGAGGGCATTGGACTCTGTGATCTCAATACCAGTGATCTAAGAACCCTGAGAATGTGTTTCATCCTCTCCACAGATGCACTTGCCAGAAAGGTTATGTGGGCGATGGCTCAATGTGTTATGGAAACATCATGGAGCGACTCAGAGAATTAAACAGTGAACCCAGAGGACAATGGCAAGGAATGCTGACCTCTTTCATTTCACTTCTGGGTATGTGGCTATGAATACTGATTTCCACATAAAAGGCAACCCTCTTTCAGACAAGGGCATCTACATAACATGATATTCAAAAAAAGATAGGCCGGCCAGTTCAGTGACCTGGTAGTTGAGGCAGCTGGATCCCATAAAGCCAAATCCATTGTTCAAGTCCTAGACCCAGTGGCTTGAGAAACACACCAGGGGTGTGTGTGTGTGTGTGTGTGTGTGTGTGTATGCCCAAAATACTGAAAGGAGAAAGAGAAGGAGAAGGGATTGCTGCACAACCAGTCCCCATGGTGGGTGCTTTCTCCCTTTCTCTCTCTCTCTCTCTCTCTCTCTCTCTCTCTCTCTCTCTCTCCACAGACAACCTCTGGCAAAATTTTTTCACATAAAAGGATAGACAAGTCTTGTATATTAGGACAGCCCTCTTAGAGAGAGGCCATGCAGGTAAGAATGAAAGTACTGGCAGTTGTTCCCAAAAAGACAAACAGGATTTAGTGCCAAGAGATCTAGCAATGCAAGAATTAATAGGCAGAGAACTGAGGACAGAGTCTTGGGGCCACCACATACAGTAAGACAGGGACAGCTACTGATGTGATGATGGAGACCATTCCCCATTCCCTTGGCTTTATGGATCCTTGAGGTATGAACAAAGGCTGACAGCTAATACAAGACATAGAGAGTGGCAAAGAGCCTGAGGTGGTGTCCATGTTCCCCAGTGGAGGTGTAATCTTAATTTTGGATGGTCTTTATTGTGTGCAACCACCTCGGCACCCTTGGCCCTTCCCAGCCACTAACTACCTGTAGTGACACATCTTCCTCCAGTATTCGAGGCAGCGTGACAGCCTCAAACACCCTTATATATTTACGAATACCCTCTAGGGGTCATTATTCATACCCCACTGAGAATGAAATATTATAGCAGATGACAGAATTGGAAACAACTTTCAACAAAACAAAAATTTGTCCAATGAACAAAAACTAACAGACTCAATAAATCATTTAAGAATATTTAAATATTTAAGAAGGCTTAAAATATCAACATTTATTTTAGAATATGCCAGTCATTAAAAATGACTTCTCAGGGGAACCAGCAGTTAGCGTAATGGCTATGTCGCTGGACTCCCACGTAGTCGACCGCGGTTCGCGTCTCGGACCCGGTGGCTTACAACTCACGCCGGGCGCGTGTGCGTGCGTGCCCAAGATCCCGAGAGGAGAATGGAGGAGAAGGGATTGCGGCGTGACCATCCCCCCTGGGGGGTGATTTCTCGCTTTCTATCTCTATGTCTCTCTCTGTCTGTCTGGCGAGCGCATGCGCCCTATAGCGAAAAAACCTCTCCCAAAAAAAAAAAAAAAAAAAAAAAAATGACTTCTCAGAAAGAATGTAGATAAAGAAATAAGTATCATCAGTGGATCAATGCTCTGTTTGCTACAAAAATTTTAACATACTTCCTGCCCAAATATCCTGTTCTTTACAAGGCGTCCTATGGGAGTCAGGCATTACTGGCATGCCTTGGGCTTAAGGGCAACTTTCTAGGCTCCTCACAGCTTTCCTTTTAAAAACTCAGAATATCAAATGGGAGCACTTGAAGAGGATGGTAGTCCTTTGCAGACTGAGTCCTCAAATGTTTTCCTGGATGGAGTCCTGTTGACCTCTCACCTCCCCTAGTACAAAGTGCTGGTACTGCTGCTTCCTGTGTGAGTATACAGAGCTGAACCAGTTTCCCCAGAGGTTGGAAATAGAACTGGCTACATAATTTGCTGGGCCCAGCACAAAATAAAAATGTGAGATCCTTTGTTCAAAAATTCAAGATGGCAACAGCAGACCATTCAGTCAAGTGTGGGGATCTTCTGAGCCAGCCATAGATGGAAACAAGGGCTGCTTCTTTACTCACCAAGATGGCAACAGCATAGGAAGTCAAGCATGGACCCAGCTGGTTGACACTGCTGCTTGGCAGGCTAAGATCACATGGGAGGCTCAGGTTTAATTCCCAGCCCACCCTAAAAGTCAGGTTTGGTGACACACATTAGGAGGCTAAGATAGGAGGACCACAACAGAGCAAGGCCCTGTTGAAAAAAGGAAGAGAAAGAGAGGAATGGAGGGAAGATGGGAGGGGGAAGGAAGGAAAAGAAGAAAGGGAGAAAGGCAGAAAGAGAAGAGAAAGAGAGAGAGAGAGAGAGAGAGAGAGAGAGAGAAAGAAAGAAAGAAAGGGAAAGAAGAAAGAAAGGAGAGAAAGAAAGAAAGAGAAAGAAAGAAAGAAAGAAAGAAAGAAAGAAAGAAAGAAAGAAAGAAAGAGAAAGAAAGAAAGAAAGAAAGAAAGAAAGAAAGAAAGAAAGAAAGAAAGAAAGAAAGAGAAAGAAAAAGAAGAAAGAAAAAAGAAAGAAAAAGAAGAAAGGAAGGAAGATAAAAGAAAACTAAAGAAGAACAAAAGAAGGGAGGAAAGAAAAAGAAAGGAAAAAAGAAAAAGAAAAAAGAAAACAAGAAAGAAAAAGAAAAACAAAAAGAAGGAAATGCAGAAGAAAGAGAAGGGAAAGAAGGGGAAAAAAAAAAAAAAAAAAAAAAAAAGCCAAGCACAAGCTCAGGGACTCTTGAGTTATCAGAGAATTTTGTCATGTCTGCACCACTCATTCCAGAGTATCCTAGAACCGAGGCCATAGCTGCAGGGAAACTCTTAGAAAGTAACGTGGAATGTCCTGGGGCCCTAGCTTCATGGTGCCTTATATTTTTAGAGAGCATCACAATTTATAAAGGCCTGCATATCAGAATCAGAACAGGAAGGGCATAAATGACCTGAGGCCCACTACCTTCTTTTATTCCTCATGTGCCACTGACTCATTGGGTGTGTTTTTTCTTCACATGTTTCACCTCCTAAGACAAAGTTTATGCCTGGCCACTGAGCAACCTGGGACCATTCACTGTGCTGTTGCCCACAGACAAGGGATTGAAAGGATTCAATGTGAGTATTTAAAATAACCCTACATGGAGAGGCTCATAAGAGATTTTTGTTATAGAGTGTACTAGCCCAAGAGACAGAGAGAGAGAGAGAGAGACAGCACAAAATCACCTCCCAGAAGGGATGGCCATGCCACAATCTCTTCTCCATTCTCTTCTTGGAATCTTGGCACACACGCACAGATGCCCAGTGTGAGTTTTAAGCCACTCCAACCATATGGATTATGTGGGAGTCCAGCGATGTAACCATTACGCCATCTGCTGGTCCCTGGAGAGGCTCATGAGAAAAACCTTCCTCAGCAGTACTTTCTTTTATTTAATGTAGGAGACCCCTATTAAAACCACACCTGCTACTGTTGCTAAGGATGGTGGGATTTTTGGTAATCGTTCTGTGAAATATCCTTACAGAAAGGACACAAATCATAAATGAACAACTCAGTGAATTTCCCATCTTCTCCAACTTAAGATCCTATCTCTCCTAATGCCATCCGCTCTGCTGGTTTTAAAATAAAACTCCTTTCCTTCCATGTCAGCCCAAACCCAAGTTCCAATGCACTGGCTTTGGTGTCTTTGATGATTAATAAGGCACACATACTTGTGTATCCATCAAGACCACTGCCAGCACCCTAGAAGACTCCCTTGTGTGCCTTTCTAATCATTACCTCCAAGAGTGACCACTAAAGGTTCTGAACACATAGTCATAAGATAAATAAGATTTACAAAATCCAGAAGTGCTCATTGCCCATAGAGAGACTTGAACTAACTAACGTATTAGGTCTTTCTTCAAGTCATCATTCATAGTAACAGTGAACGATAGGGGAAAGATGACATTGTTAGTCTGCTGAGGTGAGCAGTTTTTGTTTAAGGCAATATAAGTCAGTGGGAATAAAAGTGATAGTGCCTGGTGGAAGTGCCCTGTCATGATGGTTTCAATGAAATCATTCTATTTGGTTTAATGTAAATAATGGACATACCAATTTATATAAAATTAGATTATTTTATTCTAAGATATTTTGTGATGTTAAATTTTGCTGTTTGAGATTCTCTCAACCTAATATGCCACTGTCATTAGTCTGATCTGAGATGAATCAATCTATTGTTAGCCTTCAGGGACATCCTCACATCTCTCCTCTTAGGAAAGAGAACTAGAAAATATTGCATTCCTTAGGGCTAGGCAGTTTGGTGTGGTCTCTAGCTTAATATACAGATTAGGTTACACAAGGTAAGTAAAATGTATCTGTTGGAGACCAGCAGATGGCGTAATGGCTATGTCGCTGGACTGATGTAATCAACTGCGGATCAAGTCCCAGACCCAGTGGCTTAAACTCACACCGGGTGCATGTACGTACGTGCTCAAGATCCTGGGAGAAGAGTGAAGGAGAAGGGATTGTGGCATGGCCATTCCCCTAGGGGATGATTTCTCACTTTCTGTCTCTCTGTCTCTCTCTTTCTTTCTGGTAAGAGTATGTGTCTTATAGCGAAAACATTTCCAAAAAACTAATAATTTTTTTAGAAAATGTATCTGTTGACTGCTGACTGTGTAGTATTGACAAAAAATGTAGATTTGGTCCAATGGATTTCAAAACTCTTAACTTTTCTATTCAAAATCACCATCAGTCCATTCATTCTACCTGTTCTTCTCACTGAATTTCATCTTTCATTTCTGTCCACTTCCTGGGCTCCAGGTAGACTCCTTGGCACCTGCCACTGTACTGGGTCCTTCTGTGCCATTGCTCTGTTTTCCCCACTATGGCAGTTCCAGTGCCACAACAGCCTCCTGTGGTTTAAGAGAATGCCTTCACATTGCCTTCACTTCTCCAGAGTTTGGTTCCCTTTAAGGCCTGGCCTGGGGTTTTGTGCTCATGGAAAGTCTTCTGCATCTGAAAAAGCCCAAACCCAAGTCCCAGTGCACTGGCTTTAGCGTCTTTGATGCTGAAGAAGGCATAGTATGCATTATGAAACTTCTCCTTTGAACAAGTCCAACTGGCTCTCTTTTCTTAGATAAAAGAGCTTTTGATGGACAATGAAGCTGCCCGATATTTCGTGAAACTCCACATAATTGCTGGGCAGATGAACACCAAGCGCATGAATAACACAGACACATTCTATACCTTGACTGGGCAGTCAGGGGAAATCTTCAACAGTGATAAGGTAAGTCTCTCTAATTTTCTTTTTATCTTTTTTTTAATTTTTACATATTTATTTCTTCCATGAACAAAAGAGACAGAGATATACCCCCAACTGAGTCTTGACACCACAATCCACTCTCAGCCTTCAGCCAGTCCCAGATCAGGGTAAGAACATGCCCAGCGTATTCAGGGAGGTCTCTAGACTTGGATTGGGAACCTTCCCATGTAGGATTGCCTCAGCGCATCATGTTTTCCCACTACACCCCTGTCTGAGGCCAGAGTTGCTTTGATTTTCACCCCTAGAACTAAATTGTCCACTAAGCAAATTTCTATAGCCTTTCTCTCTTCATATTTGGGGTTTGTAGGAGGTTGTGAGGAGCTTCTTTTCTTTTTTTTTATTTATTTAAATTTATTTGTTTACGTTCATTCACTGTACATCATTACAGCATACAAAATGAGATTTTCCATCCAGAGTACACTGTATATTGTCTCAATCAAGCACATCAACATACATGTTATTGTCAACAAATAATTTTCCATTTCTTGTTTCCTGTATGTTTTGCTTTTTTCCCCCATCCTTGATTCCCTACTTCTTACCCTCTGCCATCTCCCACTCTCCTCCCACACTGTCTCTGGTATCTATGTTTACTTTCTATACCGTTTTCCCCCCATTTTTTATTGAATTACTAAAGATCTTAATTAATCTAAATATTTTCATAGCAAACACAGCAGATATATACATTTCCATGAACACAAGTCTAACTTTAGGCATCCTATAAAGTAGCACCTAGCTGGGGCTATATATCTTACTGCGGTCATTGAATGGATTTTTTTTTCTCTGAAACTTTTTTTTTTTTTGTAAATTAATTTACCTGCTTTCCCTAAGCATCATCACAGCATACAAAATGTGATTTCCCATCCAGAATATACTGCATAGTGACTTAATCATGTATATTATTATCAAAAATTTTCCATTTATACTTCCTAGAAATTTTTACCCCTCTTTCTGACCCTCTGTCCTTTCCCACCCTCTTCTCCCACTGTCTCTGGTGTCTACAGTTGTCTTCCATTCCTTTTCCATCCACATTGTATTGATTACACAATTTCTTAAGTAATCTAACTACTTTCAATGGTAAGTTCACATGGTACTATTAAAAAAAAAAAAAAAGAAAACCAGTTTTAACTTAAATCATAGAAATGCTAAGGAACTTTTCTTAAAGCCAGGAAACAGGTGAGGATTCTGTTCAAATGGTAGGTGCATGAACCTATCAGTCTCATGTCCTTTATCTTCTGTTCTGGTTCCATTTTTCCTCTTAAATTCTGGGATATAATATTCAACTCCAGACTTGTCCCTACGATTAAGATGGCCACTTTCTTAGTTTTTGAACTCTTCTTTCCATGTGTCTGTATTTAATTTTCCTGATATAGCACACCCTTGAGAACTTCTTGGAGATCTGGTCTGGTGCTGGTAAGTTCTTTCAGATTTTGTTTATCTGAGAACGTTCTTGTCTTTTCTTCCCACATGAAAGATAATCTTGCCGGGTACAGTATTCTCGGCTGAAATTGCTTTTCTCTTAACACTTTGAATATATTTTCCCATTCTTTCCTCGCTTGCACTGTTTCCGATGAGAGATCTGCTGTTAGCCTGATGGGATGTCCTTTTTAGGTAACTTGATGTTTTTCTCTTGCCAATCTTAGTATCTGGTCTTTGTCTGTGGTTTTGGTCAACCTGGCTATAATGTGTCTTGGAGAAGATCTTCTTGGGTTGATTCTATTTGGGGTCCTTTGTATTTCTTGGGACTGGATCTTCGAACACCTCTCTAGGTTTGGAAAGTTTTCTTGCAGGATTTCATGGAATAGATTATCAATGCCCTTATGGGTCTCTTCACCTTCTGGAATGCCAATTATCCAGATATTTGGACAGTTGATGGTATCTAGTACTTCTCGTATATTATTCTCAAATTTTTGGGCCATTTTCTCAGTGTTCATGGTGGATTTTTCTAGGCCAGCCATTTTCTCTTCTACATCTGAGATTCTATTTTCTGTATGATCTAGTCTGCTTTTAATACTTTCAAGGGAGATTTTGACTTCCTGTAATATAGACTTCATTTCTAACAGTTCTGTTTGACTCTTTTGTAAAGTGTGTAATTCCTCTTTTAGATCTTGCAAGAATTTCCTCACCTCCTTGAACTCATCAACTTCTTTCTCTTTTCTCTTTAGCAGTTCATTGTCTCTCCTCTCTTCCATCTCAGTTAGCTTCGCCATTATGAATACTATAAATTCTTTATAAGACATTTCCATGATTTGCATTGAACTGCTTGTGGATGAAGAGGAGTTATTCTTTTCCCTTGGAGGAGAGGTATTTTCTTGCTTTCCCATATTTCTTGTGGTCTGGCGGTGATTTCTTGTCATCTGATGGATGGTGTGTTTCTTTCTAATTCTTGAAGTTCAATCTGAGTGTTCAGGAGCAAGCAGAAAGAGGTGATCTGGAATCTCTTTGCCATTCTGTTGTGATCGCTGGTACAGCAGATTCAGTAGATATTGAGGAATATGTTAACCCTAATAGTATTTGGATGTTTAGCTACAGTGCCCTTAGATCCATATAGAAACACATTAAATGGATATTGAAGAGTGGAGAGACAAGAAAAAAGAAAATGAAAAAGAGAGAGAGAAACAACAACAAAGAAAGAGAAAAAAAGAAAAAATAAAAAAATTATAATTATTGTTTTTCTTTAAAAAAAAAAAAAAGAAAACCACATAGAATGAATAGTTCATAGAAGCCATGAGGAATCCTCTTCTGAAGGAAGGCCTCAACTCTCCTGCCTGGGTGGAAGGACCAGAGGGGATTATTAACAAAACAAAAGGTGGAGCTGAGAGCAAGAGAAAAACTTTACCTTTAAAAAAATCGTAAAAAGGAAAAATTACCAAAAAATGAGAAGACAGAAGCAAAGAGAGACAGAGACAGAGACACAGAGACAGAGATAGAAGGCCAGAGGGGCTCCCTACCACGCTAGCTTTGTTTGCTGGAGGCTGAATTATGAGTAGAAAATCTTTATTTCTCCTGTCCCCTGAAATGACTAGTTCACAGGAGCCATGAGGAATCCTCTTCTGAAGGAAGGCCTCAACTCTCCTGCCACACTAGCTTTGTTTGCTGGAGGCTGAATTATGAGTAGAAAAGAGAAGCTTCTTTTCTTATTCCTTGTTTGTTGGATATCTTTCTATACAGGAAGAAGCAGATAACACCACCAGGAAGAGTCAGGGAGGAGGAGGTGGACTTTTACATAAAGGGGTTACAATGTGTTGGTTACAATGCTATGGCCAGGATTCAAATGTGGGTCTGCCTGACTCCAAAGTCCACACCCTTGACAATCTGCTGTACTGTATATAGAAGGATAGACAGATGGAGAGATGGATGGATAGATGAGTAGATGATAGAAGAATGGTAGACTAGGAGGAAGGATGGAGAGGTGATAGATATGAAGATGTGGTTTCCTTTCACAGAAGAACATGCATGTATTCGTTTGTCCATTGTTTCAACATGTATTTACCAAGTCTATAACTTCTGGGAATAATCCAGGAGGAAGAAGGAATTAGCTTCAGTTATTCAGTCAACAAATACTTTTTAAGTCTATTTATTGCTTCTCTAAATAAGAAAAGCAGCACCCCAACAGAGTTTTAACGCCACCATCGCACATGCATAACTAGTGTACTCAGGGACATCTCTGAACCCAAACCCAAATCCTTCCCGTGTGAGCCAGCCTCACAGCACATCACATTTTACTGCCATGCCACCATCTGGCCCAACAAATATTTTCTATTGTATGCCTTCTTTGTACAAAACATGAAAATAAATGAGAATCTGCAGTACATTAAATAGGCTTGCCCTTACAGGGCTTGCAGACCATTGGAGGACAGCTTTTTAATGCTTTATCTGCATTTAGCATGACAGTCCTCAGTGACTTCACACATTATCTCATTTGCTGTTAAAGGAATCCAAGCTTATATCTTCATTCTCATTTTAGATGAAGTGACTCATCCAAAATCACAAAGGCAAGAAGTAGCAGGACCTGAGGAATCAGGATTTCTGACTTCTAGTCCAGTGTTTGCTCCTTCCAGAATACCATATTAATTTTATTTCATCTTTCTTTGTTTTAGGACAATCAACTTAAGCTTAAACTCTATGAGGGCAAAAAGAAGGTAAAAATTATACAGGGGAATGTAATCGCTTCTAATGGGCTCTTGCACATCCTCGACAGACCTATGGACCAGGTAGCACCCACATTTGCAAGCAACACTGAGGTGAGATATTTCAGGTAAAAATGATGTCACCACATCATCTTCCTTTGTTCCTTGGAAAATCACAGAGAAAAATGAAGAGTATGCCTCACTATGTGATTGAACCCACACAAGTACTCATAATGAGATCTCAAACATAGAGAAGATGGGGTTGCTTGTCTGTTTTCGATAGAATTCAGAGTATCTCTGCAGAGAGAAAGGCATGGATCATGTGTATATGGACAGTTCAGCTCAGTGGCCAATTTTCATGAACATTTATCCTTCATGTTTTATGGAGGAAGGCAGCCATCGCTGTAATAAAATTTCTCTCTTCTGACCTATATGATGATAGCCAATGGCTACAACAGGACTGTGGGTCTGAATTACTGTTTAAATAACCATAGCAAACACTTACACACTGCAATTGATCAGGTCCTTTTATATAAATATTCACACTTACATATTATACCCTGCCATCAGTCATTTTTTATATTTTTTTAATTTTATACATTTAATTACTGTACATCACTTTGCTTATAAATTGACTATATACAACATAAATATGCTTCACACCAGTTCACTGGAAGGTACAAAACACATTATAATTGACAGGTAATAATCCATTTCTGAGTCCCATAAATGTCTTTGTTAGGGGTTGTATTTCCTAAACCACCTTTTTTTAGTTGATATTTAAGTAAAATATCTCTTTTTAGAAAACCATAATGACAATGCTACAACCAAGATATAGCAAGTTCAGATCTTTATTAGAGGTATGTACTTTTCACAAATTTCTGAAAAATGGTTATGTTAAGCCCTTTATAAAATTTGCAGGGATGTTGATTATAAATACTTTCTGGGGAATTATTGAATCATCAGAAAAGTTATGATACATTTTTCTATGCAAAAATGCATCACAACTTTTCCGATGACCCAGTACTTCAAATATGTGTCTAATATAGGTTGCAGGTGTAAAATTTCATTTCTCAATTCTCAAATGCAGGAAACCAATATGGGACATGCCTTAGATAAGGATGGGATTGGTGGACCATATACCATTTTTGTTCCAAGTAATGAAGCATTGAACAACATGAAAGATGGCACCCTCGATTATCTCCTTTCTCCAGAGGTATCATATCCTACTTATTCTGATGATATCATGTCAGCATCACTGTCTCAGTCTCTGTCCAAACTGAGTAGCAAATAAGTAACACATGTATGACTATGTACCTTCCTACAACCAAGGTAGACATTACTAATCAATCACACTAACCCTGAATGTGGCTTCAGTTTCCTCAATAGAGTTCCAAGTAGGTACAGTCAGTCAATTAGCCTTAACACCAGAAATAAAATCTATTTGTACTCCAGATCTAAATAGTTGGTTTGATATGTCCTAGTTCTTCCAATATTTCTCAGCAGTAAAATCAACATTTTGGATCTGCCAGTGGCATGGTGGTTATGGTGACTGGACCCCACATGGCTGATTACGCAGTTCAAGTCTCAGACCTGGCGGCTTGAAAATTACAGCAGGAGCATGTGTGTGCATGCCCAAAATCTTGAGAGGAAAAAGGGATTGTGATGAGGCCACAAGTGATTTCTCTCTCACATGCACTCATGCATGCACATGAAAAAAAATGTGCCCTAGGGCAAAACTTAAAAAAAATCAACATTTTAAGTTTTCTCCAATTCTAAAACTGGAAAAGGAAACCTAAACTAGGCCATCCAGGGCCAAGCCTGGGCTAAACTTTAAAGATATAAATGTTATTTTGAGATGTTCTAGTTTTTCCTTTCTATTGCTTTCATATCTCTCCATAATAACCTTTTCCTTATACACCAGGGCCCTTCAATTCTCTCACATTCTCCTCCAGAAAAGAGATTATTAAAGATGTCAATAACTTCTCATACTAGGGTATAAATGGCTGAAGCCATTTAAAGTGGTTGCACTCTTCAAAATAACGGCTTTAACCTGGAGAAGATTCCAGGGCCCTGAAATTATGTCACTATCTTAGCAATGAGAAAAGGCTATCTATGATTTACAAAGATCTTGTTGACTTTACAGAATGAGAGGAGAAGGGACTAAATTTTTTTTTCTAATTAATTAATTTTACATTCATTCACTGAGCATAGTCACAGCATACAAAATATGATTTTCCATCCAGAATATACTGCGTAGTGGCTTAATCATACATGTAATCATCGATAATTTTCCATTTCTAGTTATATACATATATATATACACACATATATATATTCTTTTTTTCTCACATTTTATTGATTCACAAAATATCTTAAATAATCTAACTACTTTCAATAACAAGGTCAGCTGATATATACATACCTGTGAATACATGTCTGACTACGTGAATACAACTCTGAATAGAGTGAATATACTATAAAGTAGCACATAACTGATGCTATATAGCTTACTGTGGTCATTAATAGGTACTAAATCTTTTAAGATAGTGTTTCTCCAACTTTAGTGTACTTAAGTATCACCCATAGAATTTACTATAAATAGCCAGATTCAAAAGCCTCATTCCAAGCATTCTGACTTAAGTGCTGCTAGAATAAGGCCCAGCTCACAAAAATATTTTCCCATTCTGAGGGCTGTGGATTTACACTAATTACTGTGTCTTTTGCCATGTAGAAACTTCTTAGTCTGATGTAATCCCACTTGTCTATTTTGGAGATTATCAACTGTGCTGTGGGGGTTTTATTTAAGAAGTCTTTGCTTACCCCAATGTCTCCCAGAGTTTCCACAGTGTTTTCCAGGAGAAATTCTATAGTTTGAGGTCTTAGATTTAGATCTTTGACCCACCTTGACTGGATTTTTGTCAAAGGTGAGAGGTAGGGGTTTAGATTCATCTTTCTGCAGGTACTTTCTTACATTGGAAAATGTATATCTACCATATGAAAGTATTTGCTATAGATTTGCATTAAAAAAGCCAATTCTCCCAGGGTCTTGAAAATAGAAAGTTATTTTAAAATATGATTCATGCTTACATCTTTTGAAACCTAGCTATTGCCGTGAAATTGTTACACTTCTCTTTAGAACTCATAGTCAATGTTTAAATTACTTGACTGGCCAAAGTGTGTTCTTACAACCACTTTTGTTCAGAAGTTCTCCTCCTTTTTTTTTTTTTTTTTTCACCAGCGGGCAGGTATGCTTGCCAGAGGGAGGGGTTGGGAGGATGAGAAAGCATCCTCCTACCCCCTATAGAGAATGTTCTCACAGCAATTTCTCCATTTCTCCCACCTTTTGGGGCATACACACACTCATACCCAAAATGTTTCTCAAGCCACTAGGTCCGAAACTTAAACTGTGCTGTCAACCATGTGAGATTCAGGTATCTTAATCACCACACCTCTGGTTGACCTCAGAAGGTTCTCCTTTTTTTCCCTTAAAACTCCTTCCTTGGTGGCTGTAGCTAGCTTATTTATTTAGGCTCCTACGAATAGATTATATAGATCTTTTCCCAGGTCTGTTGATGAGATCACATTGGCAGCTTCAAGTTAGTCTTTGGTGGGCATATTTACACCACAGAAATTAGTCAATGCTATAAATCAAGGATATCTCCCAGACTCCATAGAATTGAATTGCCAGTGCACCACTGCTCCTGGCTTTCAATCTTGTTTTTCTCAAAGGCAGTAACATTCTGCCTGCAAAGAATATAAAATTTCACATCCCTTTGTTCTGGGTCAAAGACTCAATTTCTAGGTGAGGAATAGAAAAATTATCTCTGCCTCTTCCTCAGATCCAAAGCCTATATGAGTTAAAATTTCTCACCCTATGAGAAGCTCCTCTCTGCATCCTTCTTAATAACACCCTTCAGTGTTATCCTCAGGGAATGACCTAGCTGTAAAGTATGCACTGGCTATACCAATAAAATGGAAAATAAACCAGTTTCATTAGAAGAGTTTCTAATTCTGGTTTTTAAATGCCATTTTCTTTTCCAGTGCATTTTTCTACTTCTCCCCAAAGCAAAATTTCAATCTGGAAACCATCCCATCCCCATAAAGACCACGGATACTGATTATAGTCCTAGTTTATGCCTTCATTACTGAACTAGACAGAAACAAAAGCAAAGGGAACAAGAGATTTGCCCTTGCCAATTCACAGATACTTTGCAAGTAAAATGGGAGATGAGTTTAGAGTTCAATTAACAATTTTGTAGAATTGCTCTCCCTTTCTGTCCCTGGTACCAAAGGACTTGAGGTCTTTTTTACCTAAAGCAGCAGGAAGACATGAGTGTCTACATAAAGGAGAGAATGCATTACACCAAAAGCTCTCCAGCAGCAGGCACTGAGAGCACATCTGTCAAATCGAACAATGTGCAAGTGTATTCCAGATGCACTATGGCTTCAGTAGCCCCCACTGTGGCGGGAGGGATGCTGATCCATCCCTTTATCCCTTTCATTCTCCTTTTTCTTGTAAAAAGGACCTAATGCCAATTAATTCTTGAGGCTTTAGAAGTGGATTATCCAGTTGATCAATTCTTTTCTGTAGTTCAGAGGGCTGGAAGGTATCCATAGCACTCTATTTTGCTTACAAAACTGAGACACTTCAAGGGTAAAGTGATTTAGTCAAGGTTACATAGAAGTAGAGCCAGGATTAGAACTCAGGTTTCTAAGGACCAGCTCACTGTTTTTCCCCAAAGATCCCTCCCCTCTTCTTTTGACTTTTTGGCACTAATGTTTATGGGCCTATTATGTGCCCCATATACCATGCTGGTTGAGGACACAGAAATTAATAAACCAGACAGCCCCACTCCCTGCCTTCCAGGAGTTTGCAGTTCAGTTACACAGAGGCTGGGAGAGGGGCACTCAGGTTCAGGAGAGCTTTATTCCATCCGGGACATCATGCTGTTGGGACCTCTTCCTAAGACTGTCAGCCTCTTGACAATCATTAGCATCTTGATTCGTGCTTAAACCAGAAGGACTGTGACTGTGCCACTTCAGTACAGAATTCAGTGGTCACAAAGCTTGTAAAGTCCAGCTCTGACTCAGCTGGGACCATGCAGAATTCCTGCAATAGACCTCAGCTGCCACTAACTTATTCCTCAAAGAGAGGGATCCCATACTCCTCCACTCTGCAGGCTCCCTCCAGGGCATCCTTCAGGGACTGCGCATCTTGTCTATGGTCTCTTTTTTCTCCACTGCTCCTTTAGTTTTCTGGGCATGAAAAACCTTGAAACAGTTTCAAGGAAGGAATGATCTTACTGTGGAAGGAAAAGATGGTCAGGACCCTGGAACCATATACTTCTAAATGACCAGCATGTGGCCTGACAAGCAGACACATACTTATAGAACAAGTGAAATAGAATCACAAAAACCGAGGCTATCTTTAGGAATGTGTAATGTAGCCTTAGGCCTTCAGAGAAGTAAAAGAATAGAGTGAGAACTTGGGCTTATTCTAAGGTTCATAGCCTGAATTAGTTTTGTAGCCTTGGACATGTCTTTGAAACTCAGTGTTATCACATATAAAATGGGTTGATAGTAGTCCCTACATCACAATGATGTTGAGTGGATTAAATGAGATGCATATAATTGTGTTTACAAAACAGCCTCTTCTACCAAGTATGATTTTGATGGGTGTTAGTTATTATTGGGGGGTGGGATTTTTCTCAACAAGTTTTACCAATAAAGAGGTTATAGATCATTTATTTTTCTTCATTATGTATCTAAGTCATTCAAAGAGGCTCCCACAAAAGTAAGAGTGTCATGTTTTCATCATTGACTAACGAAGTATTTTGGTTCCTTTGTAGGGATCTCGGAAGCTTCTGGAACTTGTCAGATACCACATTGTCCCATTTACCCAGGTGGGCCTGACTTTCAACTGCTGTTTTTTCCCTAATTCTAAGATATCTGACCTAGTCCTGAATTCCAGTAGTTTGGTGCTGAAAATGTTATGACATTTGTTTTTTTAGCTCTAAGCAAACCCCTTGGCATGAATACTGAGTCCCTTTTCAGTGAAATCTTGAAAGTCACAAGAACTCATGACATCAAAGTTCCCGTTACTTATTTGATAAACTTTGAAAGCTTTTTTTTTCCCTTTTCAGTGAATATTTTGAGAAATCAGAGCCTTGTGTGTTTTTCCAAATGCTTTCACTGTTCTCTTCTTCTTGCAGCTTGAAGTAGCCACTCTCATTTCCACCCCTCACATTAGGAGTATGGCCAATCAGATCATACGATTTAACACAACTGACAATGTAAGTAAGAAACCTACTACAGGAGTCATTACAGTTTTGCCCCAATGGTGACAATTCATCAAGTTAGTCTACCTCTATACTAACTCACAGGCTTAAAATTTTTATGATCTCAGAAAGTAGAGGTCAAGAGGACCTGAAGTAGGAGGTGAAGGCTTTGGCCAAGCTTTGAAGGCTGAGTACAGTAAACTTGCGCAGAGATGAATGGCAGAAAGTTCTGGGAAGAAGAACATGTGCAAAGACTCTGAGGTGGGACAGAACCTGGCTTTTTTTTTAAATCTCCAAGCAGATGATATTATTCAACTAACTCCCTTGGGTTGTAATATCAGCAAACATCTAGCCATGTAGAGTGATTGTGTCTCCTGGAGAATCACTGTTGAGTGAGGATGATGACCTTACCCTCTCAACATATACCTAAGTGCCTATTCTGTGCCAGAAACCATCCTAAGTCCTGAGGAGAGACTAATGAATAAACACATAAAGTTGTGGGTTCCATGGAACTCTCATTTATATAAATAGGAGGATAGATCATAAATAAGTTTAAAAAGTAAAATACATCATACATTAGAAAAATAGTGATGGAGATAGACAGGAAACAGGGAAGGGGAATAGAAAGTGAGAATGGAGCTGACATTTCAAATAAAGTGCCCTTGAAGTGTCTCAGGGAGAAGAAAACTTCTCAGCAAAGGTCTGAAGAAAATGGAGAAAGCAGTGTGGTATTTCTGGGAAGAGCAGTCCAGAGACAAGAAACAGCAAGTGCAAAGGCCCAGAGTAAGGAACATGACCAAGCTGTCTGAGGAACAGCAAGGCCAGTATGGTTAGAACAGAGGGAGAGAAGCGGGGAAAGGAAAGAGGAGGGCAGGAAGTAAGAGGGGAAGAAGAGGTGGGACAGGTCACTCATTGCCTCAGAAGTCAAGGTAAGGATGCAGGCTCTTCCTATGTGCGAGATAAGACGTAAGCGGGGGATTAAGAGTATAGAGATGACATTCTCTATCAGACATAGGTTTTGAGACTGGTTGCAACATTTGATTGCAATTATCAGGAAAAGAATGTTGGTAACTCAGACCAGGCTGATAGTAGGGACATGGTAAGAAGAGGTTGATTGCTGAATGTATTTTGAAGGTAGACCCAAAAGAATTTGCTGATAAATTGGATGAGGGGTGAATACAAAGGAAACCAAAGATAATTCCTAGGATTTTTACTTGAGCACTCAGAAGGATGAAGTTACCATTAATACTACAGAAGAAGCAAGACTGGGGAGAAAGTGGAGATCAAAAATCTTGGGACCAGCAGTTAGCATAATGGCTATGTCACTGGACTCCCATGTAGTCGACCGTGGTTTGAGTCCCAGATCTGGTGGCTTAAAACCATACCGGGCATGTGTGCGTGCGTGCCCGACATGGCCATCCCCCCTGGGGGGTGATTTCTCACTTTCAGTCTCTGTCTCTTTTTGGCAAGTGCACGTGCCCTATAGCAAAAATCTCTCCAAAAAATCTTTACTGATTTGTTAATTTTCTGTTCCTGCCACTAAAACATGAACTCAAACTTGTCTATTTGTTGGTTCACTTCTGTATTCCCAGGACCTAAGGCAGAACATAATTTAAGAACAACAGATGTACCAATGGAATTCATCTCAGAAAGGAAAAAAGTTTTCCTAAGGTCCCATAGCAAATATATAGTGATGGAATAGTCATACTTCTTCCTATTCCAGCACCTGCAAGGGCTATTTTTATAAAGACACCCTTGCCTGGTATCAACCAAGAATTCATTTAACAGATTCAATCTTTCCCTGTCAGCCAAACTCCCCTAACAGCAACCTTCCCTCCAATAAAAAGTGAGTGGGACCAGCCTTGTGGCCTAGAAGCTAAGGGAGACAGATCCTATGTTATCAACCATGGCTGGAATCCCAGCCCTGTAAGCTTGAAAAGCATGTGAGCATATGTGCCTAAAATCCCAACAGGATGAAGAAGGGATTGTGGTATGACCCTACCCCATTGAGAAGTATTTTCTCCCTCTCTCTGTCTCTTTCTGGTGTGCACATACGCCTTCTGGTAATTAAAAAAAAAAAAAAAAAAAAAAAAAAGTTAAGTGATACTGAGGGATTTTATAGTGAGGTTGCCACATTCACACTTGCCTGGGGGTTGTTGGTGCTCCTGCAGTGCAGAATGAAGGACGTCATTGCTTCTTTCCAGGGACGGATTCTGGCAAATGATGTAGCAATGGAAGAAATCGAGGTTGCTGCCCAAAATGGCCGGATTTATACACTGAGTGGAGTTCTCATTCCTCCCTCCATTGTTCCGATTCTGCCACATCGATGTGATGAAACAAAGCGAGAAATGAAACTGGTAAGAAAACTAGGAAAAGACATAGGGGCCCTCAAACAGCTCCTCAGAGCAAACAACATTCCAGTCCTCGCAATTCCAAGAAAGCTAGCAGGGACCAGCAGATGGCGTAATGGTTACATCACTGGACTCCCACGTAGTCCACCGTGGTTTAAGTCCTGGACCTGGTGGCTCAAAGCTCATGCCAGGCACATGTGCATGTGTAGCCAAAATCCCAAGTGGAGAATGGAGGAGGAGAGATTGTGGCACGGCCATCCCCTCTGGAGAGATGATTTCTCACTTTCTGTCTCTGTCTCCCTCTTTATCTCCGGTGAACACATGCACCCTATAGCAAAAATCTCTCTCTAAAAACAAAAACAAAAAAAAACAAAACAAAAAAAAAAAAAAGAAGAAGAAGAAGGAGAAGAAGGAGGAGGAGGAGGAGGAGGAGGAGAGAAGAAGAAGAAGGAGAAGAAGAAGGAGGGACCCACGGATGGCATAATGTTTACGTCACTGGACTCCCACATGGTCAACTATAGTTGAGTTCCATACCCAGCAGCTTAAAATTCATGTCAAGTGCATGTGCCCAAAATCAGAAAATGGAGAAGGGATTGCAGCATGGCCATCCCCCCAGGGGGTAATTTCTCACTTTCAGTCTCTCTGTCTCTCTCTGTCTCTCCAGCACTACATGTGCCCTATAGCAAAAATCTCTCTTAGGAAGAAAGAAAGATAGCTGGCAAACTTTTATCACAGGAGCCTCATCCCTAAGAGGCTTCTATCTTTATGAAGAGGCAGGTAAGTCTGAGGTCCTGTCTCATAAACTGTGAGCCAGGGTTCCTGGGGGAATTTCTACCTTGACAGATACTACCCCAATATATTAGTTTCATAGAGCTTCCATAACAAATTGTCACAAACTGAGTGGCTTAACACAACCATAGTTTATTCAATCATAGTTTAAGGTATCAGGTTCAGGTGCTGGACTCTCACATGGCCGACCATGGTTCAAGTCCTGGCTTGAAATTCATGCGGGGCACATGTGCCCAAAATCCCAGGAGGAAAGTGGAGGAGAAAGGATTGCAGCATGACCATCCCCCTAGGAGGTGATTTCTCGATTTCCCCTCTCAGCCTCTCTGTCTCTAGCAAGCACACGTGCCCTATGGCAAAAACCTTAAAAACAAGTTTACATCAAAACAAACTAGAAATTTAGTTTAATTTTTCCATACATGTTTAAAGCCCCCTCATGAAGTCATGTTCTGAGCTTATGGGGGGATATGAACTTTTGGAGAGACACTATTCCACCGAAACTTCTGGATCAGATCAGAGTTTTCTTCCCCCATCAGTTTCCTCCTCCTTCTTTTCTCTGCCTCTATCACTTAGGACCACCCTGCTTTACCACGATAGCTTTACTCTCTCTAAAAGGGACTTAAAATAGAATGTCTTCTTGGTAGCTACTTGGCTTGAGCCAGTCAACCATCATACCGCAATTCTTTTCAGAAACCAGACTTTCTGTTTCCCTCTGAGCTCTGTGTTCTTGTTCCTATTTTCACAGAAAATGTTTGGCTCAGCCAGCTTTAATAAAAGCACCCCAAATTCCAGTGCTGCCATACATGCAATATTTCAGTTTCCATGGAAACCATTACCTCAAATTGGAGCAATAATAGGTCCAGATCTTTCTTTTTTAGAACATTTCAATAATAGGTCACTGGTTGTTATGTTATCCTTAAAACATGAGACTGGAACAAGGAAAAATGGTGCTTTTTTTATTTTGTTTTGTTGATCTGTCATCTTGTTATAAAGACTGAAAATAACTAGCTGAGCACCTGGCACAGGATTGTGGCTGATTCTTTTTATTCTCAATTTCTTAATTGATGTAATGACTGTGATGTGTTTTAGGCTGTTAGGGATGGGACTAGTCCTCTGTGCCAGTCAGATACCATCTGGGGAATTGGATTCCATTCTGAGCACTCCTTCAGAGAGGCAGTAACCTGGTCACTCTCCTAGAGAGTCCCTAGTAGGGATTTATATTTGGTTCATTCTTTGGCTGGGGGGGGGCGGGTGCGGGGAGGAGCATTGGCAGATGCATTACCTGACTTAGACCAGGCCAGCGAGAATTGTCTCCTAGCCCAAAGATGAAAATATTGGAAAATAGGGCCTCTGCAGGAAAGAGCAAAGGACTAGGAGTTAATAATTAAATGTGTCCTTCAGAGCTCCCTCACACTAAGCAGCTGCTGTTGAAGTTCAGGAGAAGTCTATGGAGGGAAAAGGGCAGCCTTACTGCCTGCCTTGTTTCAGGGCTGTTCTATTCCAGGTTGTTCCAAAGCTTATTATCCATCTGTCCGAAGGACAGAATCAAGATGTGGCTTTGAGCTACAATCCTAAGAATTTTGTTTACACAGAGAAAAGAACATCCCAATAGCTACCTTAGAAAGACTTTTTTTTTCTTTTTCTTTTTTTTTTTTTTTTTTTTTTTTTTTTTTTTTTTTTTGCTATTTCTCTAGGGTCCTCTAGGTTCAAGTCAAATCTACATGCTCTGCATGGTTCAGGATAGTTTTGATTGCGTCTACTAGAATTTAAATGTAGTCTCTGAAACATATTTAGAACTAACAAAGAACAGGAGTAGCTGGTACCTTCAAAAGTCTGTTTTCACCAGGTTGAACCCATATCTGCCTTTGGGCATGCATGTTTGGATTTTAGAGGTTTAGTAAATTACTCTCTACTAGAGTCCCTGGAGGAAACAGAATTTATCTGAGATGGTTCAGGTGACAAGGATTTAAAGAGAAGCTATTGCGGAGGTATGGGGAGTGCTAAGCAAACCAACAAGTGATGCTGAGGCGTTCAGGGAGAAGCAGTGGCAGGACACTACTAGAACCGAGGACCAAAGAGCCTGGGGGAGAGGGTATGGAGTCCCTGAACTCAGTACTGCAGGAAGGGTGGAAGAAGTGACACCCATCAGAAGCTATATGGACATAGAGAAGGAACAGGGCCAAAGCAGAGAAGGGACAGGAAAGAAATGCTCAGCCTTGCTCTCTTCCTAACCAATAATATACTGCTGCTGTCCCACATTGGCCAAAATCAACTGGAAGCTGGCGGGCCCAAGAAGCCAACCTTCAGGGTCCACCAGCTGGGGAACAGAATTGGGTAGTTAGAGAATGGATCTAGAAAGATTTGGAGACATACACCCCATTTCTTACCTCCTAAATTCAGAACCTATGGAGGAGAATCCAGGAAAACTGAAGAACAGAGATTCCACATTCAGCCTCATTACTGCCAGGGTAATTGGAAAACATGGCTTTCAGTCCATGGCCAGTGCTAATATTTCACCCCCAAACAGGTGTCCCCTATAGGGCAGGTGTCTTCCTATAGGCAGAGAGATCAGAATGCTGAGGCCTGTAGACAGTCTGGCTCTGAAAGATGGAGAGGAAGGAGCGGCTCTGAGCAGGTTCAGCTCCTTCTCCAAAAACCACCCCACCTCCAGCATTGATTTCATCTTGTCTCCCTGGGGAGGAGTCAGTGGAGAGTGGGAAGAGGCCAGGAGTGTAACTCTGGTGGAACTCCCTGCACAAGGAGGGAAGTGTGAAGGCAGGACGGGATGTCCCCTTCTGTCTCCCATCAGAGGGACACTTGTGCTGATCTGCTGTTCTTTCCTTCCAGGGCACCTGCGTGAGCTGTTCCGTGGTATACTGGAGCAAATGCCCGGCTAACTCTGAGCCCACAGTGAGTGTGAAAGCTTCCTGAGACCACAGATTACCCAAGTAACCTCACTAATGTGGGTTCTCAGCCTTCCTGCCTTCCTTATTTAGAAGTTACTCATTTTAACTGAGTAATGTAAGATTAGCTCTTAGTCTGCCATATGGGGGAATGGTAGAAAGACAACCCACATGGGGCCAGTAGATGGTATAATGATTACATCGCTGGACTCCTCATAGTCTACTGTGGTTCGAGTCTCTGACCTGGAGCTTAAAACTCATACTGGAACGTGAGTGTGCATGCCCAAGATCCCAAGAGGAGAATGGAGAAGGGATTGCAGCGTGGCTATCCTCTTTGGGAGGTGATTTCTTGCTTTTTGTCTCTCTGTCTCTCTCTGTCTCCTGCAAGCACATGCACCTTATAGCAAAAATCTCTCCCCAAACAAAATAAAGAAAAAGAAAGACAACCCACAAACCTGTGTTTGAATCCTTGCTCACTGACCCTGGCAAGTTGTTTAACTTTTTTATTCTAATTTTCTTCTCCTATAGATAATAATAGCAACAATATTAGTATAGGTAAAAGCCAAGCACAAGACCTAAAGCAAATAGCCTTTCAGTAAAGGTTTTTCTCTACTTTTCCCTCTTAAATAAAACTCAATATTTGTATGTGTTTCTCCCAGGAATTCTTCTGGAGAAACCTAAAAGAAATAGCAGGAAAAGTACATAGTTTCAGGCAGACAGAAGAAATAAACTCTAGCAATCTGTTGTACAGCATGAAAATCCCAGTTGAGAATGATGAACTGTGTAATTCAAAATTTCTCAGAGTAGATTCTGAATGTTCTCACTGCAAAGAAATAATAAATATATGAGACAATGAATATGTTAATTAGCTTGATTTAAAAATTTCAAAACATATACATAATAACATTACATTGTACTCCACAAATATGTATAATTTTTTTAAATTTTTTTAATATGTATAATTTTGTCAGTCAAAAATTTTAAATTAAATAAAGTAAATATCAGGAAATTGACTTTGGAGCTATCAAAACTTTTTTAACACTGATAGAATTCCGCACACATTTATTGAGGATTAATTATATATTAGACATGCATTGTCTGGGAGCATACAGATAAACAAGATATTGGCTTATTGTGTGTGTTGGTTTGTCTTGAGAAGCTCAGTCTGAAAAGGAAAACAGACAGTTGTATAATAATCTATAATTAACACGCCAGCTACTTTATGGCAAAAGCAAAGTGTTCTAAGGTAAAAGTGACATCCGTTTCTGCCTATAATTTGATCTTAAGAGAGAGCTTTGGGGGGAGGGGGGCAGGTGCAATGGCAACACAGTTGTAACACAGTGCTCTGCAAGCTGACTCATATGGGAGGGTTCCAGGTTTGTGTCCAGAGACCTCTCTGAGCACACCAGGCACAGATGCCCATGATCTGGGGCTGGCTGGGGGTTCAGGGTAGGTGGCAGCATGGATACCATGTTGGGGAGGTGTAGTATTCTGTTTGGGGGTTGCTAAGAGAAATACCTGAGTCTGAGTGATTTTATAAGGAAGACAGAGGTTTGTTAACAAACTTACCATTCTGGTGGCTGAAAAGCCCAAAGGCTCAGGCCTATAGCATGTCTAATGGAAACACAGAGGATGGGAGGTGCATGCAGAGAAAAAGAGCTATAGCCTGGTCTCCCTCTTTTATATCAACTGGCTCTCGTGAGAACTAACCTCTTCTCATAAGAGACAGAACTCATTGGGTCTTATGAGACATCGCCGATCTATTTAGAAGAGTGTTGCCTCCACAGTGCAATCGCCACAGTCCAATCATTGACCACTAGGCCTTCCCACTTCCCAACATCAAATTCCAAAATATGAAACTTTGATGGACAAACTATCATCCAAACTGTAGCAGAACCCCTCTCTCTCTCTCTCTCTCTCTCTCTCTCTCTCTCTCTCTCTCTCTCTCTCATCCTTCCCACCTCTCCTCTTTAATTCTCTCTTTCTCTTGCTCATGGAAAAAAATAAGTGGATTTTTCTTTTTTTTTTTTTTTTAATATAGAGAGAGTTTTTGCTATAGGGCATGACGCTCACCAGAGAGACAGAAAAAGAGAAAGTGAGAAATAACCCCCCCCCCCCCCTAGAGGGGATGGCCATGTTTCAATCCCTTCTCTTCCACTCTTCTCTCAGGATTTGGGGCATGTATGCACACAAGCTTAGCATGAGTTTTAAGCCACGGGATCCAGGAGTTGAACCGTGGTCGACTACTTGGGAGTCCAGCAATGTAACCATTATACCATCTGCTGGTCCCAATAAATGGAGTTTTTAAAAAAGAAGTAAAGAGGTTCCAAACCAGAAGTTTCATAAAACACAAGATTAGATCACTATGGAAGGTGATGAGTGCTCCAGTGTAATCCCATTGTGAAGTATTTAATAAAGCAAAACATTGAAGTTAAAATAAGTGCAGGTGTTCAGATATTTATTTTGCTTAGTGGAGCCATCATCCAGGTCCTTCAGGGAGGCTGTCAAGTAGAGAATGTGAGCAGGAGGAGAAGAGGAAATTGTGTTGGCTAGCATTAGGGTGCTGGCTGTGTACCAGACATTGTTCTGAACACTGGATACAGCCATCCTGGGTAGCAGCCATGTTATCATCATAACCACTGTGTGACTGGGAAACCACAGCAAGGAAGCATAAAATGCCTCACACAAGGACACAGCTGACATGTGGGAGTGCCACAGTCTGGACTGTGTGTTTAACCACCTTCCTTGCTTGCCCAGAGAGAGAGGAAGAGGAAGCAAAAGAAGGGATAATGAAACATGTTGGTAGGAGCTAAAAGAGCCCCCAGGTTACCCACCTGAGAGCCTATCATCTATGCCTGGTTACTTATCCTGAAACTCAACAAGAGGACTACAATGTTCCTTCTTCAAAGACATCAGTTGTATGTGTATGTGTGTGCGTGTATGAGTTTTTGTTGTTGTTTTTAATATTGGAGGGTGTGGCCTTTTGGCCAGAACCACCATCTTCCAGTAATTAACCAAAATGACGAACACAAAGGGAAAGAGGAGAGGCACCCAATATGTGTTCTCTAGGCCTTTAAGAAAACGTGGAGTGGTTCCTTTGGCAACGTATATGGGAATCTACAAGAGAAGTGATATTATAGACATTAAGGGAACAGGTACTGTTCAAAAAGGAATGCCCCACAAATGTTGCCATGGCAAAACTGGCAGAGTCTACAATGTTACCCAGCATGCCGTTGGCATTGTTGTGAACAAACAAGTTAAGGGCAAGATTCTTGCCAAGAGAATTAATGTACGTATTGAGCATATTAAGTGTTCTGAGAGCAGAGATAGCTTCCTAAAACATGTGAAGGAAAATGACCAGAAAAAGAAGGAAGCCAAAGAGAAAGGTACCTAGGTTCAACTAAAGCGCCAGCCTGCTCCACCCAGAGAAGCACACTTTGTGAGAACCAATAGAAAGGAGCCTGAGCTACTGGAACCTAATCCCTATGAATTCATGGCATGATGAGTGTTAAAAATAAACTAATCTATGGTCAAAAAAAAAAAATGCATCAGAGGATGTGTGCATGTGCATGAGAGAGAAAGAGGAGAAAGAAAGTACCCTCAATGGAGTGTAGTCACACCACAATTCTTTTGCCTCCATTTCTCTGTCAGTGTTTGGGGCATACAGTGACTGGGGCTGGGATTCAGTCAGTCATGTGGGATCCAGCTCCCTATGCATAGGTCTTAATTTCTATGCTGCAAGACCAGCCCAGATTTTAGGTCTAGGGCCTATGAAGGTATCACTGCTCTCCTCTTGAACAAGAGCCTAAAATGAGGTGAGCTTGACAAACGTTTATCTGATACAATTTGGAACCAGAAACTAAATTCTCTTTCTTTCCTTTAGAGAGATTTTTGCTGTAGGGTGCATGCCCTCTCTGGAAAGGCAGAGAGAGACAGAGACAGACAGCAAGACATCACCTCCCAAGGGGAATGGCCACACCGCAATCCCTTCTCCTCCATTCTCCTCTTGGGATTTTGGGCACATACATACACATGCCCAACATGAGTTTTAAGCCACCGGGTCCAAGACTGGAACCGTGGTTAACTATGTGGGAGTTCAGTGACATAACCATTATGCCATCCGCTGATCCCAAAACTAAATTCTTATGACAGAATTTAAAATCAACACTATTGTTCCATTTCACAGATTAGGCTGCTGAGGCCTACAGAGAATATGTGATTTGCCAGTGATCCCAAAGTTAGCAGAGGGTAAGACCCAGTTCTCTGGACATGAAACGTACTAGTAGTGTTACTTAGGGAAAAAATGCTTTCACCTGTTTGGGCCTCAGTTTCTTTGTCTATAATAAAGTCGTGAAAACCATCCATACAGAATTGCATATTGATGAACTCATATGTGCAATGTGTTTGGCCTGTACTGAGTTCTCAGTAAATGATAGTTCTAGATAATTATGAGTGGGCATCAGGTTAAAGAAAGGAAGGATACTTTTTTTTAATGAGAGAGAGTGAGAATGGACAGGAGGAGAAGAGAAAGATGAGAGAGATATTTTTGATGGTATCTGACCACATCACGATCCTTCCTGCTCCAACCTTCTAGGCACACAGGTGCACAGCACTTGGGCAGCCTGCTGAGGTAGGGCTGGGAGCTGAGCCCAGACTTCCCACGCACTGTGCAGCAATGCCCTCCCATTTATTCCACCACCTGGGCCAGAAAGATGCATTTAACTCTGCTCCCCACTTCTAAGACAAAAACTCAGACTATTGTTGTTCCATTTGGTGGATCTCCCCACAAAGTAGAGATAAATTCCTAACTGGTTCCAAAATGTCTATATAAGAGGAGTCTGGTCTGGCCCTGTGGCCTTGTAGTTAAGGGAAGTGGCTCCCACATGGCTGATCGTAGTTCAAATCTTGGCCCTGGCAAATTAAAGAACATGTTGGGCACACATATGTACATGCTCAAAATCCTGATGGAAGAGAGGAATGGAGGAAAGTGGAATGCAGCATAACTATACCCCTGTGGGTGATAATCTGTCCCCCTCTCTTTCTGTTGAGCACATGCACTCCTCTGAGAATTTAAAATCAAAATTAAAAAGAAGAGCTTAAGGCTGACTGTAGATTGGAAGAGAAAGCCAGATCACATCCAAAATGGATATGACAGTGTTCCTTGATGAATCAGCAATGTCTGCCATGGCATGAGAGGGGTACAGATGTACTTGAGCCTTGGACTGTGTAAACCCTGGCTGTATTCTACCACCAAGGAAGCAGGTTTGAGAGAGTGAGCAGGCTCTGACTTGGACCCAGGTGTGCTGGCATGGTCTGGTGCTCTTTGCCAGTGTGGGTGGTGACGTGGAAGTAGAGTGGCAGCGGATGTGAGCATTGTGCGACGTCCAGAGGACGCTGAATGCAGGGTGCAGTGCTCTTCCTCATTGGCTTTCTTTCAGGCACTCTTCACACACAGATGTGTCTACACTGGCAGAATAAGGAGCCTGAAGAGTGGTTGTGCACGATACTGTAATGCCACTGTGAAGGTGAGGAGTGTGTGACTGAGCCCTGTTCAAGCAACCAAGGGCTAGACAGCTCAAGGGCCACACCTTGAGCCCCAAGTTCTGCATGGTCATAGATGGTCTATGGGGCCTTGGCAATGTCTTCCTGTAGGAGAATCAAAGGGTGGGTTTTCTATATGGCAGCCAGGACATCCCTTTTTGGTTGGACTCTCCTTTCTCTATCCCTCTTAACACAGAGCCCACATTCTTAACACACATACACACTCTTACCCTCATTCCTGCCTCCATGCATGCACACCTGCCATTCCCTTCCTCCAAATGTGCTACCAGGTTCTCTAGGAGCTGGCTCATTTTTCAAATCTTTGTGTAATTTCACCTTCTCTGTCACCACCCAATCCACAGTGAGTCCCTCCAGTCCCCCAAGCTTTTGGCCCAAATTGCCACCACTTAATTGTAGTTTGTTTTCTCAGCCCTTACCATTTACTGAAGTGATCTTCTTTATTTGTTTTTGTAATTTATGTATTGATCTTTCCTGACTAGAAAACAGGCTCCTTGAGCACAAACCTTCATCTGTCTTGATGTAGTATTAGAGCCAGGCTTGAACCACAGCAGATGCTCAGGAGATTTGTGGTGACTAGATGACTGAGCACTAGCTATACCATCATCTGCACCAGAGAAGGCGAGCTTGTGAGGAGGGGCTGATATTGTGTATTATAATCATGGAAATTAAAATATGTCTCTTTAATGGAACTGGTGCTCTGCTTGGGGTGTGCATTGTTTTTAGATACCACAGTGCTGTAAAGGCTTCTACGGGCCCGACTGCAACCAGTGTCCAGGAGGCTTCCTGAATCCATGCTCAGGAAATGGACAGGTGAGAAGACAGTCCCTGGTGAACACTTCTTTGTGAAGGCTGAAGGCTGACTTTTCTTAAGTCAAATCAAACAATTTTAACACTGCTAAAAAAAAAAAAAATACAGTGATACAAGACACCATTCCCAGGAAGTAAAATAAACATACCAGTTACCAAGGGAACAGAAAATGTCTGCAATAGAAAGAATCTTGACCTGGGTGTAGGAGGGTATGAAAGGAGGAATCCCATGATATCTCCTCGAGTTTTCTATGACCGACTGCCAGACCTTTGATAGAGAAGGGGGGATCCCGTGATATCTCTTCTAGTCTCTGCTTTTCTATGGCCGACTGCCAGACCGTGAATAACTCAGCACAGCTCTCTGGACCTTACCTTCCTCCTGTGGGAAGTTTCAGAGTTAATACTACATTGATTTCCAAGAGTCCTTCCTAGACTAAGATTTTTCGCTGCTTGAAAATAGATAGATGATGAGAGAAAAAGAGAGAGAGAGAGAGAAAGATTGGGCTGCCCAATCATAGCTTTTATTTTTTTTAACTTATCATGAAACCTGGTGAAATAGAAAGGCCAAAACATAACCCATCTATCTTGGAGACCAAAGCTGAACAAAAGCACAAGAAGCTATGATTCATGTCAGAAAATCACAGATCTGCCCATTTAGCAAATCTACATCTAAAACATGGCTTTTTCTTTTTTTATTTACATTTTTATTTCATTTTCTTTTATACATTCAATCACATTATTTAGCTTACAAAGTGAGTATTTTGACATATGAACATTTCTCCCTAGTCCAGTTGATAAAACTATAAAATATCTTCAACAAATAATACCACATTTCTTTGTCCCATTAATGCTTTGCCTCTCAATTTTTTTTTTCTAAATGTCCTTCCTCAGACCCTACTCTTTCACACACACTCTATCTGGTATTTACATCCATTTACTGTGTTTCTATATCCTTTAGTCAACCACTTTCAGTCACAGAGTGCGGACACTCAGTATATATTAAGTGGGGACATACAATGTCCCTCCTTCATAGTCCAGGTTGCTTCACTCAGCAGTAAATCTTCCATATTCTTCCACTTTCTGTTAAAAGCCAGGGTTTTGTTATTTTTTATGACTGAATAGTATCCCATAGAGTATATGTGCCACAGTTTTTCAATCCATCCATCTGTTTGTGGGCATTTGGATTGGTTCCATATTTTAGCAATTGTGAATAGTGCTGCAATAAACATCGATGTGCAAGCACTTTTCCGAATAAGAATATGTCTCTGTCCTTTGGGTAGATACCAAGGAGTGGGATTGCTGGACCATATGGTAGTTCTATTTGTAGACTTTTGAGGAATCTCCAAATTGTTCTCCACAGTCACCTGGATAAATTTATATTCCCACCAGCAGTGTAGGAGAGTTCCCCTTTCACCATACCCCCACCAGCACTTGTCATTTTTTGTTTTTTTAACCTTAGTCATTCTGACTGGGGTTAGGTGGTATCTCATTCTTGTTTTGATCTGCATTTCCCTTACAATGAGGGATGTTGAGCATTTTTTCATATGCCTTTTGGCTATTCGTATGTCATCCTTAGAGAGTGATTTTTTTTTTTCAACTCATTCTCCCATCTTTTAATAGGGTTGATCATCTTTTTTCGGAACAGCTCCTTGTGTATTCTGGTTATCAGCCTCTTATCTGATGCAGTTTACAAAAATATTTTCCCATTCTGAGAGCTGTCAATTCACACTAATTACTTCGTCTTTTGCCATGCAGAAGCTTCTTAGTCTGATGTAATCCCACCTGTCTATTTTGGAGATTATCAACCTTGCTTTGGGGGTCTTATTTAAGAAGTCTTTGCATACCCCAATGTCTCCCAGAGTTTCCCCAGTGTTTTCCAGGAGCAGTTTTATAGTTTGAGGTCTTAGTTTTAGATCTTTGATCCACCTTGAGTTGATTTTTGTCAAAGGTGAGAGAGAGGTAATGGTTCAGATTCATCTTTCTGCAGGTGGAACTCCAGTTTTTCCAGCACTATTTGCTGAAGCACCATTTTCCTTTTCCCACTGGATTGACTGGTACCCCTTGTCAAAAATCAGTTGACTGTTATGTTTGGGGGTTTATTTCTAGGGACTCTATTTTGTTCCATTAGTCCACCTGTCTGTTTCTGTGCTAGTGCCATGCTGTTTTGATTGCCACAGCTTTGTAGTATATTTTTGGGTCAGGAGTGAGATGCTGCCCACTTCACTCTTCTTGTGCAGGATTGCTTTGGCAATATGGGGTCCTTTATGATTCCAGACAAATTTTATGATTGTCTTTTCTAGATCTGTGAAGAATATGTCTGGTAAAAATATGGCTTTTTCAAGGTAAAAGAAAGACTATACAACCACAAGTGGGAACACCATGAAAATGAGAGAAACAAGAAGCCAGTACTAATGATCATGGTCAAGTGGTTGGAAAGGCAGTAGGGGCCAACTTGAATGTATGTCCATCAGTGCAAATCAGGTCCTGCCAGGGCTAGGGAGGTCAATATGTTTACCACCAAAGAGAGAAAACACTGCAGTCAAGAGTCACAAAGCTAAGCAAGTAGACTCTAGAGAGAGGAAGGCCAGACACTCCTCTGAAGGTCCCAGTCTTATTGCTGCTGTTACATTGCTTGAAGGTTCCTGGTTTACCATTGTGACCCCCAAAAAAGCTCCCAATCCTGGTTCAGGATTGCCAAGCTTGCCACTGTCTTAGCATCCCACCTGATACCAATGCAACTCCACTATCCACGTGGAGTCCCAGAGTCATTTCAAGTGGGATTGAATGTGAGTTAGAAGAAGTTGGGCCTTGAAATCAAACCCCTGGGTCCCCTCTGCCTTTGTCCCCAGTGTACAGATGGCTTCAGCGGCAATGGGACGTGCATTTGTGAGGATGGCTTCCAAGGCTCCCAGTGTCAATTCTGCTCTGATCCTAATAAGTATGGACCTCGATGTGACAAAAGTAAGTGACATTTCTGAGCTTCCTCCTACTCCTAACAAGGATCCCTCCTACTCCTAACAAGGATCCCTCTTGCTCTGCAGCAAACAGATGGTGCAGGCCTGATATCGTATGACCCTTCTGCTGGGGCTATGCCATTAACACAGAGCATTTCTGAAGTTGTAGTTCTCAAATTAGCATGGGTCAGAAGGCTGGGCCCCTCTACCCCCAGCAGAGTTTCTGATTTTATAGGCATCAGTGAGCCTGAGAATCTGCATTTCTAACAAGTTCTCAGGACATGCTGACACTCCTGGTTCGGGGACCACACTTTGAAAAACATTCTCTCAAGGTTTCTCCATATACCTGAAGTGATAATGGGTTATGTATCAAGAAACAGACTAGCTACCTATCTTTCAGACAATCCTTTCCCATCAACTCCTCCATCTGCAAAATGTAAGACCTCATTGCAAGTTACTATACCTCTCAAGATCTCTATTTCTTCATCTGTATAATGGAGAGGAAAATACCAGTAACTGCCTTGTAAGGATAGTACAAATGACAAATGGAAAGCACTTGATTTGGAATAATGCCTAGCACATAGTCTGCACTACAAATATGCTAACTACTTTATTACCTAATATGGTTGTTGTCATTATTCTAAGTACAGTGACGAAAATATCATGAAGTTTATAGAGCATGTAGAAAGTTCCACAACAATAACATTAACAACAATGCAGTTATACCTACAATCTTTAAAAATGCACAGTGTTCTTTAAAATGACATCCTATGTATATTTAAATATATATGTACGTTTTTAGATATATTTTTTGGGGGGAAGTTGTTTTTGTTTTAGTTTTTGCTATAGGGTGTGCACGCTCATCAGAGAGACAGATAGAAAGTATAAAATCACCCCGCAGGGGAAATGGTCACACCACAATCCCATCTCCTCCAGTTTCCTCTCAGGATCTTGGACATGAAAGCACATATGCCCAGAGTGATTTTTACTGAGTCCTGACTCAGATTGTATAGTCACCCATGTGGGATCCAGCACCTTAACCTCCATGCCACCTGCTGGCCCTAGATATATATATATTTCTAAGGTAAAATTAGAACTTACTAGAGTAAAATGGAATGATAAGAGCTTGCTATGGAGTCAGAGCAACCTGAAGTAAAATCCCCACTCTGCAACTTACTGTCTATATTACCTGAGAAAGACTGAGTTTTTCCATCTCTCAAATGAAGATAATATTAGCACCTACTTCATAGATCATTGGCAGGAAAAAGTTAAATTCGGGACTTTGAGCACAGAACCTGCACTAACAAGTAATCAATAAACAGCAGTTTTCATTACTCTCACTACTATCTCCATACAGAAGTTACGAAACACACAATCCTTTCTCCCTCTTACCTTATTTGATCTTCACAATGACCTCTCAAAATAGACAGAAGGAGCCAGCAGGTGGCATGATAGTTAGGGCACTGGATTCCCATGTGGCTGACTGTGGTTCGAGTCCCAGACCTGGCGGTTTTCTCTCTCCCCATCTCACCTCCCCGTGAGCACACATGCCCTATAGCAAATTTTAATAATAATAATAATAAATAAAATTAGGTAATTTTATAGACAGAAAATCAGAGCACAGAAGGGTCAGAACTGCTAAATCCTATTCTAATATTCTTTTTGCTTTCTGAGTCCAAAAAAAGGTGGGGAAGTGTTATTCCAAGTTCTGAAGGCACTGGAATTTACCTGAGGCCATCAGGGCAGGCTTGGTGAGACTGTGGCTCTAATGGGTCTCATCCTGGCTCAGTGGCATGCAGGGGTCTTGTTCCTTGCAAATTAAGCCCTACTTAGATTCAGTTTCATAAAAGTTATTTGTTTCTTTTAAATCCAGCCTCGATCTTTTTTTTCAGCCCTGCCCCATCCACTGGTGTTTGTTTTCTCTTTCTTGCTGCAAGCACCCATATTAATTCCTGTCCCATCAGTCCCTTCTGGGGCAAAACCCCAGATCCCTTTATTTCTGATTGTATTTCAAGTTCCAAAAACCTTTACTTTAAGAATCTCTGTGTCCTTTGTACTTCAGTGTGCATAGAAGCCTGAGTCTAACAGGATGGCTTATGTTGCAATATTTAAATGCTCATGATCAAAGGTAGACTAAGGTGGCATGAAGGTTAAGGCATTAGAACCCTTATAGCTGATAGCACAGTTTAAGTCCTAGACCCCGTGACTTGAAAAATGCACCAGACACATGTGCGTGCCCAAAGTCCCAAAAAGAGAATGGAGAAGAGGGGATTGCAGCATGGCCATTCCCCCTGGGGAGTGCTTTCTCTCTCACTCTCTCTGTCTCTGTCTCTTTCCAGGGAATGTAAATGTTCTATAGCAAAAAAAAAAAAAAAAAAAAAAAAGCAATTAAGCAGTTATAGTTTAAAATGATAACAGAGATCTAGAAATGCCAGCTAAGATAATGATCTTACTCACTAATAGATGTGGACTATGAAGCCCCAGCTTCAAGTCTCTGCTTGGGAACTTACCAAAGTTAGGCAATTTGTTTCCCTTCTCTGGGCCTGATTTTTCACCTCTGGAAACTGGAGGCTATAAAGTACCTCTCAGCTGGTACTGGTGACTCCTAAAGAGATGGAATATGTGAAATGTTGGCCCAGTCCCTTGATTAAAGTCAGCGTCCAAATATTAGCCAAGAGGTATCACGGGTTTGCCATGATGGTATAAAACAGGCACATGAGCCATACATCAGGGCCCCTGCTGGCATGAGAAATCACTTCTGTTTGTTCCAGAATATCTTCATGCAAAGGTGAGAAATTTCCAGATTGAACTCTTCAATCGTGAAGTAGTTGAAAATTAAGTTCCTTAACCTCTTTCACAGCATCACAATCCACACCCTCTCCCAACACTCTACATGCATAGAAATATAGCAGCCCTGGACAGGACAATCAAGCTCTCCAAGGGCTGTCCAGGCACCCTGAGAAGCAGCTGAGACCTTAAGATACAGCCTGAGCCTGGCCCAGCTCAGCCCAGGCTCTGCTTTGCCAGGAGTGAGTAGAGCATGAGAGGAAGTGATCCCTGTCCTCCAGAACGTTGTGCCCCAGAACTAAGATTATTCTGAAGCCTCTCTCTCCCCTTTCTTTTAGAATGTCCATGCATCCACGGGACCTGCAATAACCGAATAGACAGCGACGGGGCCTGCCTCGCTGACACATGCAGAGACGGCTCCGCTGGGAGATTCTGTGACAAGCAGACCTCAGTCTGTGGGCCCTATGTACAGTTCTGCCATATCCATGCCACCTGTGAATACAGCAATGGGACAGCCAGGTGGGCCTGGGAGGGGGAGGTCCTGAACAATGCAAGGCCGTATGCTACCTGTAGATGGAACTAGCTCATCTCTAAACTCAGCAAACAAAGGCCTGGTCTCCAGCTGACTGTGGCTTTTGTGGAAAGAACCTCAAGCTGAGCTGGTTCAAATTGCAGCATTCTCTGCTTTAAATTTACCAGCTGTGTGAACTTGGGCACGTTATTTAACCTCTCTGAGCCCCACTTTTCTCATGAGTATAGATACCTGCCTAGCAAAGCAAATGTGAAGATTAGAAGAACTGATTATAAAAGCACCCAGCACCAGGGTTAGATATTCCAACATGGAAACTTTTTATTACAGGGTTAAATTAAATAAATAAATTAAATTATTAAAACTAATTATTACAGGGTTGGCCCTGTAGCCCAGTGGTTAAGGGAGCTGGATCCCACATGGCCAATTGCATGATTAAAATCCTGGCCCCAGTGGTTTAAGAAACACACCAAATGCATAGGAATGTGTGCTCAAAAATCCCAACAAAGCAGAGAAATGGAGGGAAAGGGATTGTGGCATGAACATGCCCCCTTTGGGGTAGGGGCGATGCTTTCTCCCTCTCCCTCTCTTACTCTGCCTCTCTCAGGCAAGTGTGTGTGCACCCTCTGACAAACTTTAAAAAATATTATCATCATCACATGTGAAGAAAATGAAAACTTGTTCACCAACTTTCCAAAAATATCTTTATACATTGTAAGACTATAAAATCTCCCCTATTAAAGGCATCTTGCAGGAAATTCAATGCTGAGACTTACAGGACATGGTCCCATAATATAATACGCTATGCCATATAGTAGGTTTCTGTAAGTATACTCTGTCATGTCACAAACAACGAAATTCACTAAAAAATGCATTTCTCAGAATGCATTCCCACTGTGAGCAATGCATGACCATACTATCTAACATCTGCAGTGGATTTGGGGAGAAAAAGTTTAGAGGAAATTGTATCCTTTGGAACTACCTGGTTCAAATGCAGTAACCATTCAAATATCCTAGGGAACGCAGAAGGTACCTGGAGTTCTTAGTCCTTTTCTTATAGAATTTTCTTTTTTTTTTTTTTAAGAATTATTTTATTTAACTTTATTTTATTTTACTCATTTATTTATTTGTTTGTTTTAATTTGACCAGAGAGGAATAGAGAGAGAAAGGGAAAGTGAGAAAGCAAGCTGCCAGGTCTGGAACTTGAACCACAGTCCAGTGCCCTTAACCACCACACCACCTGCCAGCCCTCTTCTAGCATTTTCTTAACCTGTGTTTATGTAGTTGTTACTTGTTCTGGTCTGCCTCCCCCGCTAGACTACAGTCTATGTGAGGCCAGAGACTATGTCTTTTATTTCCACAGCTATATGACAGAAATACCTCTTTCTAGGGAGTTAGTAAGGAGTTAGGATCTACATCAGTGCATAAAGCAAAATAACATATAACCAGAAATACCCTAAAACCTCTAAGTCACCCACCAAGATCTTGTCAACCTGATTCTACATGTCATTATATTGACATTACCTTAGATAAACCACACAGTTCAGAACAGGTCAGCCTATTTCTTCATTTAAATACCATATAAAGTATTTAATTTCACTAGGAAGCTTAATAAATTAAAAGCATTTTTTAAATTTTTTGTGAGGCACCTTTGACTCAATTTGCGTAGGATGGGGATACAATTAAGCCACACCATGTCCCCGATGTCTATCACAGGACACTTAATAAATATTGGTTTGAACAAGTAAATGAATGAATGGGCCTCATTTATTGAATTATAGCAAAAGCATGTTGAGAAGAGTACCTGAAATTGTAATGAGTGAGGAAACTTACCAGCTCACAGAATGAGACAACTGAGAATGTGTTTTAGGAGGGAAATTATCTGAGGGAACAGAGAAGGAGAGAGAAGTCTCACCTGATTATCCTCTTTAAGTATTTTAAGTGTTGTCACATAGAAGAGAGGGCAAAGTTGTTCTCTAATGAACCAAAGGTAATAACTAGCATTGAACAGAAAGGGTTCAAAAGAGGCAGGGGGCCAGCCCCATAGCATAGTAGTTAAGCACTGTGCAAAGGGAGCCAGATCACACATGGCTGACCAAGGTTCAACTCCCAACCCTAGTGGCTTGAAAGACATGCCAGACATGTGTGCATGTGTGCCCAAAATCATGATGAGATGGAGAAATGGAGGAAAGAGATTACGGTGTGGCCATGGCCCTTAGGGGGCCCTTTCTCTCTCCTTCTTTCTCTCTTTCTCTCTCTCTCTCTCTCTCTGTCTGTCTCTCTCTCTCTCTGTCTCTCTCTTGTGCCCCATGGCAGACAGACAGGAAGATAAGCAAGCAAGCAATAAATAAATAAGAAGCAGGTTCTAGTCCAATAGTAGCTGACAAGCTGTCAGATATTGAGCTTTATGATGATCAATGCTTAGCTAGATGCACCATGTGAGTTTGCTCATTTAATCTTGCCCACACCTTATGCAGGAGGTGTTAGGCTCATTTTCCAGATGAGGAAACAAGTCTTCCAGTTGTTAATGGACGTCTGCAGAGTCACACAGACTGCTAACAGGAAGGACCCAGTTCCCACCTAGGTGTGTCTGACTGCAGACCCCAAGAGTATCCGTAACCTCCTTTGAACATGGCTTTTTCCACTAGAGCAAAGGTCAAGCCACCTGGCCAAGAACTGGTTCACCCCTGCCTGGCTGAGCATCCCCAGGGTAATAAGCACTTGCATTTCTTTGGCTGATTTTGGGCACTCTTATTTGCAGCTGTGTTTGCAAAGCAGGATACGAAGGGGATGGTACTGTCTGTTCTGAGAAGGACCCTTGTGTAGGATTAAACCCAGGAGGCTGTAGCCCCAATGTGAGTATTGGTCTTTATCTCCAAGTTGCTTGGGTGTTTTATTTTGTTTTGTTTTTAGGAAAGCTTGCATGAAGGCATTTAAAAAGGCATGAAGAGCTTGTGTTTGAATCTTGAAGTTTAAAGACAGCTGCCAGATGTTTCTGTGAGCTTCCATTTCCTAAATCAGATATGCAGGGGGCTTTAGGCTTTTATAAAAACAGCACATGCCAGCTTGTGGTGCAAGGACAATATGCTGCTCAAACGACACTGGACCCATATGGAAGACCACAGATTCTGCTCCCAGTCAACCTGTAAAGAGCAGGTGCATACACCCGTGGTCTTGACTGGCTGGGAAAGCTCGCAGTGTGAGGTTATATTGAAGGGGCTTGTCTCCCTGTCGCCTCTCTCTCATAAAAAGAAAGAAACTTTTTTTTAAAAAGCCTGAAATCAGATGTTGAGATCAATAGTAGAAACTCATGATTCAAACTCTACAGTTTATAAGGGACTTTACACCTGATCTCTTATCGTTCCCATCAACCTAGTGAAGTAGACATAGTTATTTACATGTTACTGATTAGGAAACTAAGGCTCAGGGAAGTTAGATGAATTGCTCTGAGTTATTTTTTTAAGAATTATTTTATTTAATTTTTTGAGAGGTTTTTTGCTATAGGGCACGTGCACTTGCCAGAAAGACAGAAAGAGACAGAGAGATAGAAAGCGAGAAATCACCCCCCAGGGGGGATGGCCATGCCGCAAACCCTTCTCCTCCATTCTCCTCTCAGGATCTTGGGCATGCATGCACACGCACCCAGCATGAGTTTAAGTCACCGGGTCCAGGACTCGAATCATGGTCAGCTACATGGGAGTTCAGCGACATAGCCATTACGCTAACTGCTGGTCCCTATTTATTTTAATTTGACCAGAGAGGGACAGAGTGAGAGAGAGAGAAAGTGAGAAAGCAAGCTTCCAGGTCCAGGACTCTAACTGCAGTCGCCCATGTAGGAGTCCAGCGCCCCCTGCCACCGTGCCTCCTGCTGGCCCCATCTGCTTTACAATGAACTCACTATTGATTTCACTAGTACCCTTAGACTCTCACCACCACCACTGACCCTAGTCACCTGCATTCCTTAACTAGAGTTTAACAACTGGTTTCCTTACTGCTTCTCTCACCCGCCCACAGTACACTGACCACCCACAGCCGGGGTGGTCTGAAGTCAACCAGTACAGCAGTCCCCTGCTTTGTGATTTTCATTTCCATGGTTTCAATTACCCTCAGTGCAGTACAATGACATATTTTGAGAGACGACATTCATATCATTTTTATTACAGTATATTATTGCAATTATACTATTTTATTATGAGTTATCATTGTTAATATTTTAATCTGTGCCTAATTTATAAATTAAAAGTTATCATAGAGGGGCCAGCAGGTGACATGGTGGCCAAGGTGCTGGATTCCCACATGGCTGACCATGGTTTGAGTCCTGGACCTGGCAGCTTGCTTTCTCGCTTTTCCTCTCTTTCTCTCAAATTAAAAAATAATAATAATAAATAAAATTAAATAAATAATTCCTTTTTAAGTGTTATCATAGATATGTAATACAGAGAAAAGCAGTGTCTATAGGGTTTAGTACTAGCCATGGTTTCAGTTATCCATAGAGGGTCTTGGAATGTATCCCCTACAGATAAGAGGGACTACTGTACCTTCTGCAAGATGACTATTTACACCTATAAAACAATAAAGCAGTCCCTTGGCTTAATAAATAACATAATAACATATCAGTGGTGATGGCCATTAGCTGACCAGCTCCAAGCAATATTGCTCTTTAAATCATCTAACCTTTCATTGATCTCAATGTGAATAAGCATTTTGATTATTTCCACGGCACTCAGTGCAAATAATGCATTTCTAGAACATACCTCTGGAAATCCTTTCTTACTTTTGGAATCATATGGCTGGACTGAGGTTTGAGAGATTTTACTTTTTCTTTTCCTCCTGCAGGCAGAATGCATTAAAACTGGCACAGGGACCCACACCTGTGTGTGCCAGCCAGGATGGACAGGGAACGGGAGAGACTGCAAGGAGATTAATAACTGCCTGCTGCCCAGTGCTGGTGGCTGCCACGACAATGCAACTTGTTTGTACATAGGCCCCGGGCAGGTAGGTTGGACTTGGTAAACAAGCAAAGAGAAGTCTAAATTCCTGCAGTAAATTTTTCCTCTAGCCACAGAGTACTTCGGCTAGAACTTCCTGTAGGTCTTTTATCATTTATATCATCTTTTTATCATTTTTTACCATTTGTATGGAGGGTGATAAAGTGTGTACCATTTCATCAAACAAACCTATAACAAGATAGTATAATCTCATCGTATGGAAGAGGAAATTGAGGCACAGTGAGGCTAATCTTCTTACATCACACAGAAAGTAATCATGGTCATGTATAGTTTATCACAATTTTCTAAAAAGAAGCAAATCCAATTCAAACTGATTCAAAAAGAAAAGGGAATGTTTTGGCTCACATAATGATAACATCTGTTAGCGGATCTAGCTGCAGACACAACATGACTCAGGGCTCAAAAAACAACATACAGAATCTCTTTTTTTTTTTTTTAAGAGAGATTTTTGTTGTTGTTGTAGGGCATGTGCACTCACCAGAGAGACAGAGAGATAGAAAGTGAGAAACCACCCTCCAGGGGGGATGGCCACACTGCAATCCCTTCTTCTCCATTCTCCTCTCGGGATTTTGGACGTACACACACACGCACACGAGCCTAGTGTGAATTTTAAGTTAAACTGCAGTCAGCTATGTGGGAGTCCAGCAACGTAATCATTACATCTTCTACTGGTCCCCAGAATCTATTTCTTGGTCCAGTTTCTTCTCAGGCTTCTGGGGTGAGCAACGGCCTCCTACAGCCTCAGGCTTACAGAGTCACAATACTCAGTTAAGCAGAATAGAAAGCATTTTTCTGATAACTCCCTCCAAACACCCACGTTCATTCTTACATTGGCTCACACTGAATGCTGTCACGTCTGTCCTCATTTCTTGAAGCTTCCATCAGCCCTTGCACACAATTACAGAATCAGGCCCTGTGGCCACAGGTGTGGAGTCAGAGATAAACGAAGGCCAAGGTCCTGTGCCCCCACACTAGAGGGGAGGAATCAGCCACATCGTATCCTGTGGACTAGGAGAATGGGAATCATAGTGTCCCCAAAGGCAGATGGGGCACAGGTTCCAGAAGGAGAGAGTAGATGCTGGACAGACAAAATTAAACAAGTGCTCATAGATTCATTCATTCATTCTCTCCTTCAGCTTACACTTCTCAGGGCCTGACTCTGGTCCAGCCACTGGGCTCAGTTGTGGGAATAAGAGATCACCACAGCCAGGCCTCTGAGGCAGCCCTGGAGAAATATGGTCTTGTGCAAAGTGACAGCCAAGTAAGCATACGAATAAAACGAAGTAAAAAAGGTAGTAAAGTTGTCACAGAGTAAGCCCTGCGGTCCAGTTGCTCCACAGCATCTGGAGGTTAGTTTATGTATCCTTCTGATTTCCCTGACTTCCGAAACTGCTTGTGAGTCTAGGGTCAATTAGCTTTAAAATGTGGTGTCCAGAGTCCTAATCAGGAAACCATTCATTGCAGTCTTCTGAGTGGACAAGTATTCAGGAAATGATTTCAGCGGTTTTTGACTCACTTGAGTTGCCAGACTGCATTTGAGGAAAGAAAAATACTTTCTTGGTGTCTCTATTAGTTTTCCAGGGCTGTCATCTCAAAGTCCCATCAACTGGGTAGCACAGAACAGCTTAACTAATTACATAATAACAACCCTGTTTTTAAATAAGGCCACATTCTGGGGTATTTGGGGGTCTGGGCTTCAACATGTGAATCTGGGAGCAAGGGGGCACAGCTCAACCTGTCACGGTATCCATCTCCTCTCTGCTCTATCTTCCCTTCTGCAGACAAGTTTGAAAAGCATCCTGATGAGGGAAATGGAGGAAGAGAAGGATCTTTTTGTGATATTACATTAGAAATTCAAATATTGACTTTCTATAAAAACATTACTGTGTTCAATTTAGATTATAATGAACTCTCAATAAAATTAGGTGCTTGGGCAGTTTTTAGTTATGACTTTAAAAAAAAAAGAGGAAATAGAATAGAGTGTGTCTTGGATTGCCCTCAGTTGGTACTAGCTGTCTTGCAACTTTTAGACATTCAAAGTATATACTCTGGGACCAGCAGTTAGCATAATGGCTATGTCACTGGACTCCCATGTAGTCCACTGCAGTTCAAGTCCCAGACCTGGCGGCTTAAACTCACATCAGGCGCATGCATGTGTGTGCCCAAGATCCCGAGAGGGGAATGGAAGAGAAGGGATTGCAGCGTGGCCATCCCCCCCGGGGGGGGGGGGGGGGGTGATTTCTCGCTTTCTCTCTGTCTCTATCTTTCTGGTGAGCGCATGAGCCCTATAACAAAATCCTCTCAAAAAAACATAAAAGAACAAAGTATATACTCTGATGAAGCCCTAAACTTTCACAGAGCAAGGGGTACCACTGTTTTGTTGCTTGAAAGTGCAATTCACCTACTAAGCCATGTGCCTTTGAGTTATCCATGTAGAAATAATGCCTTACTCAAATCAGCTACTCAGAGGGGATGACTTTCCTTAAGTGAATAAAGTAGCTTATAGGCTAGCAATGGCCTTGTACATGCATCTCTACCAAATGGATAACTCATGGCTTGCTTCAGCTTTTTCTCTTAGGTAGAGGGTCCAGCTTTCCCAAAGTGGTTCTCTTTAAGGTCCACATTCTCTCTGAGACTCCCTCCACAGGCTCTTCTAGGGTAAAGAATTCAAAAAGAAAGTACAAAGGCACTATAATACTGGAAAATGTGATGTAGAATGTGAAGGCTGGCATCTTTGGAATACAAAATGTAACAGACAAAAAAGGCATTAATGCTGGCTTGTAGGTAGACTAAACAGCTGTTATTTCCACGGTTGATTTTTTTCAACATAACATGAGGGCAAGACATGAAAGGCATGTGCTATCAATAATCCCCTTTGCCTCTGTCCTTGGAATTACAGAGTGAGTGTGAATGCAAGAAAGGTTTTCGAGGAAATGGGGTTGACTGTGAACCAATAACTTCATGCTTGGAACAAACTGGAAAGTGTCATCCACTGGTGAGTTACTTTTTTTTTTAATACCAAAGATAAATTAATAAAATTATTTCAGCTATTTCTTATCTGGACCTAGTAATGAACAAAGTCTTTCTGATCCTGAAAGGGAGTTGCTAAACACATACAAGTAGTTATTGCAACTTTCACTCCATTCCAAAGCTTGGAAGAGCCAACATAGGGTTCCCAGATAAAATACAGTATTCCTGGTTAAATTTGAATTTCAAATAAATAACAATCTTTCAATACAAGTAAATGCCAAATATCGTATGGACACATTTATGCTAAAAATTATTCATCCTTTACTCAAAATTAAAATTTACTTGCACACCCTATATTTTTATTTGCTACATCTGGCTTCTCTAAACCAACCAAATTGTTTAAAGGGTAACTGGATCCCATTTTGAATGTTATAACAGAGTTTTACCCAAATTATTGGTGAAAGGATCCAATCAAGGATAAGTCATACCTTATTTCTAAAATATGAAAGAGCAGGCAAAGATATTAGAGCTGTTCATGTTCGTGTTTTCCAAAGAGCGCCCTTAAGCACCCAAACATCAGAACCAATGGAGGTGACACCTTCATCACAGTGCTTTCAGTTGCAAGTAACAGAATCCATGCAAATTAACTTAAGTAGAAGGATTTGTTCAGAGTACCTCCAGCGTAGCTATAGGAATTCACAGACAGGAAGTACAATAAGACTTCTCAAAGGCCCAGAACTAAGATGTGAAGACACCGGGATCAAGGCAACTTCTTTCTCTAGTCCTTGAAAACTTTTAGACATTCCAAGTATATACCCTGATGCAGGCCTAACCTTTCACAGAGGAAGGGGCACCACTGTTTTGTTGCATGAAAGTGCAATTCACCTGCTAAGCCATGGGCCTGTGGATTGTCCATGTAGAGGACATTTTATTTATCTCTGTGCATTTACTTTTTCTCTTTCTGTCTTTGTCTCTCTCTCTCTGTCTCTCTCTCTCTTTCTCCCTCCCTCCCTCCCTCTCTCCCCTAACTTTTAATACCTCTCTACACGTCTCAAGATAAATGGCTTCCTATTCTTAGAGCTACATCACCGACCACCACCAGTGATGCCCATTAATTTATCAACATCTCATGACCCAATTCCATTTCATAAGAGGAAAGATCTGACCAGCCTAACTGGGTCTACAGTATCCACATATGAACCAGTCAGTTATGGCCAGGGAGTGAGTTGTTACAAACACGGCTCTCAGGACCAACCCGTAATGTGTGTGCATGTGTGTTGGAGGCATAGTTTTCAGAGAAGAAAACTGGGGGAAGATGCCCCCCAACCTTTTTGCTACCTAAGAATCACAAGAGAATTTCATAAAATTGAAGGAGCTCCAACATTCCTACTTAATTTAAGATCAACCTAGCCCTGACATTCCAAATGTAAGTAGTTATAGAAACTTTCCTTCCAGGGACAGCAAGTGTGTAGGGGTTAAAGCACTGGACTCCCACATGACCAACTATAGTTCAAAGCCTGGACCTGGCAGCTTGAAAATCATACGGTGGGGGCCTAACACCCAGCGAAAAGCCAGAATCCATGTGTATCTGAGGGGCCCAAGCCCTGTTCATTTAACCAAAAATCCTCTGCCCCAAACTCCTCCTTCTGGCCCAAACCCAGCGAAAAGTCAGGTAGGATGATCTCTGACTTCTTTCTGTGTCTGGCTTTCTCCCTCTCTCTTTTTCTTGAAATTTTTCTCTCATATATATATAATATGAGATATATATATATATATATATATATATATATATACACACACACACACACACACACACACACATATATATAGGAAAGCATATATATACATGTTTATATATATATGAAAACATCTATATATTTATATACATATAAATATATATGTACATATATATACATATATATGTACATATATATACATATATATATACATATATATATATTTACAGATATTTATGTTTTCCTAAATATCTGTAGGTACTATCTCTTGTCTCTGACCACTCCTTTCTTGCCATGTGGTTCTCATTTTTTGCCTTTTTTTAAATAATTTTTTCCCCTTTTCATTATTTTGTTTTGTTTTTCTGGATTTTTAAAAAAATTTTTTTTCCCTTTGTATCCTTTCTTTTACTTGACTTTCTCACCTTGCTCCTCACCTTCCACACATCGAGTGTCTAGGCAGGTCTCAGTGCACAGTAGCTAAACATATGAATACTTTAAATCCCACAGCTCAGCCCAGGTGCCCCTATTCCCTTGAAACAGTGAGGCCTTTTTAATATCCAGTTTCACTGACAAAAGTGAGGGTTGCTTGGTAACGATCAGGGAAATGGAACTGCAGAAAAACTGCAGGCCATCTCTTTCCGCATGCCTCTAACACTCAGAATTAACTCCAAGAAGGTAGGAAGTAACATATAGTCCATCAGATGACCAGAGACCACCACCACAGAGGCACAAGAAATATAAGAAATCAAGAAAATATCTCTCCCCTGAGGAGAAAGAATAGTCTTCATCATCCACAGAGAGTACAATGGAACTCCTGGAAATGTCAGATAAAAAATTTAGGATATCCATAGTGACAAAGCTAACAGAGATGCAAGAGAAGAGAGACAACAAACTCCAGAAAATGCAGGAGAAAAGAGACAATGAGTTCCAGGAGGTGAAGAAGTTCTTTCACAATCTGAAAGAGGAAATGCACACCGTAAAAAAAATCAAGTAGAACCGTTAGAGATGAAGACTGTAATACAGGAAATCAAAACCTCCCTTGAAAGTATTAAAAGCAGATTAGATCATGCAGAAGATCGAATCTCAGATGTAGAATATAAAACCTCTGACCTAGAAAAAATCATCAAAAAGACTTAGAAAATAACCCAAAAAAATGAGAATAATGTACGAGTAATACTAGATACCATTAGATGCCCAAACATTCAGATAATCAGTATTCCAGAAGGTGAAGAAACTAATCAGGGCATTGATCATCTATTCCATGAAATCCTGGAAGAAAACTTTCCAAACCTAGAGAGGCATTCAAATATCCAGACCCAAGATATACAAAGGACCCCACATAGAATCAACCCAAGAAGATCTTCTCCAAGGCACATAATAGCCAGATTGACCAAAACCACAGACAGAGATAAGATACTAAAATTGGCATGAGAAAAACGCCAAGTTACTTTTAAAAGATATCCCATCAGGCTAACAACAGACCTCTTAATGGAAACAATCCAAGCAAGGAAAGAATGGGAAAATATATTCAAAGTGTTAAATGAAAAACAATTTCAACCAAAAGTACTGTATCTGGCAAGAGTATCCTTCATGTGGGAAGAAAAGATAAAAACATTCTCAGATAAACAAAATCTGAAAGAATTTACCAATATCAGACTAGCTCTTTGAGAAGTTCTGAAGGGAGTACTATACCAGAAAAACTAAAAACAGACAGACAAATAAGAGAACAATGACCAAGAGAAAAGTCAACTTAATGGTTGGAACAAGTTCTGAAATATCAACAATAATGTTGAGTGTTAACAGAAAGGTCAGACCACAGTAACATAGCAAATTCAACAAAAGAGAGATTACATGAGACTAAACTGGTGAAATAGAATTCTATGACTTTTTTCTAAAACATTACTGATTTTCTTCTATCCTTTATCTTCCAGATTTAGAGATTTTTTGTTTTCTTTTGAGTTGTCGAGTTCAACAATTTGTTAACGAATTTTTTTAATTGAAACATAAACTTTTCTCCCTTCCTGACCCTTTTGCAACTAGAAAATATTTGTGAGCTTTCTTATTTTGTGGCAAAATGGTTATTTGCATAAGTTCAATGATACAATAGTGTCTGTTGCCTTGTATCAGAAACTGAATTCTTATGGGGTCTTGTGCAAATAACAGACCAAACTGAGATCAAGCTAATTTTTTTTTTTTTTTTTTTTTTTTTTTTTTTTTTTTTTTTTTTTTTTTGCAAATAAGTTAGTTTATAACTCTCTTTAGTAAAGGGGGAATGGAGAGAAAAAAAATTGTTTCAGAAAAAAATTACAGTGTACTTGTCAGTAGATTCTAGCTTAGTCCATACTTTAAGATCTTTTGTGAATCAATAAAATGTGGAAAAATAAAAGTATAGTATGAAAGGAGGGAGGGGAAAGGGGAAGGAAAAAACAGGTAAAAATGCTTAATTGACAAAAAATGAGAAGCTATTTGCTGATGATAATGTATATAGTAATATCCTTGTCCTGACATGGTATTTATGTTGGAAAAAGAAATGTATACTCTAAAGAGATGTGATAACATGTAAGTTTAAATTAATTAATTAATTTTAAAAAAGAGAGAGAGATGGGACCAGCAGTTAGCGTAATGGCTATGTCACTGGACTCCCACGTAGTCGACCGCGGTTCGAGTCCCGGACCCGGCGGCTTAAACTCATGCCGGGCGCGTGTGCGTGCGTGCCCAAGATCCCAAGAGGAGAATGGAGGAGAAGGGATTGCGGCGTGGCCATCCCCCCTGGAGGGTGATTTCTCGCTTTCTATCTCTCTGTCTCTCTCTGTCTGTCTGGCAAGCGCACGTGCCCTATAGCAAAAACCTCTCCAAAAAAAAAAAAAAAAGAGAGAGAGAGAAAAATCATGTGGTGGGCATGTACATGCATGCCCCAAATCCCAGGAGAATGGAGAAGAAGGAATTGCAGGGTGGCCATCTTCCCAGGGGATGATTTCTCACTTTCCCTCTTAAAATCTCTCTCTGTCTCTCTCCTCTCCAGCAAGCACTATATGGTGAAAACTTTTTAAAAACTAGAATAGAAAAAAAACTTTCTTTCCATTCCAAATCTTATAAAAAACAACATAAAGTTGCCAGAAAAACACAGGACACCCAGCTGAACTTGAATTTCAGATATACAATAAATAATCTTCAGCATAAGTATGCCCCAAAGTACATTGGTACAAGCTTATACTAAAACATATTTATCATTTATCTGAAATTTAGATTGAACTGTGTGTCCTGTATTTTCCATTTGCTAAATCTGGCAGGGCTTCTGAAAAGAAAGAATTGACTAGTGATCAAGTGAAAGCCTTACCAAATATCCAGACAGGATCCTTTCGGTGCAACACGAGAGAATTTATGGGTTACTTCTACTGTCTTTTAGTCCAAAATTTGCAGTTCTCACCTTAGATGGATGGAGGCTATTGTCTCACGGATAGAACTCAGGTCTAATGCTTCAGTTAGGAAAACAAACCAGATCCTTCCTCTTGGTTTTGTCAGGCAACCTGTCGATTTACTTCTGGTGTCTGGAGCTGTGTTTGTCAAGAGGGCTATGAAGGAGACGGTCTTCTGTGCTATGGAAATGCAGCAGTGGTAAGTCACCCACAGTGAGACCAAGTGCAGAATAATAAAGACAAGTCTCCCTCCCAAAAAAGAATATCTCTTTGCAAAGATGCTTTTAAAGTGCTCTATTGACAAATCATTTGCTTCTGGAGATTGTTGATGAAGCAAGCTGTTTCTTGCAGATGGTATGCATGCTCTGTATGTGGGCCATACACTGCTTCCAGACTGAAGAGAGCTAGCTTTTATGTGGCACCTTCTATATACAGAGCGATCTCACTGCTCTTTCTTGACACCCTACCTCATTCCATCCCAAAACTTCCCAAGGAAGCAACTAACTGACCTCTGTAGGGCTCTCTGGACTCTCTGAGTTGTGTGCCTCTTCTGGGTACCCAGAGCATCCTGTGCTTACCCCTCTGAGTGTCTGAATACTTTCTGTGTACCAGGCTTCTGCCTAAGTCCTTCCCAGGCAGCAACATCCCATTTAAGCCTCCCAACAATCCTCTGAGGTTCATGCTCTCTCTGTCTCTCTCCTCTCCAGCAAGCGCCATATGGTGAAAACTTTTTAAAGAAGTTCTTATGCCCATTTCTAGATGAGGAAACAGACGCCAAAGTTAATTTTCCTGAGGCCCCTCAGCTCCAAAGTGAGGAATCCAGCCTGTAGTTGTCCAAGTGCAGAGCTCAAACACTGAAGCTCCAGTGTAGTGTCTTCTACCTCTTAGTATGGGTCACGCCCATTGCCATTGCTCTACATTCATCTACCTCCCCAAGCACTAGACCATGAATTCTTGAGGAAAGATCTTTGTCTTGTGTCCAAGGTCACTCTCATTACTTCTAAAGATTTATCAAAGGGGAAATAGACTGATAAATTTTCTCATCACTCTACTTTGTGTTCAACTCAGAGCATTTTGGTTCCTGCCCCTCTTCTAAGCTGAAACCCTTGGCCTAACAACCTTCAGGACCTGCAGCTCCCAGACAGAGCCTGATTCAAGCGCTTGCTCCCCTGGCAGCCCGCAGCATCTGACATTTGGGCCACCCCTGTCCATTCAGTGCTTGTCCTGGCTTTTGTCTTGTGCTGTTTCGTCTCCTCACCATCTAAGACAAAGGAGCTATCTCTTGCCACCCAGACCATGGAGTATAGACCACAGCATAGACAACAGACATCAGCATTTTCTCCGCCTTGTCCACAGGCCACATTTTCTAAACCTTTTTCATAACGTCTCACTCAGCTAACCTAAAAAAAAAAAAAGATGAATCCTCAGCCTGGCATTCCAGACATCCTTGAATAGTCTCAACCCACTTTTCTTCCATAACCTTCCCCTCTAGTTTAACTGCAGCTTTCCCATGGCTCAGCCATGTTTCTCCCTCTTGTGGACTGAGCCTTGGCCTTTCTACCGTAGTTCAGGTTCAGCTTGGACTCTTCTCTCCCTTAAAGCTTCCTCTCAGGGATTTCTCAGGCATCTCAGCTCTTGTAATTATTTCTTTTCTTACTAATTTATTCTTTTTTTCCTTTTTAAAATTTATTTTACATTTATTTATTTACATTCATTCACTGTACATCATTACAGTATACAAAATGAGATTTTCCATCCAGAATACACTGTATATTGACTCATTCAACTACATAGTTGACCATTTGGGACCCAGCCACCTTAACCACCATGCCACAAGCTGCCTCTCAACTACTTTTTAAAAGGAAACAGGAAGTGTGGTGGTTAAGGTGTTTCCCTCCGACATGGCCTACTGTGGTTTGAGTACCAGATCTGGCAACTTGCTTTCTCACTTTCTCTCTCTCTTTCTCTCTCTGTCTCTGGTCAAATTAAAATAATAAAAATAATAAATTAAATTATATTAAATAATTCTTTTTTATTTCATTTTCTTTTATACATTCAATCACATTATTATTTGGCTTACAAAATGGATATTTCAACAGAACATTTCTCCCTAGTACAGTTGATAAAACCACAAAATATCTTCAACAGATAATACCACATTTCTTTGTGCCATTTATGCTTTGCCTCCCTATTTTTCTCCTAAATGTCCTTCCTTGGACCCTCCTCTTTCACACACACTATATCTGGCATTTACATCTATATACTGTGTTTCTTTACCCTTTAGTCAATTAGCTTCAGTCATAGAGTACAGACACTTGGTATATATTAAGTGGGGATATACAATGCCTCTCCTTCACAGCCTGGCTTGCTTCACTCAGCAGTAAATCTTCCATATTCATCCACTTTCTGTCAAAAGCCAGGGTTTGATTTTTATGACTGAATAGTACTCCATAGAGTATATGTGCCACAGTTTTTCTATCCATTCATCTGTTCATGGACATTTGGGTTGTTTCCATGACTTAGCAATATTCACAATTGCTATTCACAAAAATTCTTTTTTAAAAAAGGAATTGAGACAGCTCTGAAATTTATTGTCTTTATATAAATTTTCATAGGATAATTGTTATTTTGGGGGTAAATATTTTAAAATGTTTTCACATATACTAATGCACTTAATTTTCTTAACCCTAGGGAATAAGATTTATCATATTCATTTTCATATTAGGCACATGAGTTCTCAGAGGGGGTAAGTGAATTGGCCAGTATCACACAGCCCATAAATGTCAGACCTAGGAAATGAACCCAGTCTTTTTAAACTCAAAGTCCAAAACTTTTTTCTTTTACTGTATCACAATTTCAGATATCACTAATCTACTAGAAATGTCGATTATCTTTTTAAGCCTTAACTTCCTCCAAACAGCTTTACGTTGTATAAAAGCAGGGCCCTCTTTTTCCTTTTATATCATAAATCTTCCCTTTTCTCAACCCCAGCAACAGTTGTGGCGGCTTGCTACCTACATATTCACTAATTAATAGATTCCACAGTGCATAGATTAAACATGAAAGAGATGAAAACATACTGAAAATTTACTGCATACCAACCTCTATTCTAAGCACTTAAAAATAGTAATTCTTCTATTTCTCGTATCAACCCAATGAGTTGGAGCTTTTATTATTCCCATTTTGCAGATAGGAAAATTGAAGTCCATTAAGTAACTTGCCTAAGGACCTCAGAAATGGCCAAAGTCCAATGAATGTGCAAAGCATGGATTGGCTCCAGGCTCTGATCACTGTGAAATCACCTACTGGCTTAGCTCTAGGACCCTCCTTAGGTCTGAGTAGCCACGTCCTTATAACCTAAATTGTGATTTGAAAGAACCACAGTTGTTTCATTTAAAGTTTCTGGTTATTACCTTTAACGGCAAATTTAGAGGATCATCGAGCCTCCCAAGTGAAAGAAATGTGCAGCCCTGGGAACATAGATGGGACACCCATTCACATTGCCATCAGCAAGGCTGGCGAGAAGGCGAGCCCCACTCCAGGAAGGCTCAGCGCAACTGCCCAGAAATGTGCTGATTAAGCTTCTCATTGTTTCTTCTCTTGTGTTCTCTCTCCTCTCTCCCTCCCTCGCACATTATGAATAAGGAATTGTCATTTCTCTCTGAAGCAGCTATATTTAACCAGTGGATAAATGTGAGTATCTTTTCTGGAATTTAGGATGGGGACAGTTTCTAATTTTACAAACTTAGAATTCGTATCATAGAAAACTGACAATGCAACTGATAAGAAGGAGGGAGGGCAATTTTCCCACACAGTGGTTCTCAACCCAGACTTCTGAATCACATGGTAGGGGACCAGCAGTTGGTGTAATGGCTATGTTGCTGGACTCCCATGTAGTTGACCATGGTTCAAGTCCTGGACCCAGTGGCTTAAACTCACATCGGGCACGTGTGCGTGTGTGCCCAAGATCCCAAGAGGAGAATGGAGGAGAAGGGACTGTGGTATGGCCATCCCTGCAGGGGGTGATTTCTCGCTTTTTGTCTCTTTCTGGCAAGCGCATGTGCTCTATAGCAAAAACCTCGCAAAAAAAAAAAAAAGAAAGATTAAAAATAAAGAATCACTTGGTAGGAAATGCCTCCTACTTTATTCGTTTTGCACAGTATAGCCTTGGCAATATGGGGTCTTTCGTAAATCCAAACTATGTCTGCACTCTGTGGCATAAATTAAAAGGTTCAAAGACATAATAGTAGAGAGGGAAAATGTAGATATGAGAGGGCAGATTGGGGGACAGGTGGAAGGAGCCCAGCAAAAAGGCATTTAATGAACACATGAAGGTAAGGTTCTTTGTTGAAAATGGTGTATATGGTAATATCCTTGATTTATCACATATTACATGCATGCTTTGAAAAATCATACTGTACCCCATAAAAAGTGCACAATTAAATATAAATAAGAAATTATAAAATTGGAATAAAAGAATCACATAGTATACATTTTTTAAATATTCATGCCTCTCCCACACCCAGAGAGTTTGATTTGTTTGTCTGAGGTTTGCCTTGAATATCCATGTATTTTTAAAGCTTTCTAGGATTCTAACATGCTATCAGGGCTGAGAACTTCTGGTCTAAGGTAATCTAAGTGATTGATTTTTCAATTAATTTGAATGCTTATATATAGCTTAATTCACCACAGAGGTCTTTTTGTTTTTAGAAAAAAAAGTAACATAATTCATCACCATATTAAATTTAGATTTATAGCTATAATCAGGACAGTTAATATGTGCTTAGCTCTCAGTCCAGCATACCCAGAAGAGCTTATCCCTCACCCCTGAAAAGTCTTAAAACAATTCAATCTTTTCCCTACCCTGCCCAGTCGTCTCAAGAGGGCAGACCCTCTTTGGCAGAATGGTTTAATACAGACAGCAACAAATGGTTTATGCCCTTTAAATAGACATATGGAAAAACAAGTCGTGGAAGGTTAGCACTCCCTGCACGACAGCTCCCTGTTGCTTCTGTAGAGACCTCTTGAAATGCTTCCCTTGTCCCCCACCAATGAAGGCAAAAGAGATATCCGCTAATTCTCTCTTGAGCATACTGATTTCTATATAGGCTGGTCATGCTTGATTTCACCCTACCTGCATATGCTTGCCCATTGGACCCAGCTCACACTGGTCACCAGAGCCCATCAGGCGCACCTTTTCCCAAGCACCACTTTCAGTGCTATTGTATTGGTAGCTTGAGATCAGCCCAGGTAGGAATATTTATACCAGAGAAGTCAGCAAATGCTGCAACCAGGGTTATTATCCAGTTGTTAAATATAAGCAGGCCACTGCTTCTCCCCAAAACTCACTCTAGGCGAGAATAAAATGCAGATAAGATTTTATTTCAGGCCTCCAGTTTCTACCATGCTGAAATTGTCCCTGCAATCACCCCCACTACCCTTACTCCAAAGACATCCAAGATTTCTCAAGGTTTTCTGTGCACACATGTGCATGAAATTCTGTTTTTCTGGCTCTTCACGTAGACTAAAGTAGAAAGGACTCATAATGACACAACATATGACTTGATCAGGAAAAGTTGCATTTCAATAAAAACGCACACATTTTAATAAAAGAAATTAATCTTGGAAGGGATATGAGGTATCAGCCAATGGGTAGATTGGATTGGGGAAAGGATACCCTGTGGCCTTCTCAGTATCCCTGAAATTAACCTCATAGGAAGTTGCCATCTTTGTGAAGCATTTAGGTCAGCCCTGTTTGCCTCCTAACATGAGTCGGGTCGCCTTATTCTCCTTCTATGACTCAGAATGCTTCTCTACAACCCATGCTGTCCACCACCTCAAACCTCACCATCCTCGTGCCCTCCCAACAAGCCATTGCGGACATGGACCAAGATGAGAAAAACTTTTGGTTGTCGAAAAGCAATATTCCAGCCCTACTAAAGTAAGTATTTTCTGTTCTATTCTCCATCGTACCTGACTGGCAGCCATGTGAACACGACTTACAAGTTCAAAGTAGGGAAGTCACAGGGTCTTTAAAATCTGAAGAAATTAGTGTATTTTAGGATTCACCTCTTGTCCCTCCTCCAAGATAGTAAGAGTTAGCAATTATTACAGCCAGCTCTGAGCTAAGCACTATTCTAAGTGCTTTACCTATAATTCAGTTAATCCTCACAACCCAATGAGGTAGTATTATAATTATTCCCATCTTATAGATGTGGAAACTGAGGCAGGATGTAAGTAATTAACCCAAGTCAAGGCTGATAACTACAAGGACAATTTGACTATGGCAGTCTGGTCCAGACTCTATACTCTCTTTTTTTTTTTTTTAGAGAGAGAGAGATTTTTGCTATAGGGCATGTGTGCTCCCAAAAAGATAAAGACAAAAAGTGAGAAATCACCACTCAGAGGGAATGGTCACGCTGCAATCCCTTGTCCTCCATTCTCCTCTCAGGATCTTGGGAATGCATGCACATGTGCCTGGCATGAGTTTTAAGTTGCTGGGTCCAGGACTCGAACCACAGTCAACTACCTGAGAATCCAGTGATGTAACCATTACACCATCTGCTGGTCCCAGACCCTACCTAGTTTCTTAACTACTCAGTGAAACTGCTTCATACACCAGTATTAACTATAGCCCTGTGGACTGTTGTTTTAGATATCACATGTTACTGGGCACACATGGAGTGGCAGATCTACAGACCCTGTCGTCCTCTGACATGCTGGCAACATCACTGCAGGGCAACTTCCTTCACCTGGCAAAGGTGGATGGGGTAAGAGAGCTTGGTGATTTCTGGTTAGTGGAAATATGGTACGTTTGTTCATATAGATTTTTTTTTCAAGCTCATTTATTGCTTCCATGAGAGGGTGACAGAGAGAAAGAGAGACAGTACCCCCAACAGGGTCTTGATGATACCATCAGCCTCCGACCATCAGCTTTCCCTGGATTTTGAGCAAGCACTTGCTCAGCGCACCCAGGGAAGTCCCCTGCCTTGAACCAGGAAACTTCCCATGTGGGGTTTTTTTATAGTGTCATGTTCTACCACTGTCCCACTATCCATCCCTTCATATCAGACTTCAATTTTTTCCATGTTATGGAAATTTTCAAATGTACAAAATAAAGAGAACAGAATCCCCACTCAGATATCACCCAGCTGAACAATTGTCAACATAAATCAATGCACACAGAGGCATGCACGCATGTTATTCTATAGCAGTGGTCTTATAAAATGTGGCCATCTCCCCAAAAGTTGGCCACAGGGCTCCTCCCAGCAGCCCACAGACAGATCTAGAAAGGGTAAAGGATATGCAGTTCCACAACTTTAATTTTAATACATGGTGAACTAAGAGCTGGTTACTAGTAACCTACTAAATGAGTCATTATAGCTAACTAGAAGTTTATATTTTTAGGGTCAGTCAGTCACAAATATTTACTGAGCACCTACTATGTGCCAGGCATGTATCTAGTGTTGGAGATGGGGCAGTGCCCAAGGAAGAGACCTGCCCCAAGAAGCTCATCACCTAGCACTTTCTACAGTGTTTCAAGGACTTGGATTCAGAACTCCATGAGGAGGTCTGGCTTCCCTGCAGCATGTGGCAGTGTTTTAAAGCTCTTTTTATGAATTGCATGAGATAAGAATGGAGATTCTACCAAAAAGAGAGAACTCCTACATCAGAAAATCAGGTCACACAGTCAAAAATCGAGAATTACTGCTCTAATACATTTCTACCACTAATCAGTATGAACCTATGAAAAAAATATATGCCTAGTACTATCTAAATGTACGAAGTTCATCAAATAATTCCTTTTAGAAAGCAGAAAAGGGGCCAGCATGTGGTGTAGTGGTTAAGATGCAGGAATTTCACATGGCCAACCACAGTTAGAGCCCCAAATCAGCAACTTGAAACTCACTCCAAGCACCTGTGCATGTGTGCCCAAAATCTCAAGCGGAGAATGGCAGAAAAGGGATTGAAGCATGGCCAACACACACTCACCCCAGGTGTGTGTGTGGGGAGGGGGGGGTATTTCTTGCTTTTTTGTCTCTCTGTCTCTGTCTCTCCAACAAGTACACATGCCCTATAGCAAAAAGCTCTGGAAGAAGAAGAAAAGGAAGAGGAAGAGGAAGAAGAAGACAGAAAAGAGTTACCTATGTTCAACCCACAATGCTGCCTACAATTTTTCAAACTGCAGGATCTCTTTAATGAACCTCAACCAGCACTTTTCTAATGAAATAGAAGAGAGTGATATAGACTCAATGATCAGAGGAGTACCTCCCACACAGTGGGGGAAAGTATTATTTCAATGTGTGTGTGTGTGTGTGTGTGTCTGTGATATCTCATGGGCCATAATTTCAATGTATTTCTTGCTGAGAATCATGGCCCAAGAGTGTGAAGGTCCCTGTTGCTCAAAAAGTGGGAAACCCAGCAATAATTTCGATCTCTAGGTGCACTGTGTGGGTCCTCACCTTCCCGTTGTGGTTTGCACTTACAGAATATCACAATTGAGGGAGCATCCATTGTCGATGGTGACAATGCAGCCACAAATGGAGTGATCCACATCATCAACAAGGTACATGATCCTACACAGGCAGCATCTCTTCCATTGCTATTTATCCTCAGGGACAGAAGCTTTCTTAGAAAATTTTATAAAAAAATAGCTTTAATATAAGAGTAACCTGTATTGCTTTTATTTTAAAGTCATGTAGAAGCTATTCATTCAGCCAGATTCAGCTACATTTACTCAGTTTATATTCTGCGACAGGCCCTACGTCCAGTGTGGCCACACATATTATCTGTCTTGTTAAAAGATACACAGGCACCCTAGTATTGAGAAGTCCACCCTTCTCTGCATTGTTGCACCTAAAAATAAGGTGAGAATGGTCCTAGGGGAACAAATGGAAAGAGTAGAAAATGTTTTGTGATATTTTTATTTTTCCTCAGACCCAATGCAATACTATTCTAAGGTATGAAATAGGTGGAGGGGGAGAATAAGAGAATAACAGGAAATAGAATTGCAAAATATCCTATAATTTAAGTTACTAAATTAGGATCTTTGTTTAAAATGAAAGTTAGAATTAGGAGTACATTGGAGACTTCTAGAAGGTGAAAAATTGAGGAGGATATTGCATTTTAACTAAAATTATTCTACTTGGCACTTCTATATTATTACTCACTTTGTGATTCTAAGTTATAGAAAAGGTCAACTATTTGTATTCATGAAAGAGAGACTATAGGACCCCTGGGTGCATTATTTTATGATGACCTTGTGATCCTCCTGTATACTAAAAGGCACTGAAAAACACAACATCTTTAAGCAAGTGATTCATCACTTGCAGGAAACCTTGCTGGGTTTATAACTTCATATAATGCCAAGTAACTTTACTTACCAAGAGTTTTTTTTTTTTTTTTTTTTTTTTTTTTTCCTTTTCCAGTCCTGACTTTACAAAGTACTAAAAATCTTTGGAAACATAACCACATCTGTCCTTCTTACATTTTTTTTTCAATGTGCCATAGGATGCATGTGCTCTCCAGAGAGAGACAGTGAGGGAGAAAGCACTTCTCAGTGGGGCATAGTTATGCAGCAGTATCCTTTCCTCCACCTCTTCATCCTGTCAGGATTTGGGGCACACACATACACACATAGGGTTTCATTTTTTTTAATTTATTTTATACATTCAATCACTGCATAGCATCTCTTTAGCAAATGGTGCTGGAAAAACTGGATATCCACTTGCAGAAAGATGAAACTGGACCCTTACCTCACACCATTAACAAAAATCAATTCAAATGGATCAAAGATCTAAACCTAAGACCTCAAACTATAAACTGGACCCTTACTGCTGGTAACAAGACCCACTACTGGTGCATAACACAGGGGAAATTCTTGGAGACATCAGAGCAGGCAAAGACTTCTTAAATAAGACCCCTAAATCACAGGCAATAATCTCAAAAACAGACAAGTGGAATTACATCAGGTTAAAAGAAACTTCTGCCCAGCAAAAGAAACAATAATTAGAGTGTATCAGCAACCCTCAGAATGGGAGAATATATTTACAAACTATGCCTCAGACAAGGGACTAATAACTAAAATATACAAAGAACTCCAGTGGCTTACCACAAAAAAAAAAAAAAAAAAAAAAAAAACTCAATTAAAAGATGGGCAAATTAACTGAACTGACAACTCTCTAAGAAATACATGTGGACAGCCAAAAACCATAGGGTGTGATTTTTAAACCACTAGGACAAGAACTCAAACTGTGGTCAGTCATGCGGGTTCTGGCTCCCTTAAATACCAGGCCATGGGACCAGTCCCTCACTTACATTATTTGATGGATACTTATTAGTAGAATGGCTCCTCCACCCATGCCCTGCACTGAGCATTATTTTATTGGGGCCAGTTCAAGTCTCATCTCCTCTATGGTGCCTTTGCGTACTCACACAGCCCCTATCACTGATAATGACATAGTATCAAAGAGTATCAGTTCTAGAGTCATACAGAATCCAGGTTTGGATACCTAGCTTGTCTGTGACCTTAAGTAAGTTACATAACCTCTCTGAGCCTCATTTTTCTTCCCCCATGAGGATTGGCATAGCATCCCCCACTCTCAATGCCTGTTTCCTAGTAGACCTTTAGTAAATGGCAATTTTATTCTCTTCTTCCATCTCTTAAATCACATGATATTTCTCTATGAAAGTGGCTTCTGCAGAATGTCATCTGCAGGATGTAGATTAATGTTTTTAAAAAAGAAGTCAGAGATCAAAATTTTTAAGTAAAAATGTCCTGTTTTTATTATACTGCATGAGCCAAATAAAAGGTTTTCACAAGGTAGATTCAGGCAACTAGTGGCAGCAGATTTAAGACTTTAGGGAAAAGAAATGAAGGACCTGAAGAACAAGCAAAAGAATAAGAAAGGAAGATCGATTTTAGCTGCAGCCTATTGCATTTCACTTAGACTTGCAAGGGTCTTGCCTGATAAGGGAATGACGATTAGAATGGATTACCCAGGGGGAAATATAAAGTCTTTGGGGCAAGATCATATGTTCTCTAATTGGACAGGTGTCAGAAAGAGACATTAAATTGAACTAATAACACCCATGAGAGCCTTCCAGCCTCGACACTGCATTCCAGAATATTTTTATTCTGCAAGTAACCTTCAAAACATTATCAATGTCAGCTCCTTTAACTGCTTAAATTGGTCAACAGGACTTTTGTGTTCATGAACTAGCAGCAAGTTTATGGAAATATGCTAACAGAATATTGGGGTTTCCTTTCCCAGGTGCTGATCCCCCAAAGAGGTCTAACTGGCTCTTTACCAAACTTACTCACCCGGCTGGAGCAGATGCCCGACTATTCCATCTTCCGGGGATATATCATTGCAAGTACTATGTTCCCTGCCTTACCACCTTGCTCAGGTTACTTGGAAATGGGAATCCCTCACATGCTCTTCTATCTTTCCATCGTAGCAATATAACCTGGCAAATGTAATCGAGGCCGCTGATGCTTACACAGTGTTTGCTCCAAGCAATGATGCCATCCAGAATTACGTCAAGGAGAAGAAGGTCACAACTCTAGTAGGTGCTGGGAATGATAACCAGGGAAGATAAATACCAAAAATTCAGACTCAACATTTTCAGTCCATCAGTTATGCACCATTTCACTCTTTCATCAAAACCTTCTTGTCCACTTCCACATGCTTTGCAGAGACTCATACAGAACTCTTGCACACACAAACCTTCCTATGTTTAGTGTGTACTTCTAGAAGTTCACACTTGGACCCAGATGCACAAGCATGTAGCATTCCAGGAACCTGGAAGGATCCTCATGGTCACTTCTCCACCCCTTCCCTGTCCTCTACCTGGTCCCCAGCAACCAAGATGACAGCAACAGGGACTTAGAAGAGTGAATCGTCTTTCTTCTCTTCTTCCATCTCTATCTTCCATGACTCCTAACATCTGGCAGCAAATAGTCAAGGTTTATCAAAGAATTGTGTGAATTAATCAAAAAGCTTCCATCATGCCACTATCTGGCTTAAAACCTTTGAGTGGATCCTGTTTCTTTCAGGACTAATTTCAAACACCCTCCCCAGTTATTTAAGATCTCCATTAACTGGTCACACTTTCTCTTACATTCAAGGGCTCTAGACTTTTTATATAGGGGGAGCACAGGGCTCCTCACACTCAGCCCCACAGGAGGAGTCACGCTGGGAGCTGGATTTCCACAGGCAAGCATGCTGTTTTTATTTATATCTTTATACAGAGCGGCTGAGATGAAGATGCTAACAAGATACTGCTGGTACTTAAAGCTCCACTAAGCCACCCTTGACATACTGCTGTCTTCAGGCAGCAACGTAAAGAAACCATGTGGTCTGATGATGGGTTTATTGATCCTAAACATGCCAGAAATGTGTTTGGTGCCTTTGTTCCTATCTACACACATATGCACACATGCACATACCCTGACTCCTCAATCAGAAAGGCTGCCCTTCCTATTCTTCCTTAATCTTCCCTACTCATTCTTCATGTCTAGGCCCACCTCCTAAAGGAAGCTGGCTCTACCTCCCTGATACTCTCCTCTGCCATGTATCTTCTTCAGCACTTCAAACATACCCCTGGTATGATTAATTGTATTTTCCAAAGGTGGGTCTTAGCTCTCCAAGTTACAAACTCCTAGAAAAGGAGAAATGTAGATTATAGCATCAGCCCCAGCATCACAAAGCAGAGTATAAGAGAGTGGGTTTAGAGCTGAAAGACAATGACTTAGTAACTTCCTTCTTCATTCCCCATATCATGCTTCTATTCCCTTTTTTGACTTCAATAAACTCAGTTATGATTTCATCAGGTTTGAAGTGAGGAGTCAGTAGTTTTAAAGAGATATTCAGAGGGCAGGAGGGTTTAGAGGAAAGGAAGAGAGTAGGAGGACCCAAGGAATTTGGAGCACATTTCTGGCTTCTCCCCTTGGGAAGCCTATCTGCCCTTCCAGGCAGTCATCTTGTGTAAGACTTAGGACACTATGACAGATGCACCACATCTCTGAGCCACAGGAAATACCTACAGTCTCTTGTCCCAAGCCAATTCTGCAAGTGTAGGACAACTCTCCTTGCCCTGCTGTACCCAGCTCATAGGCTTGATCAGACCCCAGACCAAAATGCCACCCTATCTGCAGGCTTTCTCTCCACAGTACTTCTGCCCAAAGAAACCTTCTTTAAAATCCACCTCCAACTTTCATACCCTCAGTCTGTGCTTTAGAGTCACCTAATGAATTGTAGACTACTATCCTTGGAAAACTGGCAAGTACCCTGGGATGATGTGTTTCACAACTCTAGTGTTTCATATCTATTGTGTCTTGATGCCTCCTCCCTCAATGTTGCACTTTGACAAGGTATTGCTCCTTCTGGTAAGCCCATGTCAGAGAAGCCCCATACCTGCTGGCTGATCTATGGACTGACTTTCAACTCCATTGTCCAGGAGGAGAGTATACTTCGGTATCATGTGGTCCTGGAGGAGAAACTCCTGAAGAATGACCTGCACAATGGCATGCATCGAGAGACCATGCTGGGTTTCTCCTACCCTCTTGGCTTCTTTCTCCATAATGACCAGGTACAATACTCTTATTTAAAGCCCAGAGCAAGTGTTTTTACCATCTGACATCTATCATCACTTCCAAATCTTAGCAACGTCATCCATCATCACATATTGGAATCATCTCACCTTCCTAAGCCTTAGCAACAACACAGTAGTCTGTGTCTCATCATAAGGGAATGACTGAGCCAGATTATCAGGCTCCCACTTGCACACCAAGTGACCACCCTTCAGATAATCAGTGTAGACTTACTAATCATCGTATTCGCATCCTAGCAGTCACAGGTGCCCTTCAATCATAGAAAGAAGAAAGAAAAAAGGAAAGAAAGAAATAGAGAAAAAAAAAAGGAAGGGAAAAAGAAAGAAAAAGAAAAAGAAAGAGGAAGAAAAAGGAAATAAAAGATAAAAAGAAAGAAACACTTATCAAGGGTCTCCAAAATGGAAGGGAGCTTAACTCCAGAATGAGCATTGGCTCCAGGGCATAAGAAAGAAACCTAATGACACATAGAGATCCTAGCAGCCAAATGAATCAACCTTAATCATCAAGGTTGTAGTCCTAGAACCAACTGTCCTTCACACTGGTGTTCCGTATACACCTCACACAATACCTGTTTAAGAGTGTTTAAAATTCATGGGAAAAATGCGACCAGCAGATGGCATAGTGGTTATGTCACTGGACTCCCACATGACCGACTACAGTTCAAATCCCAGACCCAGTGGCTTGAAACTCATGTCGAGCATATGTGCATGTGTGGTCAAGAGAGTGGAGGAGAAGGGATTGCAGTGTAGCTACCCCCCTGGGGGTGATTTTTTCATTTTCTGTCTCTCTGTCTCTGTCTCTCTGGCAAGCACATGCACCCTATAGCAAAAATCTCTCCTAAAAACAAAAAAGAATTCATGAGAAAGAATTAATGAAACTAAATATTTAATATATTTCAAATACAAAATTCTGTTCTCAACTGTCAAGTCAAAAGATCAGTCAAAAAAATTCAACAAGGAATTCACAATAGAATTCTAATATAAACACTCACAGGAAAAATTAATAAAAACAAATGATTATTTAAAAGAAGCTAAGCAGTATATTGAAATGAATGTATAATCAGAGAAGAGAAGTTTTGAGCAAAAATACTATTTAATTCTTTATAAAAAGTATAATCTGAAAAGCAATTTCCTCAATGGTATCATTGTTGAATCACCAGTAAACTTTTATGTAAGTTTTTTTTTTTCTTTTCTTCTTTTTTCTTAAATGAGGGAGAAAGAGAGAAATAGGCACTTTTTAACAAGGTCTCACCATGCAGCAATCCTCCTGTTTGAGCCTTTCAGTTAAACAGGATCACAGGCATGCACCACCATGCCTGACTTGTTTTAGGTAGGTTCGGGAACCAAGCCCTGGCCTCCCATGTGGTCCCAGCCTTGCACAACAGCACCCCACCATTTGTACACCACAGCCAAAGCTTCTGTAAAATAGTTTGATCTTCTTGGAGGCAAAAACAAGTCTTTCTGACTCTTCATTACTTGGAGAATAATCTAATTCCAAATATTTTTCTCTGACTTGTACAAATAATTCTACCTATTGTGTAACAACTTAGGAGAGATTCTTTTAAATGCATTTCCTTATTTTTCCAGGAATAGCAATTGTTATCCATAGAGCTTTCATTTTTGTTTTTAGTTTTAGTTTTTTTTTAATGTCAGAGGATGCACACTCAACAGTCAGAGACAGAAAAAGAGAGAGAAGGGGAAATCACATTCCCTGATGGGATGTGACCATACCCCAGCCCCTTCTCCTCTATTTCTCCATCCTGTTGGACTCTGCGGTGCACACACACATACCCAGCACGTTTTTCAAGCCACTAGGGCCAAGATTCAAACCATGGTTGGCCATATGAGATCTAACCCCCTTAACCACTACGCCACAGAGTCAGCCCTTATTTTTGTTTTTGTCTGACATCTTTTCTTCATCATATAGACAGTAATACTCTAATGCAGTTAGTTGAATCAATTCTAATCCTGTAATGTTCATTTACCATTTTCAGAAAATCTTTGTTCTAGTGCAAGAAGTGTATGTATTCATACATTAGGGGCTTTGCATTTAATGATACTTCCTTTCTCTTACAACAGAAGTGTACAAAGATGCTTTATAAATGAATAGACATGTTCAAATCAAAATTTTAATACAACCTATAATTTTCTGGATATATCTCTTGGTGGAAATGATTCAGACTTTTTTAATGTCAAATCAACAGTTTTACAACATCAAATGTTCTGCTATTTTTGGTATTTTAAAACAGCTCAGCATCTTAGAATTCTGTAAATTTGTGTTATAATCACCATTTGAGATTAAGTTAGGCTTCCTGCTAATTTTCCAAATGTGCACAGACCAAATGGAACATGTCTATGGAGCTCAGCCATGATCCAAATGGAAATATCCAAATGGAACTTTATTTGACCGCAAATCAATCATAAACAGCGTTAACATTCAGCAGAAGTTCACATTTAAGCACAGTAGGGTCATTTTAATATTGGGGAGTGTTGGAGATGTACGTTTATGAATTATTTTATGAATTATAGGCTCTTACTGAATACTAACTAGATGTCTGTTTTGTACAATAAGAAGTCCCCCCAATCTAAGCCCTGCTACGTTTACATACATACAAGTATATATACATCACTCCAATTTTTCAAAGAACCATCCATTTCAAATTATATTTATTATATTAATGAATGAATTTCTTTATTTTTTTGCTTAATAATTGTTTGCATATCCTTCTCTTTAAAAAAAAAAGATAAAATAAATTGTAATTCATAACTGAACTTGATTTGGCAACATTTGGATACTGATGTAGTCACTATGTCTTGGATGTTTATGGGTATGCTAGACCAAGATGGAGCCAACTATACTTTTTTTAAAAGTCTTGTCTAATTATTTACTTACATACTTTTATAAACTGCAATTTAGCCTTTCTGAGGGTTGTTTGTGAACTAGCCACAACGTTGAGATGTGAAAAAATCAATTTACCTGAAAAAAAGAAATGACCCACCCAATTAAAAACTGGGCAAATGAGCTGAACAGACAACTCTCTAAGGAAGACATACGAACAGCCAACAAACATATGAAAAAATACTAAGCATCCCTTATCATAAGGGAGATGCAAATCAAAACTACCGTGAGATACCACGAAACCCCAGTCAGAATGGCTAAGATTAAAAAAATGAAGAATAAGTGTTGGCAAGGCTTTGGAGAAAAAGGAACTCTCCTACACTGTTGGTGGGAATGTAAATTAGTACAGCCACTATGGAAAGCAATATGGAGATTCCTCAAAGACCTAAAAATAGAACTACCATGTGATCCAGCAATTCCACTCCTACATATCCACCCAAATGATAGGAATACATTCAGTAAGAAAAACATTTGCACATCCATGTTTATTGTGGCACTATTCACAATTGTTAAGATATAGAACCAACCAAATGTCCACAAATAGACGAATGGATTGAAAAAGTATGGTGCATATATGGTATGGAATACTACTCAGTCGTAAGAAACAATGAGATCCTAGCATTTGATAGAAAGTGGACAAATATGGAAAATAAATTCTTTTTTTTTTTTTGGAGAGGTTTTTCGCTATAGGGCGCGTGCGCTCGCCAGACAGACAGAGAGAGACATAGAGACAGAAAGCGAGAAATCACCCCCCAGGGAGGATGGTCACGCCGCAATCCCTTCTCCTACATTCTCCTCTTGGGATCTTGGGCACGCACACACACGCGCCCGGCGTGAGTTTTAAGCCACCGGGTCCGGGACGCGAACCGCGGTCGACTACGTGGGAGTCCAGCGACATAGCCATTACGCTAACTGCTGGTTCCCAAAGATATATTCTTAAGTAAAGCAAGCCAGACTATGAAAGAGAGGCATTTTGGGGGCCAGCAGGTGGCATGTTGGTTAAGGGCACTAGACTCCCACATGTCCAACTGTGGTTTGAGTCCCAGATTTGGCACTTGCTTTCTTTCTCACTTTCTCTCTCACTCTCTCACTCTGCCCCCCTCTGGTCAAATTAAAATAAATAAATAAATAATCAAAGTTAAATAAAATAGTTCTGTAAAGAAAAAGAAAGAGAGAGAGGCATTGTACGTCTCCACCTTATACTGACTGTCAGAAACTGAAATAATGAACAACATAAAGTCATGGAGAACAACTGTGGGTACCAGAGACAGTGTAAGAGGAGGGTGGGAAATGGCAGAGGGTGAGAGGAGGGAATCAAGGGGAAAAAAGAAAGAAGAAAGAAGTAAAACAGTTAAGAAACACAAAATGGAAAATTACCTATTGAAGCTAATAGGTATGTTAATATCTTTGAGTCAATATGCAGTGTATTCTGGATAGGAAATTCATTTTGTATACTGTAATGATATACAGTAATTGAATGTAAAATAAATAAAATTTTTTTTAAAAAAAGGACGGGTTGCATTTCCGTGTCTTGGTGATGAAAGGCATTGACACCTCCAGCCTGCTATCTACGACATAACTGAGAATGTTCATGGAGCCATCCTGCCAATGGGCACTGACAAAATAATCATGGGGCAGTATTTTTCAAACAAATATAAGGAAATTAATTGTAGATGTGGAAAGGTACCCCATAAGAGATCTAGAACAACTTCTTCTTTTTACAAAAGAGAAAATTGAGGTTCAGGAAAGAAAGGAACTGGCCCAAACACACACAGCTAGAAGTTGGACTATTACTTAGATGCAAAACTTTTTTACTCAGACTCACCTTACTAAGGCCAGAACTCTTTTCACTACAGTATACCACCTTCCAAGTGAATATCGTGCTATCTCCTAGGCTGTGTCCCAATCTTCCTCATCTCCTTTAAATTACTATAATAAAAAGTCATGTTTAACCCTCTTGTTCACAGCTCTATGTTAATGAGGCCCCAATAAACTACACCAATGTTGCCACTGACAAAGGAGTGATCCATGGCTTGGGAAAAGTTCTGGAAATTCAGAAGAATAGATGTGACTTGAACCACACCACTATTGCACAAGTAAGTTATATTCAGGACCAACGATGCAACTAAAAACTGCTGTGGGCTTATTATTTTTTATCATTTTTAAATTAACATTTCTATTAGGATATCTCAGTTCAGTCCAGAAACCACTGAGTGAGCATCTCTGACATGCTAAGGGGTGTCCCCTGCTGTGGTTCTACAAAGATAAATAAGACACAATCCTGCCCTCAATGGGCTCATGTCCCACTGCAATAGCTATACCTGCAATGCCCCGGAAAAGCTGCCAAGATTGTGTTCAGCAGGATTCTGAAGTCACGGTTTTCATAGTAAGGGAAAATGCGGTGTACCTAGTATAGGCACATGGAGGGAACTACAATGCATATATGGCAAGTTTGGGCTAGAAGTGGTCTAGTAGAAGGTAAAATACAGAAATGGATTATTTCAGTGTCATATGGCATGAGATAATGGAGGCTTTTCACTCCAGTCCATGTAAGATCTTTCCGTAATAATGCCTGCTGATATTGAGTACTTAAGATATGCTAGTCATTGCTCTAAAATTTTTTACATGTATTAACCTAGTTGATCCTCACAATACCCTACAAAGTATGTGCTATTCCCACACACCCCCCCCCCCCCATTTTACAAATGGGGAAAATGAGCTGCAGAAAAATGAATTAATACACCCAGGTTCACACATTAACAAGCAGCAAAGAGATTCAAATACAGGCTATCTGGCCCCAGAGTTGGACCTCTGAACAATGACACTATAATGTCTAGTAGGTACCAAGTTTAGAATGAGAGGTTCAGGAAAGAAAGCAATTGCAGGAAATCCAAATTAGAAAATGAATCTCAATGGCCTTGTTTTATAAATGGGTTGCACTTAAGAGTTTTTGTCCTTCTTAACTTTAGCTCTTTGCTTTGTATCAGCATGAATCCTTTCTGTGGAGCAGCTCTGTTCTGTCCGGTGCAGCCCAAGTGTGTGTTCCCAAGGGTGGGCACCATCATGTAGTATGGTTAGTCTCTGAATCTGACATAACCAGCACTTAAATGAGATAAGACCTCCATGTTTTAAAGAATTATTGGATTCTGAAGAGTGATGTAGAGAAAAGCTATACTTAAACATGCAATACCCAAAGTCATTGAAGTGTTTGTTTCAAAGACCATTAAAAAGGTTGACCAGATGAGCATTTCTGGTTTTCAATTCTTTATTCTAAAACTTTCAGCTCTAAGCTCCAGGAAATATTTGCAGCCTCACTTTGCACTTAAATTAATAACCTTGAAATGTCCCCTTTACCTCTGTGTTTTATCAAGGGAAAGTGTGTAGATTGTTCCCTGAAGTCAACCTGCCCAATCGGAACTAAACCACTAGTAAGTATTTTGTCTACTTTGATAAAATCATTTCTAGATCTCAGGAAGTCCAAATTGGAAAATGAATCTCAAGCGTATCTCATTTTCACTGGCCCCATTCCTTTACTTTGTTTTAACTTTATTTTATTTTTTAAGAATTATTTATTTAATTGTTTATTATTATTATTATTATTTACATTTACTATGGATCATGTGCATTCAGAAGAGAGACAGAGAGAGATAAAGAGAATGTGAGAAAGTAAGCTGTCAGGTCCAGAACTCGAACCAGTCAGTAATGTGGGAGTCCAGAACCTCGTGTCCAGCACATTAACAGCCAAGCCACCTGCTGGCCATTAATGTTATTTTGTGATAGTAATCAATTGTCATATCTTAAATCCATTTTGGTGGGGACAAGATAAAATTTAATTAAATTTAAATTTATTCTACTTATTTAAATTTAAATAAGTAGAAATAGGCTCATATAATTCAGCCTATAATGCAGAAAGGGCTTTTTTACTTTCCATATCTTTCATATCCCAATAGCTAGATAAAGTCAATAGCAAGAAGTTTTATCAGGGAAGGCCAATCTACATCTAAAATCACTTTCAACCTGGCTACATTCTACCTGCTTGACTTCCTTTCCTAGCTGCAGTTAAAACTAGCTTTTTTTTTTTAAGTTTATTTTATTTATTTATTTTCCCATGACAGAGAAAGAGACAAGGACCCTTGACAAGCTCTTGCCATGCCACAGTCCTCTCCAACCTTCCAGCCAGCCAGGATCATGGGTATAGCCAGCATGTTAGGGTCAAATACCAGGCCTTAACCCATATGTCCAGTATTGCATGGTATCACCCTACCACCCAAGCCATGGTGGCTGGGTCTACAACTTTTTTTAAAGAAATAGATAGCAGATATGGGGAAGATAGTAATGTCTTTGAATTAATTACCAATCTATGTTGCTATAGCTATTTATCATGAAATCTATTTCTGATAATAACTGTTACTAAGAGTAAATACTCATGCACTTTCCATAGAATGATGATTTTACTTATTATAATAACATACTGATTCTTCTACTTCATTTTATTTTAATACGATAAGATAGATCATTAAAAGTAGCCTTAATCCTTTCTCACACCAAGGCAGAATATAAACCAATAAATAAATAGAAACCATGGTACAGATCCATCAATATACAGTACTGGAAGGACATTTTTATCTGCTTTATTCTACCATTCTTCTGAACTTGAGTTAGCCTTCTAGAGAAAAGTCCTTTTTATGAAGTGCTACTTTAAAGTATAACTATTTCAATTTTGGCACCTGGCATTCTGGCAGCCAACATCGTGTTTTGTTTTTTATTGCTTATGTAGCAGCATTAGGTAGACACCACTCTCCCTTTCCAGAATGTTCCAGTGAGAGAGAGAAAGCAATGCATCACCCACCTACTTGCTGTTAGAGATTGGAAATTTTTTTCCTAAGTAAGAAGCTAACACCATCATTACTACTTCATAGGGTAATGAGACAAGGAAATGTATCTATACCACTTATTTCATGGGAATGCGATCTGTGGTCATTGGATGCCAGTCAAAATGTGTGAAAAGTGTCATTGTGAGTATAATGATTTAATCAGCATCCTAACTACTGCAACAACTTCGGGATATTCAATCATATGCTATACTTCTCCGAAATGCCTTACACATATTTATCTATTTCCTCTTATTATTTTCACTATCATGGTCTTTCAAAGTAGTACTGATACTAGAAAAATACAGAAGCAAGTCAGAAAATTAGTAAAGCTGTGTTAAATTTAAAAGATGGGAGGTCAATGCTTTAGACTGAGTTCCTGCACCAGGCATCAGCAGATCAGACCAGACCAAAATGGAGTTGCTCATGATCAATACCACGTAATTAAACCGAATCTTTAAGGAAGCTGATAGATCCCAAAACAGACCAGTTTTTCTGAAAACAGGGGACTCCATTCTCCCTGAGTCAGTGTCATTGAGAAGTCCCTTCTGCTTTAACCCTTTCATAAAAGTAAACAACTATTAACCAAGCAGCTGTTTTCCTGTTGTTTCCCTGTACCCACCTTTGAAAATCCACTGTTCTGTTATTGCCCAGCGGCAGTTCTCATTCCATTTTGTAAGACGGAGGCTGCCCCATTCATGAATAATAAAAAGTCGATTAGACCTATAACTACATTCATTGTAGGAAAGCTGCAATATTAAATTGCATGAAGAAGAAATTAAGAGACTGAGAGGCTAAGATATCAATCTGTTCCCAAAACAAGGTAGCTCTGAAAGCATGTGCACCTGTAAACAAAAACAGAGGAAGTCACTTGTTGCACAATGATAAGGTGCACCTGGTCATTTAGAAAACAGGACCCCCAAAGCTAAGTACCTCTGGGCGTTTCTTTGGTTTTGCAGGAAAATTCTTCATGACTTCTTGTCCTGATTCCTTTCCAGAGGACTAGACATATCCTCTTCCTATTTCAGCAGGTGGGATGGCTTGGCCCATAAGCCGAGAACTTGGGGCTGGAGGAGTTATTGTATTTTAATGCATTCAAAAATAAAGTCATGCCAAAACCAAACTGATATCCCATAGGGATTTCCTGAGCTACAAGAGATTCCTTAATAGAATACCAAAGGCCTCCTGGAAGAGGCCTCCCATGTTTAATAGTAGAGAACATAACATTCAGCACAAAGGAGCCTGGGTTTGGGCAATGAGGATTTCTTGGTCCTCCCACTGTCCAGCACCATTTCACTATTCTTTAGTTTGTTCCTGCTGCCCATTCTCATTTTTCTCCATCTTTCTCTTGCTTGCCTTTTTTCTTTCCCTCTTTCCCACCTCCTTAGTGGACATCTCAGTCCTATTCTAGCACCCCTAGAAATTGTGGAGCCTAACCCAAATCTCAGGGGTTCTGCCCCCATCCTTTACAACCCCTGGGGCCAAAGAAACAGATGCATACCACGTCCCACCACCAGGATGTCCATACTGAGCCTGGACAGCAGCAGAAGACAGAAGTGCGTGTCCAGACTTGTTCTTCCGTTTCAGATGAGAGAGTGCTGTGCCGGTTTCTTTGGTCTCCAGTGCCAGCCCTGCCCGGGGAAAGCCCAGGACGTCTGCTTCGGGAATGGGATCTGCCTGGATGGCTTGAATGGCACAGGCGTATGTGAGTGTGGGGAGGGCTTCAGCGGCACAGCCTGTGAGACCTGCACAGAGGGCAAGTACGGTGACCACTGCGACCAAGGTATGCACTCACCTCCCCACCCAGCAGGTTCCTGGGGGGCCAGACCTAGGAATATGGAGAAAGAAGTGATCTTCCAAGTGCTCCTTCCCCAGCTTCTCTCCAGGCAGGCTGGAATCCCACCTGCTATTATCCCAGTGAATTACAGTAGAAGAACATCTGTGTTGTGTCATCTGTATAGAGCAGTGTTTCCAGACGTTTTCAGTCACTAACGTGGACCTACCAACCGACCTCAACCCAACCGCATTTCTGTATTTGCCTGTGCACACCAATCACCATAGTTCAGCTTTCCATGGTAGATTTGCTGGATATTTGAACAGCAAATTCACATGGATTATTTAATCTCATGGGAACCAAGCTATGCCCACTTGACAGATAAGGACATTAAAGCAAAAAGTGTGATAGCTTTTCCCAAGGTTGCACCTGAGGAAAGGCAGACCTGAGACATGGCTGCACCCCTTGCTGGACTTGAACGGCTTGCTCTTCTGTCATGCTGTGCTTTGTGAAAAGATCATGCTATTGATTCACCATCAATAAGCCACATGCTTTAAGTTGTTTTTGCAATAATGATGTTTGAACTAAGTCATCTGCATTCTCATACCCTGACTCTCTTGCGCCCCAGTATGCTCACTTATGAGGGGTTATCTCAAGAGGTTTCCAATCCACACGGAGGGAAGAAAGCATTGCTTTAAAATCTTGAGCTAGTTCTCACTGTTTTCTCATCAGTTCTCCCAAGTCAGACAAAATCTATGTATCATTGGGCCATTACAATTGGACCATGTCATGTATAATTATAATTATAGTGTCAATGTTTTTCTATGTGATTTGGAAGAATTATGTGCTTGCATTTGTGTGGAGTTCCTAACCTGGGATCTACCTTTATGGGGTCCAACAAACCCCCAAAGCCGAATGCTTTTTTTCTGGAGAACACATCCACAGTGCTCATCTAGTTTTCATAAAGGCCATAACTCTGCTATCAAACAGAAGGATGACTAGTTCTATGCTACTGAAGAAAGCTGCTCCACACCAGGTTTATATAACCCAGTATCAATGGGCTTCTCTCAGGAAATAAACATAATTCTCTCCTAAGGAGTGCCCCACATAACCCAGGATTGTCCAGTAGCCTTGGCTAAGAACAGTCTTACTCTACTTGGGTGGCAAACTTAAGGTGTTGCTAAGTCCCAAAACTGTGGTGTGTACTGCTTGATTGAAGCATAACATGGTTTGCTCATTATTTGCCTTTGTTTTGTCTTATTTAAAATTTTATTTCAGCCTATAAATACTGCTGTGCATTTGAACTACTCACATAAATGCTTCTGGTTCCATGGTTCACTTGTTAACTTGCTAGATTCTGTGTCCTGAGCCCTGGCCCTTCCTGTGAATCTGGCCCTCCATTAAAGACAGTGATTCCCTGGAACCCAGATTGGAGAACTACGTACAAGGAAGTAAATCCAGTAAGTAATAAATGAGTTATTGGATGTGGGTCAGAATCTGCTGATTGTGGGTGTTTTTCCACTTAGTGTGTCCTTGTGTCCATGGGAGATGCAACCAAGGGCCCTCGGGGGATGGCTCCTGTGAATGTGAGGTTGGCTGGCGCGGAGTGAAATGTGACAGTGGTAAGAAGACCTTCAGTATTTATGTCTGCCCTTAGCCTCACTTCCGACCAGCTATACTTCTTTTCTTTCTAAAATAGAAAAGACACCTTTATTACTTCTTCTGGAAATAAGCATAATTCCCTCTTCCAGGGCAGAGCTTGTAGAAGGAGAAAAGTAGTAAAAGAAAATAAAAATTACTCATACTCTCAAGTCAGGAAAAAACAACTGATATTTTGTACTAGCCTCCTAACCTTTTTCTAGATACATAAACATGTGTAGAGAATTACACTCTACGTGTTATTTTGCAACCTACTTTTTCACTCTATGACATACAATGGAGATCTTTCCATGTGAATAAAAATACGTATATTATTCATTTTAATTTCTACATCACATTTCATTATAGTACTATACCACACTTCTGAACCAGTCTTCCACTATCATAAGCAATGCTGCAATGAACATATCTTTTCATGTTTATCTTATTAATACATTTGGTTACATTCCTAGAGATGAAATTTCTGAGTCTAGAACTGGCACTCTGGGGAAAGGTTTGACATAGTTCACATTCCAAAGAAGTTAGTCTTTTCCAGTCCTATCGGAAAGTTCTCAAGTAGGAATTTGTAAGAGGGCTCATACAACTGATTCTCTCTTTCAGCAATCACAAAAGACAACTGCAACGGGACATGCCATACCAGTGCCAAGTAGGTATCATCCAGGACCTCTTTGGGAACAACACATAAGGTATTCTTTCCCAATAGTGTCCACTCCAGTCCCTATCAGAGGAGGAGTTTCTTGACACTGTTTCTGAGGACCTAGGATAAACTTAAGTATGGTACTTAAATTACCTCTGTCCCATCAACTTGCCAAATCCAGCCTCCTCAATAAGTGGCCACCTGACGTACCCAGCATGTTGGCAAAGATGCCAGTCGTTGCCCCAGTTCAAGCTGCCAAGGCTCTTTCATGAAGGTTGAAGAAGCCCAGTGCCCTTTGGTTGCAATCTACCTTGCTTCTGGCTCACAGTTAAGCCTCATTTGACTTCATCCTCTCACTCCCATAAAGGCTGATCCTCCTAACTCCCAGAGTGTCTTAAGGAATTGAATGCCCAGGAGCGGGAGTTAGACCTGAATTCAGAGTCAGCCTCTGTCATTGTTACTGTCTACATATCTTTGAGTTAACTATTTAATCCCTCCAAATCTCTCTTCATCTGCAAATGGAATAATAACAATAACACCTACTTGCTAGGGCTGTCGGATATTATGGAAATGACATGAAGTCATGTGTGAGAAGCTTTGCTCCTAGCACATCAATAACTCTAAGGATTGGTAGTGTTAAAAAAAGAAAAAAGAAAAAAAAAAAAACACCTTAGACAAATCTAACATAGCAGAGTCCAAGCAGAACACAACTCATGAAACGGATAGCCCCCTGAATGGCTTCCAAGGAACTCCAAGGTGCTGTGTGGTCCAATAACTTTTATGGACAGGAAAAGCAAAGTGACATAAGAAAACAGAAGTAAGAGGAAAGGAGGTAGAGAAACAGCTGGACTGACTACAGGATTGCCGGTGTGGACAGTTTAAGGGCCCCGGTGTCTGTGGCTAACTGTAGCACGGCTGCTGTGATTGGCTATGACTCATCAATTTGTTAAGGAAGCAGATTCCCGAGTGAGGCTGCCGTTTGTTTACAAGAGCTCAAGTGTATGAGTAGGGAGGCCTTCTCAGAGCAACATATTTGGTATAACAGTAACTACCCTCCTTATTCCTGAATCGATGTCTGTATATACACCCTCTGTAGGGATGCATTAAAGCTGTGATTTTTGCCTGGTAAAGGACTATGTTGGAGTTGTTTCAGGAATGGACTCTCCTCCCAAGCCTTAGGCAGGACCTCAGAGTGCCTCATACGGGCAGGGTCCAGGATGCTGGGGATGAGGGCTCTTGTGAGTCATGTGGTGGAGCATTGAGGTTTTTTCCTACAAACACCATTTGTCCTTCTCCATGCAGCTGCCTTCTCAATCCAGATGGCACAGCCTCGTGCCGATGTGCAGCAGGATTCCAAGGAAATGGGACAGTTTGCACAGGCAAGTGAAGAAGGAATTTGCTGGGGCCCAGCCAGGCTTGCACTGGCTTTGGAGATCTGTATTCCCACAGTCTGAATGGGCCTCAGGAGCTGGTGCCAGCTGTAAATAGCAAACAGCATATAATAGGACAGGGGGTTGTGCCTGGGGAGGAAACCAACTGCCCACAGGTGGGGCGTGTTAGTTTTGAAATGGGCGGGGCAATTGAACCTGTTTTCAAAGTACAGTTGCACTATACTCCAAGCAGTGGTTCACAACCTTGACAGCAATTGAAAGTATCTGTGGAACTTAAAAAACACAGACTTGATTGGCCTTGAGTGTGGCTGGGACATCAGAACATTAGAGTGGGACAGAATAGGATCTGAGCCCTGTCCTTCCTCCTACTACCACATGTTCTTGACTGAGTCTTTTAACTCCTCTGAGTCTCCTCAGTTCATTTGTAAAGTAAACTTAAAACCATCTTCCTTTAACAGTGATTTGGGAGTTGCATGACCTTTCTGTATACAATAACAGAATAATGCAACCTCTTCATCAGATGAGTTTGAACCTAAGTTCTTATCATTTATGTTACCTTAGAAAAGTTGCTTGATTGCCCTTCACACAGCCTTTCCATCTGGGTGTTGGAGATAATAGAAGAACCTCCCTCACTAAGTCATTAGTATCTGTGAAGTGCTTAGAACAGCTCTAGTGCTCAGCACTTAATAAATGTGAGCCAATATCCTTCTGGTACCTAACACGTATTTGGTGCTAGAAAAATGGAACCTCTTGGCATCATTCTTCTCTTGAGCACTGTGTCCTGGCAGACTTTGGACCAGCTTGCGGCATAGGTGGGCAATGACCACACCAATCTACTTTCTAGACCATCTTTCCCTAGGGTTTCTCCCCGAATGCCAGGTGCCTAAACTCTGGTCCCCAGGTGTTTCCCACAGGAGGGTGCATACAGACTGCTAGTGAAAAAGGCTGGAAAGAGCAAATAATTGGAACATCTTTCTTGATCTTTGTTTTTGAGAATTAGTCAAATTTAATTCAATTCTTGCCAGAGTAATTTGATTTCTCATTTCCTCAAAGACCCAAATAAAACTACATCAATTTTTTTAAGTTTATTTATTTATATCCATGAAGGAGGGTGGCATCCCCAGCAGAACCTTACACTGTGATTGTTCCCAAGTCTCAGTCCATCCAGATCATGCCATACACACCTGTGTACTCATGGAGATCTCCAAATACAAACCAGGGACCTTTTTCCATGTGGGTCCAGTTGCGTTACCACTATACCCTGCTCCGAGACCCCACAATGTTTTCCCCCTCTCCCCACCTTCTGCTTTATGTCATCTCTCCCTGCTGTAGCAATCAACGCCTGTGAGATCAGCAATGGCGGGTGCTCTGCCCAGGCTGACTGTAAGAGAACCACCCCAGGAAGCCGAGTATGTGTATGCAAGGCTGGATACACAGGCGATGGCATCATTTGCCTGGGTAAGTGGCCATCCCACATCCATCCAGGGGAAACAGCCTAAGTGTCAGAGCTCTAGTAAGTGATTCAAGTGTGGGGCTCCTATTGTTAGGACATACAGCTGCTGAGGTCATTGTTTGCCTGGGCAGGGAGATATGAGGGTGTGGAAATGTGACCATGGGGATATAATGGTATGTGCTGTCCAAAACTTGCTTTGGAAGGACAAAAGGAGATCAACTTTTTCTAACTAACATGACGGCATGACTGAATTTTTAAACTTTTATCAATTCCTTTTTATTCAAGTAGCACATTCTTGCTGCAGAAAAGGCAGGCAAATATGCTGGTAAAAAGAATTCTTGTCATTGTCGTATTACCCCATCGTGCTATGGAAACACATATTTTTTTTTTTTAGCAAAAATGCTGCATAGCATTTACTATACCTAGCAAGATGACAGAAAAGTTTACCTCTTAATCAGTATTTCCACGACTATGCAGTTTTACTCTAAGACTATATCCTGAACATTGTCTAAATTTTAACTTCTCATCTGGAAAAAAATTTCACACAGAAAAGTTACAAGCATAGAACAGAAAAGTTACTCTTATTCTTTACCTGCATTCACATATTAACATTTTAACCCACTTGCTTTATCATTTGCTTTCTTTATACATATGCATATATTGTTTTGAAAACTTAGATTTCCTTCACCCCTAATTACTTGAGTATATATTTACTACATATAAGAATAGCCTCTTGTATAAGCATAGTACAGTGGTTAAATGTAGATTGATATAATACTTTCCTCTAATTACCTTTCGTGTTCTAATTTAGGGTCAGGCATTGCATGTAGTCATCATGTCTCTTTAATCCCACTTTAACCTGGGACAATTCCAATTCCATTAGTTTTGCCTTGTCTCTTGTGACATTGACTTTTTTTTTTTTTTTTTTTTTTTGAGAGGTTTTTGCTATAGGACATGTGTGCTTACCAGAAAGACAGAGAGACAGAAAGCGAGAAATCACCCCCCAGGAAGGATGACCACGCCGCAATCCCTTCTCTTCCATTCTCCTCTCAGGATCTTGGGCACACACGCACAAGCACCCAGCGTGAGTTTAAGCCACCAGGCCCAGGACTCAAACTGCAGTGAACTACATGGGAGTCCAGCAACATAGCCATTACGTCAACTGCTAGGCCCAACACTGACTTTTTTCTTAAGGGTTTTTTTTTAAAGCAAGCATGCGCTTGCCAGAAAGGAGAGAGACAAAGAGAGGCGGTGAGAAGGAAAGTGAGAAATCACCCCCTGGGGAGGGTGGCCTCACTAGAATCCCTTCTCTTCCATTCTCCTTAGATTTTGGGACATGCACATACATATGCCTGGTGTGATTTCCTGTGGAAGTCTAGCACCTTTAACCACCATGCCACCTCCTGGCCCCAATACTGACATTTTTCAATGAATATAGTCTACTACCTAAACAGTTTTTAATAGCATATTCTTCATTTTGAATTTTTCTGATTTTTTTTTATAATCAGATACAGCTTATGCATTTCAAACCCAACTATCACACAAGCGATGTCACATCCTCCTCAGATATCACACCTGAGGCATGAGACCCATTTGCCCTTTGTTTGCAATGCAAAACTTGACCACTCAGTCAATGTGATGTCCAATTTCTCCATTATGCAGTTGCTTTTTTCCTCTTTGTTACTTATCTATCAGTGGGGAGACCCTTAACACTAAGCAAATCTCTTGCTTCTCATCAAAATATCCTCCTAAGTTGAGCATCTGTTAGTGACTCTTCCTTTAATCAATCTATGTTGTGAAGGTTGCAAATTATTTTTTTTAACTCCTGTATCTCTTCATTCATGGCACTGATGGACTGGATTCTGTGGTTCTATTATTGTAAGCCCTTTGCTGCAAAGGGCTTCCAGAGAAGGACAGATCGAACCCCACAGATTGTGCCTCTGTTGCAATTCACCCATTCTAGATGAGCTGATTTTGAGAAACCATTTCTGATACCACCACTATGATGTCATTTCTGCCTCTGAGATGTCAGAAAACTGAATCACACTTTGATGCCTGCTCCTCTTGGTCAGTTAGCCATCCCAGCTAGTCCCTCCAGATGCCTTTCCTTGGAAATGAGGCTCTCATGTCAGGTATTGGCTTTTTGATTTAAAGAAATCAACCCATGTTTGGAAAACCACGGTGGCTGTAGCAAGAATGCAGAGTGCACGCAGACGGGACCAAACCAGGTGAGCTCTGCCTCTCAAGGGCCCTTGAGTTTCCTTGGAGAAAATGCCCAGGTCTTTAGACACAGACCTGGGAGAAAGAGGCTGAGAACAGACCTCTGAGGAGCTGCAGCAGAAAGTAAATGCTTTCGAGAAAATGATGAAAGAACAAAAGGCCATTCTTTGGGAATTGAGGAGGAAGGGGGCAAAGGGTACTGGAAGGGACTTACCAAGAGTGGGAGGAGGGGGCATCAGCAAACACCATGTAATCCAGAAGTGCCAAGAGCATCCCCCCAAAATATGTCCCTTTCTTTCAGATTTCTAATGCTCGAGATCCCACTCTTTTTCTTTGGCTTGAGGCTCTGAAATGTATGTGTCACAGTGGAAGATGACATCGTACCTCTCTCTCAGTCACACGTTCCCACACCCACCCACAGTGAGCTTCACAGCACCTCTCTAGAGAGAAGGGCAAGGGATGTGGGGGCTCCACATCAGAGGATAGTGGCCATAGGCTGATAAGACACAGGCGAGGAAGTGGGGGCTCAGAGACCCAAGTTCTGCCTTCCTCAGGCTTCCTTTGGGCACACAGCCAACAAATAAAGGATAGCCAGGTCAGTCCCATGGCTGAGCACTCCAGAGCAGAGCATATGTGACTTGGGACCCCACTCCTGACATCCTGGAGATAGTCCCTCCCTCAGCCTGAAGTCTTCACCTGACTTCCTTGGCCCATCACTGGGTTTGACTGATAGTTCTCACATATGCACATTCATGAGCTGTAGGGACCTCTTAGCATCTCCTAGGGCAGGGCTCAGCCTAGGTGGAGGTGAGCAAGAAGTGCATGGGAGTGGGATATGGTTCAGTGGGTTACCTCCCACCAGAGCCTATGGCCATCAGAGAGAGAAAAGAGGTGAATTCCTAATGACAAGAAACCAAATAAGGTAAAAATATTAAAAAAAAAAAAAAGTTAGCAACAAAGATAGGTGTGCCTGAGATCCTGGCATGCAAGCCAAGTGAGCCAGAAGTGCTAAAACATGAGAACTTCAGAAAGGTCATGGAAAATGAAATTGAGATAAGAGCTTATTGTGTTGCAAAAAAAAAAAGAAAGAAAGAAAGAAAGAAAGAAAGAAAGAAAGAAAGAAAGAAAGAAAGAAAAAGAAATCTATGAAAAATACACTTTTTCTTTTTTTAGAGAGATTTTTGCTACAGGGCGTGTGCACTCACTAGAGAGACAGAGAGACCGAAAGTAAGAAATCACCCCCCAGGGGAGTGGTCACACTGCAGTCCTTTCTCCTCCATTCTCCTCAGAATCTTAGGCATGCACATACAAGCACCCAGTGTGAGGATTAAGCCACCGGGTCTGGGATTCAAACTGCAGTCAACTACATGAGAGTCCAACAACATAACCATTATGCCATCTGCTGGTCCCAGAAAATACATATTTTTATAATAGCAATTTTATAATACACAATTTCATGACCTTTTTTGAAGATCCCATGTATAAGATGACAATTATTATGGACTAGATATTATCTAAATATTGACTCTCCTATCATGACCATTACAATGAAGAATTTGAGTCTGAGAACCAGCATATGGCACATACCAGATGCGTCCATGAATGACCCCTCTCCCCCACCCCGGACAGGCCGTCTGCAACTGTTTGCCAACATACACTGGAGATGGGAAGGTCTGCATACTCATCGATACCTGCTTAACCGTGAGTACAGCTCTAGGCTCCTGATCTAGAGTGGGTGGGTCACTAATAGTCAGAAATAAGGGTTATAGTTTAGGCTTTGACAGGCATCTAATGGGATGACCTTAAATAAATGTATTATACCTTTTAAGGGCTCCCACTTTGGGGTGACCCATCCCATCTTTACTGTCCATCCCTTCCATACATCACCCCAGCTGGGGCAGGGACTGGTGTATGTGTGTGTGTGCACGCATGTGTGGGTGAGTATTTGTGTGTGTGTGTGTGTGTGTGTGTGTGTGTGTGTGTGTTTTAATTGCCAGAGGGTGCCTGCACTCAGCATAGAGATACAGAGAGACAAAGGGAGAAAGCAGCCCCCAAGTGGGGTGTGGTCATGCCACAATCCCTTCTCCTTCATTTCTCCATCATATTGAAATTTTTTACACACTGAAATTACATAGAAGTCAGTTGTCAGCTCATCTATATTTTTTGCAAAATGTGTGTGAGCACATGTCCACATGTTGGTATGTGTGCAATTCCTACCATTCCAGGCTTTTATTCCAGCTTCAGCTATCTGCTACTATATAGAGAAATATGCCCATGATAGCATACAATTTTTAAAAACACAGTATCATTTAGCTCAGGTATATGTTCTTCCTTCATAGGTGGAAATCTGAGAAACCTCCAGACACAGTAGCATGAATTTTGTGACCTCTCTATAAACCTCAAACACATTTTCTCATCCCAGCCATTGTGTATTGAGCTACGTCTGTTCACTTGCTTAAACCCTCTATTGCCAATTCTTATCCAAGAAATTCTTCCACTCCTTTCCACCACACATGCCTTTTACCTCTGAGACAAGACTCAAGACATGTCTTTCAGGAAACCTTCATAGATCAATCCTACAGCAACATTCCACTCCCTATCCTCCTGTACTTTGTAGCAAGAATCCACCTGGAAAGCACTCTTGAGTCAATGATATGGAATATGTAGCAAAAGCTAGTTCTATTTTTTTCTTTTTCTTTCTTTTTTTTTTTTCAGTTTTTGCTATAGGGCAAGTGCACTCACTGGAGAGAGAGAGAAAGGGAAAGCAAGAAAGGGAGGGATGGCCACACTGCAGTCCCTTCTCCTCCATTCACCTCTCGGGATTTGGGGCAACACACACATATAGTTGTGTCTTATGGAGGCCTAGTAGCTAGACTAAAAGATGATTCTACCTTCACCTCACAACTACCCTCTCTGACTCCACTATACTGTATGTTATCTCTACTGAAGAAAAGAGAATCCAGTTCTAGGCACCCTGCACTGAACAGAAATTAGTGTGGGGCAGTGGGGGTGGGGAGTGGCACCCCTTCCCCATTCCATGTCTATACATATACCATAAATTCTTCTAATTTTCCTTATCATTAAGAAGAATAAAGTTGGGGCATAGAGGCTGCCGTCAACATTCCAGGGGTTGCCATATGACAGAAGTATGGTTCTTCTACTATGTAAACCCAAGCAGTAGAACCTGAAACTGAATGTCTACTTAGTCATTTAGTGAATACATTAATTAGTCATTCAGTCAACTAGCTAATGGATCTACTAGTCGGTCAATTGGTGAGTCCATTGATTAGTCATTCAGTGAGCTGGTTAACTGGTTAGTTGTTAGCACATTTGTTAACTGAAGAAAGCAGAAGTCTGTGTGTTCAGGCCCAGGCAAGTAGAACTTCAGGAAGAAAAGATGAGGGGTTCTCTTGTCCACCTGTTTCTAATGTTTCAATGAGGGTAAGTCTTGCTTGTCATCTGAGAGTGGGGGGTAGTGACTGAGAGATGTGGGACATGTCATCTCCACAGAAAGGGAAATGACATGTCCTGGAAACATGGAGATATTTGTGTGCATACCTTGAAGGGAGTCCAGACAACACCTGCACACCACTCTGGCAATCCGGATAGACCCAGTAGAGTCAGTCCAGGAGCTTGGGATTTGTAAGCCCCTGCAATGAAAGCAGAGATGCACCAGGGGGTGTTCATAGTGCTCCACCTGCCAGCTGAAAGGAAGAGTAGGTAGAGGTAGGAAGTAGGAAGAGGTGAGCTCCCAGGAGGAGCCAGAAATAAAGTCTTAGTAGATGTCCACCTTCCTGTGGATTCCAAAGTCAGAGGTGGCCAAGGAGGTGGTAGAGGCCATTAAGATGCACGTTGATGCCATATGGATGACAATAGGCTCATAAGGAATGGTGGTGACCCAGGCCACCATCTGGACCAAAGAGGAAAGATGGGTGGGACTCATAAATATCATATGCTTCCAGAGAGATGCTTCAAAGGGATTGGGAGCAGAGATGGAGTGGCAGTGTCAATGTGTATTAAGAATGACGTCATCCCAGCCAAGGTCTGTGAAGTGAGGGTAATGGAGGGAAACAGAGCTTCCCTTAAGTGGAGCAAGGAGAGCAGCATCTACAGCATCTACATCTCCTATTTCAATTTTCTGCCCCCTCCACCACAACTTGGGAGTTTATTGTGGCTGGGACAGTGTGTTCGCCTTATATATACTGACTGCTTTCTTTATTTTTTAATTGAATTTATTTTAATTTCATTTATTTATTTTAATTGTTGACCAGAGAGAGACAGAGAGAGGGGGAAAGTGAGAAAGCAAGCCACCAGATCCAGGACTCAAACCATGGTTGGCCATGTGGGAGTCCAGGACCTAGCTACCACGCCAACTGCTTTCTACCTGGTTACTGTTACCTTTCCTGTGACCAGATGAGAGTTAGCATACAGCTTCAAATGGCAATCAAGATTACTGCCTTAGTAGTTAATGCACAGATGCAGAGAAACTTCCAGATTGGGAGCTCTGAGCTTCTCTGTAGGGCTGGAGGTCTACTCAGAGGGTCTGCTCTTTTTGGAGACAGGGCTGGGTAAATAAGATGCCCTCTTCGGCCATATAGAATTGGAACATGAGTACAGGGAAAGGGCAAATATGCAGATTAGTTACTAGAGGATGCCACAATAGAGATTTCAACATAGAAGTGCTTTGCAAATAGGCAGAGCTGGCAAACTAACCCATCTGACCCCAGTCTCCCACTGCTTGGCAATTTTACCAGAAAAATGGTGGCTGTAGTCAATTTGCTATCTGCAATCACACAGAACAAGGAGAAAGGACTTGTACATGCAAACCGAACTACATCGGGGATGGATTTACCTGCCGTGGCAATATCTACCAGGTAACACAAGTCGTATTTCCATAAAGTAAACTCTACTTCCTTAAATATGCCAAGAACGCAAGAAGCTAAAGAATATGCAAGGGCTTTGTAAGCATAAAGCTCTGTGAAAATGTAAAAGGTTATTTTTACATAAATTGGCAGTAAAAGGAAATTTTGTCTCTGTAGGAATTCATTTGACCTGGAAAAAGAGTGTAATGTAGTGATTAAGTTCAACCAGCAGGTCTGGAGTCAGATACGAGTTTAAGTTCAGTTCTGCCAGATAATGACATTGTGACTTTGAACTTACTATGTCACCTCTCTGTGTATCTGTTTTCTAATTTGTAAAAGAAAATACTAGTAGTAATACCAATCCCACCAGGTTGGTATGGGTTCTCAAAACAATAAGAATTAAGTGAGATAATGTGTATATGTGCTACATAATATACAGTAAGTCAACGGCGTTCCTATGACTGCGATTGAAGTGTGTATATGTACTCGCAAACCTGTCCTGGGCATAGAGAATGAGATGACATGATGCTACAGGTGTCTTCCTGTTACAAAGTGAAGGTCCTCTTATTTGGCTTGAAGAGGAACTAGTGCATGTTGGCTGATCAATTAATCTTATTACTAGAGTAACCAAATCTGCAATAAACCCATAATGGATTTTTTTAAAGCATCTGAGCTTTTAAAGATATTCTTAAAGCTACACTGCTTCTGGAAATAGTTGAAGCTTTCCTTGATCAATCAGATGGTGATCCAGGAAGGTTGTGGAACTCAATGTGTCCACATAGTCATTCTGAGCATGCATTGTAAGTCTATAGATGAGGCGCAAAAAAAAAAAAAAAAAAAAAAAAAAAAAAAAAAAAAAAAAAAAAAAAAATCCATTGTTGCAGATTTCCAATTGAGGGACTAGCAGTTACTCAGGACCTTAGTAAAACTGTCCTGCAGCAATCCTGAATCATTCTTGTATATAATTCACAGACATAAACAAAACTGCCCTGTCTTTATTTGCAGGAGCTTCCCAAGAACCCAAAAACTTCCCAGTATTTCTTCCAGTTGCAGGTAAGAATACGTGAGTCCATCCAACTATAAGAGTTCAGTCTCTGGTCAGAGATAGGATAAGCCTGGACCCTCAAGAGTTAGTGAGGGTGGGAACCAGCAGTTAGCGTAATGGCTATGTCGCTGGACTCCCACGTAGTCGACCATGGTTCGCGTCTCGGACCCGGTGGCTTACAACTCACGCCGGGCGCGTGTGCGTGCGTGCCCAAGATCCCGAGAGGAGAATGGAGGAGAAGGGATTGCGGCGTGACCATCCCCCCTGGGGGGTGATTTCTCGCTTTCTGTCTCTATGTCTCTCTCTGTCTGTCTGGCGAGCGCACGTGCCCTATAGCGAAAAAAACCTCTCCAAAAAAAAAAAAAAAAAAGAGTTAGTGAGGGTAAAAAACGGTCTGGGCACTAGATTTCTGGAATTTTCCACCTAAGAATGTAGAATATGAAAAAAATTCCCATCACCCCAATAAAGAAAAGAAACATTATTGGGTAACTGATTAACCTTTTTATGAAAATATGAGGTTTGATCTTTCTGTACATTTTACATCTGTATACATTTCAGATATGTTGAAGAATAAATTATAAAAAATTAGTAGAAAATATGGGTAACCATAGTAACCATTTGCTCTTAGGATTGCAAGACAATTACAACAGTTAAAGAAATCATCTTTTTGTTCATATCTGTGTTATTATTTCCAATTATGCAAAATACTGCCACCCAGGTGATATGGTTAAGGTGGCTGAATCCTACATGGCCAACTGTGAGTGTTGAGTCTTGGACCCAGCAGCTTGAAAAACGTCCCAGGCACATATGTGTGCATACCCAAAATCCCAAGAGGAGAATGGAGAAGAAGGAACGGTGGTGTGGCCATCCCTCCCTCCCTCATTTTCCCTCTCCCTCTCTCTCTTTCTCTCTGTCTCTGTCCAGCAAGCACATGCACCCTACAGCAAAACTAAAATTAACTAATTAAAAATGAAATAAAAAATAAAATACTAATTTGTGAAAGAGACAGTCAAGAAAGTGACACTAGTTAAAAAAAACAAACAAACAAACAAAAAAAAAAACCCTGAAATTAACAGAGGTTGCTTCTAGGCGGTGGGATAATAGAGTTAGTTACTATTTTCTTCTATGTGTCGTATTTTCAAGATCTTCGATATGATGAACATATGTTAATTTGATAACTAGAAAATAATAGACATGATTTCAATGGCAGAGAGTTTGGGTTTGATTTGAATCCTAGTTGAAATTCAAGACTAAGACTGGTCTCTCCGTCCAGTGTTCTCTCTGCTCTGGCATCATGGTCTCTGGTATTCGTTTGCATTTGAGCTTCAACTTCCCTCCCCTCACTTTCCCTCCCACAGGAGCATTCTGTTCAAGACCTGGTTGGCCCAGGCCCTTTCACCGTTTTCGCACCTTTGTCTGCAGCCTTTAATGAGGAACCCCGGGTAAGCACATGGTTGTGGGACAGCAGAGGAGGTTTGGGGCTAGAACACAGTCTTGGAACCAACACGGGAGATGTTTCCAGGCAGGGAATCCAGGATCAGACGGAGCTGATCAGGAGCAGTAGAAAAGGCTGCCTCTCAGCATAGAGACTCCTGTCGAGAGAAGCATTTGAGTAGATTTGGGGTAGCCACTGCCCAGAGACCTTCCAAAGGACCTTCCTGAACACAGTAGGAACTTGAAGATGAACAAGTCTCAAGTGATCCAAACTTCTCACAAGCAAACAATAAAATAAGGGGGAGGGGGTAGTCCCATAACCTAATGGTTAAGGAAAGTGATCCCACATGGCTAATTATGCAGTTGGAATATCAGCCCCAGCAGCTTGAAAAACACTCCAGGAGTATGTGTGTGCATGCATGCCCCAAATCCTGACAAAATGGAAAAATAGAGCAAGAAGGGATGGCAGCATGACCACACACCACTGAGTGGTACATTCAGTCTCTCTCTCTCTATCTCTGTTTCTATCTCTATCTCTCTCGTACTCTCTGGCCAGCACATGTGCCCTCTGGCAATTAAAAAATAAACACGGGTCAGCCAGAGGTATGGTGGTTAAGGCAGCTGGATCTCACATGGTTGACAACCTGGTTTGGATCCTGGAATTGTGGCTTGAAAAACACACCAGGCACATGTGCATGTGTGCCCAAAATCCCAAAAGGAGAAATGGAGAAGGGATTATAGCATGACCATCCACCATGGGGGGTGGGGAGGGTTGCCTTCTCATTTTCTCCTTTTTCCTTTCTCTCTTACTTTTGGTTCTCTGTATCTCTCTCTGGGAAACACGCATGCCCTGGAGCAAATTTAAATGAATAATTTTTTTAAAGAGTGAGGAAGAGGAAATGTTGTGTTAAAAGAATTCACATTGCTTATTTTCTTACAGGATTTATCAGAGCCATTACTGTTCTCATGGGGCACTTCATACTGAAGTACTCATTAGTAATAACAATAAGCCCAGCCATACACAGTAGGATAGGTGGGAGGGCATTATTGCAATGCTGGAGCCATGTGGGAAGTCCCAGGGTTTGGGTCCTGGGTCAACTTAAACACACTGAGTGGGCCTGTGATCCTGATTGGCTGGAAGACTGTGGGGAAGATGGAAGTATGACAAGACTCTTTCAGGGGTCCCATTTCTTTCTCCCTCTCTTCTTCTTTAACACACACACACACACACACACACACACACACACACGAAAGGGAGGAAAGAAGCAAAGGAAGAGAGAAGGGAGAAGGAAAGAAAGAAAAAAGAAAGGAAATAATGACAATGATGGTGCTAGTAACATTACTGAGAGTGCACACCACTTAGAGTGCCCAGCCTGGATGAACTCTGGTCCTCACAATAACCCTGTGAGCCAAGCGCTATTATTATCCCATTTCACAGTTGAGGGCATTGAGGGAAGTAGCTTTCCCACGGTCTCATGACTAGCAAGAGTGGAGCAAGGACTGGAACCTGGGTCTGTGTTCTTAACTGCTCCATGCACTGCTCCTCTGTGCATGTATTTTGAACACCAGCAAAGCTACATACAAAAATAATCTTTGAAAGAATTTGACATCAGATCATTCAAAAAAGAGTCATCGAAAGAGTTGTCATTGAAGCTATGAGAATTGTGTGGGCTATCACACTGTAAGTTGAATATTGTTTATATTTTGAATTACAAATGGTGATGTGTCATGATCTTTTCCAATAGTAAAGTCTAAATCTGGCCCTGGTACTTATCCAAGAGGCGCATGTGCTATGCATTTTCCCTGCATATTTCATTTTAAAAGAGGAAAAAAAAAGGTTTTTCAAGATCCATCCCACAGGACTTGGGGTCCTTGCAACATGGGTTGTGAAACACTGGACCTAAGGAACTCTGTGTTCCCTTCCATGTTGATATTCTACTGGAGACAGGAGAGGAAGTAGGACCACGTTCTCCTCTTGCCTGGACAGCACCTACCCTGGAACCCTGACCATAAACCAGTCTTGCCTGCCTACTTCACGTTTGTGGGCGAGGAACGAAGTGAGGGGGGGGTCAAAGGAGAAGAGCAAAATAGGTTGTATCAAAAGGCCCCTGCCTCTGGCTGAACCCCCTGCTCTTCTCTTACAGATGAAAGACTGGGACAAACTCAACGTAATACCCCAGGTTCTTCGCTATCATGTGATTGCCTGCCATCAGCTGCTTCTGGAAAATCTGAAACTGACCCCAAATGCTACTTCCCTCCAAGGGGAGCCACTTGTCATCTCTGTCTCTCAGGTGAGAGAGGCCACCAGGAAGGTGCCTTTTTCTCACAGGTCCCCCCTCTCTCTCTCTCTTCTTAGAATGATACCAGTGATAACAACACTAACCCTTGTTGAGTGATTACTATATGCAGGCACCATTCTAAGTAGTTGACATATTCCAACTTATTTCATCTGTAAAATAAAAGAAGCCCCATGGTCTAGATATTATCATTATTGCCAATTTTTGAATAAGGAAACTGAGCTCAGGTTAAATAACTTGTCCAAGGTCACACAGTTGAGTACATATAAGAATTGAAATTGAAACTCAGGCAGGACAGCCCTGAGTGGTCAATAGACCTGCTCTTGGTAACATTGGTCAGAAACTGGGACGAGAGGAAAGTTTTTGGTCAGTCATTTCACCATGCTGATCCTATCCTTCCCTGAACAAAGAAACTAATGGCAGCTGTAGAATTCATTACGAAGGGAGAAAATGGGGTGGTAGTTATAGAACAAACATGAAAGAGAAGCCAATCTTGAACTGTTTGTTTACTTCATTTTTATGAATCACATTGAAATGACTGCATTGATTGATTCCATAGTATTCACTACTAATTCTCCATGTGCAAATTATATTTTTGCCACGTTTTTTTTTCTTTTTTAAATCATCATAATAAAGAATGTGCTTGGGGCCAGCAGGTGGCATGGTGGTTAAGGCACTAAACTTTCACATGGCCAACTGCAGTTGACCTGACCTAAGAGTCTCAAAATAATGCCGGGCACATGTGCATATGTGTCCAAAATTCTGAAAGAAGAATGGAGAAGGGATTGCAGTATGGCCATCCCCCCTGGAGAGTGATTTCTCACTTTCCCTTTCTCTGTCTCTGGTTCTCTTTGGCAAGCGTACATGCCCTAAGGCAAAAACCCTTTAAAAATAAAGAAAAAAATGTGCTCAAGTAACTTGGGTCTTTACATTTTGCCACTGATGACTTAATATGTTGGTGAAGCATTCTGCAAAAATAAATATTGTGTTTATTTCTCTGTGTTTTCATTTATTTTTCTCTGTTTTGGCTGACTTCAGGATACAGTGTACATAAATAATAAAGCTAAAATTATATCCAGTGATATCATCAGTTCCAATGGAGTCATCCATATCATAGACAAATTGCTGTCCCCCAAGAACTTGCTTGTCACCCCCAAAGATGCCTCTGGAAAGATTGCGGTGGGTAAATTCACTGTCATACTCTCAGCATGAAGTGACTGAACACATTATCATCTCGATTCTGATACTGAGGGATTAATCTGAAACATTCTAACTTTACTGCTTCAATGTCAAGCTCCCATAACAAATATAGTAAACATTATTCTGAGTAAAAAGTAAATAAGTAAACATTTATTTTAAATCAGCAAATGGATCTTGTAAGTTTTTCTTCAGCATCCACAAGAACAGGTGTTATTGCATAGGCTTGGAAGGTGGAGAAGATAGAGAGATAATCACTAAAACTAAACTAGAGTAAAACTTCTCAACTGATAGAAAAGACTGTTTTAACTTTTATTGCTATTTATTGCTATTGGCCTATTAGTCAGAGGTTTTTTATTGCACACTACAGAATCTACTATACCTAGCTTAAGATATTAGGTACTTCACCCAACCTCTTAGAAGACCAGAGTCTGAATCAATTGCTACACAGTTGGGAACTAAGCAGCCCAGTAATACCTACAAAGGGAGGACACTCACCTCATTGCAGGGCTTTTCTGCCACCTGTCTTCAGCCTCAAGACCAAGGACATGGGAGACTGGACAGCAGATGCCTCCACGTTAAGCTTGCCAGAAGGTCTGATCTCTCTGCTAGCCACCACTACCATATTATCTTATCTCCACCAGCAAGTCTAGCACAAGTACTCCTTGTTGAACCTTATACTACAACATGAAGCTCTAGCTGCAAGGGAGTCTGGGAAAATGTAGTACTTGGCCTTCTAATCTCTACAATGTAGAAAAGCAAGGACAAAACAGCTAGAATGAGTATTGATGTGCCAGTCTACCTTACTTGCCATGTTACTTTATCTTTATCTGGTCCTGCTGAGTTTTGTTAAAGTGCTTTATGAACTAGATGAGGGAAATTTTCATGCATGCTCTTATTTTTTTGCAGCAAAATCTAATGACTGCGGCAATTAACCATGGCTACATCAAATTTAGCAACTTACTACAGGTAAAAATTTAAGGAAAATGCTGACTTGGGATAACCTGACTGAAGAATTTTATTTTTGTTTTATCATTGTTGTATTTATTTATTTATTCACACCAGCCACTCTTGTGGAATCATGTGGAGAAATCTTAATATTCTGGAAAGCAAACATTCTCTGCCCCTCCATTTTCAAAATGTTGTATGTTGTACATAGCTCCACAAGGGACTACAGAAAGTTTGTGGGAAAAAATGGAATCAAAGAACAGGTTTATTTTGGTGCAAAAACTTCTGGAATCCATGCATAATTTACTTCATAGTATGCATTTTCCGTGAATGTTTTGAAGGCCTCCCTCAAGTAATGAACATGGGATGGGTTAGATATTGAAGTATTTGAGGTTGGAGAGAGGAAAAGAAATTGGGATGTGTCAGGCCCTGTACAGGATGCTTTCATGTTTGAAACCCCCAACTCCACTACAGCAATGGGGGAAACTGAGGCAGAATCTATGCCTATGAGGCAGGTAGAAACTGGACATGACATCTTTCTGACTTTGAAGATTATTCCCACAAATTGAGTAGAAACTTCTTCAAATAAAAGATGGCACAGGAGAATCAGGGAGAGCAGACCCAGGGTCCTTCCAAGGCTCCCCACCTTCTTGCCTACCCTGGGAAGTCCCTGAAGAGCTCTAAGCATCCCAAGATCTCCACAGCCTAGTATCAATCTTTGCATTAGACCAGCAATTCCCAAAATGGTCTGGATGTCAGATTCTCTGGGGAGCCATTTACAAATGGGGATTTCAAGATATTTAAAATGAGAATCTGTAGGATATTATAGTCAAGTAATTTCTGCCCACTTATCTACCCCCAAAACTTTATAATTACCCCCACACTTGTGCATCAGTGTGTGGTTGAACATAGGCTTTTAGAGTGAGTTAGAAAACCTCTTTGAGCTCAATAAAATGGGGATGATAAAACCTACTGCATGGGGTTGTTGAAAAAAATTAAAAGAAAAAAATGTATGTCATGCACCAGCTTATAGAAGACTGTCAGAATGATTTCTTCCCATTCATCTTTCCTTTTTTGGATACATATGACCTAGAAATCTTAGAAATATACAGGAGTATCTCAATATTGTGCAGATTTTTCTTTTCAAAATGAATCATGAGAGAAATGCCAATCTGGTCTTCTAGAAATTAAAATATTTGGGCAGAAATAGTATTAAAAATTGAGGTAATCATTAAAGGTTTTTTTTTTTCTATTAGCAAAAGCCAAGAATTTGACTTTGAGATCTGCTTTCTAAGGAAATATGGGTCAGAATGGCTAGAGTGTGGTGGGCCATGTCACCCTAGAACCAGCCGGGGTCCCAGTAAGCCATAGGGTGAAACACAGAGGGGAATTCTCAGAGACACCCTCTGCCCACATGACTGACACCATGAGGAGCTAACTTCCTGCGTTTCAGGACTCAGGCTTGCTGAGTGTCATCACCGATCCCATCCATACCCCAGTCACTGTCTTCTGGCCCACGGACCAAGCTCTCCAAGCCCTACCCCCTGAGCAACAGGATTTCCTGTTCAGTCAAGACAACAAAAACAAGCTGAAGGAGTATTTGAAGTTCCATGTAATCCGTGATTCCAAGGTATTTTGTTCAGAGGCATGTACCAGGAATGGTAAAATCCAGCAGTGAGGCATGGCAGCCTGAGATTGTCTCCACAGCATGAAGGAGGCCTGGACATTCCCGGCCCTACTGTGTCCTCCTCTGTCTCGCCATGGGTGGTTCACCCCAGCAGTATATGCCTCTATCTGTCTCTCTTTCTTGGACCTGCTGTTTTTTTCTTTCCTACACCCAAGAGCTTCATTCCTCTCTTTATGTATCAGCTTTTCTCTTTCTTTATTCACCTCCAAAATGGCTACTCACAAAAGCTCCCAGTTTTTCCAGAGAGAATCTTTCTCTCCCAATTCCTAAATTTCTAAGGAAATGACTGGAAAATCCTGATGCAGTCAGTTGTTGGGCCCTGCGCCAACCCTCTATCAGAGAAGCAAGACCATGTAGGAACAAGGCAGCCACTCTGAGTTCTCTACCAAGACATGTTTTTCTCCAGCACTGAGTTTACCTGGACCCAGAATGCCCAATGCCATAACCTCAGCTCATTCATAGCACCTAGGGCAGCTATGGCAAATTACCACAGGCTGCAGCTTAAGTAACAGAAATTTACTCTCTGGGGTGAACAGTTCTGGAGGAGATGAGACGTCTGAAAGCAAGGTGCCAGCAAGCTTGTTCTTTCTGAAAGTTCAGTGGGAGAATCTGTTCTGTTCTCCTAACTTCTGGTGGTCACTGGAAATCCTTGATGTTTGCTCCTTGGCTTGTAGATGCATCCCTCCAATCCCTGCCTCCATCACAGCATGTCTGCTCCCTCCCTGTGTGTGACTGCATCTTCACGTAGCATTTTCCTTTCCTTTCTTTTTCTTTCTTTCTTTTTTCTTATTTGCCAGTGTGTGTACACTCACCAGACAGAGACAGAGGGGAGAGGGAGAAAACACCACCCGACAGGGCATGGTCACACCACAATCCCTTCTCTATTTCTCCATCTTGCCTGGGTTTTTTTTTTTTTTTTTTTTAGGTTTTTGCCATAGGGCACATGTGCTTGCTGGAGAGAGACAGAGAGAGGGAAAGTGAGAAATCATCCCCTGGAGAAATAGCCACACTGTAATCCTTTCCCCTCCTTTCTCCTCTAAAAATTCTGGGCATGCATCTACACGCACCCAGCATGAGTTTCAAGCTACTGGCACTCAAGCTACTTGACTATATGGGAGTCCAACACCTTAACACCATGCTACCTACCGGCTCCTATCTGGATTTTTTTAAGCCATCAGGGTTAAAATTGCCACATTCTAACTAAATATATTCCAATGACTTTTTTTCCAAACCAGGTCATATTCAGAGGTACTGGGGGTCAGGACTTCAACATAACTTTTTGAGGGACAAGTTTAACCCATAGAAGCACCCTAGATCAGTTCCCAGCCTAGCCTACTACTCATCCTTCCTTTGATTTCATACATCACGACGCCATCTTCCATGGGCTCCCAAGAAAAGATAGAGGATAGAGGGTGATTAAAAGCAGTCCAGCTGCTGAGACATTCCCTTCCAAAGGAATTTCCAACCTCCTAAAGATCCCATTATTGTTCTGCCTTCATTTTAAAGATGAAATTGTTAGAACTCATGGAAAAACTTGCATCTGAATTTGGGTGATTGGCAAGCTCCCTCTGGTCCTTCTTCAGCCCATACATGGGGTATTAATGTGGCACCATCCCTCCTATAGGTTCTAGCTGTGGATCTCCCCAGATCTGCTGCCTGGAAGACCCTGCAAGGTTCAGAGCTGAGTGTGAAATGTGGAGCTGGCAGTGACATCGTGAGTATCATCTCAAAGGGGAAGGAGCAGGGAGTAGAAACATAGCCACAGCAAGCCATTCCCAACCACTGCCCCTGCAGGATGTTTATTTGTTCCCCCTCCATTGACAGCAAGCTCATTTTCTCCCACTTCCCTGAGAGCGCATAGCCCATATGAAAACCTAATAAATCCTGGCCAGCCTAACTCCTCCTAGCAGGTGTCAGGAAGTGCCTTGGACTTGTGAAGGGCAGCTGCCAGTTTGTTTGTTTTTGTAGAGCATTTCTTTTCCTGTGTAAGAGGCTCCCCAAAGCAGGAAAGTACACTGCATTCCTTTCCCTTCTTCCTCAGTCCTACTGTGGCTCCCCTCCAGCCCTTTTGTGGCCATCAGAGCCAGCACTGGGCTATAGATCAGCCAACAGAGAGAAGAATAGCAATTGTCACCTTCCCTGGCTAGTTCTTGAATAGTTCTACCTTTGTCTAATTCGGTATGATGAATGGGCCTGATGGAATTAGTTCAACTGCAGTGAAAAATGACAGTAGCTGACATGTATGAGGATTTAGAGGGAGCCAATCCAGTTAGTCTGACAGCTCAAAGGAGACCTCTCTCTGCTCTGCAACAATTTCATACAACATACTGTTTATGGCCAGAATCCCTTTGGTATTTTAATTAGAATTATATCAAATGTATTTTTTTCTTTATTCATGATAAAGTATCTACCCATGCACAGAGGAGAGAAAGAACACCCTGCACAGGGTCTGGTCATGCCACAGTCCCCTTCCTCCAGTCTTCCAGCTCATCAGACCTTGGGCATGCCCGACATATTTCAGGCTGACTAGGCTAGGCATTCAACGGTGGTTGCTCTGCAGGATCTGGCTTTTTTTGTACATTCCTGCTACACCATGAAGCCAGCCCCGAAACTATAACTGAATCTGCAGAGTGATAGCATTTTTCACTCCAGCTTCTGGAAGATCATCCCATGGACTTATACTCAAAGATCAGCTATACTATCTCCATAGACCAAATTGGACAACTATCACAGAGAAGGATAGTAAGAATGCCCACTGGTTACTTTGTGTGCTAAAAGAGCTTGCAGAGCACTTTATATTTTTTATTTGATCTGCATCAGAACCCTGTGTATTAGGAATCATTCACTCTTTTTACCGGGTGAAAACAATTGAATCTCAGAGTTCAGTGACTTGCCCATGGTCACACATTATATATGTGAACATGCAAGGCTTCAACCATGATTTTCTGGAGTTCTTTCCACTGAATCATACTATCACCATCCCATCAATAGATGCTGAGACGTACCCTTTTTCCTCTCATGAATTTTCTGTAAGTATTTTTACATCTTGGCAAAAGAATATATCCAGCCACTTACTAACGGAATGACTATGAGGATTGTTGCAAGCATTAAATGAAATCACGCCGCTAAAGCCCATTCAGATAAGGCTTGGTACATGTGAAAAATGGGTTATAATTATCATAAAATTAGTCTATCACTTGCATATCCTGGAAGGAAAGTTGAACCAGGCACTCTGCTAGGTGAATAAGAAAACTCTATTGCACATAAAGGAGCCACATCAACAGTTTCTCCTACGCCAGCACAAAGCTCTGCTTGCCCTTCCTGTCAGCCCCACTGCCACTGGGTCTACTTTGGTAGAAGCTGTGTCACAGCAGGCCAAGAGGGCATCCTCCAAGGCTGACTACCTGGGTGTGAACACCTGCACACCACTGACTAGCTGTGTGCCCTTGGGCAGGTTATGTGACCTCACATGGCCTGTTTCCTCATCTGTAAATGGGTACTGGTAAAAATAGCTGCATCCTAGAATTTTTGGAAAGATTAAGATCATTTGCACAAGTAAAGCACTTAAAACAGTATACATGCCAAGTGTTTGAGATACATAGATAGTTACTGCAAAAAGTTTGTGGAAAACGGCATTGAAGTATGAGATTATTACAACCAAAAAATTGTAAGTCTATGCATAGTTTTTTCATAATAGCATTATCCATTAACTTTTTGAAAATCCCTTATGTATGGATGTTGGTTTTGTTTTGTTTTTGTCTTTGTTTTGTCAATTCTTCTTGAGTCCTGCAGGTGCTGGCCTCATATATGGCCTGGAAAGGGGGAAATCTGAGGGATTGTTCATTGTTCTTTCTCTTTCTCTCAGGGCGAGCTCTTTCTCAATGGGCAAACATGCAGAATTGTGCAGAGGGGGCTCTTGTTTGACCTGGGCGTGGCCTACGGCATCGACTGTCTGCTGATTGATCCCACCCTAGGGGGCCGCTGTGACACATTTACTACTTTCAATGTCTCGGTTAGTCCTAAAGATAACAGTGGAGTAAGAATGCCTTGGGCCAATAAAACAGCCCTCCTGAGCCAAGATGGGCTCTTGTGACGTTACTCAGAGCTAGTCCTCAGCAAGGCTGGGACCCAATAGATCTGAGGGTCAAATAATGGAGCTCTTCAGATTCAGAATCAACAAGCACCTACTTAGCTCTCCATGGCCTTCTGGAATATTCTTGTTCATCCTCCTACCCACCCTTTCATTCATTTCCTTATCAGTGAGGATACAGTTCTTGAATACCAACTGTATGCCAGTTATTCAGCCATTCTTTTTTTTTTTTCTTTTTTTGGAGAGGTTTTCACTATAGGGCACGTGCACTAGCCAGCCAGACAGAGAAAGACATAGAGACAGAAAGTGAGAAATCATCCCCCAGGGGGGATGGTCACACCGCAGTCCCCTCTCCTCCGTTCTCCTCTCGGGATCTTGGGCACGCATGCACACGCAACCGGCGTGAGTTTTAAGCCACCAGGTCCAGGACACGAACCGCGAACTGCGGTCGACTACGTAGGAGTCCAGCAACATAGCCATTACGCTAACTGCTGGTTCCCCAGCCATTCGTTTTTAAATGCCTCCATCTATTTGGTCTTTCACTCATTCATTCAACAAACATTTGTTGAGCTTTTACCAGAATAAACCATATGAACTTGCCATACATGGCAATTTGGAGCCTATGAGGATAGGCAATTTCATGTGGTCAGACTAATTTTATACGCCACCGATACCAGTTATTTACCTGTTCATTTATCTGACATTGACTGAACTTTTATCCTGGGTCCTACACTTTGCTAGGTGTTTTCACAGTTCACACTCATTCACCCACCCAGTACCATTTATGGAGCTGGCCAATTTGCTCAATGCTCATCTTGCCCCTGCAATAATCCAATAATGGAAGTAGTTCTCTTCAACTCTATTATATAGATTTGGAAATTGAGTCTCAAAGAAGTGAAGTGACTTTACATGGTGAAGTTTGTCACCAGTTGATATCAGTACCTGGCATCTCATAGACATTCAATAAATATTCCACATTTTTAGGATACCAGTTAGCCAAAGTAGGAGATAAAACCAGTTGTCCATTTTACTAACGGGGTTATGACCTTCTTAATTTCCAAAGTATATTCACACAGTTTTTCAGTTAGTCTTTTATTTTATTTTCCTCCTATAGAATGTGGGTGCTCACGGGAGACAGAAAAAGATAGTGAGAGGAAAAGTGAGAAATCACCCCCCAGGAGGGATGGCCACCACAATTCCTTCTCCTCCATTTTCTTACTGGGATTTTGGGCATGCACACACACATGCCCAGTGAGATTTTCAAGCATCTGGTCTGGGTCTCAAACCACAGTCTTCCATGCGGGAGTCCAGTGCCTTTACCCCGCCTGCTGGCCCCTTCACTTAGTCATTTTTCCTCATGACCTTTCTCCCCTAGAAATCAAATAGCAGCAAGATTTTACAGCATCTCTATTTACGGATGATAAAACTAAGGATCAGGTCCAACAGATGGCATGATGGTTAAGGCACTGGATTCCCCCATGGCCAATTGTGGTTCGAGTCCTGGATCTGGCAGCTTGAAAATCACGCCAGGCACATGTGCATATGTCCAAACTCCTTAGTTAGCCAAAGTAGGAGATAAAATCAATAATCCATTTTACTAAAGGGGTAAATAGAAGAGAAGAATAGAGAAGAAGGGATTGCCGCGTGACTATCCCCAGGGGGGAGGGGGTGTTTCTCACTTTCTCTCTTTCTCTGTCCAGCTAGTGCATGCACCCTATGGCAAAAAACAAACACCAACAACAACAAAAAACTTAAGACCAATGACTGTAAGTGACTGGCCAAAAGTATCAGAGCTACCTTAAAACAGAACTGACAGTCCAGCCACGTTTCTCCCGGGTGCTACCATATTCCTTTCTGACACTGCCTGGCCCAGTGCCATATGACTGAGCATTTTCCTTTCAAAAACCTGAACCAAAGAATAGTGTTCCAAGATAGACCTTCAGAATTCTCCATGGCAAAGTGATTTGTTTTTATATTTTTGATCATAGCCAGGATCTTGATCAAGATCATGTTCTTAATCAGCCCATGCAGATGTTTACCAAGGACACTTCTTTGTGCTCTTCAGTATCCTTGATTTTTAAAAATCTCTTTTCTTGCATACTAGGGGGATTGTGGGAGCTGCTTCTACACCCCCAGCTGCCCAAAGTGGAGTAAACCAAAGGTAATTATAAACGCAGTGATTCCATGGTGTGTTTCACTCTCAGACCTCAATCTTCTAACATGTCAGTGTGGGTGGGGGGGGCGGTGTGTGCATGTGTGTGTGGATGGGTAGGTGTGTCTGCGGGTGAGTTGTATATGCATATTTTATGTGATTCTTTCATAAACAAAGCCACTGAGGTGAGATGGACATTCTCAGCCCAAGCAACCTATCAACCTACTGCCCATCACCTAGAAACTATCTAGAAAAGTCATGGAATTGTAGCTCCAGGAGGAACTTGAGTTATAAATCAATAGCTATATTTTGTCGATTGCTGTCTATATTCTAGGCTATCTCCTGGGTCCTTTACATAGCCATTATTATGCCTCCTTAAAACACTGTCAGGAAGCTTATTACCTCCACTTATGAAAAAATGAGCCTCAGAGAGGGTAAGCAATTAGCCCAGGGCACACAGCTAGTAAGGAGCAAAACTGGAATTAAAGCCCGGAAAGCAATATGGAGTAATGTATAAGCCATGAAATTTGGAATCCACAAATATGAAGTGAAATTTGGCAAGTCACGTGGTCCGTCAGCTCTGCTTCTATAAAATGGAGCTAATAACAATTCTGTATATAGTTATCAAGAAAAGCAAATTTTAAAATGTGATTACATTTACCTGTATTTCATACTTGCTGTGTTGATGATTTGGGGACCTTGTTCCACACCTCTTCTAGGATACGAAGCTACCTCTCCTCCATTTCCTCCCCAGGCAACCATGACATTTTCAAACAGCTCTGCAGGGCTGAAAGCTCTTCCTTTTAAGACTAGAGAAAATTGTTCATGCGGACTCTAGCTCTGCCACCTTCCCTATTTATGTGCTTCTGTCATTGGCCTACTGAGTCCCCTGAAAAGAATTGCCTTGGGGGAAAAAAGGTCACGCCTATTGAAGGACCCATCTTGACCTGGGCAGTACCTGGGGTTTTCCACTGGGGGGCGGACTAGAGACCCAAAGGCCTGGTGGATGGTGGAGAGAGGATGTCCACTCTTCCCCTAGGGTGAGAAGCAGAAGTGTCTCTACAACCTGTCGTCCTTCAAGAGGAACCTGGAGGGCTGCCGGCAGCTATGCAACCTAGTGATACAGGTCCCCAGGTGCTGCAAGGGCTACTTTGGCCCAGACTGTCAAGGTGAGGGCGCTGCTTCCGGCTCGTGAATCTGAAAGGGCCCGACGCACTCTGCACAGCATTTGAAAGTACTAGAATTATAGAGAGGCCAAACACCCCTGCTAGTGCCTCCCAGACCCCAGCACACTCCCTCTGAAGAGTTGTGTATCCTTCCTTCTACTTTTTCATTAGGCCTGTTTTGTTCTTTACCAAGATGAGATACACTATGCGCATATTCTAATTCGATGTCTGCTTTTTTGCTTAACATCCCAGGGCGTTCCCCTTCGGACTAAAAACACGATGTTTCGTTTTTGGATGCCCTACGGCATCCGTGATACTGCTAAGCATGTCCAAGTGCATTCAATATGGGTCAAATACTGATACAGTATTTGTGGGCTATAAATTCCTGAACATCCTGTTACGGGATGTACGGCATTGTCTTTGTTACCTCGCCAGGAAAGAGCTCTTTCTCAAAAGCATCCAGGAACTCCGGAAACTCCCATGTTGGACCAACTGTAGCCAGTATTATATCAGCATAGCAACAGGTCAGATGCCCATATGGCACCTCCCCTCTGCCACATGTTCTTCTAAGCAGGCACGTGACTGCTTGCTGTTCCCACAGATTTTAATGCATTTAATCCTGGCAATGACCCCTGGGGAGTAGATTCCATTGTTGTCTCCACTTAACAGATGAGTTAATAGAGGCACAGAAAGAGTAAGATACAAGCCAAAGGTCCCAATCTGTCTCCAGAAGCCATGGTTTTTGCTACCATGCACATTCCATTCATTGTAACCTAGTTGACAACATTCTCAGCTGAGAGTCCACGCAGTCCCCCAGCCCTCACCATCCATCATAAAATGTGTTGTCCCTTACATTGGTTCAGCACTCTACATTTCCAAAAGACTCTCTGCTATAGTATTTCACCTGATTGTCATGGTAACCATGTGGTATAGGTCAAGGTCAAGCAGGCACTATGTCATTGTCCTCCTTTCATCACCGTCCTTTAAAGCTAAGAAAACTAAAGCTCAGAGAAGTTCATTGCTCAGCCCAGGTCTATTCAAATCCAGAGCTCCTGACCCCTGGTGCAGCACACAGGTCAGTGTATTGCCTGCCAAGGTAGAACCATATCAGATGGATTGAAGCTCATGTCCATAGGCTATGGCTTGCCCTAAATGTCCACTGATACCCAGGACCACAATTCCTCTGGGTTTCTGGGTATCAGACCTACAGCACATTTGCAAATGTAGGCACTGAGCCATTCTGTGTCCAGGAGACCCAGAGTCATGCAGTTTCATCTCTTCCAGCCTGCCCCGGAGGACCGGATACCCCGTGCAATAACCGGGGTGTCTGCCTCGACCACTACTTGGCCACAGGAGAGTGCAAATGCAATGCTGGCTTCAATGGGACGGCATGTGAACTGTGCTTGCCGGGGAGATTCGGACCCGACTGTCAGCGTAAGTGACACGGCTTTCCTGTGCTGCCACCAGTTTCTTAGCCTGTGCTTCCTGTCCTGATCCTTGCCATCCAGCTGGCCTGGAAGCATGCTTTTTCCCCTTTCTCCCAGCCATCCACCTCCCATCTGCCCACCCTACATGACTGTTTCCTCCTTGGATGTATTGCCAGCTTCCATCCACTGAAAGAGCCTTGCCTGTAGGCATGAAATTCAGCCCCTGCAGCCACCCAGGCAAGCTGTGGCTGAACAACATTCATTCATTCAACAGTCAACCCACGTGTGTGTACTGAGTCCTCCCTATGGATCGCTGCCATTTATTAAGTGCTTACTAAGTGCCAGGCATAGGTATATCTTACCATTTAATCCTCAAAACAACTCTTTAAAGTAGATACTATTATTATCTCCAATTAGCAGATTAACAAAAAGAAAAGGCAATTTGTTCAGGAGCCAGGAATTGTTCTAAGGTCTAGGGATACTGTGGTTTAAGGAGCAGTGGGGGAGAGAGCAGGAGACAAGGTCCCAGCTCTCGAAGAACTTGCAGCAACAATAATAGCTAAGTTTACGTGTAACTAGTGGGAACAGTCCTGGGCGGTGCAGACCAGAGGAATGGCTCTCTCGGCCTAGAGGTCTGCCTTTCCTGGAGGAGAGGGGAGCAGGTGCGAAGGCCCTGAGGCTGAAGCTGGCTTGGCATGCAAGGAACAGCAAGGAGGCCAGAAAGGCTGAGCAGAGTGAAGAAAGAAGACAAGAAAGAAATGGAATCTGATGTCACTGGGGGCCAGTTCACAGGAACTTCTCAGCCAGGGAAAGGTCTTCAGCAGCTATATCCAGTGTGATGTGCAGCTGGCGGGTGGTTGTAAAGAGAGGAATGCTGGGAACAGTAGGTCACTCCAGCTGCCAGTGCAGGCTGTACTGTAGGAGAGCGGGCACAGAAGCTGTGCCTCTGTGGGGAGAGATGACAGTCCAGGTAAGAGCTGTTGGCATCTTGGGCTAGCATGGCAGTGCTGGAGGTGGTGAGACGTGACAGAACTGGTACATAGTTTTTAAAATTTACTTCCACATAGATTTCTCCACCAGGCGTCTCCAGAGGGGGTTCTCACCCCATCTATCCTATCACACGCCCTGTAACACATTCTATCTGCTTCTGTGATTATAGCGTCACATTTATAAGGCCGTGTTCAACAGCTGGTGACCACTAGACTGTAAACCCCAAGAGAATAGAGACCTTCCCTATTGTGTTTTCCCTTATAACTTTATTGCCTAGTAACGCCTTCATCCATGGTAGCCATAGAGTGACTTTTTGAATGAATTAGTGTATGAATGAACAAATGGGTAAATGACAAAGGCATAAGCACAGCGTCTCCTACACTGAAAACATGCAGCCAATGGATGGTCAGTGAGCCGATTGAGAGGATTTTAATCCCTGATTGCTGATTACTGATCACACTCTAATTCGCTTTACAGCCTGTGGCTGCTCGGATCATGGACAGTGCGATGATGGAATCACAGGCTCCGGGCAGTGCTTCTGTGAAACAGGGTGGACCGGCCGCTTCTGTGACACTCAAACAGGTCTATCATGGGAGGGGCCAGCTACCTAGAGTGAACATCCATGTGAGGTTGGGGGGCCAAGAGACACCTGAAGAAAAATGACAATACAAGTGTTCCTATTTCCATCTGGAAAAGATGATTTGGTTCTGTGGCCCTGCGTCTAAGGAGACTAATAACTTGTAAGAAAACCAGATGAAAAGACGTAACTCAACGCTGGTCCTATACCCTAGTGATTAAGGAAGCTAGATCCCACATGGCCCACCACAGTTGTAATCCCAACCCCAGTGGCTTGCGAAACATGCCAGGTGTGTGTGCATGTCCCAAATCCCAAAAGAATGGAGAAAGGGACAAAAAGAGATTGCAGCATGACCATGCCCCATTGAGGGTCCTTTCCTCCTTTCCCTCTTTCCCCCTCTCTCTCTGAAGTCCCTCTGAAGAATGTACATGGCCTCTGGTAATTAAAAAAAAAAAAAAAAAAAAAAAAAAAAAAAGACAGAAGAAAATAAAATATTTAACTCAAAACCATGAGGTCAGCATGTCACCCTGTGCAGTTTTAGAAGGACCCACCTCAAGCACAGAATCACAGGACCAGGCAGGGGTCACACCCCATTAAGGTGATTCCTGGGCCAGATACATACTGACACCACAGTCAAATGCTTTCACAGGCAACAGATGGACTTTGAAATCTCAAAACCAGAATGTGACCCACCCTGAGTCTGTTCCTTACTTGATGATGGCTTTAGATAACCCACCCTCTCTGAACCAAGACTTGCTCATCATAAAGAAAAGTCCATGTTACACACTTTGCAAGGGAGGATGCTTGTGAGGGTTTCAAAGTGCTCGGTGTACAAGGATAGTCTAAAACAGTGGCTGCCATTTTCACTGTTGTCATGGTCACCAGCGTCATAGCCTTGATCTTCACCAAGCAGTCAGTTTTCTGAGGTCTCTCTCCTTCCCAAAGTCCAATATTCTGCTAAAACTTCTGAAACGTGAATCACTGTCATTTATCCTCCCTGGAGGAGAGGACATGACTAGGCTCTTCCTGTGGGCTTTAGCAACCTGCAGTTTTGAGCATTCCAACAGCCTGGTTAATTCATCCCCTCACCCTCACATTCTCCTCTAACACCCCATGCTGTGTGATAACACTGCAGCCCCATGCTATCACCCAAGCTCCAGATATCTCTCTGTTCAGTTGGTGCCCTCAAAAAGCCATGGAACGTTGGGACCAGCAGTTAGTGTAATGGCTATGTTGCTGGACTCCCATGTAGCCGACCGCGGTTCAAGTCTCAGACCCGGTGGCTTAAACTCACGCCAGGCGTGTGTGGGTGAGTGTGTGGCCAGCCCCACTGTGGGGTGATTTCTCACTTTCTGTCTCCCTGTCTCTCTCTCTGTCTTTCTGGCGAGCACACGTGCCCTATAGCAAAAATCTCTCAAAAAAAAAAAAAAAGTAATGTCTCCAAAGTACTCATGTCTGCCTGGAACCTCATGTCCTTATGTCCTTAGTCAGAGAGCTGATCTGCCAAATTCATCTCTTTTAATGAATTTTGAGGTATAGAATTTTAATTGGTTGTGGGCTAGCAGGTGGCAGTTTGGTTAAGGCAGCTGGATCCCCCATGGCCAACTGTGCAGTTCTGGTCCTGGACCTTGAGCTTGAAATTCATTATGGGCATCTGAGCATGTGTGCCCAAAATCCAGAAAGGAGAATGGAAAAGGGATTGCACCATGGCCATCCCCCTGAGAGTTGGTTTCCCACTTTCTCTCCCTTTTTCCCCTCTTCCTCTCTCTCTTTCTCTGTCTCTCTGGCAAGCACATACCCCTCCCCATAACAAACTAAAAAAAGTATTTTAAATTGGTTGCCCCTAAAGTTAATATATTTGCATTTTAACCTGGATAACTTTGTAGAAATGATGTCTTAATGTAAATAAATAATGCTAGAATCTTAGACTGTCCGGGCGGGGAGATACCTTAGCAAATGACCTCACTCCTCTGCTGAAAGGGGTACTTACCAAGCACAGTGGCAGGCCAGAGAAAAAGTCTTAGGAAATCTCCCAGGAGGGACACTCTTTACACCATGAGGGCGGGATGAACCATGGCCTCTTTCTTTGCAGTTGTGCCCCCGGTGTGCATTCCTCCTTGTTCTGCTCACGCCACCTGTAAGGAGAACAACACGTGTGAGTGTAACCTGAATTATGAAGGCGATGGAATAACCTGCACAGGTGAGTCCCCTCTGTGCATGTGGGACATGGCAGCAGGCCAGGGAGAGGCACAGCACTTGGTCTCAGAGCCTGGGCTCAGTTCTGGCTTGCCTGCTTCCTGCCTGGACCACTTCAACAATACCTGCAGGGTCTGTGACTGTGGTCCCTTAGTATGTGTGTTTGTGCTCGATCTGCCTCCCAGGTCAAAGGTTTACATTTTTAATTGCTCTGGAAACTGGGGTGCACTTCATTTTATAGTGTTTCTCTGACCCTCCAAGTATCCAGTCTTATTCCAAAAATTCAGAAAATACACTACACTATTATAAAAAAATTTAAATTTATACATACACTTACCACTTGGCGAGAACTGCGATAGACATGGCAATGTCTAGCCTAGTGGTTAGCCATGCAGAGACCTGAGTGAACAGTGGCATAAGCATGGCAGATATTTATTTCCGCCTCATTGAGCAGTTTGGAGGGAGATGTCCTGGACTCACACAGCGTCTCTGTCACGTGGGTACCCAGACTTCTCCTGTCTGCTGCTCTGCTGTTGCTCGCCTGCCTGGCCAGAGATGGCCACTGCCATGAGCAGATCCCAGGCACCAGGATGAGAAAGGAAGAGAAGGGGGCTTTTGGGTGCTTTTTTCTCTCACTTAATAACTGAATACCCCAGACAGGGTAATTTATAAAGAATAAAATTGTATTCTGTTCGGAGATCTGGAGGCCCAAGGTTGAGGGACCACATCTGGCAAGGGCCTTCTTGGTGGCGAGGACTCTGCAGAGTGCACCACACGAGCTAGAGGGCGAGAGCAGGTGTCAGTTCTAATCTGTCCCCTGCTTAAAATCCCACCAGGATCCAATCATGGGGGCCAACCCAATGGCCTTATCTAATCCTAATTACCTCCCAAAAACCCTACTTGTTAATGCCCTAATCATATTAAATTTCCATTCTCTTAATACCATCACAACAGCAATCAAATTTCAACACATACATTTTTTTTTTGGAGAGATTTTTGCTATAGGGCGCGTGCGCTCGCCAGACAGACAGAGAGAGACAGAGAGATAGAAAGCGAGAAATCACCCCCCAGAGGGGATGGCCACGCCGCAATCCCTTCTCCTCCATTCTCCTCTTGGGATCTTGGGCACGCATGCACATGCGCCTGGCGTGAGTTTTAAGCCACCGGGTCTGGGACACAAACCACGGTCGACTACATGGGAGTCCAGCGACATAGCCATTACGCTAACTGCTGGTCCCCAACACATACATTTTAAGGGAAACATTCAAACCGCAGCAGGAAGCAAGCCTTCTTTTCTTTAAGAACACAAGCTAAGTCCACCCGCAGTGGCAGAGGTGGTCGCGTACCCCTCTGTGATGATGAAAGCCATGAAGGAGACTGGGACTTCAAATTTGTACAAAAATTAGATCTCACTACACCTGCTGTCTTGTAACTAGCAGCCCAGAAGTGGGTCAGCACTCTGCGATAGTCATGAAGACCCAGGTTCTCTCATCCTGGCATTCTTAGGCTCAGGCTTTTTGTCCTCCTGTTTATTCTCTCATGACCTCAAGTGGCTGTCATGACTCTGTGCAGAAATGCAGGCAAGAGACGGGACAGCTTTCTAGCTACTCTGTTCCAGCTTATCTATTTGCAGGTTGAAAATTGGAGGACTGAAAACAGAGGTCCTAAGAGGCAGCACGAGCGGGAAGAGCATGGTCTTTGGCACCAGCCACCCTGGGCTTAAACTTCAACCCTGCCATATTCTAGTTGTTTTACCAGTTAAACTCCGTCGACCTCAGCTTGCTCATCTATAGAATAGAAGTACCTCTATTCTCTATCACAAGGGGCTCAATGTTGTGCTATCTCTACACACACACGCACATAACCCACCCTAACATCAAAAACCCAAAATCATTCTGCAAACTACTGTCAAAACAGAGCCCAGAGGTATGTGAAAAGAGGCGTAGAGGTGAACAGGTGTCAGCAGATTTTGTCTCTAAAAGCGTCATGGGATACTCGTGTTGCGAAGGTTAGCACAGGGTGGTCCATGGTCCATCCACATCGGTGGCAGTAACCTGAGCCCCTCTTTCCTGCTCCTGCAGTTGTGGATTTCTGCAAACAGAACAACGGGGGCTGTGCGAAGGTCGCCAAGTGCTCCCAGAAAGACACGAAAGTCTCCTGCAGCTGCCAGAAGGGATACAAGGGAGACGGCTACAGCTGCACAGAGATAGACCTTTGTGCGGATGGCCTCAACGGGGGGTGCCACGAACATGCCACCTGCCGGATGACGGGCCCGGTGAGTCGCTCTGCACCAGGGAAGCCTGGGAGCAGCTCCGGGGGCTCTCTCAGCCTTGCTGCTCCACCTGGGCTCTGTGACCATTTGGCCTCTTCCTAAACATCCTTCCTACATCACTGTTTCTTGTTAAGAGTCAGTGGGCAGGACCAGCAGATGGCATAATGGTTACGTCACTGGACTCCCATGCAGTCGACCGCAGTTTGAGTCCCAAATCCAGTGGCTTAAACCTCATGCAGGGCACCTGTGTGTGAGTGCTCAAAATCCCAAGACGAGAATGAATGGAGGAGAAGGGCTGGCAGTGTGGCCAGCCCCTCTGAGGAGTGATTTCTCGCTTTCTGTCTCTCTCTGCATCTCTGGAGAGCACACACGTTTTATAGCAAAATCCTCCAAAAAGAAAAATAAAAAGAGTCAGTGGGCAAGGCCAGCTTGGTGACAATCCACAAGACAATCCACATGGGAAGAGCCCCAGTTAAAGTCTGGAGACCTCCCCGTGTATGCAGGGAAGATGAGTGCCCATGATCTGGGGCTGTCTGAGGCTGGGGGCAGATCGTGGCATCAAGATCCTGTTGAGGATGCCATCTCTCTCTCTTTATGCCTTTGTTTCTCTCTCTGTATCTCCTGCTCATGGAAGAAAAAAAGAGAAAAAGAAAGGAAGAGAGAGAGAGAGAGAGAAAGAAGCTTTTAAATATGTTGGTAAAAAGTGGCATGAAAAGTGCAGATCTAGGCTCTCAAGTCTCGGCAGACTGGCATTAGTGCCCTGTGTACCTGATGGGAAGAGCAGCTGGTGGGTGCTCATGTCCATTACTGGTTGCAGACCTGGACCAAGAGTGAGCCAGCCTTTGAATCTGGGCTCCTGGATTTACGAGCTGTATAGCCTGAGGCAAGCTACTTCCTCTCTCTGGGCTTCAGTTTTCTCATTTATAAAGTGGACCAAATAACAGTGCAGGCATTGCGGGCATGCTGTGGGGATTAAATGAGATCATTCACTCATTCAACCAGAGGTCACCGAGGACCCACTGTGTGCAATTGCACATATCGAGGACACAGTAATAAAAAGACAGACGGCTCCCTGCTTTCCTGGATCCCAAATACAACAGATGGAGTGGGCAGTGTTCAGTATGGAAACAAACGCACAAGATCCTCCTAGAGACCACGGAGCACTGCGAAGAACGCGGGTCAGGCCAACATGATGGAAGGGACTGGAAAAGCACCTTTACGTGGGGCGATCACACAATGTCTCTCTGAGGGATCGACGTTTAAGCTAAGATGTAAAGGATGATGCTGTTCCACCACAAGCCCATACAAAAGCAAGATGTAGCAGTTATTTCCTTCCCCTGGACAGGGGAGGCACATCCTCTTGTCCTTCTGATCATCTCCTGTGCCGGACACGGTCCCAGGGCACTCATAAGTCCTCAGGTCCTGGAGAAGGTGCTTTGCCTTCTTTTCTTTTCTTTTTTTTTAATTTTTTTGTAAGAACTATTTTATTTAACTTTATTTTATTTATTTTATTTTTTTTAATTTGACCTGAGAGGGACAGAGTGAGAGACAAAGAGGGAAAGTGAGAAAGCAAGCCACCAGGTCCAGGACTTGAACTGTGGTTAGCCATGTGGGAGTCCAGTGCCCTTATCCACCAGGCCACCTGCCATCTTTTCTTGTTCTCCTCCCACAGGGCAAGCGCACCTGTGAATGTAAGAGTCACTACGTGGGAGACGGGCTGAACTGTGAGCCAGAGCAGCTGCCTCTTGACCGCTGCCTACAGGACAATGGACAGTGTCATGCAGACGCTGACTGCGCTGACCTCCACTTCCAGGGTCAGTGTGATTAGGGGCTGCTGGCCCTAAGCACCCTTCTCTTTAGGTGTGGGAAAGAGACCTGTGTCCGAGGAAGGAGAAAGACAAAACAAAGCAGAGAACCAACATTTCCTGCACTGCCCAGAACCAGTGGAGGCAGCAGGTGTCTGTGGCAGAGGGACAGAATAGCTCAGCATCAGACCTGGAGCAGTGAGAACCACGAGGGAGCTCAGAAGTCGTTCATCATGAAATTTCTCCACACATGCTTTTCACTAATCACTTAGTAATCCTTGAATCCTTGATTCGAATTTAATCTAAGTAAAGCTTAGGGCATTATCAAGAAGCATCTGCTCCGGGCAGAAGCAACTTCTTAGCAGTTGTTTGGGTAGTGGCACGTTGATTGGCATCTACTCCCTTTGCTTCTAAGGATGATTTGAATGGCTTATGACAGACTCACAGATATGCTAAAACACACAAGAACTACACAGAGGTGCAGAGGTGCAGGTGAGAAGGCATCTTGAAAGTCAGTGGAGGAAAATTCATAAATCCATAGTTCTGGGCCAGGGCTAAGGGTCACTTCAGTGGTTTAGAAGTGTTTTGGGGCACTGCACATGACAGCTGTTTGGTGTTTATTGACCGTCTTTGACTGGAGTTGAGTTTACAGATGTGGTCATATTCATGAGACAGTTTTTACGTATCTTAATGGCAACTACTGACATCACACCTGTTACCCATTGAATCTTAAGATCCCTCGGAACCATTCTTAAATGAGATAGAAGATGTAAGCGGAAAAGAATACATAGGATGTGGAAGACATTGTTCTTGCAAGGAGATTCCAGTGTAGTTGAGAAACATTATTCTATTTTATGTTGATTGCCAGAAGGTGTTTGCACTTGCCAGCGTCAGAGAGACAGAGAGAAAGCACCCCCCAATGGGGCACGGTCAGACCACAATCCCTTCTCGTTAATTTCTCCATACTGTTGGGACTTAGGGCATGCACACACATGTGTCCAGCATGTTTTTCAAGCCACCAGGGCTGGGATTCAAATTGGCAGTCAGTCATGAGTGATCCAGTTCCCATAACCACCAGGCTACAGGCCAACTTGAAGAACATTTTTGAAAGAATGAGACAATTGAAAGAAAGCAGTAAGACAAAAAAAAAAAAAAAAAAAAAAAAAAAAAAAAAAAAACCAGCAAATTTTCTTATGCTGATGGCACAGCTGAAATGAGAGTGCACATATAATTGGAGAAGAATCCAAAGCACGGATTTGAACAGATATCTGTGCACCCACGTTCATTATTCACAACAGTCAAAACCAGGAAACAACTAACATGTTCATCAACAAATAAATGGATAAACAAAATATAGGATGTCCTGGGACCAGGAGATGGCATAATGGCTCTGTCACTGGACTCCCATGTAGTCAACTGCAGTTTGAGTCCTGGCTGCTTAAACTCTCGCCAGACATGTGCATGTATGCCCAAGATCTCAAGAGGACAATGGAGGAGAAGGGATTGCGGTGTGGCCATCCCTCCTGGGGGGTGATTTTTCGCTTTCTGTCTCTCTGTCTCTCTGTCTTTCTGGTGAGCGGACATGCCCTATAGCAAAAACCTCTCAAAAAAAAAAAAAATCAAAAGAAAAAAATATATATATAGGATGTCCTCACAAGAGAATGTTATTCAAACTTGAAAAGATATGAAATTCTGATACATGCTACAACGTGGTAATTCTTTAAAAAGTCCATTGAAAGTAGCCAGACACAAAAGGACAAATGCAGTCTAACTGCACCTATCTGAGGTACTTAGAATAGGCAGATTCATAGAGACAGAAAGTAGAATAGAGGTTACTAGAGCCTGGGTTATGGGAGAATAAGAACTTATTGTTTAATGGGTGTAACGTTTTTGTTTGGGATTCTGGAAACCTAAAAATGGATAGTAGTGATGTAGCACAGTATTAAATATACTTACTGCCACTGAGCTATACACTTCCAATAGTCAAAAGGGTAAATATTATGTTATGCATATTTTATCACAAGGAAATTTTAAAACTAAAGGATAGAGAAAGGAAAAATCTCTAGGGGAGGTAAGAGAGGGAGTCTTCAGAGAAGCGTAAGAGAGGCCTGAGGCTATGGTAGAGACTCAATGGATGCTTGAATTGGGTTGAACAAGAGGAGTTGACAAGGCATTTCTACTGGGAACAGCATGGAGAGTTGAGAACTGCCAAGGTCGTCTGAGAAGGATGAGGTAGTGAGGCAGAGGCAGAGCATAATCTGAAGGCTATGGCCCCAAGGTAACAGAGTCTGTACTGAGGGCTGAGAGGAGGGAAAAAAAGAACAGAGAGAGACAGAATGAAGAGAAGGAAAGGCTTCACCATGAGGTAACATTTCCATCCTTCAAGACCAAACACAATGGCAGTGCTGCAATACCTTCTCCATTTCTCCATCTTGTCAGGATTTTTGGCATGCACACATATACACATAGCATGTTTCTAAAGCTGTAGGCCAGATTGGAGCCGTGGTCAGCCGTATGGGATCTGGCTTCTTTAACCACTAGACTATGCTTGTTTTTGTTTTTGTTTTCTTTAGAACAGATCCATTCAGCCAAGCCAGTCTTTTTCTGCATCTCACTTGTAGGTGGAAGTCAATCCAGCTCACAGAGCATCATCCACTTCCTCCAGGGGGCTTATCTCTTCTGTTTTCTCATCAGTACCAAGAAAATGTTGGCAGTGACACTAAGCAAGTGAGCACCACATTGGATTCACCTTCTGTTGGGGCCAAGTGGTTTCCCTCTATGAGGCTTGGTATAATGCTCCATTATTCCCTTTAGGCACAGTTACAGACCAGTCCACACTCAGGAGGAAGTGCCTACCCTCACACAGCTTGAAGGAGAGACTAGTGGTCTTTATAGCAACAGTGTGTGCAGCAGAGACCCTCAAATAACTCACACTGAGGCTCAGTAGCTCCATTGTAGGAACACGTTCTATGGAAAAATCTAAGAATTTAATAAAGATAAACACATTCATCCCAGCATTATTAAATAGCACAAACAAAAAAATTAAAAATAATGTACATACTAGCCCCACGGCACAAAATTTAAGCCCTGTGCAGAAGAAGCCAGATTCCACATGGCAACCATGGTTTAAATCTTGCAATCTTGTCCCGGTGTCTTGCAAAAATGAGTTCTTGTGAGTATGTGTGTGTGTGTGTGTACTCCCACCCAAAAGTCCTGATGGGATAGAGAAATGGAGGAAAGAAATTGCAGCATGGCCATACCTCACTACAGAGAGGGTCCTTTCTCTCTCTCTCTCTCTCTCTCTCTCTCTCTCTCTCTCTCTCTCTCACTCACACACACACACACACAAGCACATGTACCCTCTGGCAATAAAAAACATAATCTATTAGGTTTCCAAAAAGGTCATAATGTATTTTTTTTGTTTTTCTATGCAAAAATGCATCATGACTTTTCCAGCAATCCAATACATTTCTAACAGCAAAAAAAAATGTCAGACAAAAAAAAAAAAAAAACTAAACTTGGCCTATTTTTGATACATAAAATACTCTTTTGTGATATTTTTAAATAAGCTTGACAGTATAAAAGTGAGACCTGGTTCTTGAGCTATTTCTGGCCTCTCCATTCAACTGTTTGACTGAAAAGGTATCAACTGTGAACGAATAATAAAGATTGCCCAGTATCCTAGGAAAAAAATGGATTTTTTTTAAAAAGCAACTTTTTTAAAAAACATGGAGTCCTTAGCAGAAACTCACTTTAATATATTTTTGCATAGCTATAATAGTCTCAAAAACTATTCAATTGTAAATACTGGAGAAAATCATGTTACCACAGAAAATTTACAATATTGGAAAATAATAATAATCATGATTTAATATTCAGCTTAAAAATATTTCTGAAAACTGTATTTGCAGCATGCAGATTTGTAATATATATGACTTATAAATGAATAAGAAAAAGATGAAGAATGTGAAATTATCAAAATAAAAAGTTACAAAAAATTAAAAATTCTGAAAAGCAATAAACTAAAATGTTACCATTAGGTAATGATTATTTCCAGGGGATAGGATGATAGGTGATTTTTTTGTTTACTTTTCTGTATTGCCCTGATTTCTACAACAACCATATGCTGTTTTTATAATTAGAAAAGAAATCAATTCTTTAAATGATGTACTTCCACCTGACTCAAAGGGAAAGTGGACTGTGAAGACAACTTAGGGTACAGTCAGCCTTCCACTGTGAAGGTCCTTCAAAGTCTTCTGTGGAGGGTTCCCAACCATTAGAGCTGACTAAGATGATTCCTTGCCTTCCTCTTGTAGATTCCACTCTTGGGGTGTTCCATCTACGCTCCCCACTGGGGCGATACAAGCTGACCTTTGACAAAGCCAGAGAGGCCTGTGCCAATGAATCTGCAACCATGGCAACCTACAACCAGCTCTCCTATGCTCAGAAGGTGGGTCCCTACTGAGTGGACGCTGTGTAGGTAGCATCTGAAGGTGAGGAGGGTACAACCTCTTCTTAAGATGGGAGAGAATTAAGATGTTGCCTTCTCAGAGGGGAGAACGGGAAGCTCCTGGAACAATAATATCAATTCATCACATCCATTTATCAGGCGCCTACTACATATTAGGCACTGTGCAAGGGGGCTTCATTGATGTTATTGTCCGTCCTTTCAATATCCCTAGAGGTAGGTATCACTATTCCCATTTTACAGATAGAGAACCCAAGGCTTGGGAAGGTTAAGTAAGGTGTCCAGTGTCACCCAGGCAAGAGCTGGCAGTCTAGGATTTAAATGTAGCCCTGACTCCAAAGGCCTATTCTCAACCAAGACATCCAACTGCCCAGGCAGACGCAGAGACTGGAACGGCATACCTCATAACTGGAATCCAAAAAGAGATCAGTAACCACAACCCAAGGTAAAATCTCCCTAAACCCACAAAGTTGTCAGGTTTCTCAGGGTTCTCTGTGACTAGAGGGGCTGTGAAGAGAATATGTGGGGACTGCTCCGACTCTAAGCCCCAGCAGGGAGGAGATGGAGTTCTCTGGTCAGGGCTAATCATGCAGTCTCCAACATCAGAAGCTCTGACTATTTGGAAAAACCAGTACTAAGGGATTGCCTGCTGGTGATTTCTCACTGGGAGCAGGGGAGGCGACTGCCTACATGGCATGATTTTAGGGCCCTTCCTCCAACCTCCATCACTGCCACATCTCTCTACCTTTCTTCAGACATGTTATTCCTTTGCTGAGGAACAAAGCTTTGGTGCTAGACCCAGCATCTTGGAGGGCCTCAACCTCTGCTCTCCTGCTTGCTGGTTGTGTGGGCTTAAATCAAGCCATTGAGGGACCAGCAGTTAGCATAATGGCTATGTCGCTGGACTCCCACGTAGTCGACCGCGGTTCGAGTCCCGGACCCGGTGGCTTAAACTCACGCCGGGCGCGTGTGCGTGCGTGCCCAAGATCCCAAGAGGAGAATGGAGGAGAAGGGATTGCGGCGTGGCCATCCCCCCTGGGGGGTGATTTCCTGCTTTCTGTCTCTCTGTCTCTCTCTGTCTGTCTGGCGAGCGCACGCGCCCTATAGTAAAAACCTCTCAAAAAAAAAAAAAAAAATCAAGCCATTGAAACCCCTGTCCTACCCGGCATGTTTGTATAAGGACTAAATGTAAAGGGCCCACAGTAGGAACTTAGTTTTTAAGGTTACTAAGATCTGGAATAGATTGCCTGGGGTTCTAATCCCAGCTCTTCTCCCTTGCGGTATGACATTGAGCAACTTACATCACTTTTCCTCAATGTTATCAACTCTATATATGATAAGGATTAAAAGATTCCTACAATAATAGGTTTGATATGAGGGTTAAATGCATTGGCGCATGAAAAGCCCTTGTGAGAGGACCTAGCCCAGAATGAGCTTTTAATAAGTGTTATGATGATGATGACAATGGTGATAATAAAGAATTAGGTGTCTATCATCAGTTAGAGTTCTGTCAACCCCTAAGTGAAGAGTTTTCACCAGGAGTAAATGGCTAATAGCAAATTCTTTCTCAAGAGCAGAGAGGAAAGAGATAAGTATGAAGGATTCAGGCACCTACAAGAGAAGACACCACTTTTATTCATCCAGTGGTTCAATCAACAAAAGTTTATTGAACACCTCCTGTGTGCCAGGCACAATAGGCAGAAGGAGGTTGATCCATGATGTTTACAATCTGATGGAAGAATCAGACATTAACCAAGTGATATCACACAAATATGAAATTACCACTGACCTGTGGCCACGTCTGTGTCTCTGCAGGCCAAGTACCACCTCTGTTCAGCAGGCTGGTTGGAGAGTGGGCGGGTCGCCTATCCCACAGCTTACTCCTCCCAGGCCTGTGGCGCAGGCGTTGTTGGCATAATAGACTATGGAACTAGACCCAACAAGAGTGAAAAGTGGGATGTCTTCTGCTATCGGATGAAAGGTAACTGCCCCAGCTAGCCTCGGTTCCCTGGCCATGCAGCTAAGCAATCCCCATCCTAGCCAGCCAAGCCTCCAGGGTGATCAGGGCAGCCCAGACCCCTTCCTGACATGGGATGTGGCCCTGTGTGTCTCTGCCCTCCAGATGTGAACTGCTCCTGCAAGGTGGGCTATGTGGGAGATGGCTTCTCGTGCAATGGGAACCTGCTACAGGTCCTGATGTCCTCGCCCTCACTCACAAACTTCCTGATGGTATGCAATATGTCTGCTTGGTTTTGCTGTGGGTAGGGGCAGGGGAGGTTGCCTCAAAACAGGCATTAGAGAGGTGAGTCCTTAAGAGAAGCTGGAAGCGCACATCTGTGGTCAAGAACATGGGCACTGGACCACTTTGCCTGATTTCGAAGCTTGGGTCTGCCACTTGCGTGTTAGACAAGTGACTTTCCTTTATGGGTCTTGGTAGCCCTGTCTGTGCAATGACAGAGTTGAACCGAGTGGAGCAATTTCTTAAAGTTTGTACCGTGAAAACTTATTGAGCACAGACTATGCGATTTATCACTGAGATAGATCCGTGAAAAAATAGGCCAGCATGAACAAATAAACAGAATTGAGTGCTAGAAGGAGAATCTACTATGGAAAGGGAGATCGAGGTGGGGCACCAGAGGATTCCACTTTGTGTGAGTAGTGAGGGAAGGTTTATTGAGAGGATGACATTTGAGCAGAGTGTAAATAGGAGTTAGGGAGCTAGCCATGAAGACTCGGGGGAAGAATGTTCCAGGCAGAAGGATTGGCCGGCAAAGGATGGAAGGCAGGAATGTGTCCAGCTGGTTTGAGGAATCGCAAGGAAGCAAGCAGGACTGAAGCAGAGTCAAGGAGAGAGAGGAGCACAGGAACTGGAGTCAGAGGAGCAATAGTGACCAACATTTTGGGCCTCCTGAACCTTTCACTTTTCCTCTGAGTGAAGTGGGAGTCATGGCAGGGATTTGAGGAAATGAGATTTGACCTAAGTTTCAGAGGGAGGCTCAGGCTGCCATGTTGAGAATGGGCCACAACACAGCTGTGTCTCAGGACTCTGGGATTAGTAATATTAGACTATTGGGTTAGGAAAGGCAAAGTCCTCTGAAAACTCTCTGAGGGCTAGTCAGAAGAACAGCAAAGGACTGACAGCCTGAGTTGGGGCTGGCACCAGGAATATTCCCACATGAGTGATGCCCTCTCCAATCACCCCCATCCTCACCCACTGGGGCTGGTCAGTTGATGACTTCCCTCCTCTCCCCAGGAAGTGCTGGCCTATTCCAACAGCTCAGCCAGAGGCCGGGCGTTTCTGAAACGCCTGACTGACCTGTCGATCCGCAATACCCTCTTTGTGCCAGAGAACAGTGGACTGGGGAAAAACGAGGTGAGTGTGGTCCCTGGTTCCGGCACTTTATACCAACAGCACTTATCTATCACTACAACAATACTGTGTCACAAACTGCCCCCAAACTCAGTGGCTACTTGTTCACTTAGCACACACATCAGCGGTCAGCTGTCGCTTCTGGTCCTAGCACACTCAGAGACCAGCTGGCAGCTGCTTTAGGCTGGCTTGTCTGTAGCTCTGCTACACAAGGCTCTCATGCTCCAACAGGATAGCCTGGGTATGTTTATGGGAACACGAGAGGGGCGAGAGCAAGCCCACCTACCAGTGCTCTTCAAGCTTCTGTTTAAGTCTAGTAGCTCACATGGCTAAGCCCAAAGTCAGACTGGGAGGCATTCAGAGTTCAATGGCAAAGGGCAAGAATACAGAAATGGTGGCCAGACCGTGATGCAGTGGTAAAACGTGATGCTCTGTGAGGCTGACCCACATGAGCAGGGTCCAGGTCCCCATGTGGAGACCTCCCTGAGTAGGCTGGGCACACGTGTGTCATGATCCAGCACTGGCTAGGGGTGGCTCATGACATCAAGACCATGTTGGAATGTGCATGCATGCTCGTTTTCTCTTTTTCTTCTTTTGCTTGTGAAAGAAATAAATATTTTTTTTAATGCTGAAAAAAAAAAAAAAGAAAGGAAGGGAGGAAAGGAGAAAAAAAGCATACATGCAGGAAGGGGTGATAAGCTGGGGCTATTGGTGCAATCAGTCTACCATACCACCCTTCTTCATGTCACACCACACACGAGTTTGCAATGTTTATTCAATCCACCCATAGGTGGTTGACCTGCAGGTTTTGTCAGTCCTAGATCCTCTCCAGCCACCCAAGGGCTCAGAGGAGCCATATCTCTGCCCACCTGTTAACTCACCTAAGACCCTTTCTTCCCAGCACACCGTTGAGAAGCTCTGTTCTAGACAATAAAGATGACTGTCAGTTCCACATCCTAGTTATAGGTGAATCTCCACCAGAACCCAGACAACCAGAAGTCTGAAGAAAACTTGACACTTGCTGCTATTGCATGGCCTTTAAAGATCATTCTTGTTGTTTCTTCTTTCCACTCAGACCCTGTCTGGGCGGGACATTGAGCACCACCTTGCCAGTGTCAGCATCTTCTTTTACAATGACCTTGTCAACGGTACTATCCTGCAGACTAGGCTGGGGAGCCAGCTGCTCATCACCTCCAGCCAGGACCAGCCCCAGCTGGTAAGAGAAGTCTCTGGGCCTATTGGGAGAACTGGAGATGATACAGGCAAGGTTTCCGGCATGCAAAAGGTGCCTGATAGACTATAATAATGTACAAGCTCTAAAATGATGGTACTAACTGCACACCGCAGCACACCACACCAGCTGGTGGGGGAGTAGGCCAACCTCAGAAGCCAGTAATAAGAAGTAAAATCACTTCAAAACTGTCAGATTGTCAGTCTATCCCTGGAATTAACATACGAGCTTGAAAGTCAAATGACCCCGATATGCATCACAGTTCTGCCACTTGCTAGCTGTAAGAATTTAGCCAAGTTACTCTTCTGTGTGTCCATTTCTTCATCGGATAAATGGGGATAATGGTGATGTAAGAAAATGTAAGAAAAAACTCCCTGCTAGCCCCTTAGAGTCTGTGAAAAGGCCTGAAAATTAAACTGGCATAAGGTAGATTAACAGGAGAAAGCATACAAAATTTATTTAATATTTTATGTGCACAAAGGAAAATGAATACAAAGAAGCAATTAGACTAATAACTTACACACTTATTTATTTATTCTTTTTTTTAGAGAGATTTTTGCTATAAGGCACTTGCCAGAGACACAGAGAGAGACAGAGAGAAAGAGGGAAGTCACTCCCCGGGGGGATGGCCACACTACAATCTTTTTTCCTCCAGTCTCCTCTCGGGATTTTGGGCACACACGCACACATGCCCTGCATGATTTTCAAGCCACTGGGTCTGGGATTCCAACTACAGAGTCAGCCATGTGGGATCCAGCACCTTCCCATGTCACCTGCTGGCCCACTTATACACTTTTTAAACAAAAATAATAAATTTGTGAAGTGACTAGATAAAGGGATCTGGGCTAAGGGAGTAAGCTATGGGACAGTGACTAGGAAATATATGAGGGAAACTAGTGGAGGATGCGGAAATAATGGATGGATTATTTAACTAGGGAGGATGAGGATTATAACCAGGGAGGATGAGGGTGTCAACTCCCCTGGTAACTAAAATGTTCTCTTCCTCACACAGGGAGGTCACCTTCCTCCTAGGAAATTTTATCACCTGCTTTTTGGTAGAAAGGGGGAGGTCAGAGCTTCTTTCTGTACCTGCATTTTTTGAGGTGGCATGTCTGAACCCCCTCAGTGATGATATAATGGTGTTCATGGTGGCGCTGATGACAGTGGTGGCGGTGATGGCACTGATGATGATAATGATGGCCAGGATGACGCTGATGGTGATGTGGTGGTGGTGGTGGTGGTGGTGGTGCTGATCGTGATGATGACCACGACCATGATGACCACAAGGACCGTACTGTCCAAATCATAGGCTGTCATGGGGATTCCATGCTTCCAGGCTTACAGCATGCAGAGAGTAATACCTGATATGTAGCAAGTATAAATGAGTCTAATTTCTTACTTACACCTGATAAATTATTTCTGTTATTGAAGAGCAGTCGTGTAGACTAGGCTTCTCAAACTTGAATGTGTAGTTGTATCACCTGGAGATTAATTAAAATGTAGAATGTGACTATGAAGAGGGGTGGCATCTAGAGGATCACACCGGGATTAGATCACTGGAAAATTCCTTTCTCAACATTCTGTGTGCTATTCAGTGGACTCAGAGTCCAGAGCCCTGAAGGTTACCACTTACAACTTCAGTGATTTTAGGCAAGCAATTTTCCTTCTAATGACTCATCTGTCAGACAAGTGGGTTAGAAAAACTACCCCTGAGGTTGTTCATAGTCCTTAGATTAGCTTGTTGGGATGAGGGCAAGTAGGGTATTCTGGGTTGTCCAGAAAATGAGCAGCAGCCCTGTGCTGGCTGTCAGTGAAGAGAGACCTGGAACATAGGTGCTGGAACCTCAGGGAAACTAAACACCAGCCCTCCAAGAAGGGCAGCTCACATGGGGAGAAACAGCCAGAAGGTCACAGATCTCCATCAGCCCTCTCCCATTTCCCTAGAAGGAGACCAGGTTTGTTGATGGAAGAGCCATTCTGCAGTGGGACATCTTTGCCTCCAATGGGATCATTCATGTCATTTCCAGGCCTTTGAAAGCACCTCCAGTCTCAGTGGTGAGTATCTACGGTTGCTAGACAGGAGGAGCCCAGTGCCCACTCTCCAAGAGGCAAACTATTGCTGAAAGCCCTGTCTACCATCTTTCTCCTCCAAAGACTAAAAGAACCTCCCATATCCAAGACAGCTGGCTTTGGGAAAGCCCAGCCCTGGTTCCTCCCATCTCCCTCCCACGCATCAGCAGCACAGCACCTGTCGGAATAATATTTGTGCTGAACAAAAGGAGTAGGATGGGCCAATGGGAGGACCATGAGAAAGGGAGTGAGAAATTTTGAGCTCAGGGTTGATCTTTACTTCACTTTACCTCTGAGCCCCAATTTTCTCATCTACAAAACAAGGGTCATAATGGTTCCCTTGCTGGGTTTAGGGACAGCTTATAAGTATAAAATGCTTAAAGCAGCCCCTGATATGCTATATAAAAGTTGGTAGAAGTTATTGCCATTAGTATTCTAAGTTAAGGGGAGGAGTGAGCTGCTGGCTGCTGGAAAGTTCCATAGCACATCAGTGAAGCATGTAAACTCCAAAGTTCAGGGCTGTTAAGTGACAGTGTGATATTGGGCAAGTGCTTATCCTGCCTATGCCTCAGTCTCCCCCCACCCCCCGGTATAAAAAATGGAAGCAATAGCTGTCTCTCTGTCTTTGGGCTATAATAGCACTTAAGTGGGTCATGGCATGTAAGGGACTTAGAACAGACCGTGGCAGCAGTGAGGGCTACGTCCATGTTTCTTACCATTATTTTATCCCAGCTGGCTCCAAGATGCCTCAGGCCAGCAAGAATAGGGGGAGCCTCCGCAAGCATACTCTGTTAGGGAACCACCCTCTTATGACTTGACCCCTCTCCTTTCTATGTTCAGCCTTCAACTCACGCTGGCTTGGGAACAGGGATATTCTTTGCCATCATCCTGGTCATTGGAGCCATCACTTTGGCTGCCTATTCTTACTTTCGGCTAAACCGAAGAACATTTGGCTTCCAGCGTTTTGAGGTAAGAAACCAAAAAAAAAAAAACCAAGAACATGATTAGGGGAGCACCCCTCTGAAATCCTTCCCTGGATCTGTGCTACTTCAGAGACCTTAGCCAGGAGTTGGCACTCAGCACAGAAGCAGGGGCAGCCACCACACCACCACCCTGTCCCACACCCCATGCGTGGAGTCCCCGCTCCTAGGAGGAGCATCAGTAGTAGATTAAGCTCCTCTTCATGGCTGAGAGAGGGCTTCGCGAGGAGGGGGAGGGACTGCCAGCATCAGAGACCCTCTAGCCTCCACTCCAGGGACTCGGCTTAAAGGCAGGTTCACCGGGGCCCAGGAGTCCAGTCACCTTGGAGGATTCACTAGACAAGCATCCACTGTGATTGGCTTGGGCTTCAGGACTGGCTCTGAGGGTCGGAGGTCAAGGTCAAGGACCTGCACAGTCAGAGGCCTCGTGTGCAGCCAGCAAAATGCATTCACTGAGCAGTTGGGTCTCCCTCCAGGTCAGCAACAAACTCCTGGCTGACCAGGTGGTGGCCCCAGGAGCCTGGATGTCCACACATCAGCAGTTGAGCATCCTCCCTAGGTACTTTGCACTCCACACTGACTCACCCTTCCCTGCTGCTGCTTCCTCAAAACACACCGGGCAACCAGTGTGCAGACCCCCACGTAGCAGCAGTACACAATGACCTTCAGACACTGTACATATTTCTAAGCTCCAGGGCACATCTCAAAAAATATTATTTGTAGCAAGAGTGCCCATGCTATATAAGTCTTTCATATTGAATTCAAGGACAGGCAACGCCACTGCAGGAGGATAAGTCAGAACAATGGGTACTCTGGGTGGGAACAGTTGGCAAGAAAGAGGCATCAGAGCACTTCCAACTCTACACATGCCCTGTGTGCGGATTTGGGTAGTGGTCACACCTGGGTGGGGCATGTGTGAGCTGTCACTGAGCAGAACCATGAGACCGGTGTGTTTTGTTATATGTAAATCATCTCTCAGCCAAGAACTGTTACAAAGGAAAAACTCCCATAGGGCCAGATGGTGATGCAATGGTGAAAACACTGTGCTCTACAAGGCAGTCCCACATAGAAAAGTTCCCAGTTCAAGTCTAGAGACCTCCCTGAGATTGCCAGGCACACACTCGTCCATGACCTGGGGCCGGCTAAGGGCCTGGAGTGGATTATGGCATCAGAACCCTTCTGAGGGTACTCTCACTCTCTCTCCTCTGTGTATGTCTTGCTCAGGGAAAATAAATAAATACACTTTTATTAAATACATAAATAAATAAACACATTCTTTTTTAAAAATGGGAAAAAGCTCCCTGAGGCAGAAGATGCCTTGCTTTGCCTGCCCACTCAGATGAGACACTTCTGCTTTGGGACGGGCCTGGCTCTCAGCCTTGTGCTTGTCTTTCCAAACAGTCAGAAGAGGACATTGACGTTACAGCCCTTGGCAAGCAGAAGCCTGAGAATATCTCCAACCCTATATATGAGAGCACAACCTCAGCTCCCCCAGAACCTTCCTACGACCCCTTCACAGTAAGTTTGCATTTCTGTCTAGAAATGGCCTCAGGTGGAATGCAGGGACATGATGTCTTTCAGCAAATCTCAGTGAAAAATTTCACACCAAGAATAGATCACTTCTAGAATGTCTCGAGCAATAAACCTAAAAGCCAGTTTTGCACGTTGACTAAAGCCAAAGTGACTATTCAGAGTTCTTTTGGGTAGATGACAGGAGCCTCAAACAACTAGAGATAGGTAAGGAAAAACTAGACATTGCCCAACCCCAATCTCATGGCCAGGTGAGATCTCATAGTAAAAAAAAGCAGCCTTGGGCAGAATTCTTTGACAAACATTGATAAGGTAGCATGTGCAAAAAAGACATAAGGCGCAGGACCAGCAGTTGGCATAATGGCTATGTTGCTGGACTTCCATATAGTCAACCAAGGTTCGAATCCTGGACCAGGTGGTTTAAGCTCACACTAGGTGTATGTGCATGTGTGCCCAAGATCCCAAGAGGAGAATGGAGGAGAAGGGATTGTGGCATGGCCATTCCCCCTGGGGAGTGATTTCTCACTTTCTGTCTCTCTGTCTCTGTCTTTCTGGTGAGTGAGTGCACGTGCTCTATAGCAAAAACCTCTCAAAAAAAAAAAAAAAGACATAAGGCTTTGGGGACAGCAGGTGTCATGGTGGTTAAGGCATTGGACTCCCACATAGCTGCCTGTGGTTAGAATCCTAGGCCTTGCAGCTTGAAAATCATGCCAGTTATGAGTGCATGCAAGCCCAAAACCCCAGGAGAAGAATGAAGAAGGAGGGATTATGATCAATTTCATTTAAAAAGCAGAGAAGAGTCCAGCTGGTAGTATGGTGGCTAAGGTGGCTGGATCCCACATGGCCGACTGCACAGAATCTTGGACCTGGCAGCTCGAGGAACACATTGGGTGTGTATACGTGCATGCCCTACATCCCAAAAGTAAAATAAAGGGGAAGGGATTGAGGTGTTGGCATCCCCCCTAGGGAGTGCTTTCTCACTTTCCCTCTCTCTTTCTCTCTCTGGAAAGAGCATGTGCCCTGTATCAAATTTTTTTTTTTTGAAAGGTTTTTGCTATAGGGCGCGTATGCTCGCCAGACAGAGACGGAGAGACAGAAAGCGAGAAACCACCCCCCAGGGGGGATGGTCACGCCACAATCCCTTCTCCTCCTTTCTCCTCTCGGGATCTTGGGCACGCACGCACGTGCACCAGGCGTGAGTTTAAGCCACCAGGTCCGGGACGCAAACCGCGGTCGACTACGTGGGAGTCCAGCGACATAGCCATTATGCTAACTGCTGGTCCCCCTGTATCAAATTTTCAAAAAGAAAAGCAAGAAATAAAAATTAGTACATCCTGTTCAGTATGCCCCATGCCTTCCCAGCTGTCCACTCTCAACTAAGGTTTCCAGAAAGATTCACTTGTATTAGGTGAGAGCCGCCTTAGAAGCAGGACTCAGCTAAGCCTTCTATTCAGATCAAGTGGCAAAACATATTCCAGAAACAGGAATCTTAATCCTAAATTCTAGCCTCAAAAGTGATATACTATTGGGTGTCAGAAAAGTCATGATGTATTTTTCGACGCAAAAATGGGTCATGACTTTTCTAATGACCCAGTAGATTCACAAACTTTTCTATTGGAGAGTTGGGGAGGGGGGCCTGTACAGTATGTGTAGCCCATCCAGACATTTCCTACACAACCACTTGCACCCACAAAAGTCAATTCTAGCATTCATTACGTGGATTAGCAAGGCCTTGGCACTGAGCAGAGCCGAGGAAAGCGGGAGGCATGGGCTGGCTGCCCCCTGGACTGCGGCTGCTGATTACACTCTCAGACACTCACATCACTGGTTCAGGATGAATTTTCAACCCAAAGGGGTTTGGGGGTTATTTTTTCTTTGTTTTTAATTCCACAGGGCATGTGCACTCTCACAGAGAGAGAAATAAAAAGAGAGGGAAAGTGAAAAATCACCCCCCAAGAGGGATAGCCACACTGCAATCCCTGCTCCTCCATTCTCCTCTCAGGATTTTGGGCACACATGCACCTGGCATGTTTTTCAAGCTTGCAGGTCCGGGACTTGAATCATGTAGTCTGCTAAGTGGGATCTCACTGTCTTAACCTCCACATTGTTGTTCCAGGGCAAAGGGGTTTGTTTTACCATGGCCAGAGGGCAGGACACTTGTGAGAGAGAAAGGGAGGGAAAGAGCGATTCTAAGTGGGAACGGTCATGCTCCAATCCTTTTCCTCCATTTCTCCATCGTGTCAGGACCTGGGGCATGCACACACACATGCACTTGGTGTGTTTTTCTTTTCATTTTTTTTTTTAAATTTTTTTATTTTGGAGAGGTTTCTGCTATAGGGCATGTGCGCTCACCAGAAAGAAAGAGAGACAGAAAGTGAGAAATCACCCCCAGGGGGGAAGGCCATGCTGCAATTCCTTCTCCTCCATTCTCCTCTCTTGGGCATGCACGCACACATACCTGGTGTGAGTTTAAGCAACTGGGTCCAGGAATCGAACCACATTCAACTACATGGGAGTCCAGAGATATAGCCATTATACAACTGCTGGTCCCACCTGGTGTGTTTTTTAAGCCACCAGAGCCAGGACACCAGCCACCATCAGCCATGTAGGATATGGCTCCCTATGCACAGGGCTTAGCCACTGTGTGATGGGGCCAGCCCCACTGAAGGGAGCTTTTTATACTTACATGAATGGCCACCTTTTGTGGGGTGCTTATACCTCATAAATGTAGTGTCTAATTTAATCCTCACACAGCCCAGTTAAATGTTATTATGACCCTTTATAAAGGAAGAAACTGCAGCAGAGTGATCTGATTTGTCCAGAGCCACCAGCTTCAAGCAGCAAAGACTGGTGGCCCCCAGGATGGGTGGCCCTCACTGCCACACCATCCTGCCTATCAACATGAGGCAGGAACAGCAACACGAGTGTGCACACGGTGCTTGGGAGAGGAACTCTTACAGCCCTCAGACCAGTGGCCAAAAGAAATGCTCTACCTGGAAGGATTCAGTATGCAGGGCAGTCTGTGCCCTGAACCGTGCTTCACAGGACTCTCTTTTCCAGGACTCTGAGGAGCAGCAGCTGGAGAGCAGCGACCCCCTGGGGGCGCTGTGAGGGCCTGGACGTGAGTCATCCCCACTGCCACCTGGGCCAACAGGGCTTCATCGAACAGGCTGTCAGCTGTGAATTCTCAGCACTCAGTAGCCTTTGGGGAATGCATGGTCCTTCAACCTTTTGAAGTATGGAGCACACAAAGCTACACTTCATCTCTTTGGTTAATCTGGGGGTTATTGTGTTTCCATGGGTGAAGGATCATTATTACTAAGTCTGCTCAGGGAGACTTCCTCCTCTAACCTACCACTGTCCTTCCTTTGTGCCTTTCAGATGACACTGTATTCTGCCCTGCAGATGGGTATCCGTGATCTTATTTCCCTGTTAGACTGTAAGCTCCCAAGGGCAGGGACTTGCCTCATTCGTCTTTGTACCCCATCACAGAGGTGGCACGTGAAAAAGTGCTTAATAAATGTTTATGAAACAGAAAAATCAGTGAAATAAATCACTATTTGGGGAAACAGAAACCCCACAGGTAGGATCGAATAAATGGCAAAATCCCTTTATTAGAACTAATTAAGGGCTTTTTCAACTAGCCAACATCTGCCCCTGTGAATTTTTCTTTTTTTAAGTTCTTTTACTTCAAGAAGACATGAAAACCACCATGAGAGGGAACCAGCAGTTAGCGTAATGGCTATGTCGCTGGCTGAAGACCAGTGCCACCTCCTTTACTATTGATGGCACCTCCAGTGAACTTGGCGCAGCGCCCCCTTGAGGCCACCAGCCCACATCGTATATTCCCATTTCTTTGCCTCAATGAAACTCACCTTTCCTAGAATCACGGAGTGTCAGAACTGAAGATGGCTTGGACTCACCATGCTCCCCCCGGGCATAAGGGTTTCAGAGATGCCTCGTGCCCCTACACAACACCCCTGCTCGCAAAGCAGGACACATTATGTGGTTTATACATGAGTTTCTTCTTGAGACTATTAGGGGGCTGAAGGAAAGGTCCCAGAGCGGGGGGGGGGGGGGGGGGGGGGGGGGGGGGGGATTGAAAACCTGACCCAATCACACTTTCACAGATAAGAAGCTGAGGTCTGAAGAAACCGAGCAGCTGCAGGTGACATGACCGAATGGGATGCAGTGATAACCACTGAGGTTCCCCATCCCTGAGCTCAGGGCTCTCGTTCCTCCCGTACCCCTGGCCCAATGTGCACATAGGCCACGTGTATGAATTCAGGCTCTGGATTTCGTGATGGTATGATATTTCAGGTCACTCTTCTTATTCCCCAGTGCAGGATCTCTCACAATCACACTGTTTTTTCAGAATTACACAGTTTTATCAGAATTCAGGACAGTCTGAATTCTTAGAGACCTTATTCAGTTTGCATTATATTCCCAAAACTCGGGACACAAAATTTGGTTGGAACCTAAAACTTCCTTACTACCTTTATTCTACATTTCTGAGGATAAAGTCCCTAGTTGGGAATATCTTACTCCAACTAAAATGTGTAAAATATAAAATCTGAGTCCCTCGTCTGTGAGACCTTGTGGAGAGCAGGTCTACTGCCCAGAGATGCATCCCACAGGATGGTTCAAGACCTAGGCCCAGCTTGAAACTCTCAGGGTGCAGGCACATGTGTGTGTGTGTGTCCAAAATCCCAACAGAAGGAGAAATAAAGGAGATGGGATTAAAGCGTGACCATGCCCCATAAGGGATGCTTTATCCTTCCTCCTCCTTTCTCTCTGGTGAGCACACACATCCTCTGCAAGTCTTAAAATAAATAAATAAAATAAAAACTGACAATGCCAGATGGGCTGACAGAGGCACGACAATAAAACATGACGCTCTGCAAGGTTGACCCACGTGAGAAGATTCTGGGTTTGCGTCTAGAGATGTCCCTGATTTCACAGGGCACACCCCATGCCCACGATCTGGGGCTGGTGAAGCTGGGGCCAAAATGCAGCATCAAGATCCTATTGGGGGTGTTATAGCTGTCTCTCTCTCTCTCACTCATGGAGGAGATCAATGATTAAAAAGTGTATATTAAATTTTTTTGGAGAGGTTTTTGCTATAGGGCGTATGCACTTGCCAGAAAGGCAGAGAGAGACAGAGAGATAGAAAGCAAGAAATCACCCCCCACAGGGGATGGCCACGCCACAATCCCTTCCCCTCCATTCTTCTCTCAGGATCTTGGGCACGCACGCACACATGCCTGGTATGAGTTTAAGCCACCGGGTCTGTGACTCAAACTGCGGTCAACTACATGGGAGTCCACCCACATAGTCCATTACACAACTGCTAGTCCCAGTTTGTGCTAAATTAAGGGGAAAAAAAAGGTTTATGTCAACAGCAACAGCAATTCAAACACCAGGTGATAATAAACCAGACAATACAATTCAAACTTTTATTTGGCAATAAGTTCAGTATCACATAAGACATAAAATCGACACTTAGAATAAATAGCAAATTCACATTCCAAATAAATAAGTCTACCTAATTTGCATGTATTGTGCCTGATCTCACACAGGCCCAACCTGTCATTCCACTAGATAATTAGAAAAGTCTCCTAAAAGTCAGAGCTCAAGCCTGCAAGACTAGAAAAGTACAGAAGCACTGTGGCAGGTCGGGGTCCCAGAAAGCAGATGCCGTGGTGGAGACGGGTGTGCAGGAAGGTTTACGGGGGGGAGGGAGTGCTGCATCAACACCAGAGAAGGGAAGGAGGCAGGGCCAGCAGGGGTGGAGCTGGGTTGCAATGCAGACCCCATGGGGATCCCTGGAGCTAGGATGGCCTCACAGAGAGGTCCCAAATTGGGATGTGGAGGCCAGACCTTTGTACCTTCGCCTGGAGCTGTCAAGAGCTACAGGCAGGAAGAAGCATGAACTCTGAAAGAAGGCTGGCAGTTGCAAATGGTCGGCACTCCTGACGGGAAGAAGTCCTTCAGTCCAGAAGGTTCTCTGAGCAGCCAAGCCCAGTATCCTCTACCAGCGCAATTACAAAACTCATGCAACCAGAGGTCATTCAGGCCTGAGCCTGGTGATTCAAGTGCGTGCAGTGAAGCAATGAGGACCAGTGCTGGCAGCCGGTGACACACCACTGGCCACCCAAGTAAACATCTCCAGAAAGGTGCTCTTAAGGGAAGGCACGCTTTCTCACAGGACCCCCTTCCTACTGTCTGCATCCAAGCTATGAGGTGCATACCTGCATGCTCTCAGCAAGGGACTCTTGCCAATGCCACCAACAGAAGCCAGCAGAGCCCAGCAAACCACAGCCCAAGGGCCAAGTCGATCCCACAACCTGCCCTGGTAAATCGAAGTATAATGGACGCAGCCTTGCCCATATGTACTCTCTGGCCCTTGACACGGAAGTGTGCCAACTCTGGGTAGAGAAATTTCACCCCCTTTCCTTTCCTTAACCCAGGGGTCCTCAACCCCCAGATCACAGACCAGTGCCAGTCTGTGGCCTGTTGCCCCCACCTCCTGGCCTACAACGTGGGGTTGGAGGAGACAGGTAAGCAAGCGGGGCATCACCCATGTTGGCTGCCACTCTCCATCACTCACACTGCCCCCTGGGCTCTGCCCCCTGTCAGATCAATGGCGGTACCAGATTCTCATGGGAGTGCTAACCTGTTATGTGATTGTTCCGTTGTATGTACATGTGTTAGTGGTAGAAATGGGGTGCATGCTGAACGAGATGCACTTGGGTCATCCCAGGACCAACCTCCACTCCCACCCCCAGCCTGGGGAAGGACCAACTGCCATGAGGCCAGTCCCTGGTGCCTGGAAGGCTGGGGACCACTGCCTTAACCCACTAAAGGTGTCAAAGGTTAGCTGAACTTTGAACCACGCTCCAACACACAACAGCAGAAAAAAAAAAAAAAGTAACTGATACAAAAGGAAATTGATTTTAAGAGGGCAAAACACAAGCTCTCTAGTAGTTAAATAGAGCAATCACAGGACCCTTCGTCTGGCCAAATCCAGTCTTAGAGTATTCACAAGGGCCCCACATGGGTCTCTGCCAAGTGAGCTTCAGCGAAGTAGATTTCTTTCTGCTATTTAAAAGCCTTTTGGGAGGAGGATAAAGGAAAAGCCACCTAGTTCCCCCAAAGCTAAATGAGCTAGGAAGAAAAATGACTTTCGTTTCTCCCTTGCAATAATTAAGAGGCCCAGTGCATTCAAAACCATTAGCGATTTGGCCAGACATATACCTACATCAGCTCAGGAGAATCATGCTACGTGGGGTCACGAGAACAGCATGAAGCAAAAGGCAAAGCTGAGAAAGAGAAGAGAGTGAGTGGGAAACGCCAGGAGGAACGTGGGAGAGCGCTAAGCCAAACATCAAAAATATGTTTAAAGCCAGGTTTCATCTATAAACGCAACTCTGGGAAAAATCAGTGGTACAGGTTCCTTCCAAAGGAACTGCTGTGGGTGCCATGAGCCTTGCTGGTCCATCCTAGGAGGCTTGGACTGCCCATGGGCTATAAAATTTTTGTTCACGGGATTCTTAGAAAACCCATTTTCAGCAATGTTAAAAATTTCATTTTTTAAATGCCCAAGTTTCCTTGTCTGCTTTACAAACTGATTTTTTTTAAATAAAAATATTCATTTCCCTGGTAGCAATATGCTTTCATCAATATGCACACCAGAGAAGAAACCGGAAAGAAAAAAATGCCCACTACAGTGTACCAGATCCCAGCTGAGAGTCATGACAGTGACAAGTTAAAATCTGCCTTGAGGGACCAGCAGTTGGCATAATGGCTATGTCACTGGCCTCCCACATAGTCGACCGTGGTTCAAGTCCTGGACCTGGTGGCTTAAACTCACGCTGGGCACATGTGCATGCGTGCCCAAGATCCTGAGAGAATGGAGGAGAAGGGATTGCGGCGTGGCCATCCCGCCTGGGGGGTGATTTCTTGCTTTGTCTCTCCATTGTTCTCTATTTTTCTAGCGAGCACACTTGCCCCATAGCAAAAACCTCTCCAAAAAAAAAATAAAATCTGTCTTGATTAGGGCCTGGCTGGTGGTGTGGTGGTTAAAGGTGTTGGACCCCCACATGGCCAACCACAGCTTGAGTACCAGACCTGGCAGCTTGCTTTCTCGCTTTCCCTTTCTCTCTCTGTCTCTGTCTAGTCAAATTAAATAATAATAATAATAATAATAATAATAACAAATGGAAATAAACAAATCTTTTTAAAAATTAAAAATCTGTCTTGACTGAGCACAGACAGGATAAATACTGAAGTGGGACAATGCCCCATCCTTCATATGAAGATGGTGGGGTGAGCCACGTGCTGTTGGGGCCTGGGTTTTCAGTCCCCTAGCATGCTCAGTGGGCTGGTGTGACAGAAGCCAGGCCTCTGCCACCTGGCAGACTGCATTACTGCCAAGCTCAATGGTCCAGAGACTGAAACCATTCTAAATGGAAATAAATTGCAAAACTCATTACTCATAACATGAAAATGTATTTCTCCCAGAAGGCTTAGGTCACCCAATCTAGACATTCAAAAAGGCGGGTTTATAAATAGCTCTATTTCATTCTTAAGTAAACAAAATACCCTGCAACTGACACCTGGTAGTCACCCAATGAATATCTGAGTAGATAAAAAACAAAGACTTTTTTTTTTATTGCTAAAAGGTGTACGTACTCACCAGAGAAAGACAGAGAAAGAGAAAAAGATAGTACCCCCCACAGGGCATGGTCACATCACAACCTTTCTTCTCTGCTTCTCCCTCCTGTCGGGATTTGAGGCACACATGCATACACACCTGGCATATTTTTTTAAGCCGTCAGGGCCAGAATCCGAACTGAGGTCGGCTTTGTAGTAGCTGGTTGCCTTAACCAGTAGGATAGGAGGCCAGCCCAAGAATTTTTTTACTTAAATAATACCTACTTCCTTACTTTGTTTCTCAAAGCAAAAACTGTAAGCCGAGAGCACCAGCATAACTATTCAGCAAAAACCTAAAGCCGAGCAGTCCTAGGCTTCCCCTATACCCACTAAATGCCAGCCTCCAACACATCTCATGGACAAAACATGTAGAAGCAAGCAAATAAAACGCCTACCCTGTGGTGAGAAAGAAATGGACTATCCTGCATTACTGTGTTTATAATATAATGTAGAAGAGAAAAAAAAACACACTCTAGTTGGGTCTAAAGGGTCCCTTTCACCATTACAGCTAAACACAAAATATCACATGTAAAATCCCATTATAACAAGCAGTATTACAAAGGAGGCTATGGAAAGAACTCACTTAGTTTTGCGTTTTGGCAGGTAGCCTATGGAACGCGGTATCAGCATTGCATCTTTAGCTGGTTATGAGACATGTATTACAATAACAGTGTAGAATAAGCAAGCCTTCTCCATAAGCCCTGTTGACATTCCCGCCATTTCTTAGATTGAAAAATATATGCCACATTACAGCAACAACTGAAATAAGTGCGTTTTGGCAATACTAAGGCTAATCTAAACAGAAGCATATGAAAGTAAAATGTTATTAGTAACACCAGAACTAATAAAAGCATTCCTACAGCGCTCTGAGAGTGCACCAAATACATACTTTGCACTGAAAAAAATTGTAAAATACAAACATAATAAAGAATTTTTCCCTTAAAGAAAAAAAAAAAGGATATGCCACTTGCATTCCACTTAGAAAGAACTGAGGAAAAACTCAGCTAGCGAGAGCATTTCTCACTCCTTCCCAAGCTCTCCCACTTGACCATCCGTAGAAAACTATCCGAACACCAACAACCACACAAACACAGTAGGAAAGAAATCTCAGAGGGCTGAGCCCACTAGGTGGCGATGGCTACCCCCGCCCCACCCTGCCTGCCCAAGCCAAGCACCTCTCCTCGGTTGGTAATTCTTTAGAGAAGAAGGCGCCTCATGTGTCTCCCTCCAGACAAGGATGGTTTCTGAAAATATGTGTTTCTCCAGCCTCCCAGTTCAGCCCAGTGGGTAGCAGAGAACAGCATTTCATTACAAGGTCGTTTTCTCCGGTTTCACTTCCTTTCCTCCAATGAGCTCATGAAACCAAGCCTCCGGTGGTGTTTTTGGGTTCATGTTGTTCCTGGGAGACCTAGCACGATCCGGTTCTTCAGACCCACCCATTTCTTGGCAGTCTAATTCTATGACAAGTATTCCACTAGCTGCAAAGTGATTTTAACTAGAGCTCTTCCCGGGACCAGCAGTTGGCGTAAAGGTTATGTTGCTTGGCTCCCATGTAGTTAACCATGGTTCGAGTTTAAGCCTGGCGGCTTAAATTTCATGCCGAGTACATGTGCGTGCATAATCAAAATCCCAAAAGGAGAATGGAGGAGAAGGGACTGCGGCATGGTCACCCCCACTGGGGGGTGATTTCTCACTTTCTGTCTCTGTATCTCTCTGGCGAGCACACACACCCTATAGCAAAAATCTAACACACACACACACACACAAAAAAAAAAAAAAAAAAAAAAAAAATCTAGAGCTCTTTCCTTCTAACCCAATCACCCTTACACCATGCATAGCATGCCAGCCACACACACTGAAGATAAGGGGTCAAAGCAGCCCCCCCATAGCTCAATGCCATGCTAGCATTTCATTTCCCTAACACAGCCAACTGCAGTTCAAATCTCGATCCCAACAGCTTGAAAAGCATGCTGGGTATACACATGTGCCCAAAATTCTAACAGGAAGGGGGGATTGAAGAAAAAGGATATGGTGAAATCACACCCCGCTATAGGGGGCTTTCTCTCTCTGGAGAGCATGTGTGCACTCTAGGAATTTTAAAAGAAGACAAAGGGTCAAGGAGTGATCACTTCTCTAGCTCTTTCTCATGTAAGTCCTTCCAGAGAGGCTAAGTTCTCTTGGATGCGAAGAAGCACAACACCAAGGCTTGAGAACAAGATGATCTGGGAACTGGCTACCACTTGGGAATGATCTCTTCTACTTATGACAGCATTTGCCACTGCAGAGCTCACTAAGCCATCGGCTTTCTCCAAGTCGTCTCTCCATAGCCACTGTGCCCCTGTAATTCCCAGCACAGTGACCATAAATGCTCAGAAAAATGTTCCATGCAGGAGCCAAGAATCACTTCAAAACTTGACCTGCTGGAACACAGAGATGCAGCAAGTGGTCTCACCTATCCCAGAGACACTGATGTCAGATCCAGGATCTTGGTAAACAATGAAGCTAAATCAGAGTTCCAATCCGAAGCTTGCCCTTCTGCTCTCTGTAGAGACAAGGGCAGGGCTGGTGGGCTGCTAGCTCCTGTCTTCACCACCTGGGGAGCATTCTCCGTAAGGTATAAAATAAGTATCAAAAAGTTTAGTAGTGCCGGTTCAGAAAGCCACACTCAGATCCACACAAAGTCAACCCTGTCCCATTCGCCCAATCTGGGCCTGCCGCTTTTTCTGGCTTTTTCCACGGGTGGGCCCCCGTTACTTGGCCTGGGCCTCCTGTAGGAGGGGGGCTCCAAAGGTGGAGGGTCTGTCAGACCACGCAGGAAGTTCGTGCTGTAGTGGAGTCCTCCTGGGGTAGAACGTGTGGCTGACGTCGTAGTTCAACAGGCAGCTCAGCGACGCCATGTAGATGTCGGCGAATCGCGACAGGCGCCTCAGGAAGTAGGTTGGGTTCTGGTCTGTGCGGAACAGGCTTCCAAACTGGGCGTTGAAGAAACTCTTGGTCATTTCCCTGCAGGTGCCAGAAGGAGAGCAATGGAGCATGATTCAGAAAGGTCTGTTTTTAAACTGTAGAAACTAAAATCATTTTAAAGTAAGACTCATTTGAGAAAAATATTCAGCGAAAGCAACCCAAACTTCTAATCAAGAAAACAGTCTGTCCAATCATCTATCAAAATGACACTGATCATACTTCCCACTTATGTCAGCCAAGAGAACACTGTTCTAAGGCTCCAGTTTCTACCTCGTGCCCCTCCAAATATGTGTCACATTTTCCAAACCTAAACTAATGGGGCAGGAGGTACTTCTGAACCTATGGAGAGATGCAGAAACGTTCTTAGAGGGTCTCTAAATGTCCTACCTCTACAGAGGGAATAAAGACCGCTTCTAATGCAAGGTCATTATGAGAACCAAGTAAAGCATAAAAGTGCATATTTGAAATGCTATCATACTCTGATGTCTGAGGAATTAATAAGGATTATTCTATAGTAATGTAAATCTCCACCACCAAATACACAGCTTCGAATATCTCATGGATAAGGTTGTTCACCCCATCCAAGTTCTACACCCCTGTGGTTGTCCATAAGAGTACATGTGTCTAAACCAACATCCAACATCCCCCCCCCTCACACACACACACACACACACACACACACACACACACACAATGTACACCGCCTGATGGCTAGAACCCACACACACAGAATATTCTCGACAAAACATGGATAAATACCATTTGACTATTGATAAATCAGTTACAAATGCAGCAAAAAATAAAATCATTCACACGACTGTGAGATAAAAACCACTAGCTGGTATTAGTAGTTGTCTGACCTCACATGGTGATGGTGGATGCCACAATCATAAAGCAAAAAACTAAGAACCTACTTGAGCCTCTGTGGGTGGAACAATAGAAATTACTTTTTAAACTTTTGCTGAAAAATCATAACGAGATGCAAAAATGTTAGAGACTCAAGGGGCCAGAAGGTGGTGTAGTGGTTAAGGTCCTGGATTCCCACATGGCCAACCACTGTTCAAATCTCAGACTTGGCAACTTGAAAATCACACCAAGCATACATGCCCAAAATCCTGAGAGGAGAAAGGATTGTGGCATGGCCATCCCTCCCTCCCCCAGGGAGGGTGATTTCTCATTTTCCCTTTCACTGTCTCTCTCTCCCTCTGTCTCTTCAGCTAGCACCCATGCCCTATGACAAAAAAAACTAAATAAAAAAAAAAAAAAAGAAAGGAAAAGAAAATGTTAGAGACTCAAAATCAAATGTGAAATAGTTTCTTTATCGAATAATCTGGGGATCCTGGAAGTGACTAGTCCCTGAAGTACAGGACACAGGTCTGGCTTTCAGGGCAGGGGACCTAAAGTCAAATCACATCATATGCTGCCTTGGTTTGAATACGTTCCCCAAAAAGCCTGTGTTGGAAACTTAAATCCCCAATGCAAGAGTACTGAGAAATGGAGTCTAACAGGAGGTGTTTAGGTGATTAACACTGATTATAGAGCCGAAAGGGCCAGGCGATGGTGTGGCAGTGATGCAACTGTACCCACATGGCAAAGGACCTAGGTTCATATCCCAAGACCTCCCCAAGCGTACCAGTGCACAAACGTACACCCATGATCCTTCTGAGGGACACACGATCAACAAGACCCCTTTTAAGCAACGATTCCCATAAAACACATACCTGCCGAACTTTCTACCAACAGGCTTTACCAATGAATGTTCTGACTACAGATCGTGGGCACATGCCTGAAACAGCTGCGGTTACTGAAGAGCAGCAGGGTTCTAGAGCCCTACAAGCTGGTTGGGAGTTTAGAACCCACTTCCAACACTGTCCCAGTAGCCACACTGTGCTACTAGTAGCACTAGTAGCCATCACCAGCACTGGGCCCAATGGAAAGTCCAGCAGGCAAGGAGGAGGAAAGAAGGGAAAGCTCCCACCTCCCATGATCTCCAAAGGACAAAGGCCAAGGTGGAGGTATGATCAAGGCCACTGCTGCCAGAGACATGTCACACGTCACTAACATGTCACACATCACTAATAACACACAGCTGATTCTGGATACTGGAGGAGTGACCTGGGAACTTAAAAAGGTTTAAAGACAGTGCCTCAGCTGGCCCGGGGTAACACGTGTAGACTGAGCACACTCAGAACAGGGTGGCGGGTTCACCACAAACAAACAGCCCCTGCTTACCTCATCTCCTTTCTTTCCTTTTTCCACTCCTGCAAAACCAGCTGTGACTCGGCATCTCTGTGAACCTGCAAGACACAAGCCAAGCCAATTACGACAACTGTTTTGGTTTCAGATACATTCATTAAGGAGTGATTTTTTTTTTAAGAGATTGTTTTTTGCTATAAGGTGCATGCACTCACCAGAAAGACAGAGAGATAGAAAGCAAGAAGTCACCACCCCCTGGGGGAGAATGGTCACAGTACAATCCCTTCTCCATTCTCATCTTGGGATTTTGGGTAAGCACACATTTGTGCCTGGCATGAATTTTTTAAGCTGCCCGGTCCGAGACTTAAACTACAGTCGATTACATGTGAATCCAATGATGTAACCATTACACCATTTGCTGGTCCCAGGAGTGAGAATTTTCTAAGGGCCAGTTTTTCTTGGAGGAATTATATTCCTTTAAGTCAAAGAGGCAGGCACTTAAATCATACATTTTCAGACTTCCCAGATGAAATCTTGCCTTCTTCATTAAAAAAAAAAAAAAAAAAAAAAAAGAATGTCAAACATCAGGAACATGGTTTAACAACTAAAGAAGGAATATTCTAAAAGTATTAAAGTATTAGTAAAGACTATATATAAACATAATGCATAATTTTATATGTATCCATATAAAATGCTTATACACTTATATATCCATTACACATATTTATTACATATGTAAACATACTGAACACATACTACTTATTGTGTGTGCATGGGTTTTGTACAAACATAATGGCTGTTAAGTTGAACATGTAACTGTACATCCACTAATTGCAAGCATATGAATATATGTGTACATATTTGGAGATTAACATGGAATTTTGTTTTTTATAATTTTATACAAGGGTAATAGAATTATAAATGGTTTTCATTTTTTCTTTTTTTCCTCATTTTTTCTTTAACGTAATATTAGCTTTCTGTTTAAGAGGGAAAAAAAACAATTATTTTTTACAGAAGACAACAAGGGAGAGCACCTCAACAAGGAGAAGCATAGAATTTTCTGGTGGGCTGAAATGTGAGTGAAAAGGCAAGGAAAAAATGACAGCTGCCCACGAACTCACAATGGAATGTCACCAATCTCTCTCCAAGGTTCTTGTGTCTAAATAGGAACACTGAAGCCAGGATCAAAAGTGCACGTGACCACAGGGGACAGGTGGGGCTCCCCCTGACCACGGGGGTAACCTTATAACATGAAGGAAAACACCAACAGGCAAACCATCTGCTCTGACAGGCGCCAAGGCTCTCTGTCACATCTGCCCAGCTCAACAGTGTGACTTCTCAGTCACCTGCTAAGGGTCTCTGCCAGTCACACAAAATCCCGGTCCCAACTGAGCTTGTAAATTTGGAATTCTTACAGAAGTCCACTGGTTGCACCGCCAGGCAGCAGCTACCACTGAATAAGCACTGGTATGTGCCCCTGAGCACCAGTCCACTGGTCCAGCAGTGCTGCGGGGCTTCGAGTAGGTTCTAAGAGTGTATTTAACCAGGTTTTCACATTTTCAATCAACAAATTGCTAGCAAATTTAGGCTCTACAAAGTACATGAGTAGATCAGAAAAGGGAAAATTGGTAGGGTGCCTCAGGCATTTATTTATATACATATAATCGTGTGTGTGTGGGCATGCGCGTGAGCGTTCATTCAGCATCTGCCATGTGCCAAGTATCATTATGCTAGATGCTAAAATACAACAGAAGGGGTCAGCAGGTGTCATGGTGATTAAGGTGCTGGACTCTCACATCACAGTCCATGGTTCGAATCCCAGACCTGGCAGCCTGCTTTCTTACTTTCCCTCTCTCTCTCTCTGTCTCTCTCTGGTGAGCACATGAGCCCAATAGCTAATTTTTAAAAATAACAATAACGGTTAATAAAATTAAATAAATAATTTAAAACCCCATGTCCACACCCCCTCTTGGCTTGTGCCCTAGACCCCTGAGTCCTCCCCTAGGTAGGAAACAGGAGCTTCCAGCGCCTTACTCCATCCATGTTACAGAATGGATGTTGAAGCCCTGAGTGTCTAGAACATGGTTAATTTCTATATTTCTAAATGGCTCAATTCTGCCAATCACAGGCTTCGTGATTCCAAAACAGTTACTTATCTCTTGGCCTCAGTTTTCTCTCCTGTACAATGAAGGTACCAATAAAAATGCTAATTCCCCCTTCTTCCTTCCCCTTCCCTATATCTTGTATAATTAACTCTATAAATCACAAAATATTTTCACCACTCTCAAAACACACACTCATTTGCCAAACTTTTTTATACAAGTCAGAGAGAGGAAGACAAAACGAAATGGTAATTGTTTCCAAAGCTAAAATGTGGTGACACCATCCACATGCAGTTATACATACACAGATGACCAGTCGCCAGGGTCACAGAGAGACGGCAGTGTGGTCTCTGGTTTCCCTGAGACCTCTAAAACAGGGATACACTTCAGTGCAGAAGCTCAAAAAAAAGTTGGGCATCACACAGGCCTAGATTCTAGTCCTGCTCTGTCATTTTGTGTCCTCAGACATGTCACATAACCTCTCCAAAACCCAGTTTCTTTATTCTAAAATGAATGGCCACCACCCACGAGACAGGTGTGACTGAGTGAATAACGTGCACAGAGCGAGCACCCAGCACCGTGCCAGGCGGCGGAGTGACTCTCAGCACTCCATGGCATCTGCACAGACTCTCGGCTACTCTAACCCAGAACTGTGCCTCACATTTTTAGAAAATCATCTCACCAACAAGTGAGGGACACAGAACAAGTCCTCATCAGAGAGGAGCCAAGAACCAGCACAGCCAAAGCATACTGGACACAGAGCTGGGACGTGCAGGGCCCCACGCACTGGGACACACACACCCAAGTGAGGCGCTGGCTGCTGTTCCTTAGCTATTCCTCGGCTCTCTGCCTGAGCTCCGGGTCCAGGCAGCTCGGCACGGGCTGCCAGCTGGGACAGGCAAGGCAGTTCCCTGCCCATTTCCCAAGCCACTGGCAGGTCATGGGCAGAGGCTGCAGGGTCTGAGAGCCAAGAGAATGGACATCTGTGTCCCTTGTCCTAAAAGAACCACCATTCAGACTATGATGGCTGCAGCCCCCACAAGCTGAACCAAGGGAGAAAGCCAGGTGCCCGATGAATCTGGGAAATAGGGAGGTCACAGGCGCAAGAGAGGAGCTGCTTCCTTGGGCCAGGAAATGGCCCCAAACAAGGACATTCCTCACTACCTGTCCAAAACTTGCAACCTAACTTACAGAAAGAAGGCATTGCCTATGAAGCCAGCAAACTGCAGGTATTATCTTCAAAGTTAGCCTGAGGCTGCACTAGGGATCCTGACTCTTGCTTTAAGAGACTCTTTCATTAAGTCATGGCGCCCACATGGAAATGCTCATTCCACAGGACCCTGCAGTTTGCAGATGTGGAAACTCAGACCCAGATGGAGAAGTCGCACAGCAGGCCGAAGGCAGGCCAGGCTTAGACCCAAACACTGGCAGAGCTTCCCGAATCCCACTGTCACTACCTCCCCTCAACATGACTTGGTTTGTTAGTGAGGACACCAGGTTTGCGCTGACAGAGGATCAGAAGCAAATACCTGCTTTCGCAAAGACGCTCCGGAGGACTTTGGTGGGCATTTTTCAAGGTCCTTTCCAAAACACTGTCAAAACTGTCTTGGGGAAAAGTAACTGCAATAGTTACTTTATAGTCTACTGAAGACAACATAAACTCATGCTCTATAACAATCAAAAAGAAAATACCTGACATAACCTTGGCCAGCAGACTAACTTCCGCCTTAGAGAAAAAGGAACAAACAAACAAAACCCCAAACCTGCATCTGCTCCAATAACCCAGTCAAGGTCTGCAGCCAGGTCATGGTTTGGATATACTGCTCCGTGTTCATGATTCTGAGCTCGGATCGCAGCTCTGGAATAATTGCTCCAGTTCTCCAGCCGTGCTTTAGGGTCAAATCCTGATCACAAAGATGACACAAGTTCTCAACAAAATCTCCACCAAATTCGTACCGTTCCATGACTTTTCCCAGACACAACGGGCATTCATTTAATTACATTTTAATTGTAATGGTTGGTTATGAATCAAGTTGAAGTCAATCAATTACACTTAATTAGAACCAATTTGGCCCCAGCCTTTAGCCATTTCAGCCCCAAGAAAGTTTCTGTTCTGGAAATAACTGCTGTGACTCACAGCTCCTACAGAAACACAGGGTCTGGAATCAGCGGCCATGCGTGTCTAAGACCAAGGAGGGCAGGGGCAGGAAGAGGCTGCACCTCAACACTAGCAAAGGTCTTCATTCGGTTCATCATGGGCTTTGGGAGAGCACTTGCTATGTGCCAGGCCCTCTGGGTTCTGGGGAATCAGGGAATCTTGGACTTGGAATGAGCACACAGCATATGCATACATGATTACATTTTTCATTCCAGATACTGAAACCCCAAGATTTGACAATAGGTCAGGGTATCTAATATCAGCTATGTCCTGGAAAATCTAAGATATGCAGTTGACATGCCAAATGACCATTCGTTTTCCCATTTGGCAAATATTTATCAGCACTGCTATTTACCAGGCTCTGTTCTAGAGACTGAGAATAAAGCAATGAAAGACAAAAAAGAGAGAGAGAGAAATTTTTGCCCTCATGGAAAACAATCAAGAAGCAAATCAATACACAAGGGCAGGCAGTGATGGACACAGGGGAGCAGGAGGGGAAGGAGTGGGGACAAGGAGTTACCATTTTATACAGGGTGGTAAGGAAGACCAGCCTAATAAAGGGACATCTGAGCAGAGTTCAGAAGAGAAGGAGGATGGAAGTGCACAAATATGAGAAAGGACAGATTCTGGTGGCTGGAAGAATAGCAAGCAGAAAGGCCCTGGGGCAGGAACATGTGTGGGTGGGGGGTTAAGAAGCAAGAAGTCAGGAGACTAGACCAAAGTATTGGGTCGTCGGGAAAGTCATGATGCACTTTTGCCTAGAAAACTACTTCGTGACTTTCCCAATGACTCAATAGAAGAGGCAGAGGTAGGGGATGCCTTTGGAGAGGTGGGGAAGGGGACAAGAGGTGGGAATGGGGACAAGATCAAGCGGACAACTGGAGGAAGTCAGGTGTTTGCTCTGAGGAAGAAAGCGCTCAGATTTGAGGGACAAGTAGAATCTGTTTTAAATGTTCAATCTGGCTATATACTTAAGCTAGAATTCTAAGCCTTAAGTAAGGGCTAAGGATGCCTACCTTCTTCAGAGGATCTTCCTTTTCTTTTTTTTTTTTTTTTTTTTTTTTTGAGAGATTTTTGCAATAGGGCACATGCACTTGCCAGAGAGACAGAGAGACAAAAAGCAAGAAATCACTCCCTGGCGGAGGGGGGGGGGGGGGGGGGGGTGGCCGTGCTGTAATCTCTTCTCCTCCATTCTCCTCTTGGGATTTTGGGCACACACGCACAAACACCTGGCGTGAGTTTTAAGCCACTGGGTCTAGGACTCAAATCACAGTCAACTACATGGGAGTCCAGTGATGTGACCTTTATGTCATCTGCTGGTTCTACAGGGTCAATTTCTTTAAGTCTTTCAATATTTCTCTTTCTCCTATAATACACAGAAACCTACAGCACAGTCTTAAAAATATTATCGATGGTGGCAAACTTCTGAAGGTAATTTCTATTTATTTTGATGCATTATAAAAGAAATAGGGGCTCACCAGGTGGCATGGTGGTTAAGGGCAGTGGACTCCCACACAGCCAACCACAGTTCATGTCCTAGACCTGGCAGCTTGCTTTCTCACTTTCTCTCTTTCTCTTTCTCTCTCTCTCTCCCTCTCTCTCCTTCTCTTGTCAAATTAAAATAAATGGATAAAGTTAAATTTAAAAATAATCATTAAAAAATAAATAGGTAAGGACACTGGCATTTATTTCTTATGTTTCCTTTGTTATTATTTAAACAGGAAGATAATTTGCTAATTTCCATCATTTTGGGAAAAAGTATCTTTTTCAAATCAGTCCATCGTGTTATATAGTGAATGAGACACAGAAAAACATGGCCTACTCCTAGTTTTTATGAAAGCATAAAAATGACTTAACAGAGAAATTTGTTAACACGGGACTAACACAGCTGCCCCCCAACCAAGGAAGAGAAAAAGGCTCCTCACCGCCAGGTCGCTGTATATGTGATCACCAAAGTACAACACTTTGGATCCTCTCCACCCAGTAAGCTTCAAAAATTCATACAAGTTACCCTGAGACAAGAGAGAAACAGATGGTAAATCATACAACAGATACCCGTAAAGCCACAGTCTAAAACTTTCAAGTGATTCAAAAAAATGTTTTTTACTCTTGTCATTATTTAAATATTAAAATATAAAAATAAAAGCAGAGTCCCAGAAAATCATTGAGATCTTCCTTCTAGGTCAAATGTACTTTTTGAAAAGAATTCATCCTACATATACCTCTTCATAACTATCTTTTTTTTTTTTTTTTTTTTTTTTGAGAGGTTTTTGCTATAGGGTGCATGCACTCGCCAGAAAGACAGAGAAGCAGAAAGCGAGAAATCACCCCCCAGGGGGGATGGCCCCGCAGCAATCCCTTCTCCTCCATTCTCCTCTCGGGATCTTGGGCACCTATGCCCAGCGTGAGTTTAAGCCACTGGGTCTGGGACTTGAACCGTGGTCGACTACATGAGAATCAAGCAACATAGCCATTACACTAACTGCTGGTCCCCATAACTATTTTTTTACATTTAACATACTGTGTCCAACCCTCCATGTTCATAAACTTCCATCTGCCATTTACAGTAGCAGAGAAGTCATGATTCATGTCACCAATTCCCGAATGTTGGACATTTTCATGCTTGTCTATTTTGCAACTTCATGATAAGCATTCTTGTAGCAAAGTTTTATCAGCTACATGTCAATTATTTCTTAGGTTAACTTCCTAGACATGAAATAACTGTGTCAAAGCTAATTTTTTTCTTTTTTTAAAAGAATTATTTTATTGATTATATTATCCTTTTGTAAAATTTGCTATAGGGCACTTGAGCTCACTTAGAGAGAGAGAGAGAGAGAGAGAGAGAGAGAGAGAGAAAGTGAGAAAGCAAGTCACCTGGTCCAGGACTTGAACTGCAGTCAGCCATGTGAGAGCCTGGCAACTTAACCACACTACCTGCTGGCCCCGCAAAGCTAATTTTTCAAGGTGTATAAAATATAGCTACTGGAGCCAGCAGGTAGTATGGTGGTTAAACTGCTGGACTCCCACATGGGCAACTATGGTTCATGTCCTAGACTCCGTGGCTTGAAAATCATGTCAGGCGTGTGTGCGTGCATGCCCAAAATCCCAGGAGGAAAACAGATTATGACATGGCCATTCCCCACCCTTCCCCAGGGGATGATTTTTCACTTTTCCTCTCACTGTCTCTGCCTCTCTCCAGCAAGTGCATATGCCCTATGGCAAAAACCTAAAAAGAAAGAAGGAAGGAAGGAAGGAAAGAAAAAAATACAGTGACTGCTGAATCCAGGCAACAGCTATGGCCTCACCAAGAACGTTAAGACCACAAAACAACTTTCAGTGGTCTCATTTATACACGCAACCAGGTGTCTGGTAGGCTTACCACCTAGGGGTATAGGTCTCTGTCAGTATACTCTATTATTATTTATTCACACAATGATAAAACTACCTAACAACACTTTTCTCAGGACATATTCCCATCATCAAGCAATGCATCACTGCATTTGTAAAAAAAAAAAAAAAAAAAAAAAAATCTACCTTCCATAACAGAATAATTGCCAGCAATTCATTCATTCATTCAGATATCGGAGAACCTTATATGACACCAAACTATATTAAATGTTCACATATAACACATCTCATCAGGAAATAATTACTCATTTGGATGAAAAATATGCCATGATGAAATGATCCTTAAAGAGAAATTTCCAAGGTTTACGACGAGCATCTTACATTTTATATACTACGAAACTAATGCTTTAAGTTTTGCTTTAGAAAACTGTTGAATTCTTGGGAACCAACAGTTAGCGTAATGGCTATGTCACTGGACTCCCACGTAGTCGACCACGGTTCGCATCCCGGACCTGGTGGCTTAAAACTCACGCCGGGCGCATGTGCGTGCATGCCCAAGATCCCGAGAGGAGAATGGAGGAGAAGGGATTGCGGCGTGACCATCCCCCCAGGGGGTGATTTTTCGCTTTCTGTCTCTATGTCTCTCTCGGTCTGTCTGGCGAGCGCACGCGCCCTATAGCGAAAACCTCTCAAAAAAAAAAAAGAAAACTGTTGAATTCTGAGTGAATTTAGAAACTCTACAGAAGATGTACAGACTTCAGCCTGTTTTACTGCCAAGGTATACGCAATCAGTTCAAGGACAGCACCAGGCCAGGCCTGGCACACGGCAAGCCCAGTGAATGTCAGCTATCATCACTATTACTGACCACGAAGCAAGCAATGCAAAGGGTACACTGGTCATGAGATACCTGCTTGTAAATCTGGCCTTTCTGCAACTTGTGGATCTTATCCCAGAGTAAGACGCCTTTCTCATTCACCTTTCGAAAAGGTCTAAAACAGAAATGATAAAAGTTACTTTGCACAGTAATGGCACAGCTGAAATACTAGTCAATCAGGTAGTGACTCCTTCTACAAACTTAAAAAAACCCTAAATCAAAAGTTCCACCACCATATTCCCTGCTAAAGCATCATCTAAGAGAACTTGAAAAAGTTCAAGGAAAAATGAAATTAAAAGAATGAGTTTATGTTGGTGCAAAAAAAAAAAAAGTGAAACCCATGCAGTTTCTTCATAATATGCATTTTCCATGAACTTCTTAAAGACTTTTTCATACATCCTAAACTATACATACTTCAGTATCCAAAGGTGTTTTGTACCAAAATAATAAAAAATAATTCAGGGTCAAGTAAATTTGGAAAACATAGGACCAGCTGATGACGGAGTAATGGTTATGTCGCTGGACTCCCATCGGTCGACCACAGTTCGAGTCCTAGACCCAGTGGCATAAACCTCATACCAGAACCATGTGCATGTGTGCCCAAGATCCCAAGAGGAGAGTGGAGGGGCAGGGATTGCAGCGTGGCCACCCCCCTGAGGGGTGATTTCTTGCTTTCCATCTCTCTGTCTCTGTCTCTCCAGTGAGTGCACACACCCTAAAGCAAAAATCTCCCTAAAAAGAAAATACATAGAAGTAAGAACAGTGAGGGTATTCTATCAGTGACAAAGTAGTGGGCCAGTGTTTATTACAGTTTTTAATCACATTTCTAGTTTTTCCTTAATTCTCCTGGATCCCGCCTAGAATTTTTCAGTTTCTGCACATGGTTGCCGAGTTTGCCTTTTCTCCCAGGACTCAATGAAACTCTTGGAAAATGGGGACTTTGCAACACAAAAGGAATTTAATGCATTTCACCCCTACTGCAGGGCACCACAGAGGAACATTTAAATCAGTTCATCACGATACTTTAAAGGGCTGCCCAGATACATACAACAGAATAGGTAAATGCAGTCATGTAAAAGTGGTTCAAAAAATAGGCATTATACAGATAGTTGTTTTTTCCAAATGCTAGTGCAGTTAATTCTCAGCATTATGGACATTGCGGGGAGCAATTCTTGGCTAACAAGTCTGTCCCACACATTGCAAAGGTATCTTAGTGAGGGACTAGCAGATGGCATAATGATTATATCTCTGGACTCCCACGTAGTCGACCACTATTCAAGTCTCGGCTTAAAACACACGAGGCAAGTGTACCTATGTGCCCAAAATCCTGAGAGGAGAATGGAGGAGAAGGGATTGTGGCATGGCCATTCCCCCTGGGGGGTGATTTCTCACTTTCTGTCTCTGTGTCTCTCCAGTGAGTGCATAGGCCCTATAGCAAAAAATCTCTCTTAAAATAAATAAATAAAAATTTTTTAAAAAGAAATCTTAGCACTACTGAGTCCCTTAAAACTAACAGGAGTACACACAGTCACTATCACCCCAAATTTCCCCCTCACCACTTCCCAAGGCTACTTTGGCAGGAAGAGATTGTAAGGCATGGGAGAGCTTTACTCCACCTGATGCAAACCCCGGTTGCAGACAAGTCCTATAAAACCTGACTGGAATTTTAAACATGCCCGTTAGAGCCCCATTTAAAGAGACACCCATTAGGTCCTTTGTTGTCGCTATTGTTTTCTTATATTTCATTATAGGTCTGCATTTAAGGATCATCTGATTACTATATGATATAAAGTTTGAATTTTTCACTATGCAAATCATTTTCTTTTTTAAATAATTATTTTATTTAATTTTATTCACCATAACCATCATTATTATTTTAGTTGAACAGAGAGAGACAGACGGTGGGGGGAGAATTGAGAAAGCAAGTTGCCAGGTCTGAGACTCAAACTATGGTTAGCCATGTGGGAATCCAGCGCCTTAACATGCCACCTGCTGGCCCCAAGTCAATCATTTTCTTAAAGCCTGACTCACGGGTCTGAAGCTGCCTGGGTTGAATTGAGAAGGATTTCAATATTCACAAGCTGTCTGCTCTGTACTAATCTCACTGTCCTCGTGATGACTTGCTAGAAGGGTTAAAAATCAAAAGCTATAATCTCAGATGTTTCTGATTCTGCCAACTAGATTTTAGCAGGACATACTACGTATGTAGTCCCAGCAGCAAAGGAATAAACCCTAGGCCTCCAGGGAAACAGCACTCACCTCCGCTTATCGTTGAAGAAGTTTGGCTTCTCGGCCTGAACGATGACGACATCAAACAGGTCCCTCCAGTCCTTCCCGACGATATACCTCATTCCTTTGTCCCTAGAACAAGCCAGCCAGATCAGTCTAGCATGAAAGGAAGTAACTGCTTTTGCAAATTTTTCTTTCCAATTTCCAGCTGCCAAAATATATAGAATACAAGAAATGAGCCAGAAACGTAGGGTGACTTACACAAAGCTGCTGGGGCTGTTGGTGATGAGGAACATCTTCTTGCCGTGATCGGCCAGTTTGGCCAACACTGCACGGGTCTGCTCAGCATAGCAGATGTACTTTTCTAAGAGCAAGAGGAAAATTCACACACAGAGTCAGCATGAAATCGGTCCATCTGCTAATACTCACCACGTGAGGCACATTGGTGTTGCACTGCTCTGGTTGGGGAAGAAAAGTCCTAAGGAAGCTTGATTCGGGGTGCACAGGAATACCCAGCACATCATTAACAAAGACCTCACCTCCTTGGTCTACGTGGGAAAAACTAGCAGGCTAAGGGCTTCCAGACCCTGTCCTTCTGAGTCAGAATTATGCCTAGCTCTGGGACAGAGCAGGAGATATCTACGATACCAGGATGCCAGGCCCTTGGTTGGCACCCAGAGGAGATGCACGGAGCCCCTGCTCCGCACCTGGAACTTGAGCATGCCCAGTTGAATGCCTGCTCTGCTGCACAGTGAGTGGAAAGGCCGAGGACACGGTGGAGTACGTACCAATGTCTGCTTCGATGGCTCTGTACATGATTCCTTTGATGTGCACGTCTCGGATTGCATCCTGTCGAAACACATTTGTAATCACTGAAAGTGTGACTGACACAGCCTGAGTGGTAGCACACATGAAAAGGCACTAGAGGTCAGCAGGTGGCGGAGTGGTTACATCACTGGATTCTCGTGGCCGACCATGGTTCGAGTCCTGGACCTCATGGTTTGAAACTCACGCTGAGTGTACATGCGTGCATGTCCACGATCTCAGGAAGAGAATGAGAAGAAGGGATTGTGGCAGGCCATCCTCTCACTGTCTCCAAAGCTCTCTATCTCTCATTCCCTGGCATCCCAAGACAAAAACCTCTTTTTTTTTTTAAAAAAAAAAAAAGGAAGGAAGGAAGGAAGAAAAGAAAAGGCGTTGCTGATCACTCTGTCTTTAGAAGTCTGGCAATCTAAGCTCTAAACAGAAACTAAATTCTAGTCCATTTATCATAGTTATTCCCTTGGGAAAAGCTTACGTTTCCCTGGTAATAGTGGCAGTACCTGGTGCAATTTACAAGTGTCACCTGGCAGATGTCATTTGTGTGAACAATTCTGAATGCAGCCCCATGTGACAGTCATTTCTACACAGTATCATGGACAAATGATTCCAGGTCATCTGGGCAGAGGGAACCCTGGCTCTTTTTATCTTTGCATCCTCCCTTGCCCATCCCTAGACCCTAGCAGCAAGTCTGGACATCTAGAATAGAGGCAGAGACAAACAGGGAACAGGGTCCTCCTCTCCCTGGTGCTACCCATGGGGCCAGGAACTGTCAATGAGATGTCAGCTCAGGCAGAGAGCTGGTACTGCTGGCAGAAACCTGGGGAGGGGGAGAGGAGGAGGTTAACCCTTCGTAGGCTCAGGGGTATGGCAGCCTGGTGCATCGCAGGTAGCACTGCACAAGGCCCCTACATAAACGACAGATGCACAGGAGAACTTTCTGGAGCCAGGAGCAGAAGACTGGGCTGCAGATACAACTGTGCCCTGGCCTTAGACTGCAAGTGGGAGATTTCTGTCCGACGCAGGCACTTTGGGATGTAATCTCAACTCTATTCCCTTCCAGCAAAGGCCTGCCTCAGTGTCACACCAGCAGTAGAAGGCAGTGGTTAAATGCAAGCCAGACTGCCTGGCTTCAAGTCCAGGCCCTGCTAATTTACTAGCTGTGTGATCTTAGGCAAGTTATTTGACTTCTCTGTAAAATAGGGTGCTGATAACAACGCCCGCCCCAAGGAATTACTGTGAGGATTTAGTGAGGTAATACACAGAAAGCACTGAGGACGGAACCAGGGACACAAACTGCGTACATGGTGGAAGAAATACTTGTAAAAGCCGAACTTTCAAATAAACATCTCTCCTCAAGAATGAAAGGGTTGCTACGAGTGATTCCTAAAGGTCCTGGAAGATGAAGTACGTGCGTAACCCAAGAGAGGAATAAAAACTGAATACTCACTTCTCACCTAGGCACAGCCACTTTGGCTCCACACTAACACAAGCTCCCTGTGAGGCTGGAAGCCGCGTGGTCGACTGCAGGGTTGGATCCCCAGGTCAGCCTGAATACATGACAGGCATATCCTGAGGGGTTGGAAGGCTAGGGAACAAGCGTCGCGGTGAGGCCAGACCCTGTCAAGGGGACCTCTTTCCCTCTCTTTCTATCTCTGTCTGCGTGCGCACATGGAATGTCGAGACTGCTGCCGGAAACTATCATTCATCCTTCCTCTTCATAAAACCCAGGATTTGGACAAATTTTAAAATTACTCATAAACATATAATAAAAAACATTTAGGTGTATATATGTGCCTTTTTAAATGTAAATGAACACATGTTCATAAATATAAATACTGAATTATTATGTAAGTTTTTTACGGAGAATTATTTATTAATTTTTTTTTCAATTTGCTATGGGGCAAATGTGCCCACCAGAGACATACAGAGAGAGAGGGAAAGTGAGAAAGCAAACGGCCAGGTCCAGGACTCGATTTGTGGTGGATCGTGTGGAAGTCTAGCACCTTACCCACTACACCTCCTGCTGACCCCAATTATATAAGCTTTCAAGCACTGGAAAATTTGTGCAGCTTAAAGAACATACATAAATATATAAACACAATTAAATACAAATATAAATTAAAACATATACAATAGATATTTAAATAAAAACAATGTGTATGTATGAAATTAAATATTTATATTTGACTATATCCCTCTCCATGGGATTCTTCCTTAGTTTCTGCAGAGGCTCAGAGGGCCATGTGGATCTCTGTGAGTGAGAGAAAAGCTGCCTCCTCTGGACACAGGGACAAAAGGACACTGGCCCACAGCCCAGAGCGTGAAACGTGGCTCTTTGTGTGAAGAAGAGATGGCCCTCTCTGCAGGCAGGCAAGCTGGGCACAGGTCAGACCTCAGTCCTCACAACCCTTTGGCCAGGTACACTGGCACTGCCCTCTCGGTCAGAAAGGATTATAATTCCAGATCACAACACGAGCCCCATCTTGTTTTAACAAAAAAACTTGACTGATCCTCCATTCTCCGGATGGGACATCTTCTTACAGTTTGAAAAGTTAAACCCCAAATAAAGGAGACCCCAGCAGAAAGACTACTGACAGCACCCAATCTAACAAGGGGGCCAAGGCGCTCTCTCAGCTCGTACAACCTTGACATCTTTGTACAGGTGCACGGGCTCGTAGTCGATGTTGTTCTTCAGGAAGTATTCATTCACGCACGACAGCAGGGTCATCTCCGGCAGCGAGAAGATGTCCATGAACTGCTTCATGGTGTTTCCGTGAGAACTCTGCAGAGAGCAAGGAGCACTTTAGGGGGACCCAGGACCGTACCGGCAACAGGGCTAGGTACAAGAGAGTGCCAGGGAAGGCAAGAAGGTTTTCCATCAATATGGGGGGCTCCGCACTGGCATTCAGAGCCCTCTCTATGACAAAAGGAAAACCCTAATGGAAAGAAGAATAGACTGCTCGCCTGCACCTTATGATTCACCGCAGAGCTGATGTCTCACTCTTGGCAGAACCAGGTCTTCCACAGGAAAACTCTGAACCCCGCCGCACCCTGAAGTCCAGCCACACTTCCCTGCACACCCTCCCACGTGTGCAGCGTGCAGCCAACTTCTAGTTCTCACACTCGTGAGACAGAGGAAGGCTGGCAGACAGATGGCCACCCATGCAATGGCAGCAAAAGCCACTTAGCTCGCCGGATCAGAGCACCCCTTACAGTCCGTATTTCAGCTCCCAAAAGAGCCTTTCTCTGAACAGTTGTCTTGCTTAAGTTCACTAGCTAACCAGGCATCTTCCATTTCACTTTGACAACGCCAATCAATACATCTAATAAAACCAGAAGCAACAGTTTGGAGAGGGGTGAAGGAGCCACAGAAGTTAGAAAAGCAAAGGTTCCCCTTCAGATAAAGGGCAGCTGGGTACCAGCCATCTCTGTCATTCTGCAGCATGCCAAGGGGCCAGGGGCAGAGGCAGCTGCACTGTGGCCCCTAATGACTCACCCCAGCAAGGGGGGCTACACCAAGACCCAGTGGCAAACAGGGGTGGGTACAAGGGAGGTGTAAAGAGCCTCCTTAGGTAGGGAGAAACGGTCATGAAAGAACCTGGGGGTGACTCTTAACATACTGTAAATCACTCTCAAACCCAGGTTCTCTCAAAGCATAATCTAGGCCAAATGGCACCGTGGGAAGTCGCACGCTCTACAAGGCTGAGCCAAATGGGATGGGTCTGGGTTCACATCCAGAGACCTCCCTGAGTATGCCAGGTACATGCATGCCCTGGATCCAGGGCTGGCTGGGTCTGGGAATGGATGGTGACAACGAGACCCTGTTGAGGGTTCTCTCTCTCTCTCTCTCTCTCTCTCTCTTACTCGTGGAGGAAATAAACTTTCAAAAATCTCCAATTTCCTTATCAATTCCCCATGAGCAGTAGGTGAGTAATTAAACAAGGCCATGTTTCAAGGAAGAAAAAGACTGGCTGGTGTAAATTAATAAAGGGCTTCTCATTACCTTTCCATAAAAGTCGCTCATCTGTTCCAAGGGCACGTGGGACCCCTCGTACATTTCAATGACTTCTTCATCAGGGACAACACTGAGGCCTCTGGAAAGATTAGACAGCATCATCAAAGAGCTCACCGAGACAAAGTAATCATTTTCAGACCTCTGCCCGCTGCTGGGATTTTTCAACGGGGGTGTGAGACATCATTGTCACCAAGATGAAATGTGCCACAAGCAGTGGCTACAAATAAGATACCAGCACTGTTGCTGCTGATGCTGTTCTACTGGCAACCACGCAAAAGTGATACTGGCTGATACAGTCCAGCCCTACTGGGGGCCGGGGAAGTGCACTTGCCACTTACTTAATGTTCCACAGTCCTAGAAGGGGCATTACTCTTCTTCCCATTGTCCAGCAGAGGCAACTTAGGCACCAAAAGCTCACATCACCTGCTCAAGGTCACCAAAGCAGAAAGGGATGGGTCCAGGTCAGAACTCAGGTTTTCTGGCTGTTGAGCCACCCAGAGCCAAGGCTGTTCAATGACTTGCCTTGGGATGGCTCTTTATTTTCTGTTTTTAATACATTAAGAAAAAGAAAGGCTGTTTTTATCTCTACCAAACTCAGCCTCCTGCCCTCTATCACCTTTCTTTAGAGAGATGACCCCATACACTTTGTGACACAGGAGGGTGTGTCAAAAACCAAAGTAACACCCACCACTACCTGCCTCTACAGTTTGCAAATGACTCCAGTTCCTCCCAATAAAGGGGATGCCATGAATTTTGGAGTCAAAGTGAACTGGGTCTCCCCTTGCTTGCCCCACCAGCGGCAGGGCAGGTGCTTTCACCTGCTCACCTGGACCTGCCCAGCCAAGAGGGTCCTAAGGGTAAACGCCCACTCCTGTCCCCTTCTCTACAGGGGACTGCGCTTGAGAAATCAACCAACAACTAGGAACTACAGGAGGAACAGCACGGGCAATGTCACGCTGTACCACAACAGGGCATAAAGACTCAAGAGAAACTGTGGTTACTGATACACGTGAGTGCCAGCAGGTGACACGATGGTTGGGGTGCTGGACTCCCATGTGGCCAATTGTGGTTTGAGTCCCAAGTCTAGTGACCTGAGAATCACACCAGGTGCCTGTGCGTACATGCCCAAAATCCCAGGAGAATAGAGAAGGGATTACAGTGTGGCCAATCCCCCTGGGGGATTCACACTTTCCCTCTCACTGTCTTTCTTTCTCTCTGGCAAGCACACGTACCCTATGGCGGAAAAACTTTTTTTAAAAAAAGGATTTGTTTGGGACCAGCAGTTAGTGTAATGGCTATGTCGCTGGACTCTCACGTAATCGACCGTGGTTCGCGTCCCGGACCCAGTGGCTTAAACTCACGCCGGGCGCGTGTGCGTGCGTGCCCAAGATCCTGAGAGGAGAATGGAGGAGAAGGGATTGCAGCGTGGCCATCCCCCCTTGGGGGGGATCTCTTGCTTTCTGTCTCTCTGTCTCTCTCTATCTGTCTGGCGAGTAAACGTGCCCTATAGCAAAAACCTCTCCAAAAAAAAACCCAGGTTTTTTATGAAATAATAACAATACAAACATATTGCAGAGCACACAAAATCCCTTGGCCAATACTGAAATACACATACGATGATACAGTTCATGCTTTGACATGTAATGTTAACGAAAATATCATTTCAATATCACTCTCCAATCTCCATCTGTCATGTCACTTTTCAAAGTATCCAAGGCAGGGTCAGCAGGTGGCATAGTGGTGAAGGTGCTGGACTTCCACAAGGCCGATCCCGGTTTGGGTCCCAGACCTGGGGGCTTGAAAATCACACCAGACGTGTGCATGCATGCCCAAAATCCCAGGAAAATGGAAAAGGGATTGCAACATGGTTATCCACAAGCCCAGCCCTGTGGGTTATGATTTCTCACTTTCCTTCTCACTGTCTCTATCTCTGTCCAGCAAGCACGCACGCCTTATGGCAAAAACCTAAAAAAAAAAAAGTATCAAGGGGACTCACTGTTGTGGCTCTGAGCAAGATTAATCTAGTATAACTGCTGGCCTGTGGAACAAAAGAAGCTGCGCACTCCCGGAAGCTTAGCTCCAGAGCTCAGAGGAGACAGTGGTAGTAAACCAGCTCCTTCCAGACCGTGACCTTGAAAAGCAGTTCTCACTGAGGAGCAGCAGGCGGGCACCACGCTCAGAAGGCTCCACCACTCAGGAAGCAGATATAAAAATGGGATCCTGGCCAGTGTGCACCCTTTCCCTGCCCAGACCTTCCAAAACTGCTGCTGCCTCTAGGAAACAGATCTAAGCAACCAAGTGTCAGCCCAAGAAAAGTGGTGAAACCAGTGCGTCGACCCACTCCCCCAGGCAGCTCCCGCAGAGGGAAAGCCCAACTGCAGAGACAGGCACAGGCAGCCTCAACATGGAGGCTGAAATCCTGAAATCAACATGGAAATGCCCTCCCGTCAGCAGATATGGGGCCATGAGGAACAGAGGTTAAGTGCGCAGATTTGAGTGAGTCTCTGGGCTCAAATCTCAGCTCCTCATTACTAGGGGCATGACCTTGACGAGTAATCCCCCTTCTTGGGTCTCCAGGCTTCCACTGCTAAAGCAGGAACAACAGTGCCTCCCTCCTGATGCTTCTGAGGTGACAGGAGCTACTATAAATAGCAGGGCTGGAATGCATACGCACTGTTCACTGGGGGGACTGTGACAGAAATGATCCTAGCTTTTCACGAGGTCCCTAGGGAGGAAGTCACATGTGGGCACAAAGCCGGGGCTGTGGTGGAGAACCATCTTCCGTGTCCTGGCTCGTGGCACTCACTCCCACAGCCATAACATCAATCCCACCTGGGGGCAAGCGGGGCGGGGAGCCAGACAGTGGTAACACTGTGCAAGGCCATCCCACATGGGAAAGTTCCAGGTTCATGTCCAAAGACCTCCCTGAGTATGCCAGGCACATGTGTGCCCATGAGCCAGGGCCGGCTGAGGCTGAGGGTGGACTGCAGCATCAAGACCCTGAGGAGGGTACTGTTTCTCTGCTCCTCTCCGTTCTCTCTCTCTGTCTTCCTTACTCATGGAAGAAATACAGGAATAAACTTTCCAAAAAATTTATTTTACTTTACGCAGCTTGGTGTATGAACCAAACACCTACAGCCGGTCTCAGAAATGAGCAAGGCTGAGGTTGAAATTTTCATTTTACAGAGAAAGAGAAGTGACATCTCTGTGTGCCTACAAAGCTGTGGCGCTGTTCCCAGAACGTCTGAGCCTCACAAGTTGGGCCCCTCAGACAGGAACTACAAGCATGCCCATTCTACAGAGGAGAAAACTGAGGCTCTGGCAGGGCTGAGAACTTGCTCCAGCCCACACACATGGGAGCGGTAGAGCTGGGGTTCACAGTCAGAAGAGGGCTGACTCTGGGGTCCCTGCACCCCGTCCCCTCCTGGTTCCCGCTCACTGCACCCCTCTCAGCACTGACACCAGTGACTTACGGCAATGGCGGGGCTGGAAGACAACGAAGGCAAAGGTATCTGTATTTCTGAACATTTCCCCAGGCCTTTTGATTCTGTCTTCCACTGCCACCTAAATGCCCTTCCCTCAGCCGGCCCCTCCTAGCATTGGCCCAACTCCTTAACACAAGGGACAGTCTGCAAGGGGTCTTCGAAAAGTCCATGGGAAATATGTATTATGAAAAACTAGGCATGGATTTCAAAACTTTTGCTGTGCTGAAATAAACGCATTCTTCAATTCCATTTTCCACGTATTTTCAAGCCCCCTCGTGTGTATAACTAGGACAAAGGACCATAAGGAGTCATCAGGATGGAGAGGACAGAAAGGCCACGTCAGGCTGAGAGTGAGGTGCTGGCCATGAAGAATGGGGGTGGGGAGGATTTCAAAAAGCAGAGAAGGAAACAGAACCTTCTAGAATACCAGCAAGAGCAAATGCCAGAGGAAAGAAAGCTGGTGTCTCTATGTCTCTCTCTGTCTGTCTGGCAAAAACCTCTCCAAAAAAAAAAAAAAAAATGTACAGTTTATTTAATAGATTTGTCACCTGGAAAATAAATTTACTATCTGTTGAGGAACTTCAGTTAATCCTCATAAAGTCAGAAGGGACACACAGCACAGTAGCCAAGAACACAGACTAGACAGACTGCCTGAATCTGAATTCTAGCCAAGACACTTGTTTGCTGTGTGACCTTGAGCAAGTTCCTTAACATCTCTGGAACTAGCAATAACACCTACTGCATAAAGTTATTTTGAGGATCAAAGGAGTTAACTCGAATAAAAGTGTCTATCCCACAGCAAGACTCACTATTTGTTAGTTGTTATTTGTTATTACTAATTTTATGATCACTGGGACCACCTTCTCTTCCTCCTCAAACACCATTAAAATCATAATCAAATGACAACAAAAACATCAACAGACAAGACATTTCAACAGCATAGTAGGAATCAGTGGGTACAGAGGGCGTAGCTGACCTAACTCAGAATAGAGAGGCCTGCAAGGGCACACATGCCAGAACTGACTGACCACCCAGAACTTCAGAAAGGCTCTAGAGGAAGCCTGACTAACGCCAGGAAGAAGAAGAGATGGAACTGGGAAACAGGGAATGTGGTACAGGGAAATTTCCGGATAAGCAACCGAATAAGATCAGAGCAGGAGGGGGTAGTCGAAAAGAAAAAAAGAAACGGATAGTGTGTGAGCGGGCTGGACACCAGCTCTACTTTGTGAAGGCCAATGCCACCGTGGGCCCGTCGTTGCCCCCGCCCACACCGCTGCTGCTGAAGAGAACCACCTATTTCCCTCGCTGGAGCAAGTGGCCTTTTTAGGAAAGGACCGATGATCTGGGGAGTCTGGGAGCAATCCTATCTCCAGCCCAGGGGGTAGGCTTTCCCTTGGAGAAAGTTTCCACCTTGCTCTAAGGCAGTGTGGAGTTGAGGCTGTGAAGCTCTGGGTCCCCATCGAACCTGCTCTGACCTGTCTGTAAGATGTCCTCTAAGAAAATCTACAGAGCCATGGAGTGGCTTGTTTTGTTTTCCAGTCTCAAATATTGATCCTGGAACAGATTATCAAAAATATTTTAATCATGGGACCAGCAGTTGGCGTAATGGCTATGTCGCTGGACTACCACGTAGTCAACCGCAGTTCACGTCCCAGACCCGGTGGCTTAAACTCACGCCGGGCACGTGTGCATGCGTGCCCAAGATCCCAAGAGGAGAATGGAGGAGAAGGGATTGCGGCGTGACCATCCCCCCTGGGGGGTGATTTCTCATTTTCTGTCTCTCTGTCTCTGTCTGGCGAGCACACACGCCCTATAGCAAAAACCTCTCAAAATGAAAAAAAAAATGTTTTAATCACTAGAAAATAAAGATAGGCTTGATATTTATGATGGAATGTTTGGGGAAAAAGGAGAGATTATCTACATAGAAAACTAAGCAAATAAAAAAGGGGCTTCAGGGACCAGCTCTGTGGTACGGCGGAAACGTGCAGCTAAAGAGAAATCAGATCCCACATGGCAACTGCACTTCATATCCCCGGCCCAGACAGCCTGAAACACTGGTTATGTGTGCAAGCACACAAGATCCCACAGGCTGGAGGATTAGAAGTCGGAGGTCACAGCATGAGAAACGCTTCTCTCTCTTTCTTTCTCTCTCTCTCTCTCTCTTTCTCTTTTTCTCTCTCTCTCTCATTTGCACACATGCATACTCTATCACGGAAAAAATAAAGAATATAATTATTCTATTTTTTTAAATGTGGCTATTCTTAAATCTAAGAAAAAGCAAACACTACACAGGAAAGAAAAAAAGCAGTGTACTTCTTGGCTGAAGAGTGAACAAAACAAGACCTGCAGAGTCCCAATGTAAACCGTGAGTGTTAGCTCACGGAGAAGAATGAGGCTGGAGATGGGGGGGTGCCAGAAAGCTAAATCCCCAGCCACCACAGCAGGGGTGGCGTTCAGACTTAATAAATGCGGGAAGAGAAGTATGAGCACATTATTTAGAAACAGGAAATAAAAATAACAGGAAAAAAATCTAAAGAGGCCCAGCCAGGGCCAGCCCCATGGTTCAATGGTTAAGATCCTCACATGGGGGACCAGCAGTTGGCGTAATGGCTATGTCGCTGGACTCCCACGTAGTCAACCACGGCTCGAGTCCCGGACCCGGTGGCTTAAACTCACGCCAGGCGCGTGTGCGTGCGTGCCCAAGATCCCGAGAGGAGAATGGAGGAGAAGGCATTGCGGCATGGCCATCCCCCCTGGGGGGTGATTTCCTGCTTTCTGTCTCTCTGTCTGTCTCTGTCTGTCTGGCGAGCACACGCGCCCTATAGCAAAAACCTCTAAAAAAAAAAATAAAAGATCCTCACATGGCAGGCCAGCAGGTGCCATGGTAGTTAAGGTGCTGGACTCCCACATGGCTGACCACAAATCAAGTCCCGGACCTGGTGGCTTGCTGTCTCTCGCTCTGGTGAGAGCACATGCCTTATAGCAAATATAAAAATAATAATTAGGGGCTAGCAGGTGGCATGGTGGTTAAGAGTGCTGGACTGCCACATGGCTGAATGTGGTTCGAGTCCTGAACCTGGCAGCTTGCTTTCTCATTTCCCCTCTCTCCCTATCTCACTCTCACTCTGTCCCTCTCTGGTCAAATTAAAAATAAAATAATTATTTAAAATAATAACAATAATAATTAAGAAAAAGAGAGAGAGAGCAAGTTCTCTCTTTCCCATTTTACAAGATAGGAATGAGAAGCCAGATACAAAGTAGAAGAAACCTGAAGCCAAGTAGGCTGATGTCAGTGGTAAAGTTAAAAAGGGTGACCCCAAGGCTAAAAATTGCCCAAGAAGAAGCCCCATTGCAGCCAAAACCTGGTCCTAGTCCATGGCATCAGCAAATACTCCCAACCTGCCATGTATTCCAGGAAGGTCGTGTGCAAGAGGAAATACTCGGCCACTACAACCAGGATTAAGAAGGAAAGAAGAAAGTCCTTGCCACTGTCATAAGACCAGTCAGCTGGGACAAGAACATGGTGCGCAGGTCGTTAAACTCCACAAAATGCCTAGGGATTAACCTACTGAGGACGTGCCTGGAAAGCTGTTGAGCCACAGCAAAAATCCTTCCATCAGCACGTGAGAAAGCTGAGAGCCAGCATCACTCCTGGGGGCATCCTGATCATCCTCACTGGACGCCACAGAGGCAAGAGCGTGGTTTCCCTGAAGCAGCTGAGCAGTGGCTTGCTACTTGTGACTGGACCTCTCGCCCTCAATTGAGTTCCACTGCGAAGAACACACCAGAAATGTGTCATCGCCACCTCCACGAAAATGGATGCCAACAAAGTAAAAATCCCAAAATACCTCGCCAGTGCTTACTTAAAAAAAAAAGAAGTTGCAGAAGCCCAGATACCAGGAAGGTGAGCTCTTTGACACAGAGAAGGAGAAATACAAGATGACAGAGCAGAGCAAGGTTGATCAAAAAACTGTGGATTCACAAATTTTACCAAAAATCAAAACTCCCCCAAAAAGGGAGAGAATCAGATTCCATGTAGCAACGGCAGTTCAAACACCTGGCCTGGTCAGCCAGGCAGACGCATAAACGCCCAGGATCCGACAGGCTGGAGGACTGCAGGAGGGGAATGCAGGCCAAGGACTATGCTCAACTCTCTCCGTCTCTTCCACTCTCACATGGATGCACACACGTTCTATAGTGAGTGAAGAAAAAAGAAAGACATGAACCTACATACAAGTCAGTCCTAAAGCCTCTTCCAACTTAGAGAATTTAAAAAGGCAAAACCCTCCCAAAAGTAACAGAGATTTCTTGCTAGGTAGATTTCTTGCTAGGTACTTATACCAATTCTAACAAGAAAAAAGCCGTTGTAATATTCAGATTGCCCAATTTTCCTGGTAGGAACAAGAACCCTCCCCACTCCACACTTCCTCGCCAGGGCCCTTACTCAGGTGGCCAGCCATCACCTCTGCAAAGCTGGTCCTCCTCCAGAGTCCCCAGGGGTCCCCAGAGTGATTTGAGCATGTCTCCATCCCTCCCTTCGTCACTCCAGACTACAGTCTTTCACCTGTGTGGCTTCCCACCCACATGCTGAGCTCCCTGGCAACGTCCGTATCACCCAAACCCTGAGCACCCAGGCCGCAGGAAATGCTGTGAGTGAGCAAACAAGGGACAGCACACACACCCTCCTCACCTCATAGCAGCCAGTGGGTCCTGAAACCCACAGCCGCTTAGTTACCTCAGTGAATTAAATGGCTTTCCTCTTCCTCTTACCTGTAGACGGTGCCCAGCTGGATATAATGAAAAGCATCAATCTTCATCAACACTGCCTTTAAAAGCAGAAACACAAGCACATGTAAAGAACACACAATTCGCTTTTATGTCCTCCAGTCTTTCCGTCTCTACCATACAGTGCAGACAGTCTGTATACGTTAAGTGGAGACATACAATGTATAGCAATTGAATGTATAAATAATAATAAAAAATGTTAAAAAAGAATGCACAATTTGCATACTAAATGAGCATTCCCGTGTCACTACCAATCCTGTCACATGAGGGTGCATGACTAAAGAAGCACAGAAAGGCTGGCTTGTTAATCAGGGTGCTTACAAATCTTTAAGGAAATAGCCCAGTGCAAAAGAAAAATTAAAAATAGGTGTGTCAGGACCAGCAGATGGCATAATGGTCACATTGCTGGACTGCCACATAGTAAACCGCGACTCAAGTCCTGCACCCGGCAGCTTAAAACTCACACTGGGCACGTGTGTGTGCGTGCCCAGAATCCCAAGAGGAGGATGGAGGAGAAAGGAGGGTGGCAGGGCCATCCTTCCTGGGAGGTAATTTCTCACTTTCTGTCTATCTCTGTCTCTCTGGCGAGCACACACTCCCTAGAGCAAAATTCTCTCTTAAAAAAAAAAAAAATATGTCAACTGGCTCCTCCTCAAAACACCAAAAATGACCAATGGAAATATATAGCCACTCCCCTGAATATTAAATACATTCATGTTTTTCTGATATATATCCTCTTCAAAATGATCTTCTCTTTTTTTTTTTTTTTTGGAGAGGTTTTTCTTTTTGCTATAGGGTGCGTATGCTTACCAGAAAGACAGAGAGAGACAGAAAGTGAGAAATCACCCCCCAGGTGGGATGGCCACACCACAATCCCCTCTCCTCCATTCTCTTCTCGGGATCTTGGGTACTCATGCCCAGAGCGAGTTTAAGCCACCGGGTCCGAGACTCGAACCACGGTCGAATACATGGGAGTTCAGCAACATAGCCATTATGCTAGCTGCTGGTCCCCTTCAAAATGATCTTCTCCAAAGATATTTTAATAAACTGGCTCTACAGCCCCAATAATTTAAAACCAATGTACTTAAGCAAACAAAAGCAGAAAAGAGAACATTTCATGTACAAACGACATCGAACTGTAGAAAACAGAATTGCACCTACCCGCTGTACATCATAATGAAGTCCACGGATTGCAAAATTTGGGTCATACTCATACTTCCTGATTTCCACCGGATACTAAGAAAGAAGAAAGGAATTGCTTTTAGCAAGCAGTGTTCTAAGGTCAGGATTGTGCCCAGGTCTGGCCCTGACAGAAGGCTGCGGTAGCTTAGCTGATGCTCTTAGACGTGAAGCTGGGATCACAGGGACAGACTGCGGCTTGTCCCTCTGCCTCCAGCACAGGTCAGGTCTCGTCTTCCCCCTCCCTACGACCAGACTTCCCTCATATTAACATGCCCTGCCCTGCCTCTGCCCTAGACTCACAGATCCCGTGGACCAAACACACGGTCCACCATCCATTCAGTTCATAGGTGAGCACCTCAGTGGAGTTGCCAATGGATGATCCCACTACCAGGCCCCATGAAGACACCCCAGTGAAGTCTCCTCAAAGAGGTCCCCTCCTTAGAGCTCCCGTCTGTTTCTCATCTGGCCTGGCCGTGCTCAACCTCTGAGAGCCAGGGTACCCCAGGGCTCGCAGGTACAGCCTCTCTCCCACTCAGACCAGGGTGAAGCTCCAGCATTCTGTCTCAGAACATGTGCATGACATTTGAAGGCAGCCCTGGACCCCTGGTATTCCCTAGTGGCTAAGCCATTTTCATACTATGCAAAAGTGCTTTTAGTAAGAAAATAAAAATAGAGTCAGCCACATAATCTAGCAGCTAAGGGAGCCGGATATCACATAGCTGACTGCAATTCAAACTGCATCCCAGGCAGCCTGAAAAATGTGCTAGCCATATGAGTGTGCGTGCCCAGAATCTTGACAGGATAGAGATGAGGAAGGGACTACAGCATGAGCATACCCTACGGAAGGGTGTTTTATCCCTTTTCCTCTCTATCTCTCTCTCTGAAGAGCACACATACACTCTAGCAAAGAACAAAAACTTAAAAAAAAAAATTAAGCGGCAATATTATTTTTAAGAAAATGCTACTTATCTACTACACCAATATTCAAGTGTTCCCTTCCTCCCCAAATCTCAGAATTATAGCAGCTACCCCAGTGACACCACCAGGCACCAGGGACCTGCCAGGCACTATTTCTGCTGGTACTATGGAGCTGGCCTCCTCATCCCCATTTGAAAGAGGACATCAGAGGTGGAGGATGGCACAACCCGGCCTGGAGCATGGTGAGTGGCGAGTCAGGCTCAGGGCTCTGCCCACCTTCCCTACTCACCCCTGACCTCAGAGCACAGGTCTGAAAGGACAAAATATCCATTCTTCAGTCATGAAAAGCCATCACCAGAAGCTTCCAATTGTGACATAGCTGCTTCAACAAAAACCTAAACAACTACGAAGATGCCCAGGAAACCAGTTTCCAGAGCCAGGGACACATCGGTGTGAGAACATTTCCCAGTATCCCTAGACTGAATCACACGTGGCAAGGTTTCAAGTCAAGGCGCACAAAGCCCTGACTCAAATGTCACATTTAGGCTCATTTATCTCACACCCTACACGTGGCAGGAAATCACCAAACTGGTATCTCCACTCAGGGGCATTTCCAAGAATTCTGAACTCCGTGTACGGTTCTGCATTTTGACTGACACACTGGACACAGCTGCTGCAGAACCTACACATGGAAACACAGCTCTGCTCCCTGAAGTCAGGCCACAGAGCTTCAGCATCTCTGAAATCGCCTTAAAAAAAAAATTTTGTTTTAATTTTATAGGGCATGTACACTCACCAGAGGTGGTGGGGAAGTGAGGGGTAAGAAAGCAAACAGCCAGGTTCAGAACTCAAACCACAGTCAGCCATGTGGGAGTCCAATGCCTTAACCACCAGGCCATCTGCTGGCCTCTGAAATCGCCTTTTTAACTCTGGAGTGATGGTTAAAAAAGAAGTCAGAAGACAGGGAAGACCCATGCAAAATGCCACCGAGAGAGATGGCTTTGTGGAGCATCTGCTACGTGACACACACAACTCGACGTTTTCAACTTCTCCCTCACCGTGCTGGCATGACAGGGGCAAAGCCTTGTGCCTGTTTCAGTGCTGAAAACTCTAAGGATCTGCATCATAGAACTTGCCCAGGGTCAGACAAATTGCGGACCAACTGGGAGCCACCCTACTGGACACTCACCACCTCCCTGTGACAGCGGCACCAGGAACCACAGGGGATGGGCAGATGTGGATTCAGAGTTAGGAGTGGAGTACTCACGTCTCAGCTGAGAAATGGTGCATGGATAAGGCAGCATGTACTGCTGGGGCCAGACACGACACTCTACAAGGCTAAGCCATATGGGAAGGTTCCAGGTTTAAGTCCAGAGACCTCCCTGAGTATGCTGGGTAAGTGCATGCCCATGATCTGGGGCTGACTGAAGGCTGGGGAAGATCACAGCACCAGGACTTGTTAAGGGTGCTATCTGTCTCTGTCTCTCTGTCTCGCTCATGGAGGAAACTAATAAACGTTTACAAGAGAGAGAACATATATTGCTGAGAGTCCAGCAGTTCTTTCTTAGAATGAGGTTTATCTGGGATCCCCAGCAGGATGGGGTCCCACACGCTATCCCTTCCATGCCGCTCACTCTTGCCATGCTATTCTTAGGAAGGGATTCCTCAGACCACGCCCATGCCCATGCCCATGGGGTGGTAATTCCTCACTTTCCTCTCTCTCTTCTGTCTGGAGCACACATGCCCTCTGGCAAATGTATTTAAATATATATATACATACATACATACATACATACACACACACACACACATATACAAATATATTATATTTTATATTATACTTATATAGGTGTGTATATATTTATATAACATCTTCATTTGGGCGTTTTGCTAAAATTCTAATGTAGGCTCAGCCTGGTTTCTTCCCATCCCTTGGTTTACTCTAATCCCAGGTATGACCCAGGCAGGCTAGCAGGCACTAATAAAGAATGAAGTATTCCCCTGAAAAGGTAGGGAAATGTCCTCACAGCTTCAAGAAAAGTCAACACCAAGGAGCAGCAGGGAACCCCGGAATTCCCCACATGCATAGACAGCCTCAGTCCTAAAGCTTGGCCTTGCCCCCTTCCCGGCCCACGCCGTGTCTCTGGAGACGGCCAGTAACTTCCACGCTCCAACACCGCCTTGAATTCCTGAGGTCCAGGTGACTGCACGTATGTTTTCCAAAGGGCTCGGTAGCTTAAGCAATGACTCTTACTAGAGGCAGGGCAGAAAGGCATGAAGAAAGCTCTCCAAAATCCACGCAAAACCTGAAGTGTGGGTGCAGTGACCTCATCACAGTGCTGGCCCCACCCCGTCCACAACACGCTCGCTGACCTGTGGAATTCGTGGATGCACACATGAGCATTTACTGAGCATATACTGTGTGCCAGGCACTATGCCAGGGCCCTGGGTGGCAGCAGCGAAGAAAAGTGACCACGCTACTGTCCCTAGGAAGTTTCCACCCTACCGTGGGCTGGCAGACTATGACATGGGCCATAGAAAGGGCTCCAAGATTGAAAAACAAAAAGTGAGGTGCAAGTCCTCAGGCTTTCGGGACAGGAAAAGAGCTCCAAGGCAGAGAAAACAGCAGGTGCCAAAGTCCAAGGAGCAGCAAGGAGACAGCCTGGCTGCAGCGGGGCCAGTGAGGGCAGGTGGGAGATGAGGAGGCCGAGAGGGCACTGCAGACACCTGGCTGGGATTGACACATGGCACTTCCCTGCTGTGGCCTTCTGCCCAGAAACCCCCAACCCAGTCTAATCATGAGAAATGCCATGGCAACACAACACCCACTGGTACTCTTCAGAACAGTCAAGGTCACCAAATACAGGGAAGGTCAGGGAAACTGTCCAAGCCAAGAGGAACCCAAGGAGTCAAGAAGTCTGTCATGTGCTATCATGTGGTATCCAGGATGGCATCTGGAGCAGGAAAAGAACATCAGGAAAAGACTAAGGAAATCTGGGGACCAGCAGGTGGCGTAGTGGTTAAGGCACTGAACTCCCACATAGTCAACCCCGATTCAAGTCCAGGAACCAGTGGCTTGAAATTCACACCGGCAAGTGTATGTGCATGCCCAAAATTCCAACAGAATGGAGGAAAAGAGAGTACGGTGTGGCCAAGTCCTCTGGGGATGATTTCTCACTTTCTGTCTCTGTCTCTCTGGTGAGCACATGCACCCTATACTCAAAAAAAAGATTGGCCTTTAGATACTAACACATCAATCTTGACCCTTTAACTGTGATTCACATACCACAATGATGTAAGATGTTAACACAAGAGCAAACTAGGCATGGTGTATATACACCAAAATTGATACTTAGTTCGAGCAGTAGCAGGAGTGGAGAGTGGACCCCAGAGAGCCCTGAGCAGCTGTACCACGGCTGCCAGCCTAGTTATCATCACATCCCGGGAGGAGCCACAGCCACTGCAGCAGGCTCCAGTCATCACCACCATAGCCATGAGCAGCGAGGCTGAGACCCAGCAGCCACCAACCACTGCCTCCCCCCACAGGCAGTGGTGCAGAGAGCAGGGGAGGGGGTGCTCGCATCGGCGGCACCTGCCAGCAAGAAGGTATCGCAATGAAGGTTTGGGAAACAGTAAAATGGGCTGTAACATCTACTGCCCTGGTGTTGTTTCAGTTCAAGGCAGTCAATATGCAACAGACCATAAACATTGTAGACACTATCCCCGTCGTAGGGGTCCTCCATGCAATTACCAGGAAAATGACTAGAACAGTGAGAGTGGGGAAAGAATGAGGATCAGAGAGCGCTCCCGAAGGCCAGACCCAACAACACCCGCCCTACTGCAGGTGAAGGTTCCCCCTTACTACACGCAGAGACCCTGTGGGCGTCGATCACAGTAGTCCCACCCTTCTGTGCAGGGAGAAGTGATGGAGGGTGCAGGAGCACAAGGCAGACCGGGGAGGCAGAGTATGTACCCGGGTTACAGACCACGATTTTGCAGGGGCCCTCCTCATGAAAGACAGCCTACAGAGGACGGCAATGAAGAGGATAAGGAAAGTCAAGGAGATGAGACCCAAGGTCAGCAGCCACCTCAACGCCGGTACTGACGCAACTTCAATTACGGACACAGACGCCAGAGAACCCTAAACCACAAGATGGCAAAGAGACAAAAGCAGCCGATCCACCAGCTGAGAACTCGTCCCTCTGGCTTACCATCTCTCCCATCATCCAGGTCAGTCATCCAACAAGAAGTGAATATGAAATTCCAGCAACAAGAAATGAACAAAAGATTGGAGCTGAAGACTTGAGTGCTTGCTTTTGCCGGTTGACCAGATAACTAGAACTACCTGCATTACCTATGCAGCATGGGGGTTTTATTATTTTACTTAAAGATGTCTCTTTTTGGTAATGACAAATGGATTTTTGTAACAAGCCTGGTTTTTCTCAATACACCTTTAAAGGTTTTTACATTGTTTCATATGTGGCCAAGTTGTGATTTTTAAGAACTTCATTTTTAACTTGTAACAAAAGTTTACAACTGGATTTTTTTCAAAAAGAAGTCAACAAACTGCAAGCACCTGTTAATAAAGGTCGAAAGAAAGAAAGAAAGAAAGAAAGAAAGAAAGAAAGAAAGAAAGAAAGAAAGAAAGAAAGAAAAAAAGAGAGAAAGAGAGAAAGAGAGAAAGAGAGAAAGAAAGAGAACTTGGTATTATCTTTACAGCTTTTCTGTAAGCCTAAACCATCCTAAATTATTTTAAGAGCGAGAGAAGGTCCACAGCATTTGCTGAGAGATCAGACGTGGGATTCAGAAGATGAGCGGCTGGAGCCAACAGGGGAACCACCAGGGCCTCAATGGGGCCAACTAATGAGAAGTGAATCCTGACCAAGTGTGAATTTGAGAGACAAAAATCAGGAGCTTTTCTGAAACCTCCTTTCTATTCCTAGTGGACAACGACCTAAAAATGCAGACGCATTTATCACCTGATATTTTTTCATTTCCATTTTTGTGATAATGTGTTCTTGTTAAAAAAAAAAAATACAAGGATAATTATGAAGGAGCTGGAACTTTTTATATTTGCTTTTTGGAAAGATGCTAAATTGCAGATTTACTGTTCTATTACTGTGCATCTCAGAAGCAGCTGCCTTTCCATCTCCACAAATACATAAAGTGCATTCAGTCTTGGCAGGAAAAAATGGCACTGAACTCAAGGCATCTCAGAAGAATTAGTTTGTTTCATCAGAGCAAGAGAAAAATCTGTATGCGCATAATTCGTTCTATTAATACACCTGATATAATTAGTATTATGTCTTCTTTCTTTTATCCATGCAACAAATACGTGTAATGAGCATGAAATTTCAATGATCTTAAATCCAGAGGCTTTTCTAATCACAATGATTGCACCTTTTATTTTATCCACCTACTTCATCCTTTCTCCCAAAATTACATAAATTTTTTATGTTCATAAATGTTTTATTCTCATGAATATTTTATTTACGTCTGAACAAAATAAGCATAGGGCAAAAGGTGTTACGAACCTTACAAAAGGCGACATGTAGTAGGGGAGAGCATGTGAGGCCAACACACAGCTCTGAGTTCAAATCCTCATTCTGCCTCCTGCTGGCCTATGGCTTTAATCTAGAAGCCTAACCCTTTGAGCCTCAGTTCCCTCAATTGAAAAACAGAGACAGCATGAGTGTGTGAGATTGCCATGCAGATTAGAAATAATATGAGCGGGGACCAGCAGATGACATATGGTTGCATCACGGGACTTCCATTTAGTCAAACGTGGTTCGAGTCCCGGACGCAGAATATACTGAGCACATATACACACGTGCCCAAGATCTCAGGAGGAGAATGGAGGAAGAGGGACTGCAGAGTGGCCAACCCCCTGGGGGGTGATTTCTCGCTTTCTCTCTCTCTCTGTCTCTTCAGCAAGCACACAAGCCCTATAGCAAAAATCTCATTAAAAAAAAAAAAAAGAAGAAACAGCATGAGCATTTATTGCTTCTTACATACCCAGCACTTAACAAATATTAACTCATTTAATTATCATAGCAGTATAAGGAAAGTGCTTGCTGTGCCCGTTTTACAGAGAAGGAAACTGAGGCCCACAGACATTGTGTGACTTGATCAAAGATTACATATGCAAGGGTCAAACAGAAGCACAGGGGCAAAATGCAGGACTCTGCAAGGCTGACCTCATGGAAAGCTCCAGGTTTGCATCCAGAGACCTCCCAGGTTACACCAGGCACACACATGCCCTCGCCATGACTGAGGGCTGGCTGAGGTGGAAGGTGGATCGTGGCATCGAGACCCTGCTGGGGGTGCTATCTATCTTTCTCCCCATCTCTCTCACTCATGCAGGAAATAATTAAATAAATTTTAAAAGGGAAAAAAAACGATACGTGGGAAATGAGTGGTGAAGGCCAGGATTTGAACCCAAGCAGTCAGGCGTTCAAACCTGTGCTTCTGGCACCTAGGAGGCACTCCATAAACAGTATCGTTAGAATAATGACCTGCAGGGACCAGCAGTTAGAGTAATGGCTATGTCGCTGGACTCCCACGTAGTCAACTGCGGTTCGCATCCCGGACCCGGTGGCTTAAAACTCACGCCGGGCGCGTGTGCGTGCGTGCCCAAGATCCCGAAAGGAGAATGGAGGAGAAGAAGGGATTGCAGTGTGGCCATTCCCCCTGGGGGGTGATTTCTCGCTTTCTGTCTCTCTGTCTCTGTCTGTCTGTCTGGCGAGCGCACACGCCCTATAGCAAAAACCTCTCCAAAAAAAAAAAAAAGAATAATGACCTGCATTTATAAGTGAGATCAGTCACAGGTGACAAAATGTAGTGTAAACCTTGGCTCCATTAATAAAAGCATGACATCAGAACGAGGGAGGTGACGGTGCGCCTCTCTATTCTACCTGGTCAGGCCTCACATGTGAAAGGACGAACCACGACACAGATAGAGGAGGATGACCAGGATGATGAAAATAATTTTTAAAAAGGATGAATGAAAATGGTTAAATGAACTAAGAGTGGATGGCCTTGGTAAAGAGAGGTCCTGAGAGCATAGTGGCTGGTCGACGTCACCTCCAGCCCCACTTGTGTTCCACCGACACTCAGGCTAAGTGTGAAACTTTAGTGTGCATGATTTGAGTCTCAGGTTTACACATACCAGCACCCCCGCTCACTTCTGCTGGCAAATTCCTTCGAGACTGGTCTGAAAGGATCGCTATTTCCTGACTTTTACTCTTTCTTGGAGGCCTTCCAAAAATTCATCCTAACCGTACAATAATGTCCACTGAACATTTTGTAAAATCCAAGATGTAGAAGGGAATGTTAGTGATCGTCTTTTAGCAATGTGTTGGAACATCTTGCTATCTTAACAACCTAGTAAAGAATACCTCATCATTACCTATAAGTTATGATTACCTGTGTCCCCAATGTCCTCAGGTAGGAAAAGTTTTTCCAACCATCCTCCGGCTCCCTAGCTCTTTGGTGGGATGTCTACAGAAGCCCCCACCGCATGGCTTCACAGTCTGTCTGCCTACATGACCGACCCCTCACTAGGCGCTGGCTGTCCACGGGCAATGCCTGGACCCTACTCACCATTATCCTCCCTGCTTCTATTACTGGGCTTGGTACAGAGGACGGACTTGACAAAAGCTTAAGGAATGTAAGCAGGAAGGAAGGGAAAAAAGAGATCTCAACAAGCTGCTCTCCATCAAGCTCTCAAAGACTACATTGCTGCTCGATGAAAAACGACTGTGCAAATATCTACAGCCGAATCTGCACTAATGCGTATCTTTTCCAAAGATTAATATAAAGATTTAAAAAAAAAAAAAAAAAAAAAAAAAGCAGGGGCCAGCAGGTGACATGGTGGTTAAAGGAGTTGGACTCCCACTTGACTGACCATGGTCTGAGTCCCAGACCTGGCAGCTTGCTTTCTCATTTTTCTCCCTCTCTCTCCCTGATTCTGTCCCTCTCTGGTCAAATTTAAATAAATAAATAAAGTTAAATAAAATAATTCCTAAAAAAAAAAAAAAAAAAAAAGCAATTGTCAGGCCAGCAGGTGGCATGGTGGTTAAGGTGCTGGATCCCACATGGCAGACTGTATGGTTGGAGTCCTGGACCCTGCAGGCTTGAAAAACGCTCTGGGCATGAGTGCATGTGTGCCCAAAATTCTAAGAAGAGAATGGAGGAGAAGGGATTGTGGCATGGCCATCCCTACTTCACTTTCCCTCTCTCTGCCTCTCTGCAGCAAGTGCACGTGCCCTAAGGAAAATCCTTAAAAAGAATTTTTTTTAATTTTAAAAAAGCAATTACCTACAAGTAAGAGTCATTTGGAAACACTGAATGAAGCAAAATACTCATTCACTTAACAACTTACTAAATGACTATGAGCTGGGCAGAAGGCACGAAAGCTCAAAGCTGTAATTCAAATGTCAAAGGGAAAAGAGAAGGGAACGGACTGAATATCCCTATGGTCTTACCCGATGTTCATTGATGAGAAGGTCCCGAGCAGCATTAAATATAAGCGTGTGGAGGTGCTTTGAATAAAACACCAAGGTATAATCATAATCGAAGCCATAGATTTCAATATCCGACAGGTTCATTTCGTTGTTTGAGAAGATGGCATCTGGATTCAACAAGTTGTTCATAATTGAAGGAACCAATTCTAGAAGTAAAGAGAAGATATATTACGTAATTAATAAGAGTCGGTGGATTTCTAAATAAATGAGTATACTAGAATAGCAGAGTGATCGGTTTCACCTTGGAAACATTACACTGAAAGGACAAACAAGGCACAGATAAAGGACAGTAACCAGCATGATAAAAAGAGTTTCTTGCAATGAAAATGGTTAAAAAAAAAAAAAAAAAAAAAAAAAAGACTAAGAAGAGTTGGCCTGCAAAAAGAGAAGTCTTTAAAGGCATAATGGCTGGTCTATATAACATCCAGCCCCATTATAATCCATCTGAAAGGAGCCCATCACAAGGACCACACGTTACATGACCCATAAATAGATTCATGGTTTTTCTGGCTCTGCAGGCCTCAGAGTAAGTGGGGAGTGATTGCTAATATGTATAGCACTTTTTTTTTTTATTCATGACAGAACACATGCATGCACATGTGAGAGATAAAAACAGAAAGGAGAACTCTGTACAGGGTCTGGTCATGCCTCAATCCCCTCTCCCAATCCTCCAGCCTGTGGGGTCTCAGGCATTCACACATGTGCCCAGCACTTGAATTTCTTTCTGGGGGCTGGTCCTGCAGAGCAGTGGGAGCCAAGCCCCACCCAGCTGACCACAGTTCAATTTCCAGCCTGGGCGGTTGAAAACATGTCGGGTGCGCATGTATGCCCCCAATCCTGATGAGATGGAGAGATGCATTAAAACGATTGCAGGGCCAGCAGGTGGCATGGTGGTCAAGGTGCTGGACTCACATGTGGCTGACCTCAGTTTGAGTCCCAGACCTGGTAGCTTGCTTTCTCACTTTCCCTCTTTCTCTTGCTGTGTGTGTGTGTGTGTGTGTGTGTGTGTGTGTGTGTCTTTCTGGTGAGCACAAAAGCCCTGCAGCAAATTTTTAAAAAAATAATAATGATGATAAATAAATTCTTTTTAAATCTTTTTTAAAGAAGGTGGGCAACATGACCACACCCCACTAGGAGGTTCTCTCTTCCTCTCTACTCCCGCTTTGTCTGGTGAGTGCACCCATCCTCTGGCACGCAGGCACAGGCATGCGCACACACAAACTTTAAAAGAAAAAGTTTCCTTTTGGGGTGATGAAAATGTTCTAAAATTGTGTGGTGATGCTAAAACTCACGCCAGGCACATGTGAATGTGTGCCCAAAATCCTGAGAGGACAGTGGAGGAAAAGGGAATGCAGCATGGCCATTCCCCCACCAGGGGGCGGGTGATTTCTCGCTTTCTGTCTCTCTGTCTCTATCTCTCTGGTGAGCACATGCTCCCCATAGCAAAAAATCTCTCTCTTAAAAAAAAAAAAATACACTGAATGGAAGATCTTAAGCTGGTGAACTATATCATATGTAAGTTATAGCTCAGTAAAACTGCTAATAAAGATTTGTTTCAATATTGCAAAAAAAATTTCTACTACATGCTAGTTATAGATTTTAGAAAAGTACAGATAAGAAAATTTAACTCTTACACATCATCTCACCACCCAGAAAAAAACAACTAGTATTTTATGTATTTACTGACAATATTTTATTTTTATTTTTATTTTTCACATCTCTAACAGATTTATTTTTTACAGGAAAGGTCTGGAGAGGGGAAAAATAAAAAACATGGACAGAGAAGTATGGAATAGAAAATATCTACAAATGTAAGCTATTCTGCTCATTGTTTTATAACCACAACCAACTAGTACAGAGAGGGCCCTGCACAAAACACAACACATTTTCAAAGACTGAGGTGTTCCCTTAGCAAAGCTCAAGATCTCAGTGTCTAGTATTTGGAATTTAGGCGGCAGTCCTTGTTACAGATGGATCACTGGGTGTGTGGCACCATCCACGCTTTTAACCAGATTTGAAGAGAAGAACTGCCCCGTGGCCCAGGGAGAAGTAGATGAAGTATTTGGTTTCACGTGTCACGTAACTACCAAGTTCCTCCCCATGAGCAGTCCAGGTGGGGTGGTGCTTCTCGTCAACCTCCTTCTAGATATGGGCCGCAGGTCCTCTTCTACGTTACATTTCTCAACGCCTGAGTCGCGCACTCCACTCCACTGAGTGCTGTTGCATCTCTTCCTACGTGTCCGCATTTTTGATCACAGCCTTTCGTTGCATATAGTAACCGGGTGACAAGGGCTGACAGCAACAGTCTCCTCGGGGAGGTGCTAGCACAGCTCAGGCGCGGCAGGAATTGCGGTCACTACTGAAGCCATGGCGCATCCCACTGAAAATATTTTTCTACATATTTTTTACATAGTTGGCCTGACACTATACATACAGGTTTGCGTTAAGCTCTCTAAATTTAATATTCAATTATAACCATATTCTCATATCATTAGAGACCATGTGAAAATATAACCTTAAACTATTACATAAGACTGGTAGGTATACTGAGGTGCCATAAACAACCTATTCCTCTATGCTACACATTTAGATTTTTTTTTCTTTTTTTGGAGAGGTTCTTTTTTTTACTATAGGGCGTGTGCGCTTGCCAGACAGACAGAGAGAGAAAGAGAGATAGAAAGCGAGAAATCACCCCCCAGAGGGGATGGCCACGCCGCAATCCCTTCTCCTCCATTCTCTTCTCAGGATCTTGGGCACGCACGCACACACGCCGGGCATGAGTTTTAAGCCACCGGGTCCAGGACTCGAACCGCGGTCGACTACACGGGAGTCCAGCGACATAGCCATTACGCTAACTGCTGGTCCCATAGATTTTTTTTTTTATTTAATAAAAATAACTGCAATGAGCATCTTCATATGTCAATGTTTGTCTGCCTTTTAGATTATTTCCTTCAGATGGTTCATTACAGATGTCATTACATACTATAAGGGTCCACTGAATCCGATGTTAGTTTTGAATTTCTTTTTTGAGAAGTTCTAACTACCCATGAAGATTGCAATTTTATAACTTTTATTCTTTTTTTTAGAGGTCTTCCAAAATATTTTCTCTGTACCTTACAATAACTTCCATGAGTCCACTGGACTTTTTAGAAAATCTAAAATACAGTAAGGATGTCTGTCAGTGATCTAACTTTTCCAATATGCTGAAATATTTTACTGTTTTATCACATTAGGAATTCCCTCATCATTACTCATCAGTTATCGCCACCTATGATTAAAAAAAAAAGAAGAATACCAGGCTTACCCTGGTGGGTAGTAAGCAAGCCACCAGTTGTGCAGGGCTGGTGGCTTGCTTACTGCAATGCTGGAAGCCACAGGGATGACCACAGGTTTGGATTCCTGGCCTAATTAACTTAAAACACACCTGGCAAGCCCAAGATCCTGACAAGCTGGAGGACCGGGGAAAGAAGATTGTGGTGTGACCAGACCCTGTTGGGGATCTCTGTCTCTTTCTCTCTCATGTGTATGCACTCACTCTGTATCATGAATAAAAATAACTATTTTCTTAAAAAAGACTAAATTAAGAATACAGGAGATCATCTAAGATGGTACAATAGTGAAATAAGTCATCAAAAGACATCATTCTTCAGTTCCTACTGCATTGCCCAAAGATTTCTTTTTTTTTTTTTTTTTTTTTTTTAAGAGAGATTTTTGCTATATGGTGCCTGCACTTGCCAGAAAGACACAGAGACAGAAAGCAAGAAATCATTCCCTGGGAAGATAGCCACACCTCAATTCCATCTCCTCTCAGAATTTTGGGCATGCACACACATGCACTGGGCATGAGTTTCAAGCTGCCAGGTCTGGGACTTAAATTATTGTCGACTATGTGAGAGTCCAACAACTAACCATTATGCCATCTGCTGGTCCCAAGATTTCATTATTTTTAAGAAGATATAAAAAGTCAAATGTTGGGACCAGCAGTTAGCGTAATGGCTAGGTTGCTGGACTCCCATGTAGTTGACTGCGGTTCGAGTCCCGGACCCGGTGGCTTAAAACTCACGCCGGGCACGTGTGCGTGCGTGCCCAAGATCCCAAGAGGAGAATGGAAGAAAAGGGATTGTGGCGTAGCCATCCCCCCTGGGGGGTGATTTCTCGCTTTCTGTCTCTCTGTCTCTGTCTGTCTGGCGAGTACACGCACCCTATGGCATAAACCTCTCAAAAAAAGTCAAATGTCTGAAGATACTAATCAATCTTATAGCTTTCATTTTTCAGTTGAAAATTCAATTTTTTGTTCATTTTCCACCAATAACAGCAAAAAAAAGAAATAAAGGAAGCCAGCTACCTTGCTGACAGAGGAAGACATATGACAGTTTCTAGATGATTTCAGAGCTGACTGCAGAGAGACAGTCTGCAGTTCTCTGAAGACTAACGACAACAGAGAAATCAGCCATACACATACAATCTCAGACTACGAAGCCTCCATGATCATATCTTGGATGCAATAGGAAATCAAAGGCTGAATAACATATTTCAAAAGACCAAAAGGGAATATGATATTCTCACCCAGTCATTTAACAGGTAGTCAGTCACTGAACAGGAAGAACCTCATCTTGTGTTATTTTGTGACAAGAATACAGACTGTCCTATTTTTGCTCAAAGGATATGTAACAGTACCCATTCACCTGTATGATGTTTGTGCATCTGAGTTTACTTTAAATAGTTCAAAAGTAGATAAATGCTGAAGGTAGGTAACTGAAAGATAGGTGAGAAATAACTAACACATGCACACAAATATCCAATTCCTATCTTACCACGAAAGTCAAGCGGTCTTTATTTTACAGTCTTTACATTACTAGGACAAACATCCAGCTCCATTACAATTGCATAGATTTATGAAGCGCTTGCCATGTGTATGTACTATCTAGAAGATTTTACATTACTTCATTATTTTTTCCCTTATTCACAACAGAGTCCATGCACATGAGGGATGGGGGCAGGGAGCACCCTCCACAGGGTCTGGTCACACCACAATTCCACTCTCCTCCACTTCTCCAGCCTGTCGAATCCCGGGCACTTGTGCACCTGCCCAGAATATTTCAAGTCAATCAAGTCATGGATTCAAACCACAGTTGCCCTTGAGATCCAGATTCTCTTTCTCTCTCTCTTTTTTTTTTTTATTTTAATGGGGTGCATTTGCTCGCTGGAAAGAGATAGAGAGAAAGTAAAAACTTACCCCTACAGGGGAATGGCCAGGCCACAATCCCTTCCACTCCATCCCCCTCTCAGGATTTTGGGCACACATGCACACATGCCTGGCATATGATTTTCAAGCTACCAGGTCTGGGACTCGAACTGTGGTCAGTCATGTGGGAACCCAGTGCTGCCAACTGCTGACCCTCCAGCTTCTCTTAAGCAGGACATTACCGCTTTGCCATGGAGCTGGCCCCTCATTTACTCCCTTCAACAACTTTGTGAAACAAAAACTGCATTAACCCATCTAATATGTGAGGACACTTGAGGCACAGAGAAATGCATAATCTGCTAAAGGATGTACAACCGGCAAATGACAAGTCTGGGGTTTAAACCTGTAAAGTTTGGCTCCAGAATCCATGTTTTGTTTTTTGAGAGATATTCGCTACAAGGTGCATGCACTCACTGGAGAGACAGAGACACAGAAAGTGAAAAATCACTCCCCAGAGGGGATGGCCACACCACAATCCCTTCTCCTCCATTCTCTTCTCGGGATTTTGGGCACGCACACACATGCACCCAGCATGAGTTTCAAGTTTCCAGGTCTGGGACTCAAACCACCGTCAACCATGTGGGTGTCCAGCGATGTAATCATTCCACCAACTGCTGCTCCCAGAATCCATGTTCTTGACTACACACACACCCAAGATTATGGGAGTCAGCCAGCATCCGTCAAGGGTGCATTTTTTTACCTAAACTAAAACGGAGTAAATCCACCATTCCTGAGCTCCTTCCTGCCTTTCTACTCACTCCTTTCTAACAATGAGCAGCCCACACTATTCTCCCAATCTGAGGGACCACCTGAGAAACTCAAAAGGGGCTACTTTTGCATGGTGACATTTCCAGTTAGGAGACTGAAGCCCTATTTGGGAGACTGGAGCCCCAGTCCAGGCTCTATCCCAGACGCAGGGAGGTGTTCTGAGCATTTCACAGGGTTCCTTATCAGCACTGAAATAGGGGGCCCTTCGAAAATCTAACAGAAGCTATGAATCCTCAACCCAGAAAAATTAATGTAAGACAGATTTTGCAGAAAAGTTCACAAGTTCGTCCCCCAAAGCCCATTCATGGTCCTAGTTAGTTTTCCACATAACATCTACTGAAAACGAAGCCTTTATAACCCCACATAGAATTTCTGAGCCAATGAAGTCTAATACATGAATAAATAAATCAATTTCACTCACACTACAACCTATATGTGACTGAGTCTACTGAAAATGTAAAGTTGGGACGTCCCTGTGGTTTGGTGATTAAGGGAACCAGATTCCACATGGCCAACTACAAGGTTTGATTCCCAGCACCAAAGCTTGAAAAACACATCAGGCATGTGTGCATGCATGCCCCAAATACTGACTGGATGAAGACATAGAGATGGGGTACAATGTGACCATGCTCCACTGGGTAGGCGCTCTCTCTCTCTCTCTCTCTCTCTCTCTGGCAAAGGTGTGCACCCTCTAGTGATCATGAAAAGGAGGAACGAAGGAACGAAGGAAAGAAAATCTAAATCATCAAGAAGTTACCAACAACCACAGTTTTTCTTTCTTTTTTTTTTTTTTTGGTCAAAACCGAGACATTCAATAACTTGGGCTGTTTCTTTTGTTTGCAAGTAAGAAAGCTCTGAGGATGGCAAACATAATATTTTAGGAAACTTGAAGGCAGGCTGTTCACAAGAATTAGTCCAGAGGAAGAGGAGAAATCACAGTCCCGAGCTCCCCAGTACCCAACACCGAAGACCTTCTGCCTTGGGTAATCAATGGCCTCTACAGGCGATGCTATTTTCTGAAGGTGACCACATGCACCATCCATATGATGTAAGCAACACAGGATCGCTTACAGAGTGACCAAAAGCTCCACTTTCACAGATGACCTTCCCAAGGGAAGTTCTAACAGCCCATTTAAATTGAAGTTTATATTTAGAAATGGTGTTGGCAAGAAAGTCCATCTCACTTTCTGTTACCTGAGAAGATTATGTGAAGCCCTCAAGGAAAAACCACTGAGAAGGAAAAACCTCTGAGATGGAAAATCACTGCCAGTCACTATGGGAATCCCTGCTGGAGAGAAAGTCCGGGCATAACAATCACGGGACACCATCATCTGACAGCTTGGATCTTTAACTGGTCACCCTCAAAATGAGCTCCAGCAGCAGCATTGCAGGCCTAACTGGGTTTTCTATGAAACCACTAGGAAAGTTAAGAACAAACAGGAATAATGGTTTAGGGAGCCAAATCTCACATGGGCTGTCAGGCAGTTCAAATTCCAGCCCCGGTAGCTTGAAAAGCACGCTGGGTACATTGCAAGCGTGCCCCAAATCCCAACAGGATGGAGAAATGGAAGAGAAGGGATTACGACATGATCCACTGGGCAGTGTTTTCCTCTCCTTGTCTCTTTCTAACCGGAGCACAAGCCCTCTGGCAATTTAAAAAAAGATAAAGGGAAAAAAAGGCAATTATTCACAAACGTGAATAATTACAAAGCAAAAGAAAAGAATGCCAATCACTCACAAAAAGAAAAACAGTGTCAAAATTTTAGACTCTGAAGTATAACAAAAGGTCCCTTGACTTGTCAGTTACGTACTTTCCCCAAGAAGGTGGGCACAAATGCAGAAAGCAAATTCCTCTTGAGTGTGACGGACGATGACAGCGAGATTACAACGCTTAGTACAAAGACACTGGAAACAGCTCTGCTGCGCTGGGCGAAGTTCCACCAGGACACAGCTTCAATCCAGCCACCCCGGGCTGGGAGTTGTGCACCCTCCATCACATGGGTTGGCCTATAGGTAGCCCAGCACACTTGGAAGCTTCCAGATCTTCATCTGCTAATCCCCGGGAACAATGAGAAGCCTGAAGCAAAACCTACAGAAAACACCTGCAAGTTTTCTGTTTGGGTTTGGGGGTTTTTCGATTGCAGTAAAATATAAAATAATGTAAAATGTACCATCTTAACCATTTGTGAGTGTACGATTCAGTGGCATTAGGAACATTCACCTTGTGCTACCATTACAACTACAAAATTCTCCATCTCACAAACACAACTCCATCCCTGTTAAACAACTCCCCACTCCCCAGCAACTACCATTTGACTTCTGTCTCCAAGCATCTCAGTGGGTGAAATACTGGGTGCCTCACAGTATTTGTCTTTTCGCATAATGACCTCAAGCTTCATCCACAGTGTAACTTGAGGGCACCTCTTCCTTTCTAAGGCTGAGCAGCAGCCCCCTGATGTGCACACCACATTCGGTTCAACCATTCAGCCATTGATGGACACCTGGACTGTTAGCTGTCTGAAAAATGCTGCTGTGGAGACCAGCAGTTAGCGTAATGGCTATGTCACTGAATTCCCATGTAGTTGACCGTGGTTTGAGTCTCAGACCCGGTGGCTTAAACTCAAGCCAGGCGCATGTGCGTGCGTGCCCAAGATCCTGAGAGGAGAACGGAGGAGAAGGAATTGCGGCGTGGGCATCCCCCATGGGGGATGACTTCTCGCTTTCTGTCTCTCTGTCTGTCTCTGTCTTTCTGGTGAGCGCATGCGCCCTATAGCAAAAAAAAATAAAATAAAAAAAAACTCTAAAAAAAAAAAATGCTGCTGTGAACATGGGGTGCAACTGTCTGCTCAAGTCCCTGCTACACACCCAGAATCAGAATTACTGAATCATCAGATGATTCCCGGCTTATTTTTTGAGGATTTGTCCTATCATCATCCACAGCAGCTACACCATTTTGCTTGGCTTTTTTTGAAGACCATTCCCTGCCTAAGTTTTATCTTCACTATTGGCAAAGAATATGAGAGACGGTAGAACTTCATTCTGGCACAGAAGTCAGACTTTTTCCACCAATTCAAGGAAACACTTTTACACTGTGAAAAGATCTGAGCTTGGAAAGTGCAATTTTTGCCAAGTTCTCCAACTTCTTTAAAGTTCAGAAATGCTAAATAAAGGCGTCCAAACCCAGCCATGATGGCGCAGGCAAGAAGGCACTGCTGCACAATACTGGAGCCACATAATTGACCTGAGCACACAGGGTCCACATGCACCCGTGACCCTGGGAGGCTGGGGAAGGACTGTGGCGTGGCAAGACCCTGTCAAGGGTACCTCTCCCTCTCCCTTTCTTTCTCTCTCATAAAAGGAAAAAAAAAATTTTTTTTAAATGAATGAATAAATGAATGAATGAATGCCTTGAACCTGGCAGGGTCAGGACCATCTGTCTTGGAGCAGTGTGTGGAGACAGCACCGACTAGAAACACATGGCCAGAGCCATGTCTAGGGATATTTCTAATGTTTTCAGAAAGAGGACGTGACCCTCATGCAGCTTGGACACACAGCACTGGAGAGCTCGCTGAAAAGGGCTACCACACACTCCTCACTTGCTATCAGCATCACTCCAGGAACCAGTCAGGTAAAGACGGACAGTGCAAGGCCCAGGGCTGACAAACCAGGGTCCCAAAGGCTACCTGAAAGAGGCGATGTTATGGGCACTGGTTGATTGCACTGGCCCAGAGTGGTTGTGCCAGTTCCCACTCCCTACCACCCTGCTGGCCCCTCTTTCCAGGCATGCTAGGAGGATTCCAATCCTCCTGACCCTAGCTCTGACCAATAGACGCTGGACAGAAGTGACATGCAGGCCTTCAGGGTAGCACACATTCCCAGAGCTGGCTATTTATTGGGCTGTCCAAAAAGTCATGCCATATTTTTGCATGGAAAAACAGAGAAAAAATCCATCATGATTTTTCAACAGCCCAAAACTTCTATACTTCATCACTCAATAGAACATCTTTCCAAATGGAAAAAAAGGAAAAGGCAATAGAATAAATGAGTAAGTCACAAAGGAAAGTATTGACAGATTTACAATGTACATTTTTAAATATCTACATGTCAAAAACAGTCATTGGAAGGAAAAGGACATCAGACAAAGAAAAATAAAAGGTAAACAGCAATAATACCCTTCATATTAAAAAAAAAAAAAACTCCAAAAGAAAATGTAAATAGCTGACAAACATAAATGTTCAGCCATTTTAGTGACCCCTCCCCCCCAAAAAAATAAAAAACAAATTAAACAGTCAGACACAGTTCCCAGGAGCTCTCTCTGAGAGAGAGAACTCCAAATGACTCAGGTACCTTTATTTCATTTACATGTTTTTCTGCAATAAGCATGTGACTTGTCTATGAAATAAAGCATGATGTCATCTTCCTCCTGTCGGACTGCAAGGGTGTTCTGCCGCTGGTGGTTCATTGTGGTCGGGTGTAGTGTTTTGGGGGGTTTCCTCTTGTCTAGTTTGTAATAACAGAACCCAGAGCTGGTGCAGGGACCTGGGCAGCCTCACTCCTTGTTGTCTAGGAGTATAAATCAGCACAAGCTTTCTTGAAAGCAGTTTGGCAGTAAGTACTGAGTCTTCAAAATATTCATACCCTTTGACCCAGTAACTCTCTTTCCAGGAATCTATGCTAAGAAAATATTCAAAGATGTTGATAAAGATCTCTATACAAAGAGTTTGTTACCCTCATACTACAAAGCAAAAATCAGGAAAAACCACGTTCCATTTAGAGGCCCAAAACACATCACAGATATGTAGACTAAGGAACCAAAATGTATGAACAAGAATATGGTCAAACAGAGAAGCTGAAATACATTCAAAAATCCTTTTTTGATCATATAAACCACAAGCCCAGAGATATTAAGATGTAAATTTCCTTCATTTAATTAGTTACGATTTACCCTTTTGGTATACATCCCAGATCACAAGCTATTTTCTTAGAAAAAAGAGCATACAGATCAGAAGACCCTGAAGAAGAAACAGAAGGTGGGAAAGGGAGAAAGAAGTAACTTTTTTTTTCCTGATGAATTAGTGTCTATGAAAAATAATAATAAAAAAAATTTTTTAAATTAAAAAATCGGGGAAGGACCAGGCAGTGGCACTGTGGTAATGCAACTGGGCCCACATGGGCTGACATTCCAGGACCTCCCTGTGCAGGCTGGCACGCACGTGTCCTGATCTGGCTGAGACTGGGGGTGGATGAGGGCATGAAGAACCTGTTGAGGGTACCTGCCTCTCTGTCCTCTGTCTCCAACTCTCTTTAGCTCTCATGGAAGAAATAAAAAGGAAGCAAGAGGAAAGTCTCCAACTTCTCCCATGTCCCTCCAAGCTTTCTGGGACTCTTTCCAACACTCGATAGATTAACAAATTAAGTCAATGGCTAGTAATTGCATGAATTTACTATGTACCATGTGCTACATGAAGCAATCTCACTTCACTGAACATTATTACAACCACTTTACAGAGGAGGAATATGAAAATCAGATGTGATTAACAGCTCAAGATCATCCTTCTTTGCAATATACCAGAAATCATCAAAAAGTTCACAAGATATGTAGTATATTAAAAAAAAAAAAAAAAATTGTGCAAAGCCAGCAGTTTGCATGGTAGTTAAGGCACTGGAAACTCTCACATGGCTGACCACAGTTTGAGTCCCAGACCTGGTGGCTTGCTTTCTCACTTTCCCTCTTTCTGTGTGTCTCTTTCTGGGTGAATTAAAATAAACGAATGAATAAATAAAATTTAAAAAAAAAAAAACTATGCAAGAGAACCAGCAGGTCATGTGGAAGCTAAGGTGGCTGGATTTCATATGGCTGACTGCATGGTTCAAGTCCCAGACCCAGCAGCTTGAAAAACACACAGGGCACATGTGCATGCATGCCCAATACCCCAAGAGAAGAATGAAGGAGAAGGGACTGCAGAGACTGCAGCACGCCCATCCCACCCTGCGGGGTGATTTCTTGCTTTTCCTCTCTTTGTCATTCTCTGTCTCTCTCTTGCAAGTTCACACACCCTATAGCAAAAGTAAAAAAGAAAAAAAAAAAAAAAAAAACTTTGCATGAATTTCAAAAACTGTTTGCACCAAAATATATTCATACTTTAACTCCATTTTTACACAAAATTCTGAAGTCCTCTCATATTTCTACGCTATTAAATAAAAAAGAGCAAGGCCCAGCCACAGTGGTGCTGTGGCTCAATGCTGGGGGCTCCGTGGAAGGCCCAGGTTCAATTCCCAAACCAACTTTCAAGAGAGCAGGCAGAGTGGCACATGCCTATAATCCTAGCCAAATGGGAGGCTGGGGCAGGAGGAACACAGCACAGTGAGAGCCTGTCAAATACCCATCTCTCACTCTTCCTCTCTCATTTAACAAAGAGTCAATTCAAAATATTTGGGTTTTTTTTCTTTTATTTGTCCAAATCTCAACTTCTATATGTATCTACTAATATCCATATACTTCATGAATACTCATAAGTATTCCAAACATTTTACAAGTTATTTCATATTTACTTAATAGGGTTTCAAGTTTTCTTTTAAAAATTCACGTTGTGGGGACCAGCAGACTATGTAATGGTTATGTTGCAGGACTCCCACGTAGTCGACTGTGGTTCAAGTCCCAGACCTGGCAGGTTAAAACACGCTGGTATATGTGCGTGCATGCCCAAGATCCTGAAAGGAGAATAGAGAAAAAGAGATTGAAGCGTGGCCAGCCCCTTTGGGGGGTGATTTCTCACTTTCTGTCTGTCTGTCTGTCTGTCTGTCTCTCTCTCTCTCTCTCTCTCTGTCTCTCCAGCAAGTATAAGTGCCCTACAGCAAAAATCTCTCTCAAAAAAAATTAATATTGTGAATTAAAAATAGCAAGTTTTCAAAAAACTGTTGACATATACATATAAATTGAAAACATACAAAAAATAGTCACCTTTTGTTTCTAACTTGATGTAGTATGTATTCTCCTCAGCCATCTACCGTAAGTGAACTCAAGGTCTTATTAATGTATCTAACCTTTAAATCTGTAAACTTCACATCAGCAATAGCCAGGGAAAATGACAAGACAGCCCTGTTGGATCATTTTCTCTTAGCAACCCTCACCATGTTTCAGCTTCCATCAGGCTAGGTTTGAGAACAGGCTGTACCATCAGTTCTGCTACTAATGGCTATCTGAAAAGTGCAAATTTGTCCTAATTGATACATTAGGGAACAGTATGACTACAACGCAAATTTCAGATCTGTTTGTGTTTTAGCATGTTTTGTTTAGTGCCAATACATATTATTTGACACAATCTGTCTACTTAATATCTTTTCTGCTAAAAATCAGTTATAGGAAGAGAAAAAGAGTTGAGTAGAAAGCATTTTTCCTTAAGAATTATTTATTTAATTTTGTCATTATTATTACTTTTTAATTTGCTACAGGGCGCATGCACTCATCAGACAGAGACAGAGAGAGAAAGTGAAAAAGCAAGTCACCCAGGTGGGGACTTGAGCCACTATCAGCCATGTGGGAGTCCAGCACCTTTAACCACCATGCCACCTGCTAGCCCCAAAAGCGTGATTTTTAAGGCCAAGGTTCAGACACAGACAATTCACAAAGGTTCTATTATTAAACCTTACAGATTTAAATACAACTACCTTGGGGCCAGCAGGTAGTATGGTGGTTAGGGCACTGGATACCACACGGCTGATGAACCAGTTCAAATTCGGGACCCAGCAGCTTAAAAACACACTGCTCACTTATGTGTGCATGCCCAAAACCCTGAGAGGAGAATGGAGAAGGGACTACAGCATGGCCACCCCCCTAGGGGTGATTTCTCACTTTTCCTTTCTGTCTCTCTCTAGTGAGCACATGTGTCCTATAGCAAAAATGTTTTAAAAATAATAAAATAAATACAACTATTTTTAGCCAGATGCTGTTTTCTCCACTATGAAAGGTCTTTAAGAAACTCATGGAAAAAAAATCAAACCAAAGTACAAGTTTATTTTGGTGCAAAAAAAATTCAAATACTTGCATAGTTCTTTTAGAATACAAATTTTCTATAAAGTTTTTGGTAACTTCCCTCATACATCAAGTTTCTCCAATATCATTCAGTTGAAAATCATTTTCACTTCCACAACACAGTCAAGCAGCAGATGCTGAGACAAAGTGTCCAAGGCATCCTTTCCACTACAAGGTAAAGATATCACATGGGGTTACCTGCCCAGAATATCCCAAACTTTACAAAAGGTTTCCCCAACTCTAAGCACACACATTCCAGATTCTTCTGGGCCCCTACCACACCTCTTGGTACATGCTAGAACACCTAACTCCAAATGGGTCGCTCCTAGCATCTACCACCTGGGGTGCTAGGTTTAGCAAGCCAGGCTAAACCAGAGCCCTCCTCGTTTGTTTTCATTCTACAGCTTTGTTCAGGGACAAATGCTGTACAAAACTGTACACTTATGTTTGCCATTTCATTTTCTCTCGAGTGCTTTGTTTTTTGTTTGTTTGTTTGCTTTTTTAATTTGTCAGATGCACAAGAACAGATAAAAGAAGAGAGATGGGGCATGGTCAACACCCTGTCAAGATTTGCGGCATGCATGCACACACATGCCCCACATGGTTTTGTTTTTCAGATATTTTTGCTGTGTGGCACGTATGCTCACCAGAGAAACAGAGAGACAGCAAGAAATCACTCCCAGGGGGGATGGCCATGCCACAGTCCTTCCTCCTCCATTCTCCTCTCGGGATTATGCGCGCGCGCGCGCACACACACACACACACACACACACACACACACAAACACAGGCCCGGAGTGAGTTTTAAGCTGCCAAATCTGAAACTTGAACCACAGTCAACTACATGGGAATCCAGCAACGTAACCATTAAGCCATCTGCTGGTCCCTATGCCCCATGTGTTTTTCAAGCCACTGGGAACAGGATTCAAACCACACAGTTGACCACATGGATTTAGTTCCCTTTGACCACCAGGTCAAAAAGTCGGCCCATGGATTTAATACTGAGGACATAAATATGTCGCTATTTACCGTTTAACTTTTTGTCTAATATACTTCTTCTCCAAAAATTGTTTTTGTTACTTTGGGATACACAAATGTTTAAATTTTTTATAATGTAAGTCTAGAAATATTTTCCTTTGTGATTTATTCTATTGCTTTTACATTCAGAAAGTTATCCTCTAATCAGAGATTTTCTGATGAAAATAAACAATAATCTATACATTTTCCTACTTTTTAAATGTTTTTTAAATTTTTTTAACTTTTTAATTTCACATGGTATTTGTTTTGCAGCAAAGTACGAAGGAAAATCTTGACATTCTTCCCAAATAGCTTACCAGTGTTTATGCATAAAAGTTAAGACAAAATGGCAGAGGCCATGCAGCCAACACAGGCAGAGCCTAAAGAGCTGCCTCTCATGTCTAAGCAAGGCTTGGCTGAGAAGAGCTGCAAGCAAGACTACAGCTACGAGCTCAAGGTTTCAACTGTGTTTGTTGTACTGGTTTGTGCTGTTTCTGCTTTCAATCTCTCTGCCATGGGCTTTACTGTCGTTATGGTACCCCCTAAGGGTAAAATAACACCCCCAGCCTTACTGTAATTTTTACAATAAAATCAACTAATAATCCTGAAAGAATGCGGACCCCTAAGGCAGCGGCGAACAGGAATTATTTCGTGAGACTCACCCCACCTGCCTGGAAAATATCAATAAAGATGCAGCATTCACTTCTCCTACTGGGGACTACATAGATAGCATTAGAAAGGTTTGGATTAATGGAAAACTTCTAAATTGGTGAAATGACCTCAGTAGCTGGGAGAGGCTCAGGGGCTCATCCACAAGGTACTGATACCCCAAACAAAGACCATGAGTCACCTTTGATCTCAGGACAAGGAAAGATTGCCACTCCCCTGAGCCACAGCCATGGTATAGAACAGCACGTAGAGGATCACATGCACACAATAACCTTTAGGTCAGTCATTAAGCTGCTTACATGACCACATTCCTTTCCCATGTGGGCAATAGGCTCACCCCCTTAGCTGTAGATTACTTCAGGCTCTCCCCCTTAGCTGTAGATTACCCGAGATAATATAGATGTTCTACTTTAGTATATATTAACCATGTCTTTACTCAACCAGATAAGATTTCTATCTAGACCTCCAGCCTGGGGCTGAAGTTATCAAGTGGGCCTGGGGCTGAAGTTATCAAGCTTGCTGAAAAACTTCTCATCCAGAAGGCCATACCCCGTAATCAAGATCTAAGAAGAAAATATACCGGATGGATGGACTCCCTGCCCTGAGGACTATGACTGATTACACCTAATCAAACAGAACAGTGTATCATGTTCTATGATTATTGTTCCTATGCTTTGAATACCTTACTTTTTAGAGTAAAATCTTTTACCTCCCCCCCACCCCTCCTACTCCTGTAAACATCCCTCAATAAAAATGTATGTATCCTAGCCACTGACGCTGCAGTCTTGAGCTTGCTCTGACTGTAGTCGGCTGAGAACATGCTAAAGAGCATAGAGGTCTCTGCCTGATTTTTTCCCGCCTGTGTCGCCTCCCACCGAGTCTCAACCCACCCCGGCTGGAGCAGGTCTCCGGCAACAAAGAATCAAGGGGCTGGCAGATGTCAGGGTGATTAAGGCTCTGGACTCCCACATGGCTGAACATAGTTCGAATCCCGGACCTGGCAGCTTGCTTTCTCAGTTCCCACCCCCGCCCCCGTCTCTCTGGTCAGATTTTTAAAATAATAAAGATGAATAAAATAAAATAATTCTTAAAAAAAAAAAAAGACAAAGACACAGAATATTCTAGCCAGATTTAATTCACATCATTAATCAACTACAGTATATATTGGGAGAACAGAGTAGATCACCCATCTGGTTGAATCAGGGCCTGTGAAGGAGAATGTGAAGTTAGAAAGACAGATTAAAGTATAAATGGGTGTGGAGGTTAAGGTAGCTGGATCCCACATGGCCAATTTCATAGTTAAGTCTCCTGGACCCAGCAGCTTGAAAATCACACTGGGTGTATATGCAAGCATACCCAAAATCCTGAGAGGAGAACAGGGGAGAAGGAAGGAATTACCATGTGGCCATCTACCCAAGGAGGGGTGATTTCTCATTTTCCCCCTCTCTAACTTTCTGTCTCTCTCCAGCAAGATGCACCCTATGGCCAAAGAAGAAAAGAAAAGAAAGAAAAGAAAAGAAAAAGAAAAAGAAAAAATATTAATCTAAAAAGAAATTTCCTTTTTTCCACTAGTTTACATATCTTACAATATCTCTAGGGAAATGCAATTCATGACAAATAGAATTACTCATCTGAATAATTAATAATTTTCATGACATTTATACTACTCCCACCAAAAGTTAAAATTATACCTCATCTTACCCTGTAAGTAATATCTGTAATTCAGACTACTCGTTGGAAATCCATCACACTTCCTACAGTCCCAAAAATAAAAGAACATACAACTACCTTTGAAATAAAGTTAAATGGCTTAATGACAACCTAATCTCAAGTTAAGTCATTTAATAAAAAACAATTTTACTGCTCAAGAGAAATGAGCACGTAGCATCAAGAGAAAAACTTCTTTGAAAAAGAAAATTGAGGCCTATCAGAAGATCAAATTCTAGGGAAACTTTCAATAATTTTTCATTACAGTTGAGAAGAAGTAGAGAGGGAATAAATACCACCCCTTTCACATCCATGCACTGGGCACTTCTCATTCACACCTCAATTAACGCACCAGAACTCCCTGAGGATAATACTACCACCCCCAATTTGCAGAAGAAAAGTAAGGCTGAGAAATGATTTAACCGTCCCCAAGTCACACGGCTACTAAACAATCAGACAAACGCTGGACAGAGTGCCCAACACAAAGTAGGACTTCATGTCAGTCCCTTCTTTTTCTACTCATCCACTCAACTGGTATTTTTGCTTGATCGGTAGTTATCAGCATAATCTGAGACATCCCTCCCATCCCCCCCAAGCCTTCATGGGATCTTTGAGGTCAAAACTATTCTCATCATATTAATAATATTAAAATGGGATGGGCAGACTAATGGCTCTCCACGAAATCACATTCTAACCCTAGAATCTGTGACTATACTACCTGAAATGGCAAGGGAGAATTAAGGCTATGGATTAAGGTTGTTATCAGCTGATTTTAAGATAAGAGTATCACTGATGATCCAGCTGTGCCCAGCATAATCACAAGGGTCCTTTCCACAAGTGTGAAAAGGAGGCAGAAGATTAGGGTCAGAGTGATGAGATGTGACAAAGCCACAGAAGGCCACTGCTGGCTTTGTATATGGAAGGAACTAGGAAGACAAAACAAAGCTTCCTGGAGGGTAAAGCAGCATTTCTCCATCAAAACCTTTTTCTCCATCAGAACCTTCCGAAGCAATGCAGCCCTGCCCACATCTTTTTTTTTTTTTTTTTTGCATTTATTCTTCATTTGACTTTTCAAAACACTACTATAGATGAATATTAAAACAAAAACAATAGCGAGTAGTCAGCATATTATGATTACAGTCCCTCACACTCATTCACTATTGCATATAAAATTCCAGCAGTGTTATTTACTGCCCCCATTATGAGGTTTGACACTGAACACCTTGGGGATGATGTTCACCATGCTCATATGGTTCTCCATTGTAATGGGGCGGTCTGTCCTGATTTGGATCAAAGTCCATCAGTTCTACCTGGTCCATTTCATCGGTCTCTTCTACTTTCTTCCTTTCAGGTAGAAGTTTTTCCAGCAAAGACAGTTTATCAGGAGACAGAAAGCCATTCTCAAGGAAGTTTACCTTAAATTCAATGATTAAGCAACCCTCTTCATATGGTCTGTGATAAATTGGCATGCCTTCATTTAACACACACTTGTTATCTCCATGTTTGACAATCTGACCTGGATGAGAGGTGATGACTATGGTTCAGTTGTCAAGAGTGGAAATTGGCTTCTGGAAGCCACACAAAGCTTCAACCAGCTGTATGTCCATGCACATGAAAAGGTCGTACCCTCGTCGAGTAAAAACAGCATGATCTTTCTGATCTAGTACAATGATAATATCTCCTGGCTCCAGTCCTGGTTCTTGGTCTCCTGCACCATGGAATGTTATCTTCTGGCCATCTTTCATGCCTTTGTTAATATGAACTTCTAGAATCTTTCTCTCAAACTACCTTCCATTGCAACTTTTACATCTGTCTTTAGGACTGATCCGTTCTCCATGACCTTGGCACTCCATGCACACAGACTGAATTTGCTGAACCATTCCAGGTCCTATCTGATGAGTTCTTATTTACATTCCTGTACCTCGGCAATTGAGACAGCAATCTACTGCTCCTTTCTTCCCACCTTGGCCTTCACATTTGTCACAAATCAGTCTTTTGCAGGGCCAGTTTTCTTGTTGCACCATTATGTAAATCTTCTAAGGTTACCGACAGCTGATGTACAACATTTTTACCTCTTTCTGCATCCTTCCTCCTTCTCCAAAAGACGTATCAAAGACATCCATTAGGGAGCCAAAACCACCACCTGCTCCACCTTCTTTAATTGCCTGCTCTTCTCCTTTACTTCGCATCAGAGAGAACTTCATAAGCTTGAGAAATCTGTTTAAACTTCTCGCCTTCATTTGGATTCTAATCAGGGTGGTACTTCAAGGCCAGTTTCCTGTAAACCTTCTTCAATTCTTCCTGGGTAGCACTGGGTTTGACCCCCAAAATATCATAGTAAGTTGTTTCATTCACCGTTTTGTACAACTGGTGAGTGAGCCCTGCCCACATCTTGAGCTTAACCCAGAGAGACCTACTGCCAAGTCCTGGCCTCCAGAATTATAGACAACATGTTTGTGTTGTTGTATGTCACTAAATTGACAAACTGTGGTGATCTGTAACAGGGGCAATAAGAATTTAATCCCCGCAGACACACAGTAAATCGCTGAAGGTTCCAGGCTCATGTCCAGAGACCACCCAAGTCCACCAGGTACATAGGTTAGGCTGTAACCAGGATGGTTGAAGCTGGGGGGTGGACTGCAGCATCTCTCTGTCGCTATTGTTCTCTCTCTCTCTCATAGAAAATTAAACTTAAAAATTAATAATTTAATACAGAGAGGACATGCCTTTTTCACTCATGTTCTCTTGCCTATACAATGTCTGATACTGCACTAAACTGAATGCAGAATCAGAGAATCCAACTTTCTTCCAGACATCATAGAAATCTGTATAAATGTGAAGTCATGACATTCTTCTAACCTCTTTTATGCTGTAACAGTCATTGTGTATAAAAAATATGCCATTATGTTAATAGATAAAAGACTTATTACTATTATTTTAAATGAATCAAATACATGCCTTAAAATCTGTTTAATTTATAAATCAAATTATAAATTTATTTATAACCTATATAAACAAAAGCTGGATCTCTAACAATTTTAAGTGTATAAAAGAGTCCTGAGGGCAAAATGTTTGAAAACTGCTATCTTAACTATGTGTGCTTTGTTCACTATTTCAGCTGACCTGACCAACACATAGATGGTACAGAAAAAATATATGTTAAAGTAAACGGGTACCCCATAGGTGTATATATATATATATATATATATATATATATTTTTTTTTTTTTTTTTTTTTGGAGAGGTTTTTCGCTATAGGGCGTGTGCGCTCGCCAGACAGACAGAGACAGAGAGACAGAAAGCGAGAAATCGCCCCCCCAGGGGGGATGGCCACGCTGCAATCCCTTCTCCTCCATTCTCCTCTCGGGATCTTGGGCACACACGCACACGTGCCCGGCGTGAGTTTTAAGCCACCGGGTCCGGGACGCGAACCACAGTCGATTACGTGGGAGTCCAGCGACATAGCCATTATGCTAACTGCTGGTCCCCTCCATAGGTATATTCTGATATTCTAATATTAAATATGTTTCTCAAGTAGATATTCCTGCTCTTAACAGAACAAAAGAGGTCTAAGCCACGGTGGTGACGCAGTAGGGTGCCACTCTGCAATGCTGGAAGCTACATGGAAGACTTGGGTTCGGTTCTTAGGTTGACCTTAACCTACATTCATGGTCATGACACTGACTGCCTAGAAAGCTGGAGGTAGGAGCATGACACAAAATCCTGTTAAAGGTGCTTGTCTTTCTTTCTCTCTCAAAGAAGGAAAGGAAGGAGAGAAAGGAAGGAGGAAAAAAAATTTTTTAAAAAAAGAGTACCAGATCCTCCCATAATGCAGTGATTAAGCACAGTGCATTGGGGGCTAGATGCCATGTGGCCAACCACACTTCAAATTCCAGCCACAGCAGCTTCAAAAACATACCAGGCATATTCCATTTTTTTTTCTTTTTTTCTTTTTTAGAGGTTTTTGCTTTAGGGCACGTGTGCTCACCAGAAAGACAGAGAGAGAGAAAGCAAGAAATCACTCCCCAGGGGGGGTGGCCACACCACAATCCCTTCTCCTCCATTCTCCTCTCAGGATCTTGGGCACGCACGCACACGTACCAGCATGAGTTTAAGCCACCAGGTCCGGGACTCAAACCGCAGACGGCTATATGGGAGTTCAGCGACATAGCCATTACACTAACTGCTGATCTCCCAGGCATATTCCATTTTTAAAACACACCCCAAATCCTGATGAGATGGAAAAATAGGGGGAAAAGGATTGTGATAATCACATCACATTGGCTCTACCCCCAACCCCACCCCCAGCAAGTACACAGCACTTAAGAAAGAAAAGTTTTCAGGATCAGCAGTTGGTGTAATGTCTATGTCGCTGGATTCCCATGTAGTCAACCACAGTTTGAGTCCCGGACCTGGTGGCTTAAACTCATGCCGGGTATGTGTGCGTGCGTGCCCAAGATCCTGAGAGGAGAATGGAGGAGAAGGGATTGTGGCATAGCCATCCCCCCTGTGGGGGTGATTTCTCACTTTCTGTCTCTATCTTTCTGGCAAGTGCACGTGCCCTATAGCAAAAGCCTCTCAAAAAAAAAAAAAAAAAAAAAAAGGAAAGAAAAGAAAAGTTAAAAGAACAAAAGAAATAGTTCAATATACTTCAAGAGTTACACTTAAATACTGTGAGGGTATGCAGCTTAGATACAGGAGGCAGCTATCAGCATGCCTCACTGGAGCCAGATGACACATGCCTTAGATTCCATGGGCTCTGTGGAAGTAACCACACGGGATATGGGGAACATCCTGACTCTGGCTAGGTCCTGCGATGCCTGTTCTATATGTCTATGTCTTACATATATCCTCTTTGATGCATACTTAGACAGCCTTCCTCAGAGTTGCAGAGGAACAGCATAAGAAAACTGGCTTGACCTATGACGCATAATAGGATCACACGATAGGAACAAGGTTGAAAAATGTCTACAAACGCCTACACTAAAATTCTTATCTCTAACTGTAGGACTTTAACTGCATCCTCGAAAGCTTGCAAAATAGTTCACTGTGCCTGGTAAAATACATAAATGAAGCTCGGTATGACTGAGCAGCACAACTTGTCTGTGTTCATCTTCATCTCTGCTTCTTCATCTTTCTTTTTTCACTCTCTTTCCTTCACAGAATCAAGTCCCGAGGGCAGACACTGACAGTATTACCATTCAGAGAGATGTTACTCTTAAGCTTGTCGGCAGAAGCCAACAGAATATAAATTAAAAGTGTATTCAGGTGCATGTATTAGTATCTTATAAATTCAACTAGCATGAAACAGTTCTTCAAAACCCTACTAAACTAAAGAAGATGAGTTATCAAAGTTAAAAACCAATCCAATGGAGCTAGCAGGTGGCATAGTGGTTAAGGCACTGGATACCCACATGGCTGATGGCAGTTTGAGTCTTGAAAATTATGCCAGGTGCATGTGTATATATGCCTAAAACCCCAGGAGGAGAATGGAAGAGAAGGGATTGTGGCATGGTCATCCCTCCTGGGGAGTGATTTCTCACTTATTCTCTCACTGTCTCTGTCTCTCTCTTTCTGGTGAGCGCACGCATCCTATGGCAAAAACCTCTAAAAGAACCAACCCATTAAAAGTACAAAAATTTCCTATAAAACCCAGCCTGAGCAATCGATTAGCATTTTTTTCTCTGCACTATCTTTTCCCTTAAAAATAAATAAATAAATAAATAAATAAATAGTGATTTGCTTAATTTTATTTATTTATTTATTTATTCATTTTTCTTAGAGATTTTTACTATAGGGCTGTGTGCTCAACAGAGAGACAGAAAGAGACAAGAGATAGAATGTGAGAAATCATCCTCCAGGGGAGATGGCCATACCATAATCCCTTCTCCTCCAATATCCTCTTGGGATTTTGGGTGCACACCCACACGCGCCCAGGGTGAGTTTTAAGCCACCAGGTTTGGAACTTAAACTACAGTCAACTATGTGTGAGTCCCGTGATGTAAACATTACACAACCTGCTGGTCCCTATTATTATTATTTTAATTTGCTATAGAGCACAGAGAGAAAGAGAAAGTGAGAAAACAAGTCACCAGGTCTAGGTCTCAAATCACAGCCTGGAGTCCAGCGCCCCAACTACCATGCCACCTGCCAGCACCGTCTCTGCACTGTCTTAACTGCAGTATTTGACTTAAAAAATAATAAAAAGCTATCATTTCTCATTTCTTCTAAGCACTTGTTAGCGTGAGAGGCACATAAGGAAGTTCTAAAGGAAATGGTGCCCTTCTTCAACTGGCTCAAAGCATGTTTTATTTAAGAGAGATTTTTGCCGTAGGGCACGTGCACTCACTGGAGAGACAGAAAGAAAGCGAGAATTCATCCCCCTGGGGGGATGGCCATGCCTCAATTCCTTCTCCTCCACTCTCCTCTCAGGATCTTGGGCATGCACACACTCGTGCCCGGCATGAGTTTGAAGCCACCGGGTCCCAGACTCGAACCATGGTCAACTTTGTGGAAGTCCAGCAACATAACCATTATGCCATCTGCTGGTCCCTCAAAGCATTTTGTTTTAACACTGGGAAATTATAAAGAAGTTTTGTGGGTTTTAACACGTTTTTAAAGTTTTTGTTTCTTCCAGTCCCAACAGGGTCTTGATGCCACCCCCAGCCTCAGTCATCCCTGATCAGGGGCACGTGTCCAGTGCACTCAGGGAGGTATCCAGGTGCAAGCCTGCAACCTTCCCACGTGGGTCAGCCCTGCAAAGCACCATGTTTTATCACTGTGTCACATTCCGGTTCCCTAAACTAGTTTTTTAGATCTTTTTTTTCTATTTTCCATTCTAAACTACATCTTGTGAAGATAGAAATGAAAAATATTCAGGATTGGGGGCTGGCAAGTGGCGTGGTGGATAAGGGCACTGGATTCCCACGTGGCCAACCATGGTTCGAGTCTCAGACCTGGTGGCTTGCTTTCTCACTTTCCCTCTCTCACTCTCTCTCTCTGTGTCTTTCTGGTCAAATTAAAAAACAATCATAATAAATAAATAAAATTAATTAATAAATAAAATTTTTTAAAAATATATTCAGGATTCAGCTGACCACAAACTTAATCCAATCACCCCACACCGAGCTCCTCAGGAGAACTAACAGAAGAACTATGCTGGCCACCAAGTACAAACAGCCAACTGCTCCCCTCTGATTTGAACCAGTCAGACCACACGTGGCTTCCTATGGTCAGGACCAAATGGATCAGTTTCAAGGGGATATTGACAAACCAGAATGAATGCACAGGTGAGCTTCGAAAATAGTGACGTCACAGGGGAGTCATGTGATGCCTCCTGCTCACGGTCCTCACACAGAAAGCAGCTTAGAGAAGGGGAATCAGAATCACTCCCTGTGACTCAGCCATCCAAAATAAAATTCGCAGCATGGTAATCGTATGACGAGCTCAAGCAGGTGCCAGATGGCCACTAACAAGGGCTATCAGAAAACGATTCCTTCTCCAGCAGAGGACTGGACTCTACTACAACCCACAGGGGCCCCTCCACTTGCCAGAACCTATTTTAGGCACTTCTTTCCTACCTGAAAATGCAAAAATCATTACTTAGCATGTTTCTCCTTTAAACCTTTCTGCTACTTTTTCCTATAGCCACACGATCATCCACATCATATAGCTAAACTAAAGACAATTTTTCTTTTTTGAGAGATTTCTGCCATAGGGCATGTGCACTCACCAGAGAGAGAAAGACAGAAACCGAGAATTCACTCCCTGGGAGGATGGCCATGTTACAATTCCTTCTATTCCATTCTCCTCTGGGGATCTTGGGCATGCACAGTGAAACACTTACCCACAGTGAGTTTTAAGCCACCAGGTCTGGGTCTCAAACCACATGGGAGTCCAGCGCCTTAAGCACTATACCACCTGCTGGCCTCACAACAGACTTTTTTTTTTTTTTTTTTTTTTGAGAGGTTTTTGCACAACTTTTTTTTTTTTTTTTTTGAGAGGTTTTTGCTATAGGGTACGTGCACTCTAGCAGAAAGAGACAGACAAAAAATGAGAAACTACCCTCAGGGGGGAATGGCTACGCCACAGTCCCCTCTCCTCCATTCTCCTCTCAGGATCTTGGGCACACACACACACACACACACACACACACACGCCTGGCCTGAATTTAAGCCACTGTGTCTGGGACTTGAACCGCGGTCAGCTACATGGAAGTCCAGTGAGATATCCATTACGTTAACTGCTGGTTCTACAAAAGACAACTTTTAAAGAATGTATAATCCTATTTTTAATACATAAAGAAACGAATAAAGAGAAAAGAACACACACATCCCCACCATCCAGCTGGAAGATGGAAGCCCTTCAGTCCTCCCCTCTTTCCCCTCCCCGTGCAGACAGGACCACCACCCTGGTGGTGATGCCTGTCACTCTCTGCACCTCTTCAGACTTTGCCACATACGTGTGTAAATCTACAAGTACTCTAGAGTATTTACTGTGTGTTTTAAACCCTTTTATAATTGGCATATGTCTGCAACTTGCATTTTTTTTTTTTTTTTTATTCTTGTGAGAGTTGTCCATGTTGGTAACTACGTAGTTTGAGAGTCAATGTGTGTTCTATAAAGGGCCAACCAATGAGTATTTTGGGCTTCACCAGCCACTGTCTCTGCTGCAACTGCTCAACTCTGATGGCACAGCACAAACGGAGCTCCCCCTACAGAAAAACAGGAATGAATGGGTATAGCACGTTCCAGTGAACCTGAACCCACATGCCCAGCTGCGGTGGCACAGGTGGTGGGTGCTGCTGTGTGACGCTGGAGCCATGTGAAAGGCTTGCAGTTCCAAGCTGCATTGACTTGAGGACCACAGGCACACCCTTAGGAACCTGTGGTCCGGACAGCTGGCTGGGCAGGGGGCGGAAGGACTGAGGCACTGCAAGACCTAGGCAGGGGTACCCCCCCATCTCTCTTTCTCAGAATTAAAGTTAAATATATATATATATATATATATATATATATATATACACACAAAACAGACATCTGTCCAGAATTGGCCCATGGACTGTAGTTTGCAACCCTTCCTATACTTAATATTGATAATATTTCCTTTAAATACCATTTCGTTATCTGCTTGTATTAATAACTTGCTGGTTTTCTTTGGTTAGTACTTATCCACGAGATCTCTTCTCATGCTACAAATTTCAACCTTTCTACATCCTTGTTTTGGGGTGTATCTCTTACAAACAACCTCCCAGCTGGACTTTATTTCCTCCATCTACTCCGACGACCTGTCTTATAATTTGAAGACATAGTGATGATGGTAGAATCTGGACCCAGATATTCTACATTTTTTTTTTTTTTTTTTTTTTTTTTTTTTTTTTAGGTTTTTGACATAGGGTGTGTGTGCTCACTAGAGAAAGACAGAGAGGGAAAGTGAGAAATCTCCCCTGGGGAGGGATGGCCACACCACAATCCCATCTTCTCCATTCTTCTCTCAGGATTTTGGCCATTCATGCACACATGTCCGGCCTGATTTTCAAGCCACCAGGTCCAGGACTCAAAGCACAGTCAGCCATGTGGGATCCATCACCTTAACCACCATGCTACCTGCTGGCCCCATGAACTGTACTCTTAACCATTAGGCCCGCAGATTTTCCCTTTGTGTCTGTTATACAGTACTTCTTATTAATCCCACTGGAATTTGTCGTGCTTCCTAAAATCTGAGGTTTCGGTCTTTAGTTAGTTCCAGCAAATTCTCAACAATTATTCTTGTGACTATTGCCTCTGCCTCATTTCCCTATCTCTGCTGCTAGAACTCCAAAATAAACTTAAAGATATGCATTTTGTATATACTTCTGCTGGATGTAAATCAGACATCACATTCTCTCATTCAGTCAACTGTTTTCATAATAAGCTCTTTGACTATGTTACATTCTGGGCAATTCTCTTAGATTCATATACCAGCTCATTAATTCTTTCTATACTTTTTGTCTAATCTGGTACCAAAACTCTTCCACTAATTTTTTTTAATTTTAAGGATTAAATTTGAATTTCTAAAATTTCTTTTAAAATCTTTTTGGTTCTAATTTGAAATCTGCCTTATCACTCTACTAGTTTCATAATGTATGCTCACATTTTTTGGTTGTTTTTCCAGAGGGTGCATACTATAAGTAATTTTAGTAATTTTACTAATAAGTAAATTTAAAAAAAATATTTATAGTATGAGCACTCATGGAGAGACAAAAGGAGAGGAAGAGAAAGAAAGCACTTCCCACACCACATGGTCACACAACAATCCCTTCTCCCTCTCTCTGCCCTGTTGAGAAACATTTCCAGCATGTTTCTCAAGCCACCAGGTCTGGGACTCAAACCATGCAGTCAGCCATGTGGGATCTGGCTCCCATAACCCACCAGGCCACAGGCTGGCCCTGTGCTTATGTTTTCAAGTTCATCTCTTATTTCTTCAAATGTTTTAAACATTATCAGATGCAGTACATATATGCGTTACCTAGTAATTCAGTAACTGAAGTCCTACTAAGGATACGAGTAGACTTAAAAGACAGGTAGGGAAACATGGAGTTAAAGTATAAGTTTAAGGGTCAGACGGTGGTGCGGCAATAAATCATGACGCTATGTGAGCCGATTCCACACGGGAAGGTTGCTGGATCAAGTTCGGAGACCTCTCTGAATCAGCTGGGCACACACCTGCTGGGGCTGGCTAAGGCTGGGGGTAAAGTGTGGTATCAAGACTCTGTCGGGAGTGCTGGTTTTCTCTCGTTCTCTCTCTTTCTCCCTCTCTCTCTCTCTCTCTCTCTGATTTATGGAAGAAATAAGTTAAAAAAAATTTAAATGTTTATAGTATGAGGTTATTTTGGTGCAAAGAAATTTTGAAATCCGTGCATAGTTTCCTAATGGTATCCATTTGCCACGAACTTTTTGAAGACCCTGTGTCCCTCCTCTGCTGTTTACTAGTAACTCTTGTCCCCACTCAAAGTGGCTTTCTTGTGTACTTTAAAATTCTGAATTCATAGCTGCTTGATCTAATCCTGAAAGGCCTGGGTTGAAGGCCTACTCCTCCAAAAAGTGTTTACGTTTGCTTCTACCAGAAGTCTCAAGTCACTATCACTCATTTTTAGTTAATTTTGCAGCTCTGGATCACCAGACCACACAAGCAGAATAAATTCAAACACAAAGTCATATGAGGACCAGCCTACGGGACTTCCACACACCCCACTCATGTGGAAAAATAATCTAGAAGAGGCCAAGGGAGAAGACAAGTGTCCCAGGTGTCACCCTTCATGAGGAAGCACACCGCGACCACCAGACTGACAGGAGGGTCTCAGACAATGCGCGGGTGTGTGCCGCGGCCTCATCTCCGTTCCCAGCAGACACAGACAAGGCCCAGCAAATGCTCAGGATGAGCGTGTCTTTAAATCTCCCTTATCGTCTCACTAGCTTTATTATCCACTACTGCTCACCATTCTGGTTTCGGCTCCCACTCTATTAGTCCTTAGGACGACTCATCAGTTTCTCAGAGTTAGGTTATGCATTTAAAAGAAGGCCCTTTATACTTTTTTCAGTCTGTGACTATTCTGTTCAAAAAGATTTGTAAGACTATCTGGTGTGCCAAACTGCTAGAAGCCAAAGTCCAAAAAAAGAACTTTTGAGACATAAAGGGAATCTGTTTCCACATATTTTGTTCTAGTTCCATAAAGGACTGGTTTCCAAATATGGCTTATAAAAGGGGGGCCAGCTGGTGGTGTGGTGGTTAAGGTACTAGATCCCCTGTGACCGACTCTAGAGTTAGAGTACTGGACCCAGTGGCTTGAAAAACATGTGAGGCGGGGACCAGCAGTTAGTGTAATGGCTATGTTGCTTGACTCCCATGTAGTCGACAGCGTTTCAAGTCCCGGACCCGGTGGCTTAAACTCACGCCGGGTGCGAGTGCGTGCGTGCCCAAGATCCCAAGAGGAAACTGGAGAAGGGATTGTGGTGTGGCCATCCTCCCTGGGGGGTGATTTCTCGTTTTCTATCGCTCTGTCTCTCTCTGTCTCTCTGGCGAGCGCACGCGCCCTATAGCAAAAACCTCTCTTAAAAAAAAAAAAATGTGAGGTGCATGTGCATGCATGCCTGAATTCCCAAGGGGAGAGTGGAAAAGAAGGGATTGTGGTGTGGCCATCGCCCCTAGGGGGTGATTTCTCACTTTCCCTCTCTCTGTCCGGTCTCTCTCCAGCCAGCACACACACCCTATGGCAAAATAAAATACAGATTCCTGGGCCCTACCTTTATACCATGAATCAGAATTTCCAGGGTTAGGGCCTCAGAATAACCTTTTTTTCCCATTGTCAAAGGGTGCATATACTTGTCAGAGAGAGATAGAGAGACAGGTTGGCCCAACTCAGACCTTAATTCCACCTTCCCAAAAACTTTTAGAAGTCCCGTCATCTTTCTGGTTGTATAGTTAAGCATCTTTCAGTATTACTAATACACATTCATGGTAGACATATTATTAGAACTTCTCAAGCATAGTCTTTAGAACCTCAAACTAGAATTATTAAACTCAAAAAAAGGTTTCACAGTCAAATTTATTTGAGAACCACTACATCTATGCCCCCCCCCCTTTTGAAGATTCATGCATCTTTTTCTTTTCTTTATTTGTTTTTTTTTTTAGGAGAGAGTTTTGCTATAGGGCAAGTGTACTCGCCAGAGAGAGACAGAAAGCGCAAAATCCCCCCCTGGCAGGGATGGACACACCACAATCCCTTCTCCTCTGTTCTCCTCACAGGATTTTGAGCACAAATGCACATGCACCCAGTGTGAATTTCAACTGCCAGGTCTAGGACTCAAACCATGGTCAGCCATGTAGGAGTCCAGCAACATAACTATTACGCCATCTGTTGGCCCTAAGATTCATGAATTTTAAAGGCTCTGATTCACTAGCCGTGGGACCGGGATTCTGACCTGGGTAGCCATGTGGGATCCGACTCCCTACACCACTAGGTTACAAGACCAACCCTTATCTTCTACGTTTGTTTAATTACATCTCTCCAAAGACTTTGGAGGTCACTGTGAGAAATACTGGTCTAATTTTTAAATTATCTCAACAGTCTCTCTTTAACCTACTGCAGTTCCTTGAGGAACCGATGCTTATTATTATTATTTATCATATATTCTAATAATGATTATCTTTGTATCTTACGTTTGTTTTATATAAGCTAAGCTTACATCATTGTACTATATACAATCCTTAATAAGCACATGATTTTTGAGTGATTATTAAATCCTCTCAAATCCAGATCTTTGAATAAATCCCTTAGTACCCTACAAATGCTTCACACTAAACCCTATTTTTTTTCTACATCTTAATATATACTCTCTAGCCCAACCAAACAGCCAAACTTAACTAAACAGACCAGGCTTTGATATTACTTCCAAAGAAAAATAAAGACCACTAGACTACCCAGACTACCCTGGCACGGAGCTGGAGCTGCAGTTGCTGGGGGTGGGGGAAGTGCCCACGCCGTGCCTAGCAGGACAAGCCAGTACCTGATAAGCACACACAGAGGCCAGAGATCCCGTTCAAAGAAGATACATACAACCTACAGAACAACAGAAAACAACAGACCACGTACAAATACATGCAGCCCTCTAAATTGTAATCACACAACAATTTCCTAGAATCCTGACTTCAGGACAAGGCTCCTGGGCTTCGGTACTGCAGAATAACTGTTAGGGGACACTGTCCTGGGAACTGTAGGAAGTTCAGTAGCATCCCCAGCCTCCAACCTGCCAGGAGCCAGCAGCACCTCCCTTCTCTCTCCCCCAGCTGCAACAAAAGGTCTCTTAGACATTGCCGAATATCCCCAGGGGACAAAACTGCGCCCTCCAACTCCCACGATAAGCCGCTATTCTACGAGCAAATCACATCACTTAATGGTTTTGCTAGAGATTATAGACCAATATCTCTTTTCCTAAAATATAATCAACCTTTTTTTTAAATGAGTTTGATATAGGACACAAACTTTCTTTTTCTTCCCATGCATTCTTTACTCCATTTCCAACCACAGTGCCACATCCAGACCACAGGCCACAAACCAGCAATCCACTGCAATCCAGGTGTACAATGATCTGAGGCTTACAGTCCATTTAAGTCTTTTAAATTAAAAAATAAATTAAATTAAATTAAACGAAAGCACCTGCATACCCAAAACTCCCAACCAATACAGGCAGTGCAGCATACATAAACATTATACCCCCAAGTTTCAAGTTCAAAAAAAGGAAGAGGGATCAGTAGTGAGCGTTATGGCTATGTTGCTGGACTCCCATGTAGTCAATCACGGTTCAAGTCCTGGACCCAGTGGCTTAAACTCATGCCAGGTGCATGTTTGTGCGTGCCCAAGATCCCAAGAGGAGAATGGAGGAGAAGGGATTGTGGTGTGGCCATCCCCCCTGGGGGGTGACTTCTCGCTTTCTCCCTCTGTCTCTCTCTGTCTTTCTGGCAAGCACACGCGCCCTATAGGAAAAAAACCCTTACCAAAAAAAAGGAAGAAATGGCCATGGAGAGCCAGTCTACAGAGTCTGTCAAGGTCATCAAAAATGGAGAAGTCAGGCCAGCTGGGGGCATGGTGGTTAAGGGGGCTGGATCTCATATGGCCAACTGCATGGTTCTAGTCCCAGACTCAGCATCTTAAATAGCACACCTGGAACGTGTACATATGTGCCCAAAATCCCAAAAAGATAAATGGAGGAGAAGGGACTGTGGTGTGATCATCTTCCATCCTCCTTCTTTCTCATTTTCCCCCTCTCTCTCTGTCTCTCTCTGACAAGCACACATGGCCTCTGGCACCTAAAAACAAAAAAAAATTTTTGACAACAGAGCAGTCTGGGAAACTTAAGATGGAAGCTAAAGAGACAGGGACAGTACAAAGACGTTAGGAAGAAGCTAAGGAAATCTGAGTCAACTATGGCTCATGTTTCAAAGCTAGCTCATTAACTGTGATGTAACATGAGAAGTTATTAACAGAGGAAATAACTGTAAGGTTTATAGAAACTGCAGTTTTTCTGTAAATCTAAAACTGATCAAAAAAAAATAAAGGTTTTTTTTGTATACACCGGCCCCATAGGTCAGTACGCAGGCACTATAAAGAGGAAGCAGATTTCATATGGCTGGCCAGAGTTTGCGTCCTGGCCCCATAAGCTTTTAGAAAGTCTTTCTCTCCCCCTCCCTTCCTCCGTTTCTCTCTTGCCCTCTCTCTGATGCACATGCATGACAAAAGTAAATTATCTTATTTTATTTTATTTTTCAAACCACCAGGTCTGGGATTCAAACGACACAGTAAGTCATGTGGGATCCACCTGCCTTAACCACCAAGCCACGGGGTGACCATAAACCTTTTTTTTTAATTATTTATTTAAGCTTATTAATTTTTTTTTTAATTTGACCAGAGAGAGGGAAACTGAGAAAGCCAGTTGCTGGGTCCAGGACCCGAACCGCAGTCAGTCATGTGGGAGTCCAGTGCTACATGCCACCTGCTGGCCTCAACATTTTTTTAAATTAAAATAGAAAGGAAAAAAAAAAAAGAGTGAGAAAAGGTAAAACAAAAACTTAAAAGCCTCTCTTTCCAATATAGTCTTCAGTCTGAGAGACCTTTAAAGAGTTAATATCTGAATAAACTGAATTAAGAAAAGAGATCACTAGGCCAGCAGATAGCGTGGAGCTTAATACATGGATCCCACGGGGCTGATTGTCCCGGACTGGTGAGGCCAGGCATGCACATGCCCCAAATCCCAAGAGAAGAATAGAAAAGGGATCGCGGCATGGCCAACCCCAGTATGGGAGGGTGATTTCTCACCTTTCCCTTTCTCTCTCTCTCTTCACCCCACTCCCCACAAGCACACGTACCCTACAGCAAAACCACAAGGGATACAGAGGTAGAGCATTGATGGGATGGGGAGGTGTGGTGTTATCTGTTGAAGATATTTCGATCAACGGGTCTGGGGAGAAATCTTCACATATCGAAATTGTCTCATTGTAAGCCAAACAATATGATTGAAAGTATATACAAATAATAATAATAAATAATGTGGAAAAAAAAAAAGAAAAAGAGAGAGATCCTATTGCCAGAAAGAAAATGAGAAGACAAAATCTGTCAAAATCCCCAGAAAAAAAAATTATTTTGTGCTCTTGCAACTGAGAAGAAAAGATACGTTTTTATATGCATATCGGTTATCAGTATTTCCTCTGACCCCTTGAGACTCTAAGACACAGCCCAAGGATCAGCTTCAGCCAAGCGTTTCCTGCATCCCCAGTAATGATCAGCTCTGGTGCCTGGTCCCTGCCCCCTCCCAGCTCCTCCAACCTGGGTTGTTTTTCATCTGTTTTCTATACTCCCCATCTATGCCCTGGTGGGCCCCTCCCTCTCAGAGACTCATCCACCTGTAAATCAACAGCCTTTATACCCACCACTGGGTGCTTAATAAATGCTCATGGAATGACCTGAGCTGAACACACCTGCTCCTATAGATTGTAGCTAGAGGGGATGAGAATGACATCAAATTCAAGTCCCAGGCCAGATGCTGCCTGTGGGTAAAACAGGGCTCTTTGCCCTGGGGAAGAGTTCAGGGTCACACCCAGAGACCTTCCTGAGCATGCTGGGCATGTGTGCCCACAATCCGGGGCTAGCTGAGGGTGGATTATGGCATCAAGCCCCAGTTAAGGGTGTTGTCTCTCTGTCTCTTTCTCTTTCAAAGAAAATAAACTTTAAAAAAATGTTTTTAATTAAAGTCCCAAGTCTTCCAGGATGAAACAGGAACCAAGTGTGTACTTGCTAGGGGCGTGAAGAAGGGATGGGGGGGGACCAGCAGATGATGTAATGGTTACATCACTGGACTCCCATGTAGTTAACCGCGGTTCGAGTCCCAGACCTAGTGACTTAAAACTCACACCGGGCGCACATGTGCGTGCACACCCAAAACCCTGAGAGGAGACTGGAGAAGGGACTAAGGCATGGCCATACCTCCTGGGGGGTGATTTCTCACTTTCTGTCTCTCTGTCTCTGTCTTTCCGGCGAGCACACGCACCCTAAAGCAAAAATCTCTCCAAAAAAAAAAGAAGGAGGAGGAGGGATGGGATGGGAACAGGAACCCCTGAAAAAATTTAGCCCTTATGTAGTCCAGTGGCCTCATTTTACAAAGAGAAACTGAAGCTGAAAGAGATTCAGTGACTTGTTCAAGGCTACCCAGCTGGGCAGTGCTACAGCTAAATACTGTGTGTCTGAAATTGACAGTTATTTAATAACTAATAATAAAAGCCACTATCTACTCAGCAACTACAGTGCCAAGCGCATGCAAAGAATCCCCCAGATTATCCCCATGTTGGGAGTAAGGAAAACAAAATCAGGGGGAAAAAAGTGTCTTGGCTGTCACACTCCAAAGTCCCCCTCCACTGTTAAAACACTGAAACCCAAACCCTGGCCCAAGGCGGATCTTTATCACCCGAGCTGTTTAACACACCAACTGTCTCTTGCACCAAGCACTGTTCTCAATGCCTCTCACAGACTGTTACTCCTTACCAAACCCTACGATGTCCGTTCTCCTAGCATGCCCATTTTACAGATGAAGAAACTGAAGTCTCAGGCTCTCTTCCCCAAGCAGCAAGAGACAAACCTTGTCATAATATCAGAATGGCAAAGTTTTTTTCTGCCATTTCTTATCAAACTAAACATGCCATCACCATTCAACCCAGCAACTGCACTCTTGGGCATTTTGAGAAACAAAAATAAAAGTCCACACAAAAACCTGTACATGAATGTTTACAGCAGTTTATTTGTAAATCACCAAGACCTACAGCAACCCAGAGGGCTTCTGACAAATACCTGTGATTAAACGCTTCATCATGCCATGGATGACTTCTCAGCAACCAGAAGAAAAACACTATTAACACAATACACACAACGACCTGGACGAAACTCCAAGGAATTATGCTCAGTGAAAGAAGCCTTGTGATAAACTGTTCCATGCCTTGTGGTGGTAGCTATACAAGTCAACATGTGATAAACCATATAGAACGACCCAAACACACACAGAAAACAAGGGGACTCTGATCAGTGGGCCATATTAATATATATTAGTTGTGACACCATTTTACTGTTTTTGCAAAATTCTAAATGAATTGTGACACTTCATTATAGTTTTGCAAAATGTTACCACTTGGGGGGAATGGAGTAAAGTGTATTCTAGATTTCTAGATAACTTCTTAAAAATGCACATAAGTATACAACTACGTAGTGCAATGAAAATTTCAACTTATATTTAAAAAAATGCTTTGCCTGCTAAAAGATGGACTAGATGATTGCTATTTCTTTCACCTGTAAGACCTGCAATGCCCACGGTCTCCAAAGCCAGTCTTTCCACGATATCACACAAAAGCTTCAAAAGCCAAAGCAGAATTAAACTTTTGGCAAAGACAAACAGAAAAGAAGGCACTATTTCACTGAATTTTACTCAAAGCTAGCCACTTTGAGTTCCCTCTGAAAATTATTCTAATTGTGTTTTATTTCATTAAACTGACTTCTGGCCAAAAGATAAAATAGAAAAATATTCTCTCCCACCGATATTCTCTCCCTATCTTTATGTGATATACATACATATCTATGTATTATTCTTTTAATTCTGAATCTTTCCAGAAAGGTCAGTACCCTCGTGGATTACCACTGGCCCTTTACACCAGCTCCCAGATGGTCTGCTGTTACTGGAACTGAGCACAGGAGACAGTATTGAGTTAGGGGCTGGGACAGACCCTAGGCCAGAGCGTGACCTTGGCCACTTGGACCTCACTGTTCCCATCTATAGAACGCGAATGTGGCACTCCTTCAAGTACACAGGGGGACGATCTGTGTGCCTGGCACTAGTACGTACCAGTTACTTCCCTTTTCCGTCTTTCCCCGTTTCCCTTAGTAACAAAAGAACCAAGTTCATTTCAGGTTCACCTGGCCACAAAGCACTCACTCGCTCCCTTGGAATCCCCTCCTCATTGACGTCAGTGGGTAACCCAGAACGATCCCAACCTGGACCCCTCCAATTTCAAACACAGCACAACCCACCCCTCCCTCCCCTCTAAAGGAAAACAGATCCGCCTCCGGATACCGCCACCTGCCCGGCAGCCCTGCTCCAGGGCACCTGGGCGCCCGCCTGCCTCCAGCTGGTACTATTATTACTGCGGGTTCATAACAATATCTAACGGTGCGCGGGGTGACCGCCTCCTAAATGATGTCTCCGGAATCCTCCGGGCAGCCCAAAGCGCTTCCGTTGCCAATTTCTGGCTAAAATCCCCAGGAATATATAACCAGCTTCCCCAATGGGGGAAAAGCAAGAGTTGTGAAGTTTCCAGAGTCGCTCGGGAGAGCCGATGCTGTGCGTGACTGGGGGGTGAGGGGACCGAGGGTCACGACTTGAGGGCCCGGGAGGTCAGCAGCCAGGCCGCTGGGATGGGAGGATGCCCGCTTCCCCGCTGACCGCGCGGGAGGCGACTTGCGCCCCCAGCTCGGCGGAGGAGCCCCAGGTGCGTGGCGTGGAGGGCCCGGCGCCGCACTCACCTTCGGTGCTTCTCTTGGCCTCCCGGTACCGTTCCCACAGGTAGTGCTTCATGTCCGGGGCGGTCCCGGGGGCTGTGCACAGGGGCCGAACGGGTCCCGCGCACGGACGCCCCCGGGCCGCAGATCCGCAGCCACCCCGCAGGACCGCCGCCGCCGCCCTCGCCCCGGCCCTGCGGGCCGCTACCGCCACCGCCGCGGTGGTCATGCCTGCTGCCGCCGCGCTGCAAGTGGCGCCGCTGGGACTGTGCTGTGCCCGCGCTCAGCCAAGCAGGTGGGCGGTCCCTGCGTCTGAACACGTGGCGGCGCAGCCCCGCCCTTCGGCCGCGGGGAACTAGGGGGGGGACCCGGCCTGGGGCGGGGCCGGGCCAGGGGCGGAGTCGGGACCGGAGGAGCGATGGGCAGGACGTCTTGGACCGGGCTGCTCGCTTGCTGTGGTCGCTCCCTGACCCTGCGGCGCGCGGGGGCAGCCGGCAGCGGTGCGGTGGTGCAGCGGCCACACGGAATGGGATGGCTCGTCGCCGATCCTAGGCCTGCCCTCTTCCCATCCTCTGTGATCTTTCCCCAGCTCGGGACAGACTGGCAGTGCACCCCAACCCCAGCCCCAGCTACTGTGGCCCAGCCGCTCTCCGCATTAATGGTCTCTGCAGTCTGGCCCTCCCCAGGACCATGGGATAGGTCCGGGACACCTCTGATGTCTAGCTTGGATCCATCCAGGCCAGCTAGAGGGTGACTGGGCCCAAGCCCCAGACGTGGGCCGCTGCCTGCTGGAGAGTCCCAGCCCCTAAGATCCTAATAAATGTGAATGACAGCCTTTCTGCGCAATTTGCAAGGCCAGTGTCCCACCCTCGATTTCCGCCGCCTCGCGAGAGGGGTCCTCAGGCCCAGTCACCTGCTCCTGTCCCTGCTCACGCTCACCGGTTCCGTGTGCGGGTCATCTTTCCGACCTGCGAGGCTGCACTTGTTCTGTGCCCTGTGGTTCCACTCAAGCCAAACAGTAACCTCCTCGCCAGGCGACATTCCTGTGTGGGCCCAGTCAGACTCAGGTCCTGCAGGAAAAACTGCCTGGCCACCCCAAACCCGGCTGGGAAGAACGGCCTCCAAGGGCCTCCCAAACCAGCCAGTGGTTACTATTGAGCAAGGTGCCATGTGGAGTGGAGGGAAAAACTCTCAATGCCGCATGCACCTTGTCTGGGACACCATACTGCTTTACGCGAAATAGCTGGGATACAGTCAAAGACAAATAGCTCATGGCATTAGTGTATTCTAGAGGGCTGGACGGGTTGAGGGTTTCATAGAAAAAAGGTGGCATAGGGTTAGACCTTTCCATATGATGATAACTACATTTATTATTTGCTGAATGCATTATCTCATGCAAGCCTCTTAGTCATCCTGAAAGACAAGTACTGCAATTTCTCCCATTTTACAAATAATGAAAGTGGGGACCAGCAGATAGTGGAATGGTTCCAGCGCTGGACTCCCACATGGCGGACCACATTCTGATTCCCAAACCTGGAGGCCTGAAACCCACACCAGCCACATGTGCATGTGTGCCTGCCTAAAATCCTCAGAGGAGAATGGAGAAGGGATTGCAGGGTGGTCATCTCCCTAGAGGGTGATTTCTCGCTCTCTGTCTCTCTATCTCTCCAGCGAGCGCATGCACCCTAGAGCAAAAATCTGTCTTAAAAAAAAAATAATAATAATAATGAAAGTGAGGCTAAGAAAGGTGAAATAACTTAAAGTCACACATCTGAGTCCACTCTTGCACATAACCTGTAGGATTGTGCTGACTGATAACCCAGAAGGTAAACAATAAGTAATCCTGAACAGTTCATGGTTAATGTTTTGCAAATCACTGATAAAATGAGAAACAATAAAATGGTTAAGACAGATACGGTATCAAATCCATGGGCCCTGGTACTCTAAACTTACTTTATGTTTCAGTTTATTCCGACTGACTTCTTCTTCATGTTTCATAATAAGGTTTGCTGATAGAAATTGTACATTTTATCTATATGGCAAGTAATTCATAAATTCAAGATAGCTCAATTAGAGCAATGTAAAAATGACAACTTTAATAACATTGTTTCTGGGCGTGGTGGCGCCTACCCTACAGCAAAAACCAATGACATAGCTTCTGTGCATATATATTTTAGAGATAGGGAGCTCAATACTGCTCTCCCTACCCTGGAAATGTAAATCACTTCAAAGCTGTTCTTTTCCGTTAAGATCAGTTCCAGTGGGTTTTGTTGGTTTTTTGTTGGTTTTTGGCAATAAGACCTGTGCTCATGGAAGAGAGACAGAGAGACAGAAAGTGAGAAATCACTCCCCAATGGCATGGCCATGCTGCAGTCCTTTCTCTTCCACTCTCCTCTCTGGATTTTGAGCACTCACGCACACATGCACAGCATGATTTTCAAACTGCTAAGGGACGCAAACTGTGCAGTCAGCCATGTAGGATCCAGCTGTTTAAATCTCCACACCACCTGTTGGCCCCAAAGTTACACTATCTTGTGAGGCTAAAAAAGTCTAATCCTCAGACGTTGATTATTAGCTCTCACATTTTAGAAGAAAATATCCCAAAAGTTCTAAATAAAAATAAGTAGGAAAAAGATACAAGAAAGCCCATGATCATTTTCATTCTTTATTAGTAACACTTGAGGTCCTCAGTAATTTCGCTTCAATTAGGGATCGTCTCTGCAAAGCACACTTCTGAGGAATTGACCTATAAACGGGGCTATGAAAAAGCCACTTTTCTGATATAAGCTCAGAGAGGGATTTCCAGGAATCATCTGTGCTGGGTGGTCCTACGAGGGGATAGTGGTAAATTGTGATCTGGTCTCCTCCACTCTCACTCTGAGCAGACAAAATCTTCTGCCTTGAAAGCTTCACTAAACCATTCTTATTACCTAAAGATAAAATCTTGGAAGAAGCGTCTTTCTTTTTCTTTGGAATTTCCTTTCCTGGGCCATTCTCTCTCTCAACATTACTGTGTATCTTCTGTTGGGTCTTTTCCTCCACAGGATTGCACAGATTGGGTCTCAAAGTCTTTTTCCCTTTTCCAGAAGCACATTTTGATTTATTTGAACTTGTGTGAGGTGCCAAGTCCATGCTTTTAGCTCTCTGCAGCTTATCTGCATCCATGCACATTGCAGAGGTCACAGTATTAGAACCCTGAGCAGCGTGATAGTCTAGTTTAATCAAGTGCTCCCACAGGAAGGAGCTGTTTCTGGAATCCTCTGAACTTTGCTGGCTCATGCCTTGAGGCCAACATCTCCTGCCTCGGATCAGCTCAATTTCTCTTAGAAGACTGCAAAAGATTGAAGGTTGTCAAGAGGTCATATGCACAACATGAATAACCTGAACCAAATTTCTTTTGGAGACAAAGAAACCGAAGCTTACAGCAGGATTCTGTGGACTGACGAGTGAGACGATCCCAGGTAGGTTGCTCTTAAATCAAGGGATCTGTACAAATAGCCTGTTGCCTCAATCATGCCAGGATGGCAAGAATCACATATTAATAACTGACCTGCTGGATATTTGAAAATAAAAATATTAGAATATTCAAAATTATTCCTGGCTTCACACATTTAAAAGAGTAGGATAGGGCTGGCCCCTTAAACTAGTAGTTAAAAGATCTAGATCCTATATGGCCAATCGTGGTTCAAATCCCGGTCCCAGAAGCTTGAAAACTGTGCCAAGCACATGTGTGTGCATGCCAAAGATCCTGAAAGGATGGAGAAATGGAGGAGAAGAAATTGCAGCATGGCCGCACACCATTGAATGATGTCTTCTTTCTCTCCCTCCTTTTGTCTTCCTGTCTCTGGTGAGCACATGTACCCTTTAGCAATTAAAATAAAACAAAAAAAATTTTTTTAAAGGAAAGGAAGATAGGGGCCAGCAGTCATGGTGGCTAAGGCACTAGACTCACTGGAGAGACAGAGCGAGACAGTGAGAAGGAAACTAAGAAATCAACCCACCCTCCCAGAAGGGATGGCCACACCATAATCCCTTCTCCTCCATTCTCCTCTTGGAATTTTGGGCATACACACTCACCCAGTGTGATTTTCTTTTATATATATATATATATATAATTTTTATTATTATTCTTCTTTAATTTGCTATAGGGAACATGCACTCACTAAAGAGAGACAGAGAGAGAGAGAGGGCAAGTGAGAAAGTAGGCCACCAGGTCCAGGACTCAAATCGTGGTCAGCTATGGAGGAATTTAGCACCTTAACCATCACACCATCTTCTGCCCCCAACATCCAGTATGATTTTCAACTGCCCAGGTCTGAGACTCAAATTACAATTGGCCAGGTGAGAGTCCAGTGCCTTAATCATCACACCTCCTGCTGGCCCCATAAAAATATATATTTTTTAAAGATCAAGAAAGAAAAAACTTTGCCAGATGCCACTGTCAATCATATAATTCTCTAAAGTTTGTTAAAATTTCAAAAAAATACACGTGTTGGGACCAGCAGTTAGTGTAATGGCTATGTCGCTGGACTCCCATGTAGTTGACTATGGTTCGAGTCCCGGACCCGGTGGCTTAAACTCATGCTGGGCGCATGTGCATGTGTGCCCAAGATCCCGTGAGAGGAGAATGGAGGAGAAGGGTGTGGCCATCCCCCCCCTTCTCGCTTTCTGTCTCTCTGTCTCTCTCTGTCTTTCGGGCGAGTGCATATGCCCTATAGCAAAAACCTCTCAAAAAAAAAAAAAAATGTGCAAACTAGTTTGCAAATAATATTTGCATATCCATTTAAGCCACTTACAAAACTGCTTTTAAGAGGCTGAACGTATACCATTGCTTAGCAATATAATGTAAGGCTGCTACCTGGAGGGTACCGGTCTGGGTGCGTGGCAGAAACTACTGGGTATGAGGACGAAAACACTGATGACTCGGGCAGCATCCTTGTATTGATAATAACAGCATCAAATGCACATTTACAGCTGCTAGGAGTATGTAACTCTTTGAAGTGGAAACTACCATCCCTTGTCCTTTTTTTATTATTCTTTTTAATAGGGCACACAACCATATGGTTCAAAACTGAGACGGTACCAAAGTCTAAAGGTGGAAAGTATCTCTTTTCTGTCCCCATCTGTGCAGTCTTATAAAGTGTAACCACCCATAGTAGTTTCTAGAGTGTCTCTCCGGAGAGATTGGTAATGCATGTTCGTTTGTGTTTTAAAGAAGAGAAAACGGAAAGAGGTTAAGCAAGTTGCTCTAGGTCATGATGGAATGACCCTCGGTCAGCCTTGCCCTCCCTCAGCCAGGCCCTTGACTGCTACCCTAGGCTGCCACTCCCCATTCTGAACTGTCCCTCGGAGTATCAGCTCTGAGTGTAAAAGGAAAGGGAACTGTCTTCTATAAAAACCAGGCTGAATGCTTTGGAAAAACTCAAAACTATGAGCTGCTTAAAAAAGAAAAAATCTTCAAAGTATAAGCAGGCAAGACAACTACAAACGATTGAGGATATTAAAAGGCAATTTGGAGGGATCCCTTATGTAGACTGCATCACAATTATTTTCTTTTTCTTTTTCTTTTTTTTTTTTTTTTTTTTTTTTTTTGGTGGGTGGGGAGAGGTTTTTGCTATAGGGCCCATGTGCTTGCCAGAAAGACAGAGACAGAGAGACACAAAGCAAGAAATCACTCCCCAGGGGGGGGATGGCCACACTACAATCCCTTCTCCTCCATTCTCCTCTCGAGATCATGGGCACGCACGCACATGCGCCCAGCGTGAGTTTAAGCCACCAGGTCCGGGACTCGAACCACAGTCAACTACACAGGCGTCCAGCGAGGTAGCCATTACACCATCTGCTGGTACCCATAATTATTTTCAACCTGCAGAAAGTAAAACTTAGAAATTATGGGTGATGCATTTCAAGATGATATCTACCACCAGTCAGAGGACCACTAACAGAAAGATCTTGATTCTACATTTTAAAGTTTGGGGAAAGAATGAACATTTATGTTTGAGTTAAAATTAAAATATAAGGTTTGAATCATTTACCTGACTTTTGGATTAGGGACCGACTGCTATGGAAAAGGCGGTTCTAGAGGAGCTAAGCATGGTTTAATTAAACAAAAAAGAAAGGACTGACTCATCCTGCTTAGTGTCACTCGCCAGAGCCTTTGTTTAATTTTTCTCCTTCTATTATAAATTTGACTGAGATGGTTGGCATTTCTCTTTTGAAAGATTTCCCGGGGAGAGGGAAATAACATAGCATTCATCTACCACACTTCATCCAAAATAAACAACGCAATACAGAGCACTCAGCTTGATATAATGGAAGATGAAAAGCCGCATTTCTGTCCTTTCCTCCCACTCAAGTGGCTTCTCAATAGGCAAATTGAAAACATTTATCGGAGAAATAGTGATAAGATCACTCTGTGTCAGAGGTAGCTTGGTACAAAATCACAAAAACCCTTTTTTTTCTTTCTCTATTTTCTCTTTTTTTAGAGAGAGATCTTCACTCACCAGAGATAAAAAGACAGAGACAGAAAGCAAGAAATTACCCTCCAAAGGGGATGGCCACCCTGCAATCCCTTCTCCTCCACTCTCCACCCGGGATCTTGAGCACACACATACATATGCCCGGCGTGAGTTTTAAGCCACCAAGTCCAAGATCCGAATCACAGTCAACTAAGAGGAAGTCCAGCAATGTAACCATTATACCATCCGCTGGTCCCCACAAAAGCCCTTTTTTCAGAGTTAGAATATCTACTAAAATCTCTAGAAATAACAGTTTTGTTAGATTAAGGTTTGTACTTGAAACTAGACTGAAGTTAGAGACAAACTTTAAAAGAACTATTAAAAATAGATTTATGTATTAAATAAATGCCTCAAGAAATTGTAATCAGAACAAGGGACAAAATGTAGGATTTGTTACCATCTCACAAATCCATCTTTTTAATATATGCTTACTATAATCTCATGCATTAAAAAGTAGTGATTGGGACCAGCAGTTAGCATAATGGCTGTCGCTGGACTCCCATGTAGTTGACCGCGGTTCGCGACCCAGACCCAGTGGCTTAAACTCACTCCAGGCGCGTGTGCGTGCGTGCCCAAGATCCCGAAAGGAGAATGGAGGAGAAGGGATTGCAGCGTGGCCATCCCCCCTGGGGGGTGATTTCTCGCTTTCTGTCTCTCTGTCTCTCTCTGTCTTTCTGGTGAGTGCACACAACCTATAGCAAAAACCTCTCGAAAAAATAAATAAATAAAAACTAGTGATTATAATTAAAATCTTCATTATAAAAAATTGCTGGGGGTCCAGCAGGTGATGTGGTGGTTAAGGGCACTGGACTCCCATATGGCCAACCACAGTTTGAGTCCCAGACCTGGCAACTTGCTTCCTCACTTTCTCTCTCTCTCACTTTCACTCTGTCCCTCTCTGGTCAAATTAAAATAGATAAATAAAGTTAAATAAAAAAATCATTCTTTTAAAAAAAAATTGCTGGAAGCCTGCTATTCTCACACCCCTTGGGAGATGACACAGTATTCTTCATGTTGATCACATATGATAAGAAAAGACTAAGGAAGGTGCCAGACATTCCAGCTCATAAATCTATATCTAAAATGAAATCTGGAAAGACAACGGGAGATCACTGCTTTCAGGGTTAAAGTACCGTCTGGGTTGTTTCTTCCTTAGTGTGAGCCTGAACAGAGCTGTCATGTCTTCCCCAGACCCGCTGTGGAAATACCCAGAAAGAACTTGTTTATCCACTTCCTCGGCCTCTGCTATGACAGAGCCGGTGTGTGCCGCAAGCACTGTTTCTGACACTTGAAACATGAGAAGAGTAAGGAAAGAAGGCCTGTCGCTGAGAGTTCACATTGTGTTTGAGAGGTCAAATGTGCACCTTGGAAAGAAATAGAAAATGGGGGGGGGGGGGGACCAGCAGTTAGCGTAATGGCTATGTCGCTGGACTCCCAAGTAGTAGACCGCGGTTCAAGTCCCGGACCCGGTGGCTTAAAACTTACGCCAGGCACATGTGCATGCGTGCCCAAGATCCCGAGAGGAGAATGGAGGAGAAGGGATTGCGGCGTGGTCATCCCCCCAGGGGGTGATTTCTTGCTTTCTGTCTCTCTGTCTCTCTCTGTCTGGCTGGCGAGCACACACGCCCTATAGCAAAAACTTCTAATAAAAAAAGAGAGAGAGAGAGAGAGAGAGAGAGAGAGAGAGAGAGAAGAGAAGAAAGAAAGAAAGAAAGAAAGAAAGAAAGAAAGAAAGAAAGAAAGAAAGAAAGAAAGAAAGAGAAATGGGCCTTGTAAAAATGTCCTTTGTCGGAACCAGCAGATGGCGTAATGGTTATGTTGTTGGACTCCCATGTAGTCGACCGCAGTTCAAGACTCGAACTCGGCAGCTTAAAACACACCGGGCACATGTGTGTGTGTGCATGCCCAAAATCCCAAGAAAAGAATGAAGAAGAAGGGATTGCAGTATGGCCAACTCCTCTGGGGGATTTCTCACTTTCTGTCTTTCTGTCTCTCCAGTGAGCACACATGGCTCTATAACAAAAATCTCTCTTAAAAAAAAAAATATATAAGAGTCTTTCATGACTCTGGATTCACAATATTACTTTAGAATATTATGTTAGAGAGTCCAGCAATTGGCATAGTGGTTTAGGCATTGAATTCTCACATAGCCGACCTCAGTTCAAATCCCAGACCCAGTGGCTTGAAACTCACTCCAGGCACATGTGCATGTGTGCCCAAAATCCCAAGAGGAAAATAGAAAAGGGATTGTGGCATGGCCATCCCCACTGGGGGATAGTTTCTCATTTTCTCTCTCTTTCTCTCTCTGTGTCTCCAGTGAGCACCAAAGCCCTACAGCAAAAATCATTCTTAAAACAAACAAAAAAGAGAGAGAGAGAGAAATATAGAAATATGTATAAATATAATATATATAAATATATAAATATACATATATTTTTATATATTATATTAGATATACATATATAAAATGTTAGAAATCGCCTGTGAAGAGCATGCTAGAGGAGTGACTCTATTTCCCCAACACTTAACTTCTTTGCAAAGATGCTTCACTGACTTTCAGTTGCTCTTAGAGTAACCTCCCAAATCCCTGATGGGGCCTAGAAGGCCTGGACACAGTCCCGGAGCCTCTCTAACCTCTTCCTTATGCACTCCCTCTGTACCACTCTCTGTACTCCCGTCTCACAGGCCATTTTGGTTTCTACCAGCCTTGAATTTTTTTTTTTTAAAGATAGAAAGCATGTGTGCATGTATGTAAGCAAAAGAGAGAGAGAGATGAACCTTCAACAGGGCCTCATTACACCATGCTCCCCCTTCCCCTGCCCTTTAGTTCCTCAGGATGCTGGGCGTTTACACACTCAGTGTGTTTTCAAGCTGACCTAGGGATTCAAACCTGCAGGTGACCACATGGCTTCCAGCCCTACAGGGCACCACGTTACTGCTGCCTGGATGACTCTTCACCTCCCTCTCCCCTACTTGACTTAGTAAGCAACTTCTCATCCTGCAGATTCAGTTTCAGCATCCCTTCCAGAGATGTATCTTGGGCCGGTTCCCCTCCATCTGACAGGTCAAGGTCCCTGCTGGTGCTTGTATTTCCCCATGACAGCACTTTCCCCATTATAGGTCAGCTGTTGTGTATGTGGGTTGTCTGACCTTGTATCAAGTAGAAACAATAACTTTGTTTCAGGTTAACAATATGGGAAAAAACACTCAAACTGTGTTTTAACCTACTGAAAACAATCATCTTAAATTGATTTCCCAGGTTTCATTTATATTGCAGGTTAATGATGATAATTGCTGGCTTGAATGTCTTGGCACCTTCCTTGTCTTAGATAGTGTCTAACTACTGTCTCCATAGTAACACTTTATACAAGGGCAGTTAAGCAATTATGTAGTTAGTTGTCTGACAGCCTTCTCCCCCAGCAGGAGCTCAAGGAAGGCAGTGTTGGTCTCTTTCTGTCTGTTCACTGCTATAACCCAGGAACTCAGGAACTCAATAGAGATAGTCACCAGATAGACACAATACTTGTTGAATGAATGAATGAATGAATGAAGAATACAAGTAATTAACATTTGAATGCACTTAATAATCAATACTTGCTCTTCCAACGTGGGAGGGTAAATCTGAATTGGCTAAGACATTTCCTCCATCAACAAATGTTTATTAAGCACCTACTACGTGTCTCTGTTCTAACAGCAGGGAATACAGTGATAGAGAAGACAGATCGAGTCCCAGTTTTTTAGCAAGGAAGAAAGACAAAAGAGAAAAAGCCTAATAATCAAATAAATGTGTAATTGTAGACAGTGTTAAGAACTATGAAGAGAGGGGCAACAGGCGGCATGGTGGTTGAGACGCTGGACTCCCACATGGCTATAGGGTGTATACATTTGTCAGACAGAGAGAGACAGAGAGACAGAAAGCAAAAAAACAATCCCAGGGGGATGGCCACGCGACAATCCCTTCTTCTTCACTCTCCTCTCCAGATTTTGGGCATGCACACATAGGCACCCAACCTGAGTTTCAAGTCACCAGATCCAGGACTCGAACCATGGTCAGCCATGTGGGAGTCCAGTGATGCTGATCCCAAGAATTTATCTGCTTTTGTTTTTGTGTCCTGCAGAACACCTCACACAGTCCTCGGGACACAAGAGTCCTACTGTCCATCTGTTTGTTTGCCTTTTACTACAACCAGCAAAGACCAAAATGAATTTTCATTCAATTTAGAAGTAAGTGTGGGATGATATGAATTAAAATCGAGACCATATAGCATTAATAAAGCCATGTTGGGGGAACCTCTGAAGGAACTGCTTCAAAGTGATAAGGAGCTCCCCTGCAGAGCACCCAAGACTTTTCCTACAAGGGAGACAAGCTACAGACAAAGGAAATAAGGGGTAAATTCATCCGTGAGCCTCCAACCCAAAGTCACCAAGGCAGTTGCAAGCAATGGTCAATGGTTTGCAATGATGTCCCTCACAGGGGCTTCCCCATGCTGCAATAACAGGAGAGGGATTAGAGGCCTGTTTTTCTTCTTCTTTTTTAAGAGATTTTTGCTATAAGGCACATGCACTCTCTGGAGAGACCAAGAGAGAGACAAAGACAGAAAGTGAGAAATCACCCCAGGGCGAGATGGCCATGCCACAGTCCCTTCTCCTCCATTCTCCTCAGGATGTAGGGCATGCACACACATGTGCCTGGCATGAGTTTCAAGACATCAGGTCCAGGACTCTAACTGTGGTCCACCAGGTGGGGGCCCAGTACCTTAACCACTATGCTACCTGCTGGCCCCGAAGGCTTGTTTTTCTTGTAAGGTGAATGCTTTTCCTAAACTACCCAGATCCACAACTAATTAGATCAAAAAAGAGAACCTTACAATTCTGTCACACATTACAACGTATAAAGCTGATAAAATAATGACTTGCTGAATCAGTTAAGTGCAGTCCTCTTCATACCATAGTTTTCCCCCTCTCCCCGCCCTAATCAACGAAAAAATGCATAGCTGTTGGCTTCCAAGAGAAATGCTTTGAAGACTAATTCTGTAACACTTTTACCGCAGAGAGGCTAAGACTTCTTCTAAAATAAGTAAGGGTAAGGAGTTCTACCTATATGTGGCTCCGATTTACTTATTTTATAGAGGCGACTCAGGCACATTTCCATGTAGAGAGAAAATGTTCAGAAGAGGTAGGAAAACTAAGTTACTCCTTCCCTATTAGAGGACAACTGAAAAGGTGTCCGTAAACAGACTACATCCTGGCCAACACGCTGGTCCTGACCTGAGGAAGAGGCTGGTCTGCTTTCTCCATCACTGGCTGAGGCAAAAGCATAAGCATCTCATGTTAAAAGTTGAATGAATCATCTACCACATTCCTCTGAGCCAGAAACAGACCCTATGTTCAGTGAATCCATTTTAATCACCAGCAGGAGATAGAAATGAGTGGTAGTAAGAAATGAATCTTTATTTGATCATAACCACATGGAAAATTGACCTCAAAAGAGAAACATATTGTAAAGACCTACTTAAGAAGTCACAAAAACATGGCCCAGCCTCTGTGACATGGTCGGCTGTATACCGGACTGCACAGCTGGAAGTCAGATGCCAACCAAGGTCTGAGTTGCTGCCCTGGCTGGCCTGAAAACATGCCAGGCGTGTGTGTGTATGTCCAGGATCCTGGAGGGCTGGAGGACAGGAGGAAAGGGATTGCAGCATGACAGCCCTGTGAAGGGTGCTTCTCTCGCTCTTGCTCTCGCTCTTGCTCACTCCCTCCCCCTCTCTTGTGCACATACACACACATAATATTATAAGAAAAAAAATTATAAAAAAATTCAGTCACAGAAACACTGCAATTGCTACTTACAGATACCTTCTTATCTGAAAGTAAATGAATATATTGTCAGGAAAGTCATGACATATTTTTCTGTTTTTCTATGCAAAAATGTATCATGACTTTCCCAACAACCCAACTTCCATCATAGACCAGACACCACAACTATTCTGTAACAGATTATATGAAGCAACCACATCAGATATATCAGTTCCTCCTCCATAAATTTTCTCTGGATTTTCAGCTACATTTTCTGTTTAAAAACAAAATGTTTTGGCACCAGCAGGTGGCATAATGGTTAAGACGTTGGACTCTCACATGGCTGACCGTGGTCTGAATTCCGGACCTCAAGCCTTGAAACACATTGGGCACATGTACATGCGTGCCTAAAACTCTGATAGGGGAATGGAGGAGAAGGAACTGTGGCATAGCCATCCCCCCAGAGGGTGATTTCAGTCTCTCTGTCTCTCCAGGAGCATATGCGCCCTAGAGCAAAAATCTCTCTAAAAAAAAAAAAAAAGTTTCACACATTCAACCTAGAAAAGCTTACAAAAAACAAAACACATATGTGTATGTGTATGCGTCTGCCATAAACGAAAGTCCCCAAGGCTGGAGATGACCCGTCCAGGGATTCCACCCCAGCCAGCTGTGCAAGGGTCAAGAGGCACCTACCTGGTGTATTGCTAACCCACTTGTTTGAGGCACAAAGCTTGAGAAGCTGCCCTGTGGGACTCACTTTGCTTGCTTCAAAAAAAAAAAAAGACTTTAAAATAAGCAAGTATGTGGGTGAAGCAAAGGGAAAAATCACCTACTTATAACAGAAATAGGTTGGAGCAATTACCTAATTTACACAAGGTATCGCTGAGGCTGATGCTCAGCTGCCTCCTGACGAGCAAGGAGTTGGCCAGAGTGGCTGCATTTTCCTTTATTTTTATCACTTGTTTATAAAATTCAACTACTTGCTTCCTTTGGAATCTAGAAAAGATAAATTTAGTAAAAGTTTTACATCTAAGAAGCATGACATTCATGCATTTAGTCATTCAACAAACATTCACTGAATGCTGTTGTTAGGACTGGAAACTGAAGATGAACAAAGTTAACCCTTCCCCTCAGATAGTTTCCTGAGGTTGGAGGCGAGAATAGTGAGGCAGGAGTAGATGCATGCAGGACTTTGGGTGCAAACCTAAGGCCTCTGGACTTTAATACTGATGAGTTTCATTCTCTGGACTTTAATACTGATGAGTTTCATTTAGAGAATGATAAGTTTGGGACGAGCAGATGGCATAATGGTTATGTTGCTGGACTCCCACATAGTTGACCACAGTTGAGTCCCAGACCCAGTGGCTTACACTCACAACAGGTGCGTGTGTGTACATGCCCAAAGTCCTGAGAGGAGAATCGAGGAGAAGGGATTGCAGTGTGGCCATCCCTGCTGGGGGGGGGGGGGGGGTGGTGATTTCTCACTTTCTGTCTCTCTGTCTCTCCAGTGAGTACATACACCCTATAGCAAAAATCTCTTCAAAAAAAAAAAGAGAAAGAGAGAGAGAATGATAAGTTCAAAATTAACATTTTGAAAATGTACCTGAGTGGAAGTGTGGAGGGTAAACTGAGGCAGGTGAGCCCACAGGGAGACAAGTTAGTCCAGAGGAAGAAGACCAAGGTCTGAGCATCAAGCAGTGGCCCCCGACCGGGAAGGAAGACCTGGCACCACTTTGGGTGTGATGGGGCTGATGCTGGGAGTGTTGGGGGCTGAGCACGTGCAGTAGAGTGACGTGGCTAAGAACTCCAGCTCTGGGGCCAGCAGGTGGTATAGTGGTTAGGTGCTGGACTCCCACATGGTTGACTGCCTGTCAAATCCTGGCCCTGGCGGCTTGAAACTTGTGCCAGTGCACATGCGTGCATTCCCAAAATCCCAAGAGTAGAATGGAGGAGAATGGACTGAATCGTGGCCATCCCCCTCTGCCTGGGATGGGAGGGGGGCAGGGATTTCTCCCTTTCTGTCTTTCTGTCTTCCCAGTGATTACCCATGCCCTATAGCAAAAAAATCTCTAACCAAAAACAAACACAAAAAACTCCAGCTCTGAAGTCAGGCACTAAAGTAGTAAGAGCCACAGAGGTTAGGCACTAGGTTTTTCCATCAGACTTAAAAAAAAAAAAAAAAAAAAATATATATATATATATATATATATATATATATATATATATATATATATTTAATTTTATTTATTCATTATTTTTTTAATTTGACCAGAGTGAGAGAAAGAGAGAGAGAGAGAGAGAGAGAGAGAGAGAGAGAAGGTGAGAAAGCAAGCTGTCAGGTCTGGTTGACCATGTGGGAGAGTCCAGTGCCTTAACCACCACACCACCTGCTGGTCCCTCTATCAGACCTCTAAGGTACTAACCTTGGCTCTGCCACTTCGAACCAGGCAGGTACAGTAACCTCCTAAGCCTCAGCTTTCTCTAGTTCAGAATGGGAATAATAGAATTATTGTGAGGATTAAATAAGAAAATATATATATAATGTGTTGCTTTGGTTTCAATGTGTTCCTCAAAATTCACATGTTGAGATTTGGTTCCTATTGTGATGGTATTAAAAGGATGGACACTTAATCTGACCATGGTATTAAGAGAGAGAGCCTTTGGGAGGTGATTAGGATTAGGTGAGGTCATTAGGGTGGGGCCCCCCATTATTGACTTCTGGTAGCTTTATAAGAAGGAGAAAGAGACTGGAGACATACATTGACACAGAGACACACACTCCTGATTTCTTGCCCTGTGATGTCCTGTGCCACCTCAGGACTCTGCAGAGTCCCCACCACAAGAAGTTTCTCATCAAATGTAGCCCCTTGACCTCCGAGTTAACTGAACCTCTATTCTTTACCAATTATCCAGTATGCAGTGTTCTGTTATTAAGTCCCAGAGAATGGACTAGTATGTGTGTTGAGCCCACTGTGTGACTGATACCATACATCATTCAGACGTATCATTAAGATGATGCTGTGGTGTCTGAACTGGGTGAGCTGAGAGAAGAAGCATTGTCTGGAAGAGAGGGGAAGATGTGCTTAATCTGGAGCAGGCCGATTCTGGAATGCCAGCGGTACACCCGATGGAGAGGTCCAGTAGACAGGTGAACACACGTCTGCCACCAGCGATGGAAGTTTGGGAAGGAGATGGAGACAAGAAGTCATCACTTCATAAAATGATGGATGAATCCCTAAGAGCTGGAGGGGTTGAGATGCTAAGGCAGAGACAAGCATAGAGCCCATGAGCTCAGCTCAGAGAATGCCAATATTTGGGTAAGAGGCAGGGGGAGAAACTGAGAAGGCACAATCAGGAGGAAATCCTTGAGGGAGCATATCTCAGAAATCAGGAGAGAAATCAACACTGTCAGCCACTGCAGAAGAGAGGGCCAGCAAGATAAAAAGCGCAAAGGGGGCCCAGCTGCCATGGTACAGACATAGCACCACTGCTTGGGAGGCTGGCAGCACCGTGGAAGGCTCAGGTTCGATTTCCAGGCCAACTTATACATCCCAGACATGACTGCACACACCTGCGGTCCCAGCTAACTGGCAGACTGGGACAGGAGGCTGTAACCCCTCCAGACAGTGTCAAAAATGCCTAGAGTGTCTCTTTCCTTTTCCTCTCTCTCTTTCTCTCTCATAAGGGAAAATATTATGTGCATAACATATGTGCACTGTGGGATGTTCTCGTTGACTTTTCTAAGAGTAGACAAAATGGACTTGGCTGGGGGTAGAAACCAAAGGAAGTAAGGAAGTAAACTTGAGTATTAAGGACACAGATAGAGGGACCAGCAGTTAGCATAATGGCTATGTCACTGGGTTCCCATGTAGTCGACCATGGTTCGAGTACCAGACTCGGTGGCTTAAACTCGTGCCAGGTGCGTGTACATGCGTGCCCAAGATCCCGAGAGGAGACTGGAGGAGAAGGGATTGCGGCATGGCCATCCCCCCTGGGGGGTGATTTCTCACTTTCTGTCTCTCTGTCTGGCGAGCGCACGTGCCCTATAGCAAAAACCTCTAAAAAAAAAAAAAAAAAAAAAAAAGACACAGATGGAATGATAGCTACTGATTGAATGGCTAAAAGTTGATGAAGAATAAATGATTAGCATTTCACTGAGAATGTATCATTGTTCCTCTTAAGACATTTTGTTTATTCCTCTCTGCCCTGCTTGTTTTTTAAATTTAACTTTTAATTATTTCATTTAACTTCATTCATCCCCACCTCACCTACCCCCCTTCTACAAGGTTCTCAGGATCCCACGGATCATTTCTGTCATACAGAAGACTGTCTCAAGGGCCTCTGGTCATGAGAGCAAAGGATCTGCACCTTTTTGAGAGCTGAGCGGCGTTGTTCACAAAATGTCTCCTGGTCTTAACCAATATGGGAGATGTAGTCCCCTGAGGACAATCTTCAACAAGGAAAAAGGCTTCTCCGTTATTCTGAAGGTTGATGGTTGGCGATGAGGCCTGGGAAGAAGGCAGCCATGTATGGTCAGGTCCTCTGACATAGAGGCCATCCTGTAGAACGCCTAGCAATATTAAGTGCCTCGTGATTCACTCCCCACCAGCTCTGGATTTATGGTCAGGCAGCCAGGCAGTACAGATGACTCAATCAGCATGCTACGCGTTTAGATTTTTTCTTTTACAAGGCAATGATGGTTCTACCATCAAGCATTTTGCTTCCCTAAAGAAAGTCCTATTGTCTGCTCACAGCGCTGGTCTTTAGATAAGTAAGAAGTGTATGAGGTATCAAGTGCCTTGAATGTCACCTGCTGGAGAGCAAAATACTACTACTAACAACTCAATTTATTGAGCTCTTTTAGTATGAACCAGGCACTCTGCTAAGCTTCTTACATACAGAAAGTCTTTTTTTTTTTCAATATAACTTTTTTATTTCCAGAGAGTATGTGCACTCACCAGAGAGAAAGAGAGAGAAAGCACTCCCCAGTGAGTATGGAAGGCCGCATATTAGATCTTGCACAACAAGAACAACTGTGTGTCCATTTTGTTCCCCTACCCTAACACGGCTGTCTGCTTCTGTAAACCTGCTTGCTCTTCCCATGAGAAAATAGCTTGTGCTAGCCATACAGGAAACCGCATCTGGAACCCCTGCTATTGTCTTCGCTGACTAGCCCTAAACCCTTTTGTTTAGTAATGTAACTGCTTACATGAAAACCCCACATCCCTTAGAAATAATTTACCTGCTTGATTCAGCTTCTGTAACTGCTTGCGTAGAAACCCCTGGTAACTGACCCCCTATCAAAAGACTACTCCAACTTCAGTCAGGGGCTGCAGTTCTGACTCTCAGGCCCCTGAGCCTCAGGCTGTAGTCGCTGGTCAGCTAATAAAGACTCCCTTGAACCTTAATCTGGCTTTGGTGGTCGTCCATTCGGCTGCACTCTACAACATGAGGAGTGGTCACACTGCAATCCTTTTTCCTCCATTTATCCATCCCATCAGGATTTGGGACATGCAGACACATGCACACGTGTGCGTGAGATTCAAACCACGGTCATCCATGTGGGATGCAGCTCCCTAAACACAGCGCTTAACTGCTACACTATGGGGCGAGCCTCCATATACAATCTCTTAATCTTCACAATAATCCCATGGAGAAGATTATTACTTCCCTTACTTTACCAAGGAGGCAAGGAACAAGATACCGGGATATTAAGCATTTGCCTAACTTCTCACTATATGGCAGAAATAAAACTTAGACCTAAGCAATAAAACCCCAGAGCCCACCATCTCAGCACTAACTACAAAGCACCTGTTATTTTAGCTTTAGATCTTCCTTTATTTGGGTAACTTTTATTTTTAGGTTGATTTTTTTTTTTCATTTCTTCCTTGAAAGAGACGGACAGGTAGAGAGACAGGCATCCCCAGCTGGGTCCTCACACCACAATCCTCCCCCAGCTAGCCCAGATCACAGGGAAGCGTATGTGCACCCAGTGTGTTCAGGGAGGCCTCAGAGTGCGAACCCAAGACCTTGCTCATGTATATCCCGTTACGTCACTTCTAAGCCACAGCCTGATCCCGGAGCTTCTCTCTTGCAAGAAACTTAAAAGATAAATATATTTTAGAAAGGGTTAATATTGGCTTGCATTCAAGAGATTACCAAGATTACTTTCTTCCTAGTATCAAAGGCAGAAAGCAGACACCTGCCTGGCTGGTGAGAGGAAAGCAGAAACCGGGACAGAAAAGTAAGTCAGGAAATGGGGAGGGGAGGGAAGTGGCACTACAAAGACAAAACATAACAACTGCACAATTTAACCTCGCCAGTCCCTGGCCATTCAGCTGGATCTACTCTGAAGGGATGGAAGCCAGGCCAAAGGAGGGGTGTGGTCTCTGTGGATTCCCGAAGGACCTTCTCCCATGCCAACCTGTCAAGAGAAGTCAGACCCAGCAGATGCTCATACTGGGCGAATCCAAATAATAACTATGACATTCTTTTGAACCAAGCTGTCTGGTGCAGGGCCGTGAGGAGAGCCCCAACATCTCACAAGAAAATAAGACAACTCCCCAAGTAAGGATGGGCATGGTCTGGGATCTTGCAGGTTCTGGCCCCCATCTTACAGGCCTCCCCGACCATGGGATGTCGTATCATAGACAGTGGCCATGGCCGAGGCTGCACAGAGACCTGAAGTAAGCACATCATCCTTGCCAGGCCTGTGAGTGATACTGGGAACCACTCAGGGCAACGCAGTACTCCTTTGTCCTGTGAAAACCTCCACACTGTTGGGGGTCAATAGCACCTTTAAAATACATTAAGGTCAGTATATTATTATTATTATTATTGTTGTTGTTGTTATTGTTATTAGGTTGCCAGAGGGCATGTGGCCTCACCAGAGGGGGGAGGGGATGGGGGAAACACCCTTCAATGGATGTGCTCATGCTACAATCCCTTCTCCTCCATTTCTCGATCCCGCCAATATTTGGGGCACACATACACATGCACCCAGCATGTTTTCCAAGCCATCAAGGATTTGAACCACAGTTAGCCATGTGAGATTCAGTTCCCTTTAACAGGGCTGGCCTAATGGTTGGTGTGTTAACAAATAGATCAGGACAGAACTCTCAGACAGGGTAAGCCCCCCTAGATTTCTAAGGAGGCCTGGAACCAAGAGGGGAGACACACCTGGTGGGTAACCCCAGACCTCCCTGTCACTGGTAGTTTTTGAGGGGCATGGGGAGTAGAAGACACATGTCTTAAGACATTTCATATACACTTACTTCTCATTATCTCTTACTTTAAAGAATAGTACATCTGCTAAAAATTCCATAATTTCTCCAACTAGCATGTTTTTCTCACCAAACAAACTCCTCCTGATATTTAAACACTCTTGCAATTTCATTTTTGCAAGAGAGGTGTTCCCAGCAACGAATCTGAAAAGAAAACCCATATGTGTTATTTACTGGGCATGAGAAATGTTGGCTACATTCATTGTCCTATCAAAAATAATTCTCATAAACATTTTTATGTACAAAAATCTGTTTTGGAAGATATAAAACAGCAGAGTAGTTTATAGTAGAGATTCAAGAACTTCAAAGTGATTTGTAAGACAGTTTGTACTTTTTTCTTTTTTTTTAGGTTTTAACCATAGGGCTTGTGCCCATATGCAAGAAAGAGAGAGAGAGAGAAAGAGAGAGAGAAAGGGAAAGTGAGAAATCATCCCCCAGTGGGGATGGCCACACCACCCTTCTCCTCCATTCTCCTGCCAGGACTTTGGGCATGCAGGCACACACACCTTGCTCAATTTTCAAGCCACCAGTCTGGGACTCAAATCAGGTCGGCCATGTGGGAGTCCACCATCTTAACCACTAGGCCACCTGCTGACCACAGTGTGTATATCTTTATCAAGAAACTAGAGCACCATTTTCGACCTTGGCACCATTGACGTTTGGGCTGGAAATTTTTTTTTTAATTTTTCCAAAGGGTATGTACACTCATGGGAGGGACTGGGGAGAGGAGAAATGAGAAAGCACCCCGCATGGGGCACAGTCACATAGCAATCCCTTTCACTGCACTTCTCCCTCCATTTGGGGCACTGAGGCACACACACTTGGTGTGTTCCCCCAGGCTGCCTAGTCCAGGATTCAAAATACACACTGGCCATGCAAGATTCAACCACTTTAACCATCAGGCAGTAGGCCATCCAGGAAACTTTTTTATAATTTTTGCCATAGGGCATTGTGCTCAACAGAAAGAGAGATACAGTGAAATGAAAGTGAGAAATCAGCCCCTTCCCAAGAGGAATGGCCATGCCATAATCCTTTCTCCTCTATTCTCCTCATGGAATGTTGGGCATGCATGTACATGTACCTAGCATGACTTTCAAACCACCAGGTCCAGGGCCCAAACCACAGTTGGCCACATGAGAGTCCCATGCCTTAATAACCATGCTACCTACTGGCCCTCAAACACTCTTTATTATAGGGGATGCCCTGTGCATTTTGTAATGTTTAGTAGCACTCCTAGCTTTTAAAAATCTTCCAATTAGAACAGTCAAAAATGTTTCCAGACATTTCCCAATGTTCCCCAGGCAGGGAGAAAGCCCAAATTATCCCTTGTTGAGAACCATAATTAAAGGATGGAAATGGTGGGACCAGCAGTTAGTGTAATGGCTATGTTGCTGGATTCCCGTGTAGTCAACCACAGTTTGAGTCCTGGACCTGGTGGCTTAAACTCATGCCGGGTACGTGTGTGTGCGTGCCCAAGATCCCAAGAGGAGATTGGAGGAGAAGGGACTGCAGCATGGCCATCCCCCCTGGGGGGTGATTTCTCGCTTTCTGTCTCTCTGTCTCTCTGTCTGTCTGGCAAGCGCATGCACCCTATAGCAAAAACCTCTCAAAAAAAACAAAAAGGATGGAAATGCTAAAAGCCAGCTCTTCTTTTCCAAATCTCTTAAGTAGGAAACAGATTAAAAGGTATAGGTGAAGTACAATGTATTAATCATAAGAATAAAAACTAGTACAGAAAATAGAAAAATTGACAAAAAAAATATATGTTTACATCAGAACACCTTCGGTGAATTTCATGGTAGCTTGATCACGAAGATTGTCCATTAACTTGGAAATTTCGGTAGCATGGTCCAAAATATGGTTTTCTTTTAAGTACTCCTCTGATGCTGACTTTGCCAGGTTACTCAGCACTTTGACTGCAAGAAATAAATGTTGGCAAAGAATACGGAGTTTCAGGGTTTTTTCCACAAAAGACTCAGATGTCAATAGGCATAGCATTTAATATAATTTCTTCAATAGCCAGGTGTTTGTTTGTTTGTTTGTTTATACATCAGTTATGGACCTCTACTGCATGGGGGTTGACTTTTTGTACAATGCACAGCAGTTAGAGGACCGAGGAGCTAACAAATAGATTGAAATTGAATTCCGAGTTTTGCAAATAAATGGGTCCGAAATAGGGAGAGGGCCAACCCTGTAGCATAGTGGAAGGCAGATCTCACATGGCCAACCTGAGTTCAAGTTCTGGCCCCAGTGGCTTGAAAGACATGTGCCTGGGATTCTAATGGAACGCAGAACTAGAGGAAAAAGGATTGTGAATGACCAGACCCCATTGGGGTATTCTCTCTCTCGTTTGTCTCTCTCTCTCTCTCTCTGTCTCTTTCTCATGTATGTGTGTACATCCTCTGGCATATAAAAAACAGTTTTCAAATAAATAAATAAGTAAAAAGGAGAGTAAGCCGGTTATATGGTGGTTAAAGCAACTGGATCCCACACATGGTTGACCTCGTGGTTTGAGTCTTAGACCTGGCAGCTTGAAAAACACACTAAACATGCCTGGCATGTATATGTGTACCCCAAATCTCAAGAGGAGGTAGAGGATAAGAGATTGTGGCATGGCCATTCCCCCCTGGGTGCTTTCTCACTTTCTCTCTCTCTGGCAAGTCCAAATCTAAAAAACAAAAAATAGAAGAAGAAAAGAAAAGAAATAGGATGAAAATATGGAGGCAATGAAACTGATCATCACCCAGGTAACCAAGACCTATAGGAGGCAGCCCATACAGTCCTCTAATAAGAAACAATAAACTGAGGCCAGTAGGTGGCATGGTGGTTAAGGCACTGGACACTCCCACACAGTCAAGCACAGTTCAAGTCCCGGACCTGGTGGCTTGCTTTCTCACTTTCCCTCTCTCTGTGTGTCTCTCTCTCTGGTCAAATCAAAATAAATGAATAGGGACCAGCAGTTAGCGTAATGGCTATATTGCTGGACTCCCATGTAGTCAACCACGGTTTGAATCCCGGACCCGGTGGCTTAAACTCAGGCCGGGCATGTGTGTGTGTGTGCCCAAGATCCCAAGAGGAGAATGAAGGAGAAGGGATTGCGGCATGGCCACCCCCCTTGAGGGGTGATTTCTCGCTTTCTGTCTCTCTGTCTCTCTCTGTCTGTCTGGCGAGTACATGCGCCCTATAGCAAAAACCTCTCCAAAAAAAGAAAAAAAAAAGAATAAAAAAAGAATGAATAAATAAAATTAAATAAATAATTCTTTACAAAAATAAAAGATATAATAAACTGATACAGCCTTATGATAAGGAGCACAGAAGAGTCCCACGAACCTGGTTAATAAATAACGAGATCCACCCAACTTTGGGAATGCATCCTCTGCAAAGACCCAACAATTTTGCTCCTTTATTGAGAGTTCAATATTCTGACGATTCAAACTCCTCAAAAGTAGAAAGTGGTTTCTAAGCCATACTTTGTCAAGTGGAAGGAGGCACTGACCCCCTAGCCTTAAACTTCCTGTTTCCTGAACAAAGAGAGGTACATTTCTGCTGTGTAAGCCCCCAGTTTGTAGTACAGTGTTTGGGCAGCCCTAGCAAACTAGTAGAATAATGTTCTGAGAAAATGTTATTAGAGCATTGCTAACAGACAAAAAATAAATAAATAAGATTTAACTCCCAGAGCTATGAAACTTAGATGGAATTACAAAGCGTTCCTATCAGGTGCTCGGGAAGCACCTCTTTCTTACCATCAGCAGCAGCATGTAGTTCACAGCCCACTGTCCACCCTGCGTCTCATGCCTCGTACTTGGACATCAGGGCAGGGCAGCCATAATTGATCTTCCTTTGGTCACTCTTACCCACCATGAATCCGTTCTCCACACAGCAGCAAAAGTGATCTCAAAACAGGAATCGGATGGCGTCACCCCCACCCTAACTGCCTCACTGACTTCCCTCTGAATTTTATTTATTTTTTTTTTGAAGAGGTTTTTGCTATAGGGCGCGTGCACTCACCAAAAAGACAGAGAGACAGAGAGACAAAAAGCAAGAGATCACCCCCCAGGGGGATGGCCATGCTGCAATCCCTTCTCCTCTCGGGATCTTGGGTACACACGCACACACGCCCAGCGTGAGTTTAAGCCACTGGGTCCAGGACCTGAACCCCAGTCGGCTACATGGGAGTCAAGCAACACAGCCATTACGCCAACTGCTGGTCCCCACTCTGAACTTTTAAATAGAATAAAATTCAAATGCCACCCACTATCTGGGTCCAGTTTCTCCTGCCTCTTGTGTGCTGAGGCTTCTCTCCATTCCTAGGACAGGCTCAGCCGTCTCCACCCAGGGGTCTGCACGTGTTGCTCCCCCTGGTCTCAGCTTTAACGTTCCCTCCCTCAAGAGGCCTAATCACTGCATCTCGTGTCTGTAACACGTCACATGTTGGCTCTCGTGTGTTGTGTGTCATCTCCTTTTAGACGGTGTTCCCGTCATGATCATCGTTCCAAACTCGGTACGTCTGGTGCAGATCAGGCTGTGTAAACACTTCCCGAACATCTCACTCTGGCCAGGCTGGAATCCTCCCCCACTGCTTGCCCAGGCCCCAGACCCCTGCCTGACCCTCATCAGGAGACTGGAACGGCATGCGTTCACATCCAAACTGCTGCTAATAACACTGACACCTCCTAGCCTCTTGTTTCACCAGGACCCCCTCCCCACCACCCTGTAGTGTTGGCCTCCTCAGAGAACCATTCTCCTGGATCCCAGCTGGGCCTGCCTGCCCCTGGAACTTTGTGTGCTGGACTGCCCAACTGCTCCGGAGCAACAGGAAGCTGGATCCCCAGGGCCCAGCTCATTGTCTCTGGGTGCCACCCTGCCTTCCCCTGAGTCTCAAGGCCCAGCACACCTGTGACCAGGCCTGCCTGCATTAGGACAAAAATTGGAAGCTAGACTCTACATATCAACCAGGGCCAGCAGATGGCATGGAGGTTAAGGTATTGGATCCCACATGTCTGGCTGTACTGTTCAAGTCCCAGACCCGGCAGCTTGAAAAATCACATTGGGCACAATGTGCATGAGTGGCCAAAATCCCAAGAGGAATGTGGAGGAAAAGGGGATTGTTTTCTATGGTCACACACACACCCCCCAGGAGGTGATTTCTCACTTTTTCTCTCTCTTTCTGTCTCACTCTGGTGAGCACACATGCCCTATAGCAACAAGTAAATAAATAAATAAATAAAAAGAATTACAGTTTCACAAATGTCTGAGAGATTCTGTATAGCAAGGAGTGACCCAGGCAGGCTCTAGGGTCAGACAGGCCTAGCTCAGACCCCCAACTCCAGATTTCCCAGCTACAGGAGGTGAAGTTACATAAACTTTCTGACCCTCAGGTTCCTCATTGATTAAAGGAGGGGGCAGATAATAATACGCATAACATGAGGTATATTTGAGGATAAAAAAACATTTGGGACCAGCAGATGACATAGTGGGCACACCAGCGGATTCTCACATGGCTGACCCCAGTTTGAGTCCTGGACCCAGCAGCTTAAAACTCACGCCAGACGTATGTGTGTGCATGCCCAAAATCCTGAGAGGATAATGGACAAGAAGGGATTGCGGCATGCCTCCTGTGGGGTAACTTTTCGCTTTCTGTCTCTCTGTCTCTTCAGCAAGTGCATATGCCCTATAGCAAAAATCTCTATAAAAATTTAAAAAAAAAATCATAAGTAAGGCTGACTCTATGGCCTTGCTGTTAAGGCAGCTGTATCCCACATGGCTGATCCTACAGCTCAAGTCCTGAACCTGACAGTTTGAGAACATACCAGGCACATGTGTATGCATGCCCCAAATCTCAACAGGGTGGAGAAATGAGGAGAGGGGATTGCAGCATGACCATTCCCCACAGAGGATGCTTTCTGCCTCTCCCTCTCACTCTCTGGCAAGCACTATGCCCTCTGTAGTTTTTAAACATAATGCTTAGTGCAACAAACATGCTGTATCTCTGCCAGATCACAGTAGCCTCAGGCTACTCAGCTCATTCATAAATACTCAACCATGTGCCAGGCACCATTCCGTGTGCCTTACAGTCTCCTATGAACACTCTTACAATATGCGATACAGATGCTGCTTTGATCCCTACCTTACACATATGAAGACTGAGACACACAAAGTTAAGTAACATGTCTAAAGGCACAGAGTTAATAAGTGGGCAGGTGGGACTTGAACCCAGAAAGGCTGGCTTTGAATCAAGTTCTGACGCCCACCACCTCCTGCACCCAATCTCAAAGTGTCCAAAGCCTCCTTCTCTGGGTGTATCCTAACAGCCTTTGGCATTGTAAAAGGGTATGAAGAGAACTTTAAGTTCAACCTTCACACACCCACCACCCCTCTGCAAAAATGAGCAAACCAAACACGTGCATCTATTTCCTTTTCTTCATGGAGTGGGTAGCCCAGGAGGAATCTGACTCCGGGAAGCACTGAGGTCATTCTTTCTGTGGGTATCTATAGCACCTTTCTGCCTCAGCAGGTCCTGGTTGTCCTTTAGTTCACTGAGTGAAAAACACAGCAGGTTTGACCAGGCTTTCTGGAAGTACTGGCACCCGTCCTTTGTCATTCCGATTTCAAGATAGAGTTCCCCAATGGCATTCTGTACTTTGGGAAGCATTTCCATCATGTGGGACTGGCTCTGTACAAAGCAGAAAAGAGGAGCACAGCATTAGAACAGATACAGGCCCTGGACACCTGCCCAAGAAGGCTCACTCCATAATGAACTTGTAAAGGTTGTGGACCTTACGTGATTTCTCAGGAAACATTAAATATTTATAAAATAATGGCTCTGATGGAATACTTATTGGGAGACATTACAAACTAACAACGCATTTTGGAAAATATTTTCGCAAATTGTTAAGGACAATAAAAAACTTGGGGGCCAGCAGATGTCGTAGTGGTTACGTCGCTGGACTCCCACATGGCCGACCGTGGTTCAAGTCCCAGACCTGGCGACTTGTTTTCTCACTTTTTCTTTCTCTCTCTCTCTCTTTATACCTCTAGTCAAAGTAAAAAATAATAAAAACAAATTAAATTAAGTAAATAATTCTTTTTTAAAAAAATCTGTGGGCGTGGGGCCAGCAAGTGGCATGGTGGTTAAGGAGTTGGATTCCCACATGGCTGATTGAAGTTTGAGTCCCAAACTGGGTGACCTGAAAATCACAACAAATAAATAAATAAATGTTGTTTTTTCAAAATCTGTGGGCTGGCCCCCTAGCACAGTGTGGTAAGCCTTGTGCAAGGGGAGCCAGATCCCACGTGGCCAACCCTGGTTCAAATTCTGGCCTCAGTGGCTTAAAAACCATGCTGGATGTATGTCCGTGTGTGTCCAGAATCCTGATGTGATGGAAAAATGAGGGAAAGAGGATTGCAGCATGACCATGCCTGATTGGGGGGCACATGCCAAGGTACCCTTTTTCTGGTGAGCACCCTCCAGCAATAAAAGAAAAAAAGAAAAGAATGATAATGTCTTGCATCTGTTAAGGTTCCAGAGGTGGAGGCATCTAGCATTCAGATGAACAGCTGAAAATGTGGCTTGAATTCAAGTGTGACCAGAAGGCTACTAGCTTTATGTTTTACACATTTTTGCTTAGAACTTGAATTTAAACTCTTCTTACTGGTCTAGCATATTTATTTCAGGAATACTTAAAAGTTCATCAAGGGGCCGGCAGGTGGCCTAGTGGTTAAAGGTGCTGGACTGCCACATGGCCAACAGCAGTTTGAGTCCTGGACCTGGCACCTTGAAACTCACACCGAACAGGTATGCAAGTACCCAAAATCTCAAAAGGAGAACAGAAGGGACTGCAATGTGGCCATCCCCCTGGGAAGTGATTTCTCACTTTCTCTCCCTCTCTCTGTCTTTCTGTGTCTCCAGTGAGCACATACACCCTATAGTAAAAATCTCTCTTAAAAAGAAAAACAGTTCATCAATTGAAATCACTCCACCATCAAAACCATATCAATGCGTAAGACTACAATAGCTGGTTACACAGCCCCTTAAATGTCCAGGCCGAGAAATAAGAATTAGTGATGAGTTATTTTACTGTTAATATCTCATTTTAGAAAACTTAATATTAACAAAAATATACTTGAATGTATTTGGTAACTACAAAGCACCTATACAATGGACTCTGTTATCGTCATCATTGGATATGTAATATTGGGTTGTTGGAAAAGTCATGACACATTTTTGCATAGAAAAACATAGGTAAAATACATCATGAGTTTTCCATCCCCCCCAGAAGGCTGATTTCTCACTTTCACTCTCTATCTTTCCCTGGTAAGTGCACATACCCTTTAACAAAACTACAAACAAACAAACAACAACAACAAAATAACTTCCTCATCAATGAAAGAAATCAATTGATTATTTGCAGCTTAAGCTATAAAAAAAAAACAAGGTAAATGACACCTAAAACTATAACATGAAGGAATAATTTTGAAGAATTTAATATTTTTTTCTCACTTTACCTGTATTAGCATGTCCTCAACATTCAAGAGCAACTCTCGTGCTTCATTGGTCTTACCCATAAGCTTTAAAAAACTCCCAATAAAGATCATTAATCGGTATTTGTCACTGGCAGTCAATTCAAAAAGTCTGCATTCCAGCACTAGAACAGAAAGAAAATAATCAAGCATATTTTTTAAATTTTATTTTATCTGTTAATATTTTTCAATTTTGCTATAGGACATGTGTGCTCACCAGAGAGAAAGAGAAAATGCCAGGTCCAGGACTTGAACTATATAAGTCATGTGGGAGTCCAGTGCCCCAACCACCATGCAACCTGCTGGCCCCAATCCTCAAGCATATTGAAAAGAACAAAGAGTACTCATTGCTTAATACTGATATGGAAATTAAATATATTATCCATATTTCAGTTTTTCTTTCAGAGGATCAACCTTTTGCTTTTATTAAGGTTTATATATATTTTTAAAAGACTTATTTTATTTAACTTTATTTATTTTATTTTAATTTGACCAGATAGAGACAGAATGAGAGAGATGGAAAGTGAGAAAGCAAGTCACCAGATCTGGGACTCAAACCGTGATCAGCCATGTGAGAGTCTAGAGCCCTTAACCATCATGCCACCTGCCGGCCTTCCCTTTTTTTTTTCCTAAGAATTATTTTATTTAACTTTATTTATTTTATTTGAATTTGATCAGATAGGGACAGAGTGAGAGAGAGAGAGATGGAAACTGAGAAAGCAAGGGGGTCTTCAAAAAGTCCATGGAATGTGTATATTGTGAAAAAAAAATTATGCATAGACATGGAAACAATATTGTACTTCTAAATAACTGTGATAAATAAAGTTTAAAAACTAGAAGATCAAGAAAGAGTATGTAACTCAACCATATATTGCTGTAATATTTATTTTGAGTGATTTTCAGGCAAGAAGAAAAAAAATGTTTAAATTTCTTACACAATTCTGCCCTCTGTTGCAACTATCTTGAATTGCTAGCTATAACAAAAAGAAAGTTTTAAAAGAACAAAATTAAAAGTCCATACCATGTGTATGTGCGTGTGTGTGTTTATACCTCATAAAAAAAATGAAAATACATAGAATTTTTTAACTTAAAGACCCAGTTAAAGACAAAGTGCTGTAGTCACTATTCTCAGAACTTCTCTTTCATACATTCCAGTATCTAAATGTCTACATGTGTCCATCTGTTACATTTTAAGCTATTGCATCCAGTGTGTTTGACACAGATACACTCCTTGTTCACTTCCGTTCCTTCGCTTACGCTGGAGGTCAGCCATCCTTCCGTATTCTCCTTCACGCTTTCTGCCTGCCTTTCTGTGGATCACATTCACGTACACAACACATAGGTACTGAATATCTGTTGCACGTCAGGCAGCATTCTAGATTCTGAAAAAGCAGACAAAGCTGCAGTCCTTAGCAAGGTGGCTGGAAACTTTGAATCAGAATGCAGAAACTTAAACAGACCCAAGGGAGAGAGAATACAGAGGATGAGAGTTCAAGATGTCCATTGAAGCAATGGGGCTGGAAGTGAGAATGAGAATAAAGAAATAAGGGAACCTCAGTACTGGGAACAGCTGCTCAGAGCCGGCAAACAAGGGTGATGAACAGTGGAGGGATGGGCTTTTGCCCAGGGCATGGCTTTTGCATGTTCCAGAGGATTATTGGGTCCAGATTCCTGTCAAAGTCTCAAGTTGAAATGGATGGCATCTGTCCCTGCATTTAACACTCAATTTAACATCTCACAGTCTCCAAAACACCTTCATTCATGAACCTGGCCTCCTACTGACTACATTTTCACTTAGCACCAACATGTAGTCAGAATTGATGAGAAAGTAATCTCTCTCATTTTAAAACTAATTGGAGTACATTGTAGCAAAAATAGAAAATATGAAAAAAGTACAAAGAAATGTAAAAATCACCTACAAGTACATGAAACACAACCTCTGTTAACATATTGTTTTATGCACTTCTGATCTTTTGGGTGTACTTCCGCCACATATGTTCTCTCTCTTTTTTCTTTTAAAGATATTTTTGCTATAGGGCACAAGCACTCACCAAAGAGACAGAGTATAATAGAGAGACAAAAAGTGAGAAATCACCCCTTGGAGGGATGGCCACACTGCAATCCCTTCTCCTCCATTCTCCTCTCGGGATTTTGGGCTCACACGCACATGCACCCGGCATGAGTTTAAGCCACTAGGTCCGGGAATTGAATGGCGATCGACTATGTGGGAGTCCAGTGATGTAACCATTATGCCATTTGCTGGTCCCCATACTCTCACTTAAAATTAAAATTAGAATCATCTTGTACATAATGTTTAATACTTACTTTTGAGCTTTCACATCCAACATTCCGTCATCTTTCCACATGCTCAAATATTCTTGGAGAACATACATACTTATGATCAGATTCTATTTCATGACAATGAATAAAATTAAATAATTCTTTTTAAAAAACAACCCTACAAATAGAACTACTATATGATTCAATAATCCTACTCCATGGTATTTATTCAAAGGATAAAAAAATACAGACATTTGTACATCCATGTTTATTGTAGCATTATTTACAATTGCTAAGACATGGAATCAACCTAAGTGCCCAAGAACTGATGTATGGATTGAAAAAATGTGGCATATATATGTTATGGAATACTACTCAGTCTTAAGGAACAATGTGACCCTGTCATTTGATACACAGTGGACAAACATAGAAGATTTAATGCTGAGTGAAGTAAGCCAGACTATGAAAGATAAAGACTGTATATCTCCAATCAGTATATACTGAATGTCTGTACTCTATGGCAGAAATTAAAATATCTGAAGATATAACAGTAGGGAAGACCAGAGACTGTATGGGAGGGAGTAAGTGCTATTTCATTGCGGTTTTGATGGCAGCTTATTTAAAACAATTCTTTGGAAGAATAATCCAATTAAGAGTCTTACCTCCTGCACTATCCCAGAAGGACAGATTAAGAGCTGTATGTGGTAATATAACCTTGGTAATAAAAAATGTTTGAGATGGCCCAGACAGACAATCAGGCCCCTGTAATACTTTACATGGTTATTATACGAGATTCCTGAAATACATTTTTGTATAGCTTTGGTGACAGGTAGCTGGCCTTGTGACTTATACTTTCTAATTCAAGAAGGCAAAAAAGGGAACCCACACAGACCTGGAAGGACTTCAGAAAGGCCACCAAATAATTTAGCTTTTGCATCTGTTCAATTTAAAGTGCAGCAGGCTACATCCACCAGTCAGGGTAGGAGGGAAGGCACAGACATGAACATTTCATTTCCTCTAAAGAGAGGAAATGAAGGCCCTGTAGAGATGAGAAAGAGGATGTGAGAGTCTTTATGGAAGTAAAATCTAAAAGTTTCCTTGGCTGTGATTGAACATGAGGGGCAAGGAAGACAAAAGGTACCAAAAGCAATTATGAAGGAGTCCTTGCTGAGAGCCCTCTGGGAGTTCAGAGTAACAGAGACCAACCAATAGGACCATAGGTGTTTACACAGACATCATGTTTACAGAATCACCAGAAGAGGCCAATGGATGTCTCACACCTAATTTAAATACCCTCATTCTGAACCAGGTTCATTTATATTTAGAAAATCCTCATACACTAAATTGTAAAGTGATTTCCTCTCAGTTTCAACCTTCAGGCCCCTGCTCCTCCCATCACCATAACAACCACATTATGATAAGCAGTGGTGGCATTACCTGGAAAAAAATTTATCAGCCCACTACATGTTGGAGATCTAATCTTCTTTTGGTTGGCTTTCAGCTTCCTGTGATGTACAGACCCTCTCCCCTCCGACTCCTCATCTCCTCTCTCCTAACCAACCCTCAGCATTGACAAAGCTCCAGTTGGATCCTGGCTTTACTTGACACACTTTAATTCTTTCTTTTTTTTCATAGACCATAGATTAGTTTATTTTTAACACCCATCATGCCATGAATTCATAGGGAATAGGTTCCAGTAGCTCAGGCTCCTTTCCATTGGTTCTCACAAAGTGTGCTTCTCTGGGTGGAGCAGGCTGGCGCTTTAGTTGAACCCAGGTACCTTTCTCTTTGGCTTCCTTCTTTTTCTGGTTATTTTCCTTCACACATTTTAGGAAGCTATCTCTGCTATTAGAATGCTTAATATGCTCAATACGCACATTAATTCTCTTGGCAAGAATCTTGCCCTTAACTTGTTTGTTCACAACAATGCCAACACCACGCTGGATAACATTGTAGACTCTTCCAGTTTTTCCATGGTAACATTTGTGGAGCATTCCTTTTTGAACAGTACCCATTCCCTTGATGTCTATGCTATCACCTTTCTCATAGATTCACCTGTATGTTGCCAAAGGAACCACTCCATGTTTTCTAAAAGACCTAGAGAACACACATCGGTGCCTCTCCTCTTTCCCTTTGTGTTCGTCATTTCAGTTAACTACTGGAAGATGGTGGTTCCGGTCAAAAGGCTCAACACACTTTAATTCTTAGGACTGTTGCTTGTATCTTTCCACATGGATGATTAATGGATCAGACAAATTCCAAAACTACATATCTCATATATGGTAATAAGTATAAAGATCAAACCTGGACCAGCTGGTGGCGTGGTAATTAAGGCAGCTAGATCCCACATGACTGGTTTAAATCCCAGATCCAGCTGCTTGAAAAACATACCAGATACATGTGTGCACATACCCAAAATCCTGAGAGGAAAACTGAGAAGGGATTGCAGCATGGCCTTCCTCACAGGGGTTGCTTTTTTACTTTCTCTCTCTCTCTCTGTCTCTCATTCTTTCTTTCCCTGCCTCTTTTCAGCAAGCACAAGAGCCCTGTAACACATTTTTAAAATAATATTTTAAAAAAATCAAAGTTAGATATCTAAGGACCAAAAGGGATGCAGGTATGGTAAAACCCAAATCCATTTCTAATTTTGGGAGACTTTGGGAAACTTACCTCACCTCTGAGACTCAGTTTCCTTAATTTCAATCAAGATCTTACTAACTCTATAGCAGTTTTATGAGAATTTAACACTGTGATACATACAATGTCCTTAACTTAGAGCCTGACATAAGCAAATGCTCTCTGTGGCTATAATCACTAGATGATGGCCATCAGGAAGATACAGATCCCATCGGCCTTGTTTCTTGTTATGTTAGAGCATCCATGAGTTCACAGCCCAGGGAAGGTACTCAGTTACTATTGTTGAAAGAGGGACCAGCAGTTGGCATAATGGCTATGTCACTGAACTTCCATGTAATCAACCACGGTTCAAGTCCCAGACTTGGTGGCTTAAACTCACACCGGGCATGTGTGCATGCCAAGATCCCGAGAAGAGAATGGAGGAGAAGGGATTGTGGTGTGGCCAACTCCCCTAGGGGGTGACTTCTCACTTTCTGTCTCTCTGTCTCTGTCTTTCTGGTGAACGTACACGCCCTACAGCAAATATATTTATTTGCTATCTATATTTTTCCACATGGATGATTAATGGATCAGATAAATTTTCCTCTGTTTAATAATACAGAAACTACAAGATGAAAGAGAGAGAGAGAAAGGAGGCAGGCAGAGGGCTCACTTGTGTAGAACAAAGGAAAGAAACATGAACCAAAGTGCTGTCCAAACCCAAGCCCTTTGGCAGAATGTCCAACAATCATTGTCCCAGTTTGGACAAAGGCCCCGTCGACAGTACTGTTTTCAATACTGAGTGATGGAAAGAGTTAGTGCTACCACCCACAGGCAGGGGGAGCATAGCGAGAAGAACAAATCTGGGGGAGACTTGTAAAACAATTTAGCTTTTGCATCTCTTTAATTTAAAGTGTCTACTGGCCACTCAAGAAATCTGTTGATCAAGCATGCATGCTGGTACCCCAAAAGGAGGTCAAGGCTGGAAATACAGATCAAGAGTGAAGGATGTGGATGAAGCCATGATAAAGTACAAAGAGAAAAGACTGACAAGGACAAACTCCTGAAAAATAACTGTGACAAGAGAATGAAGAGAAGCCATTTAAAAATTAACATTGATTTCTAATTTTTCATCTTCAAAGATTGTTGGCTTAAATTGTGAGGAGGAGCAAACAGAGCAGCCTGTTGGATTGATTGGAATCGTGTCAGAACAGTCACTTTTGGCCACTCTGTCTCCTAGCAAAACACCTGGTGGTTAACGGAGCCGGATCCCACATGGCTGACCACACAGCCACTCCCTTGAGTCCTGGCCCAGGAGGCTTGAAAAACATACTAGACACAGGTATGTGTGCATGCCCCAAATTTTGACAGGAAGTAGAAATGGAAGAAAAGGGATTGCAGCATGATCATGCCCCACTAGGGGGTGCTTTGTTTCTCTCCTTTTCTGTGTCTCTGGCAAGTTCACATGCCCTCTGGTAAAAAAAAGAAAGACAATATCCCAGCAAAACAGGCTACTGAAATGCCATCACTCACTGTACCTGAGAGCATGGATCTCTTCTTCATTTTATGGCACTGATCTGCTTTAATCTTGGCCACTGAGAGCAAATAGGCCCCCAGAATATCATATCCGGCTTCCGATAACACGTTCCAGTAGTGAATGAGGTGCAGCCTTGTCCAGAAGCTCGGGCTTCGGATTTTTGATATAGAATCTATGATGCTTGCGACACAATATATTAGAAATCATTTTAGCATGTCATGCCCTGAAGGAAGCTGTTCTATCACATTTCATTAGCTTATTCATAAACTTCTCAAATTACATGGCTTTGGTAGGTCTCTAGGTAAGTATGAGCCTTTCACTTTTCAGTAGTTAACGCCAATTCCCATAGGTTCAGGGTGCCCCCTCCTCCAGGTAGGTCCCCTAGATCTGTCAGGCAGGCCTCACCATCTTCTGTGCTTGTGAAATGTTTGCTCTAGTGAAGCAGTTACTATGCCCAGCGATTTTCTGGCTCCACATTGTCCCTCACTTGATGGAAAGCACCTAAGGGCTTGGATCTGTATCTTACTCAATTCTGCACTCTCAGGGCCTAGCACTAAGGCAGACGGATGGGTCATCAACCGGTATTTGTTGAATTGATGTGTAAGAGGAAAATAAGAAAGAGGCAAGAAAGAAAAGGGAGGTAGGTAAAAGGGAGGTGGGTAAAAGGGAGAGGCAGGGAAGAAAAATAAGAGGGAAAAGAAGGGCTTGGAAGGGGAAAAGACAGGATGATTGAGCAGAAGAATACGGCCAATCCTTTATCCTTTTCCAGCTCTTGCTCTTCTCCACTCTCCAGAAGGACTCTTTGAGAGGAATCTGCATGGCGTAAAGTGGGTAGGGAACGAGGACACTCTGGAGAGCCGGACAGATCAAACGGAGTAACCCCTGAGGCCAGCTGGTGGTGTGGTGGTTAAGGTACTGGAATCCTACAAGACCAGCTATGGTTCGAATCCCAGACCCGGCAGCTTGAGAATCACACTGGACATGTGTGTGTGTGTGTGTGCCCAACACCCCAAGAGGAGAATGGAGGAGAAGAGATTCCAATGCAGCCACCCCCACTGGGGGGTGATTTTTCACATTCTCTCTCAATGCCTCTCTCTGTCTCTCTCTAGCAAGAGCACACATCATATGGCAAAAATCTAAAAAACAATTTTGTTTTAAATGGAGCAACCTTGGGGATCTGAAAACCACAGAAGTTTATGCCCAGTGATGGTCCCATGGAACAAATGAGTGGATGACTGAATAAATAAATGAGTGGATACATCTTACTTAAGGGAACTGTGGGCATCTAAACACCCTACTGGCACAGGGAAAGGCTAAATCTCCAGAAACTCCATGACATAAACATGGAGAGACCTACCTTGGGCTTGAGAGGAAGCTGCACAAGCTCCCCCAGCAGCCGCTCATTTTCATATGCCATGGCAACTCCTGATACATTCTCCAGAAGGTGGTTTGCCGCTGGAAGTATCTGATCAAGACTTGGTGAAAATGGATTTTCTTGTGACTTGTTGGGTTCTGAAATGAATATGGACTGCTTTCTCTGACAGGAGAGATTACACCTATTTAAAAATCAGTTAGTTTAATACATCTGACATTTTAGTATACGAAAATACTATATCCAAAATGTGACAACTCTGTGGGCTTAATTAGAAAAATAAAAGTCAAGGTAGCAGGGCCAGCAGATGGCATGGTGGTTAAGGCACTGGGCTCCCACATGGCTGACTGGGGTTCAAGTCCCAAGCCTGGTAGCTTGCTTTCTCACCTTCCCTTTTTCTCTCTGTCTCTCTCTGGTGAGTGCATGTGCCCTGTAAGAAATTTTAAAATAATAATAATAAATAAAATTTTAAAAGTCAAGGTAATTTGGAAAAAAAATGCATCTTCTTGGGCCAGGCAGTGGCATGGTCATTAAGGAGGCTGGATTCCACAAGGCCGACTGCACAGTTTGCATTCCACATGGGGCAGCCTAAAAAAACATGCCAGGAGCGTACACATGTGTGCCCAAAGTCCTGAGAGGAGAAAGGGTTGTGGCACGGCTGTCCCACTTGGGGGGTGCCTCCTCACTTTGCCTCTCTCTCTGTCTCTTTCTCTGGCAAGTGTACACTCCCATAGCAATATTTTTTAAATGTACCTTCTTACATATCTGTCTGAATTTAGCAAAGAATTATAGTTATGATTGCTGACCTAGAATGTGAGATGTATGCGAGCATGTTGGTTTTTCATGTTGTCTTCCCTGCCCCTGTGGAAATATTTGTAACCTACTTTCTATTTTAAATATACCATGGTTACTGCTTAAATAAGCACTTTCAAACATTGGAGGATGCACATTTTGAAGAAGTTAATTCATTGCTCAGATCCCATATAGGCCACACGGTAGCTGAGCAAACAAATGGCATATTTGTTGTTGAAGCCGGGGTTACTATATCTTCATTTCTGGAGAGAAATCATTATGATAGATCACACTATCCAGAAATAAGCTTCTTAAATATGGAAAGGTTTTGTTTCATTAAATCCTGGTGATAGCTATCCCTGAAAACTAAAATGGAAGTATTCTTCAATGTTCTGCTGGGCCCTTGTTCTTACAAGGTGAATGGACAGCAAGCCCAGCTCTTCACAAGAACGACGAGAAAAGTGGAGTTCATTATCTAAACAACCACTCCGCATTTCCACTGAAAGCCTTGCAGGTCACCCACCCTTTGGAGAGACTCCATCCAATCTGGTCTAACATACAAAGATGTATCTTGCTGGCAAGCACAGTGGTTAAGAGACAGAGGGAAGAAGAAAATGTCCTTCTTCACTGTGTTTGGCAAAGGCATCTTTGTGGGTAGTAAATTGGGGGAAATGGGGTGAAAAAAAGAGAGGAAAAAAAACTGGGATAAATATTACCCTGAGTCTAAGATGTGAAGTGTTAAACACAATGAGTAAAACGTAGGCTGCTAATTCCCACCCAATATCCATCTCTCTTCTTCTTTAGAGGCAGAAGCCCATCTTGGTGAGGGTAGCACTATATGGAGCTGAAACCTCTATTCCTCAACTTCCCTTGTGATGGCTGTGGCTAAGTAATGGAGTTCTGTGTCAGAGACTTAAGTGGAAATGTAGGCATGAAATTGCTGGGAGATTTAGCTAAAAGGAAGTGGCACACCCTTCCTCCTCCTTCCTGTGGCCCAAAGTGGAATGTCTGCCCCCCAGCAGCCATGAGCATGAGGTGACCTTGAGAATGGAAGCCAGCACAGCTGGGGGCAAAGGAAGAGTCGTAAACCAGGTGATTTTGTGGAACCAACAGAGCAGCTGGGACCGCCAATCTTCAAAGGTCCATTACATGGAGGTGGGATCTTTAAAAAGTTCGTGGAAACATGTATCAGGAAAAGACTGCACAAGACCACACACCAATTTCAAAAAAATGTCTGCACCAAAATAACCTCGTACTTTAATTCCGTTTTGGCTTTCTATTTGCCAGAGGGCATATGTGATTGTCAGAGAGATAGAGAGCGAGAGGGACAGGGAGAAAGCACCCTCCTTGGGGTGTGGTAATGCCATAATCCCTTCTCCTCCATTTCTCCATCCTGTCAGGATATGGGACATGCACATACATGCACTTGGCATGTTTTTCAAGTCACAAGTCTTGAATTTGAACCACACAGTTGGCCGTGTGGGATCCAGCTTCCTTAGCCACGAGGCCACAGTCCAGCCCCTTTCCACCGACTTTTTGAAGTCCCCTCATACGGGAGAATAAATCCTGGGGTTTTCAGCCTCTCAAGTCAGGCCTCAGTTATGGCCAAGTACAAGTCCTATCTTACAGCCATTTTCCTATATGTCTATGTTCCCATTTCTACCTGAGACATCCCTCCGACAGAGCTTTCCCTGCGCATGACTCCTGCTTCCCTAACCCACGGGCATTCCCCAGATCCAGCCTCACCGAGAAGCTTGTGCTCCACGGCATTCCTCAGGGACTGGTGCCTGAAGTACAGGAGGCCACTCGGCTTCTCCTGGACCCACTGCTGGCTGGCGTTGCGGAAGGCGGCCCAGTGCACCGCAGTCACTTTGTGATGGTTCCTGTAGCCCAGCATCTCCAACAGCTGCAGCAGCTCGTCCTCGGCCAGCCCACAGTGCGAGATACACAGCAAGCACAGAGCGTCGGCCACCCAGCCATCCAGCCCTGCGCAACAACACGGTGGTGACAGTGACATGAATAAGAGCAAACGTGAGCCCGGTATGATTCTCAGTGTTTCATATGATTAACGAACTATTTCTCAGTCCTCCCACAGGTAATACTACAGCTGCCCCTATATTGCAAATGAGGATAATGGAGCACAGAGAAGTTAAATAACTTACTCCAGGTTGCACAGAAGGAAATGCAAAACAAGGGTCTGAACCCAGAGAGCCTGGCTGCAGAGCCCATATGTACAATTACCATTAAGTTATTTCCCACATTGTCACAACTAATACATCCACAGTTTTGATTTCGAATGAGAAAGCTTGGGGCTGGCAGGTGGTGTGGTGGTTAAGGGCACTGGACTCGCACATGGCCAACTGTGTTTCGAGTCCCAGACCTGGCGGCTTGCTTTCTCACTTTCTCTCTCTCTCTCCTTCTCTGATCTCAAATTAAAAAATAAAATAGAATAAATAAATAATTCTTCAATTGGGGAAGCTTGCCAATTATGACACTGAGCTGTTTCTGCTGAGCATTTCTTTTTAGAGGTTTTTGCTATAGGGCGCGTGTGCTCGCCGGACAGACAGAGAGACAAAGAGACAGAAAGCGAGAAATCACCCCCCAGGGGGGATGGCCACACCGCAATCCCTTCTCCTCCATTCTCCTCTCGGGATCTTGGGCACGCACGCACATGCGCCTGGCGTGAGTTTTAAGCCACCGGGTCTGGGACACAAATCGTGGTCGACTACATGGGAGTCCAGCGACATAGCCATTATGCTAACTGCTGGTCTCATCTGCTGAGCAGTCTTAATAAAGGTTTTCAAACACCAAGTCTGCACTGACGGGTGTGGATGGTTTTTCTTTGCGATTGTTCTGTCACGCGTTCACAGACCCCACCTGCGTCAGCTCATTACTCACCTGACTCTTAGATTTCTCCACCAGGGTAAGATTTCCTGCTGGTTTTCTGATCAACCACTCATAAAGAGATCCTTCAGATTGTTGAGAGAAATGACAATGCAGTCTACTGTTCCAAATTTATTTCCTATGCTAGGATTGGGAAGGAACCCAAGGTACCTCCAGTCTTTAAGCAGAGGCAGAACTGTTCAGCTCAGCTCTGCGAGCTTCCGCTGAGGTTTACTCCAGCTTACCTGAGCTCCTCCTGGCCCTGGGACTGTGCTCTCTGGGCTTGCAGAGGGTCGCTGGGCAGTGCTGGAGGATGGAGCAGTGCCTGGGAGGAGGCGGCCTGGGCTTTCCTACACTGTCCTGGAGGTAGGGTAGCATAACCATGGGCCACTTCATTCGAGTGACGCTTCCAGGGACTGAAGAGACCTTGTTTCCACCTCCTTAAAGTTGGGGGAGGGCACAGTAACTTTGTAGTCTATTTTCTTACAGAAATGCACACTTGAGGGCTCCCTCATAGCACAAGGTTAAGCACTGTACACGGAGAGCCAGATCCCACGTGGCCAACCAGAGTTAAAGCCCCAGTCCCCAGGAGTCTGAAAAATACACGGGGCATGCGTGCATACCCAGGATCCTGACTGGATGAAAAAAATGGAGGGAAAAAGACTGCAGCATGACAATGCTTCACTGAGAGGTGCTTCCTCTCTCTCTCTCTCTCTCTTTCTCTCTCTCTTTCTCTCTCTCTCTGACAATTAAAAATTATGCAAACTCTAGAGTAAAAACTGGGGCAAGACAATAAGTCATAGTACTTGCTAATTAATTATTCCAAGTCTTGTCTGCTTCTCTCTCCTAGCTTTCATCTCCCTAGTCCTCCTCCATCTAAATTCACTGCTCCGCAAAGAAATAAGAAATAAAAATTCAAGTTTCAAAATAGACTTTTGATGCTCAGGTCAGAGACAAAGACTTGACAGAACAAATGTTGATTTTCAGAAGCCTGATTATTGGACATCGTAAATAAATTCCTGACCAATTGATGGAATAATTTTTTCTCCCACAAACAACAGAGACAATTACAGGATGATATGAAGAGGACATTTTTTTCCCCACCCAGGAAGGAACGAAATTGTGCTGAACTGAGAAAGGTGCCGGAGAGAGTCAGAGAACAGCAAGGCTTGGCAAAGTGAAGTTAGCTGAGAGTAACCTCACGGGCTGTGTCAGCAGGTGGCAGCAAAGGTCCACAACCCAAGACAGACCGGCTCCCGCATCCCAGTGGAAGCCCAGCCTGGAGAGAGGTCCCCGTCTAGGAACCAGCTGGTAGAAGATGGCAGAGACAGATGACAACCAAGGACACCCAGCATCAAGGCCCTGGGATATCAGTTCAACCCACTAGAGATATATAATTGAAAGACGCAAATCTTTGCCCACTGAAGAAGTCTTCAACTGATTGAAAATAAACCCAATTGATGGGATAAACCTGAGCAAACTGGATGAGGTCTCTGACGTCAGGAGGACTGTGGGCTCCAGATAGGTTAAAGGGAATTACACAAATAACAAAGGACCCTGGCCAGCCAGTGGAATGGAGGTTAAGGCAGCTGGATCCCACATGGCCAACTGCGTGGTTCAAGTTCCATACTCACACGCTTGAAAAATATGCTGGGCACATGTGCATGAGTGCCTAAAATCCCACGGGGAAATTTAAGTAGAAGGGACTGTGGTATGGTCATTCTCCTTGCAGGGGGGTGATTTCTCGGTTTCCCTATTTGTCTATCTAACTCTCTGTTTCTCTGGTGAGTGCACACATCCTATAGTACATGCACTAAAAACGAAAATAAAATAACAAAAGGTCTCTGAAAAATGTGACTGAAATTTGTTCTAAAACAGTTCTTATAGTCAATACCCAGAACTCCCTAGAGATGCCAAATTTAGGGAAAAAACATACAGGGTGCCCAGTTAAATTCAAATTTCAAACACACTACTAATTAATTTTTTAAATTCACTTATTTCTTCCCTGACTGAGAGAGACAGAGAGAGAAAGAAAAATCTCACCTCAACAGGGCCCTCCATGCTGCAATCCACCACCAGCCTGTCAGGCCTAGAAGATGTGCATGCAAGTGCCCAGTGTACTTAGAGAGGTCTCCAACAGACCCAGAACCTTGCCATGTGGTTCCAAAGCATTGCATTTTTTTAAAATTATGGTTTCTGGGGGCTGGCAGGTGGTATAGTGGTTAAGAGTGCTGGACTCTTACATGTCCGACCTTGGCTCGAATCCCAGACCTGACGGTTCATTTTCTCACTCTCTCTTTCTCTCTCTCTCTTTCACATTCTGTCCATCTCTAGTCAAATAAAGTTAAATAAAATAATTCTTTAAAAATTGTTTTTAATTATGATTTCTAATTTATATAGTGGGTTGTCAGAAAAGTCATGATGTATTTTTTTCTATGCAAAAATGCATCAGGACTTGGGACCAGCAGTTGGCATAATGGCTATGTCTCTGGACTCCCATGTAGTCGACCGCGGTTCGAGTCCTGGATCCAGTGGCTTAAACTCACCCTGGGCGCATGTGCATGTGTACCCAAGATCCTGAGAGGAGAATGGAGAAGAGATTGCAGCATGGCTATCCCTCCTGGGGGATGATTTCTCACTTTCTGTCTCTGTCTCTCTGTCTTTCACTGTCTTTCTGACAAGCGCACGTGCCCTATAGCAAAAAAAAAAAAAAAAAAAAAAAAAAAAAAAAAGGATCAGGACTTATCTGACAACCCAATATAGTCCATGTATATATCTTTTTTCTTTTTTTGAGAGTTTTTTTTTTTTTTTTTTTTTTGCTACAGGGCGCGTGCGCTCACCAGACAGACAGAGACATAGAGACAGAAAGCGAGAAATCACCCCCCCAGGGGGGATGGTCACGCCACAATCCCTTCTCCTCCATTCTCCTCTCGGGATCCTGGGCATGCACGCACACGCACCCAGCGTGAGTTCTAAGCCACCGGGTCCGGGACGCGAACCGCAGTCAACTACGTGGGAGTCCAGCGACATAGCCATTACGCTAACTGCTGGTTCCCATCCATGTATATATCTTTGTGAGTTATAGTATGGCTTTTTTTTCCTTTTTTTTTTTTTTTTTAATTACCAGAGGGTATGTACACTCACCAGTGAGATGGAGGAGAAAGGAGAGAGAAAGCATTCCCCAGTGGAGTATGTTCATGCTGCAATCTCTTCTCCATTTCTCCATCCTATTAGGATCTGGGAAAAACACACAGAGCCAGCATGCTTCTTAAGCTGCCAGGGCCAGGATTCAAACCACATCAGTCATGTGGAATCCAGCTCCCCCTAACCGCTAGTTTACAGGGCTAGCCCTACAGTATGTTTTTTTTATTTTATTTTTTTTCTGAGAGGTTTTTGCTATAGGGTGCGTGTGCTCGCCAGAAAGACAGAGAGAGACAGAGAGGCAGAAAGCAAGAAATCACCCCCTGGGGGGGGATGGCCATGCCACAATCCCTTCTCCTCCATTCTCCTCTCGGGATCTTGGGCACACATGCACGTGCGCCCAGTGTGAGTTTAAACCACCGGGACCGAGACTCAAACCGCAGTCGACTACATGGGAGTCCAGTGACATAGGCATTACGCTACCTACTGGTCCCTACGGTATGGTTTTTTGAGGTATTCATACAGCATATTATATCAGGATAAACACACAGTATACAATAATCAAATGTAGGCTCTAAGAAGAGGTTCCTACGAGCAAAAAAATTAATCAATTCACATGCTTCTGAAGAATAACCTATACACACATGCATCTCCTTCAGTATTGAACATTCCATTATGCTGTGCACATTTGTTAATAGTTTTAATCATTTTCTTTGAAAGAACATTACATTTTATCACCACACCACCATCCAGCACTGTGCAACTAATTAATTCTAGTTATGAGTATGTCCCATGTAATATTTGAGATATACTTATACTAAGAATTACTTGTTGTTTGCCTGTAATTAAAATAACTTTTGGTATAAATATATTCCATGAGATATCTAGAACATGCTACTACTGAAATATTATCTGTTGTTTATCTGAAATCCGGATTTGAGGGGTCCTCTCTCTGTCATTACCCGTGGACCCTCCTCCCGTGGTGATAGTCTACCATACAGCTTTTTCCCTGTGGACTCCTGCCACGCTGTCAACGCTGCTCAAGTTTTACCTTCTCTTGAAGCCACAGAATCTGCATTTTCCCTTTTTTGCTTCAAAGTCCAACTGTAGTCTTCAATCCAGCGTTTCAGAATCAACTCCCAGAGTTCTTGAATGGAGACCACATCCAAATACTCCCTCATACACTGCGACTCATTTCGGTAGATTCTACATTCCTTCAATTCATTGGCTAAGATCGTGAGTTTTAAAGGACTCAGGTTTGGTTTCTTTCTCAAAGCTTGTCTACTCTGTCGGAAAGGATCTCTGTTGGGAATGGAGAAATGCTGTCTAAAGATGTTTAGTTTTGTTTCTTCATCTCCTGTGCTGAGTTCCACTGTCCTCACATCTGGGCGGGCACACAGCGACTTGTAGGACAGGCTGGAGGAGACGGTGCTCATGATAAATTTGCAATGAGGAGCAAGCGAACATGGCAGCCAGGAAAAATCTTTTGCCTGATGGAGAGATTCAAAGGAATCTAAAAACTTTAGACTTTAAAGTTGCTTTGCTAATTTTTTAAAGAATTATTTAATTTAATTTTATTCATCATCATTAATATTTTTTAATTTAACCAGAAAGAGAGAGAGAGAGAGAGAAAAGGAAAGGAAAAAAGCAACCCATCAGGTCCGGGACTCAAACCACGCTTGGCCATGTGGAAATCCAGCGCCCTTAACTACTACAGCATCTGCCAACCCCTACTAATGGTTTTCAAACTTAGAGTAGGTGGAATATAAACGGTACATATAGGGCAAAAGCTGGGGTTATGGTATTAGTAATAACTTGGATAGAAAGTGATACAGTGGTAAGAAAATGCCAATTGACGCTCCAGAGTACCTTATTTGACTAACTCACCTCCCTGTTATGAATATAAGGATGCAATGTAGACTCTAAAAAGAGGTCCTATGAGCAAAGAATAATAATAATAAATTCACATGCTTCCAAAGAATAACCTACAGAGATAATCAGGAGACACCTAAGAAAGGATGAACTGAACCAGTTCCTTGAAAAATACATCATTTTATGCTGAAGAATTGTCTTTCTCTATGGTAATACTATCATAAATTCAAATAATTTCATTTTGGAACAGAAAAAGACACCTAACAAGAACTTTTCTTCCTTCCTTTAACAGCCTTTCCCACCCCTCTGCCTAGTGGTCACTATTGTACGCTGACCGCTTACTCTCAGTCAGGTATTGTGTTACGTGTATATTCAGCTGTTAGTTGTATGAATTATGGTTTTCAATTTCTGCATCTCAGAAGGTTTTTAAGTTTATTTATTTGCGTTAGGGCAGAGAACATATCAACTCCTTACCAACCTGCTATTGCCCCTGTGGTCCTGCATGGCATGTCCCCTTTTCTCAGGAAATGAAAGTAATAAGTTCTTCCTTCAATGGCACTGGCCTCACTATGTTATCACTGAAACTATCTCTGTAAACGTCCCTGGAGTAGCTCAGGTGAACTTGTAGCAACCCTCTAGAAAAGCAGAGAAGGAAACTGAAGCATGGAAGGACAAAGCACCTTATCTAACTCATTCTGCTAGTAAGTAGGGCTGGGATTCAAACCAAGGGTCTGGCTCTGGAGACAGGCTCCTAACCACTGCACTCAGCTACTTCCAGAAACTGCCTGAGCAGTCCCTCCTTGGCCTGCACAGCTCTGCCTCAGGGCCTCAGGAAGCCATCCCACAGGTCAAGAACCTTCATCAGAGGCTCCCCAGACACTATATACCGATCCATGACAGCACTCGTCTTAGCTGCAATTTTATATTGAGTTGAGAGCAATTTCATTAGTATCTGCCATTCCCTACTGGAGTGAAAGCTCCATTTCTTCGCAGGGACTTCATCTTTATTCATAGTGCTTTGCCCTTAGTAAGAGCTCAATTATTAGTTGAATGTACTATGGTTGTTATTTATTATATTAAAAAGCAGGTACAGGGACCAGCAGTTGGCGTAATGGCTATGTCGCTGGACTCCCATGTAGTCGACAGTGGTTCACGTCCCAGACCCAGTGGCTTAAACTCACGCCGGGTGCGTGTGTGTGTGTGTGTGTGTGCCCAAGATCCCAAGAGGAGAATGGAGAAGAAGGGATTGTGGCATGGCCATCCCACCTGTGGGGTGATTTCTCGCTTTCTGTCTCTCTCTCTCCGTCCTTCTGGCGAGTGCATGCACCCTATAGCAAAAACTTCTCCAAAGGGAAAAAAAAAAGCAGGTACAAAACAATAGGGTGTATAACTGCATTTACATAAACATGTGTATGTATATAAAGCGATCCATAGAAAGCAGCTATTTACCAACAAAACAGTGGTGAAACTGTGAGTCTATTTCATTTCTATTTCCTTCATCTTTATCATGTTTTCCATAATAAATATATATTATTTTTAATAATTATTTTATTTAATTTATTTATTTATTTATTTTATTTTGATCAAAGAGGGACAGAGTGAGAAAGAGGGAAAATGAGAAAGCAAGGCACCAGGTCCAAGGCACAAACCATAGTCAGCCATGTGGTAGTTCAGCATCCTTAATCACCACGCCACCTGCACATGCTGGCCCCAATAAATGTATATTATTTGCATAATTTATTGGTTACATATATTTTCAAGTTTTAAATACACTGCTTTCTAAAGTGACAACTAGTTCCACTGATTCAATATTACTTCAAACAGAAGAAACTCTAATGACAGCAACCAGCAAATGTGATGTGATATGAGGAGACTTCAAAAAGCATATGGGGGACCGGCAGTTAGCGTAATGGCTATGTCGCTGGACTCCCACGTAGTCGACCGCGGTTCGAGTCCCGGACCCGGCGGCTTAAACTCACGCCGGGCGCGTGTGCGTGCGTGCCCAAGATCCCGAGAGGAGAATGGAGGAGAGGGGATTGTGGCGTGGCCATCCCCCCTGGGGGGTGATTTCTCGCTTTCTATCTCTCTGTCTCTCTCTATCTGTCTGGTGAGCGCACGCGCCCTATAGCAAAAACCTCTCCAAAAAAAAAGCATATGGAAAACAGAATTATAGTAGGAGTGTATTTTGGTGCAAAAAAAATTTTTTTGAAATCCATGCATCTTTTTTTTTCATTATATGCATTTCCCATAAACTTTCTGAAGAACCTTCTTATGTACAAATCAGTGTAGATGAGGGAGTCCAAACTAGAAGACATAAAGAACAGAATAGAGGCCCAGTAAATGGCTAGCCAAAGTAGGCGGGGTAAAAGCCACAATGCCTGGAACCAGAGTGCTCAGATCTGAATGTTGAGTCCACCATGTAACTATCTGAGGACCTGTTAAGTCACGCACTGCCTTTGTGCTCCGTCCCCTCTGTACACGGAAGCGTGATGAGCAGTCTCTTCCTCATATGATAGCTGTGAGGATTAAATGTGTCAATTTTTTTGAGAGAGATATTTTTGCTTAGGGCATGTGATGTGCGCTTGCTAGAGAGACAGAGACAGAAAGTGAGAAATCACCCCCCAGGGGGCTGGCCACACCGCAATCCCTTCTCTTCCATTCTCTTCTCGGGGTTTTGGGCACGCACACACATGCACCCAGTGTGAGTTTCAAGCCACCAGGTCCAAGACTCAAACTGCAGTTGGCCACACTATCTTAACCACCATACCAGCTGCTAGTCCCTAAATGTGTCAGTAATTTTTTTTTTTTTTTGGAGAGATTTTTGCTATAGGGCATGTGTGCTCGCCAGCAAGACAAAGAGAGACAGAGAGACAGAAAGCAAGAAATCACCCCTTCAGAGGGATGGTCACACCACAATCCCTTCTCCTCCATTCTCCTTTCAAGATTTTGGGCACACACACACATGCGCCTGGGGTGAGTTTAAGCCACCAGGTCCAGGACTCGAACTGCGGTCAACTAGATGGGAGTCCAGCAACATAGCCATTATGCCAACTGCTGGTCCCAGTATTTTTAAGGTTCCTAAAAATGGTGACTGTCCATTGTAAATGCTATATAAATATTTGTTCAATAAAATATAAAGCAGTTACTAAAAAGAATGTTGGTTATAACCAGAGATGTCCAATGCAAAGGGAAAGTGTTATGCACATTCTATACAACGGGGCTTTCTTTTTATAAAATAGGTGTTATTTTAAAAAGATGTTACCTTTTGACCTGAAATCCCATAAATGCCGATCAATTCTTCAATTCCATCTAGTACAAGTATACATGGCTTTAAACTGATGGAAGCTATGAATGCTTCTACAAGAAGTGAAAAGATCAAGACATTTGAGTCTTCGTCAAGAAAGTCAGTTTCAAGCTGAGTACCTACAGTATAGAAATTTGCTCAAATTTGGTTAAAATGTTTCCATCATTGCTAAAATACAGTATGTTATTAACTTAGGAGGATAGAAGAGGTGGGGAGCGATGATTACAATTCACAGCTGTATAGCTGACACACACATGGATAATGGGACTTTTGAAAGTTCATAGAAAATAGAATCAAAGGGACCAGCAGGTGGAATGGTTGTTAAGACATTGGACACTCCCACATGGCTGACCACGGTTCAAGCCCTGGACCTAATGGTTTGCTTTCTCACTTCCTCTCTCTCTCTCTCTCTTCTCTGTCTCTCTCTGGTCCAATTAAAATAAACAAATGAATAAATAAAATTAAATAATGTTTTTATAAAAAGAAAATGGAATTAAAATACAAGCTGTTGGGGCCAACAGGTGGTATAGTGATTAAGGCATTGGACTACTATGTGGTCAACCCTGGTTTAAATCCCAGACTCAGAGGCTTAAAACTCATGTGCATGCATGCCCAAAGTCCTAAGAGGAAAATGGAGAAGGGATTGTTGTGTGTGGCCATCGCCCATGGGGGGGGGGGGGTGATTTCTCGCTTTCTGTCTCTGTCTCCCCAGAGAGCTCTCACACCCTATAGCGAAAATCTCTCTCTAAAAAAGAAGAAGAAGAAGAAGAAGAAGAAGAAGAAGAAGAAGAAGAAGAAAGAAAGAAAGAAAGAAAGAAAGAAAGAAAGAAAGAAAGAAAGAAAAGAAAAGAAAAGAAAAGAAAAGAAAAGAAAAGAAAAGAAAAGAAAAGAAAATAATGGTTAAGCTGCTATGCTAGATTCCCACATGCCCACCACAGTTTGAGTCCCAGACCCAGTGCCCTGAAAAATCACTCCAGGCCTGTGTATGTGTGTGCCTAAACTCGAGAGGAAAATGGAAGAGAAGGGACTGCAGCATGGCAATCATCCCTTGAGGGTGATTTTTCATTTTCCCTTTCTCTGTCTCCAGCAAGTGCACCCACCCTATGGCAAAAACCTTAAAAAAAAAAAAAAAATACAAGTTTATTTTGGTGCAAAAATATTAAAATTCATGTACAGTTTTTTCATAATATGCATTTTCCATGAACTTTGATTAGCATCCTCAAAATATTCAACCCAAAAGGGGTAATGACATTTACCACCAGATGTCTCCTATACACTTTCAGGATTTTATATAAAATATAGTTTTGTATGATCCAAAGCATTACTCTCATTTTTCAAAATGAAAAAAAAGATCATGTCACAAAGAGTTCAGTGGAAAGAGAGAGAGGGGTCATGTGACCTATGAAGCTCCAACTCCTTAGCATCAGGTGCCTGCTTCAGGGTCCTGGCCTCTGCTGTGTTCTCCTCCAGCATCAAAAGCAATATTTTCCATAGAAAATGAGGCATATCAGGGCCTAGAAAACTAAGTCAGGGTTGGGTTGTCAGAAAAGTCACAAGGTATTTTTGCATAGAAAAACAGAAAAAAACCACTGTGACTTCCCCTACAACCCAATACAAGCTTTAATGGGTTAAGTATCTCAGATGCATTAAGATTCCATTAAGACCTTTGAGAGTTATTGTGTTTAATAAATATCTAAAGGTTGGCTATTATGTAAAAGTTCTGTGCTGAGAGAAGATAGAATGATCAGTAATACAAAGTCAAGGACTTTGGGGATGTGGGAATGGGTTCACTCCACAAATAACCAAATTTCAAGGGAGAAAATGAGTTTGAAGGCTACTGGAATTTGATACAGAACCATCACAATAAAGAAAAAGTCCATGCGAAAGTCATTGGAGCATGCTCAGAGAATGCACAGCGAGAGATGAGGTGACGGGCATATGTCAAAACAAGGTACAGGCAAAGACTTGGAAGCTAGAAAGTAGAGAGAACATTAAGAAAATGGGAAGCTGTTCAGAGCAAAGTTTTTTTTTTGGGGGGGGTTGTTTTTTGTTTTTATTTTTTCTCTTTTTAAAATATGTTATGCTCTTCTTATTATACACAATAGGTTATATTTACTGTATTTCTCCTTTCCACAAATGTTTTATTTTATTTTTTTCCAACAAAAACTGTATTTAAAGGTCATTCCGAAAACATTGGCAAAATAAATTTCAGTTGTGATTTCACATAAGTCAAATTTCAGGTGATATTTATAATGATAACTTACAGATACAAATCAGTGATAAGGTTCCATCATGGCGTCAATGCAGTTCTCTTAGAAGAGCTCAAATTCCTGAGAAGAAGATTCCTGATGACTCCTGCGAACTAGGTATTTCAGGGCACACGAGAAATGAAGATTTTCTACTGATAATTCAGCCTCCAGCAAACAAGCTAGCGTGGCAGGAGAGGCCAGGCCTTCAGAAGAAGATTCCGCATGGCTCCTGCGAACTAGACTGAACTTCAAGAATTAGAAAGAAACACACCATCCATCAGATGACAAGAAATCACGGCCGGACCACAAGAAATATGGGAAAGCAAGAAAATACCTCTCCTCCAAGGGAAAAGAGTAACTCTTCTTCTTCCACAAGCAGTTCAGTGAAAATCATGGAAATGTCTGATAAAGAATTTAGAGCATTCATAATGGCAAAGCTAACAGAGATGGAAGAGAAGAGAGATAAGGAACTGCTAAAGAGAAAGGAGAAAGAAGTTGATGAGTTCCAGGAGATGAGAAAATTCTTGCAAGATCTAAAAGAGGAATTACACACTTTACAAAAGACTCAAACGGAACTGTTAGAGATGAAGTCTATAATACAAGAAGTCAAAATCTCCCTTGAAAGTATTAAAAGCAGACTAGATCATACAGTAAATAGAATCTCAGATGTAGAAGAGAAAATGGCTGGCCTAGAAAAATCCACCATGAAGACTGAGAAAATGGCCCAAAAATTTGAGAATAATATACGAGAAGTACTAGATACCATCAAACATCCAAACATTCGGATAATTGGCATTCCAGAAGGTGAAGAGACCCATAAGGGCATTGATAATCTATTCCATGAAATCCTGCAAGAAAACTTTCCAAACCTAGAGAGGCATTCAAAGATCCAATCCCAAGAAATACAAAGGACCCCAAATAGAATCAACCCAAGAAGATCTTCTCCAAGACACATTATAGCCAGGTTGACCAAAACCACAGACAAAGACAATATACTAAGATTGGCAAGAGAAAAACATCAAGTTACCTACAAAAGACATCCCATCAGGCTAACGGCAGATCTCTCATCGGAAACAATGTGAGCGAGGAAAGAATGGGAAAATATATTCAAAGTGTTGAGAGAGAAGCAATTTCAGTCGAGAATACTGTACCCGGCAAGATTATCTTTCAGGTGGAAAGAAAAGACAAGAACATTCTCAGATAAACAAAACCTGAAAGAATTTACCAGCACCAGACCAGATCTCCAAGAAGTTCTCAAGGGTGTGCTGTATCAAGAAAATTAAACACAGACACATGGAAATAAGAGTTCAAAAACTAAGAAAGTGGCCAGCTTAATCGTAGGGACAAGTCTGTAGCTGAATATTATATCCCAGAATTTAATAGGGAAAATTGAACCAGAACAGAAGATAAAGTACATGAGACTGATAGGTTCATGCACCTACCATTTGAACAGAATCCTAACCTGTTTCTTGGCTTTAAGCAAAGTTCCTTGGCATTTCTTTGATTTGAGTTAAAACTGGTTTTCTTAATAGTACCAAGTGAATTCACCATTGAAAGTAGTTAGATTATGTAAGAAATTATGTGATCAATACAATGTGGGTGGGAAAGGAATGGAAGACAATTATAGACACCAGAGATAGTGTGAGAAGAGGGTGGGAAAGGACAGAGGGTCAGAAAGAGGGGTAAAAAAAATTCTAGGAACTAGAAATGGAAAATTTTGATAATAATATGCATGATTAAGTCACTATGCAGTATATTCTGGATGGGAAATCACATTTTGTATGCTGTGATGATGCTTAGGGAAAGAATATAAATTAAGTTACAAAAAAAAGAGAAAGTTTCAGAAAAAAAAAATCTATTCAATGACTGCAGTAAGATATATAGCCCCAGTGAGGTGCTACTTTATAGGATGCCTAAAGTTAGACTTGTGTTCATGGAAATGTATACATCAGCTGTGTTTGCTATGAAAATATTTAGATTAATTAAGGTCTTTAGTAATTCAATAAAATGTGGGGGGAAAACAGTATAGAAAGCAAACATAGATACCAGAGACAGTGTGGGAGGAGAGTGGGAGATGGCAGAGGGTAAGAGATAGGGAATCAAGGATGGGGAGAAAAAAGCAAAACATACAGAAAACAAGAAATGGAAAATTATTTGCTGACAATAACATGTTTGTTGATGTGCTTGATTGAGACAATATACAGTGTACTCTGGATGTTGTAACAATGTACAGTGAATGAATGTAAATAAATAAATTTAAATTTTTTTTTAAATGACCAAAAAAATCAGTGGTAAATACTGTTTCACGGAAGATTGTAAACCGTACGCACTAGTCAGTCCTTTCTTTTAGGCAAAGTGCTCTTTTGATGACAGAAAAATTAATAGATACACACTATTGTGAACTCTTTTTAAAGTTTTTTTTGCTAGAGGGTGCATGTGCTCACCAGAAAAAGACAGACAGAGAGAGAGAGGGAAAGTCAAAAATCACCCTTCAGGGGAGATGGTCACAATACCTTTTCCTCTATTCTCCTCTAGGAATTTTGAGCATGCATGCCCACATACCAGTGTGTTTTTCAAGCTGCCGGGTCCAGGACTTAAAGCACTCAGCCATGAGGGATCCAGCCACCTAAATTGATGAAAGATTATATATTGCACATGTGCATGCATGCCCAAGATCCTGAGAGGAGAATGGAGGAGATGGCATTGCGGCATGGCCATCCCCCATGGGGGGTGATTTCTCACTTTTTGTCTCTCTGTCTCCCTCTGTCTTTCTGGCAAACACATGTGCTCTATAGCAAAAACTTCTCAAAAAAATTAATAATAATAAATAAAATGAAATAAATAATTCTTTAAAGGGAGTTAATATAATCAAAATATCAATCCTACTCAAATTGATTTGTAAATTTAAAGCAATTCCAATCAAATATTCTTCACAGAAATATTTAGAAAAACAATCATAAAATTTGTCTGGAATCATAAAAGGCCCTGTATCACCAAAGTAATACCACACAAAAAGATTAAAGTAGGAGGCATCTCACTCTCTGACCCCAAAATACATTAAAAAGTTGTGATAACCAAAACAGCATGGTACTGGCACAAAAACAGGCATGTAGACCAATGGAACAGAATAGAGAACCCAGAAATAAACCCCAAAATATCCAGCCAACTGATTTTCAACAAAGGGAATAAGTTAATCGAGTTGGAAAAAGAAAATCTCTTCAATGAATGGTGCTGGAAAAACTGAATATCCACCTGCAAAAAAATTGAAACTGGACCCCTATCTCTCACTGCTAACAAAAATCAACTCAAAATGGATCAAGATCTAAACATAAAACCTCAATGTATAAAACTACTGGTGGAAAACATAGGGGAAACTCTTAGATACATTGAAGTTGGCAAAGACTTTTTAAGTAAGACCCCCCCTAAAGCACAGGCAGTAATCCCCAAAATAGACAAGTGGGTTTATACCAGGTTAGAAATCTTTTGCACAACAAAAACAAACAAACAAAAAACAATAATTAAGGTGAATTGACAACCCTCAGAATGGGAGAATATGTCAGATAAGGGACTGAGAACCATACTATACAAGGAATTAAAGCAGCTGTGGGGGAGGGTAGCAATCCAATTAAAAAATGGGCAAATGAGCTGAACAGACAACTCTCCAAGGAAGACATATGAATAGCCAAAAAGCATATGAAAAAAAAGTTCAACATGCCTTATCATAAGGGAGATGCAAATCAAAACCACAATGAGATACCACCTAAACCCAGTCAGAATGGCTAAGATTAAAAAAATACAGAATGATAAGTGTTGCTGTGGCTTCAGTGAAAAGGGAACCCTCCTACACTGTTGGTGGGAATGTAAACTAGTATAGGCATTGTGGAGAACCATATGAGGCACCTCAAAAACCTACAAATGTGAAGGGACCACCAGATGGCGAAATGGTTACATCGTTGGACTCCCATGTAGTCAATCATGGTTCAAGTCCCAGATCCAGTGGCTTAAAACTCATGCTGGGCGCATGCGCACACGTGTATGTGTATGCCCAAGATCCTGAGAGGAGAATGGAGAAGGGATTGTGGCATGGACATCTCCCGGGGGGGGGGGGGGGGGGTGATTTCTTGCTTTCTGTCTCTTTCTCTCCAGCGAGTACACGTACCCTATTACAAAAATCTCTCTCTAAGAAAAAAAAGATCTACAAATAGAACTACCATACAATTCAGCAAGTCCACTCCTGGGTATCTACCCAAAGGATAGGAATACACGCAGTCAGAAAAACACATGCACATCGATGTTTATTGCAGCATTATTCACAATTGCTAAAACATAGAATCAACCCAAATATCCAAGAACAGGTGAATAGACTGAAGAAGTGTGACATATATACACTGTGAAATACCACTCAGCCATAAGAAGAGACCCTGGCATTTGATAGAAAGCAGATAAATGTAGAAGATTTAATGTTGAGTGAAGGAAGTCAGACTATGAAAGAGAAGCATTATATGTCCCCACTTAATACATACTGAATATCTGGGACCAGCAAATGGCATCACAGTTAAGGCTCTGGACATTCCCACATGGCCAACCACGGTTCAAGTCCTAGACCTGGTGGCTTTCCATCTCTGTCACTTTCTCTCTCTCTCTCTCTTTCTCTTTCTCTCTCTCTCTCTCTCTCTGTGTGTGTGTGTGTGTGTGTGTGTGTGGTCAAATTCAAAATAAATAAAAAATAAAGAAATGAAGAAATAAGTAAATAATTCTTTTCTTAAAAAAATGCATACTGAATATCTGCACTCTATGATAGAAACTGAAAGTTGGGAAGATTTAAAGGCATGGAGAGTTAACGGTGGATACTAGCGACATGTGGGAGGAGGTCAGAAACTGAAAGTTGGGAAGATTTAAAGGCATGGAGAGTAACCGTGGATACTAGAGACCATGTGGGAGGAGGGTAGGCTTGAGGGAGGGAATCAGGGAAAGAAAAGAAAAACATTTAACAAACACAAAAGTGTAAAATTATGTGTTAAGGATGATGTGCATGGTAGTATCTTTGACTGGACTAGTATGCAGTGTATTCATGCCAGGAAGATTCCTTTTATATGCTGCAAAGATGTACAGCGATGAAATGTAAATAAAATGAGTAATACAGGGAGGAAAGTAAAACAATAAGTAAATAAAAATAAAAGAAAGCAGTTGTTTGCATTAGGAGCTTTCTACATCCACACACACTCATTAAGATAACAATTCACTTTGGGGATAAAATCCTAATTGGATCTTTACATCATCAGCCCAGCCAGGCCAAACACCTCTGGGATGTGCCCAAAAAGGATCAGTTGCCTTCTAGAGACACCTGCTTCTACAGATTCTGGTTCTACTCACTTTCTATGCCTGAGAAATGCAGCTATAATGAATTCCCCTTCTCAGAGAGACCCCCAGACTGTTTAAAATCTGAACAGCTCCTACACTCACACTGTTACCTTCTTCTCTGCTTGCTCGTCAGAGAGCTCACCATCAGCTAACATTCTGTGTCTTTCATTTAGTCGCTCAGTTCATTCTTTGTCCTCTCCCCTCCTGGATAACATGAAAACTTCAAGAGGGTAAGGACTTTGTCCATTTTTTCCACTACTGAATCTCTACTGACACAATAAAGGTACTCAATATTTGGAGAAAGAAAGGAAGGAAGGGGAGAGAGAGGGAGAAAGAGAAGAAAATGTCGCTCTCTGAGGCAAGAGGTGAGTAGCTATGCAAGTGAGACAATGGTTAAGTTCAGATTAGAACAAGAACAATACTCGCGTGAACAGAAGAGAGAACCACTAAGCCTCTCACTCACCATTTTCTTTAATTGCCAGAAAACATGTATGCCCCCCAGAGAGATAAACAGATGGAGAGAAAAGAGAGAGAGGGAGAAAGCGCCCCTCAATGGGTGCGTGTCACACTGCAATCCCTTTTCCATTTCTCCATCCAGTTGGGATTTGAGGAGCGAGCACGCACACACACACACACATGCTCAGCGTGTTTTTTAAGCTGCCAGGTCTGGGAACTGAACCATGGTCAGCCATATGAGACCCAGCTCCCTTAACCACTGGCCCCCCAGGCTGGCCTCAGACAGTTTCTGAATGAATGTAGAGACTGCACTGTGTTACCATGGTTGGTGTGCTGCAATTCTGTGATGAAGTAACGGATCACCGACATGATATCACTGCTCTCACAGGTGCTTCCCACAAAATGTGGGATGATCAACACGCTCGGATACTTCTTTTTGAAATAATTCACCCAGCTGGCAATCAGAGTGGACTTTCCACAGCCACGTTCTCCAGTCAAGAGCAAGATAGACTTGTAAACGGGAAGAGGATGTATTCTGAAAAACAAAGTGGTAAAATGTAGTCATAACTACTGACGAAGGGAAGGAGAGAAGATTTTCCTGAATACATATATATATTTTTTTTGGGGGGGGAGAGGCTTTTGCTATAGGGCATGTGTGCTCGCCACAAAGACAGAGAGAGACAGAGAGATAGAAAGCGAGAAATCACCCCCCCAGGGGGGGATGGCCATGCCACAATCCCTTCTCCTCCATTCTCCTCTCGGGATCTTGGGCACTCACGCACACGCACCCTGCGTGAGTTTAAGCCACCGGATCCGGGACTCGAACCGCGATCGATTACATGGGAGTCCAGCAACATAGCCATTACGCTAAGTGCTAGTCCCCCTGCATACATATTTCTAAGCAATATGAAGTTCTGGGGGCCGATGGGTAGCATGGTGGTTAAGGCTCTGGACTCCCACATGGCCAACCAAATGCCTGGACCTGGTGGCTTGCTTTCTCACTTCCCTTTGTGTGTGTCTCTCTCTGTCTCTCTCTAGTGAAATTAAAAAATAATAACAAATAAAATTAAATAAATAATTCTAACAAAAAAGAAAAGAAATACAAAGTTCTAGTTTCAGTCTTGGTCTCGGTCAGCTTTAAAGAAGTCATGGACACTCTCAGCTTTAGCTTGGTCCTACTTAAAACTAGGAAGCAGAGGAACCAGAAGTTACCATAATGGCTATGTCGCTAGACTCCCACGTAGTCGACCGCGGTTCGTATCCTGGACCCGGTGGCTTAAAACTCACATCGGGCGCGTGTGCGTGCGTGCCCAAGATCCCGAGAGGAGAATGGAGGAGAAGGGATTGCGGCGTGGCCATCCCCCCTGGGGAGTGATTTCTCACTTTCTGTCTCTCTGTCTCTCTCTGTCTGGCGAGCGCACACGCCCTATAGCAAAAAACCTCTCCAAAAAAAAAAAAAAACTAGGAAGCAGAGACAGTAGCCTGGGAGGGCTCTTCCAGCTACACAGATGTGAGGGTTGTCCCACACAGACCTTGGGTTCCATCAAGGGCCCACGACCAGGAAACTCCACCAGTTCCTACCCTTGTATCTGCCTGGTCATTCCCTTTGGCTTACCACCACCATCACCTCACCAGGCTAGTCTCTGGTACATCATATTGGAAAGAATAAAATATTGAAGCACTGAGCCAGCCCCCAAGCACAGTGGTAAAGCATTGTTCAGAGGATGCCACATCCCACGCGGCTGACCGAGGTTCAAGTCCTGGTTAGGAAAACACACCAGGTGTGTAACACACCCAGGATTTTGATGCAATGGAGAATTGGAGGAAAGAGGACTGCAATGAGACCAGCCCCCTGCAGGTGCCTTCTCCCTCACCCACTGCATGTGCACCCATTGGCATTAAAAAGAAGAAAGAAAGAAAGAAAGAAAGAAAGAAAGAAAGAAAGAAAGGAAGGAAGGAAGGAAGGAAGGAAGGAAGGAAGGAAGGAAGGAAGGAAGGAAGGAAGGAAGGAAGGGAAAGAAAGAAAGAAAGAAAGAAAGAAAGAAAGAAAGAAAGAAAGAAAGAAAGAGGGAGGGAAGAAAGGGAAAGGAAAGGAAAGGAAAGGAAAGGAAAGGAAAGGAAAGGAAAGGAAAGGAAAGGAAAGGAAAGGAAAGGAAAGATGAATATGCCAAGACTTTCCATCAATACTGATGAACACAGTAAGGAACTAAATTACCGTAACTGTTAGTGACTGCCAGAGAAGTAGCCTGCTCCCCTGCCAGGGTGTGTTAGCTGCTAGCTCTGCATAAATAAAATTTCTCTGAAATGACAGGAGCATGATATATTGGGTCACCAGAAAAGTCTTGACATAGTTTTGGTTTTCTATGCAAAAATGCATCATGACTTTTACCAACAACCCAATAATTTGACTTTTTGCTTAATTTTTTTAGTTAAAAGCTTTTGGATATGCCAAGGATTCTCAAGTCTATGAATATTGCTGCTTATAGTCTCTAGCTTTGTGTACTCTATAAATATGTGTCCAGAGGGCCAACGGATGGCATAGTGGTTAAGGCACTGGACTCCCATATGGTCAACTACAGTTCAAGTCCCAGACCTAGTAGCTTGAAATGAATGCAAGACGTATGTGCACGTGTGCCCAAAATCCCAAGAGGAAGACGGAAGCAAAAGGACTGTAGCATGGCCATAACCCCCTGAAGGGTGGTTTCTCACTTTTTCTCTCTCTCTGTCTCTCTGTCTCTGTCTCTGTGTATCTCCAGCAAGTGCACATGCTCTATAGCAAAAATCTCTCTAAAAATACAGGATGATTCTAATGAGGCAGTTACCAGTTTATAGCAAAAACCTCTCAAATAAATAAATAATAATGATAACCAAAATTAATTTTTGGGGGGAAGGATTTTGCTGTAGGGCACGTGCACTAGCCAGAAAGACAGACAGAGAGAAATCACCCTCCAGGGGGGATGGCCATGCCACAATCCCTTCTTCTCCGGTCTCCTTTGGGGATCTTGGGCACGCACACACATGCACCCAGCATGACTTTAAGCCACTGGGTCCAGGACTCAAACTGCGGTCAACTACATAGGAGTCCAGCGACATAGTCATTACATCAGCTGCTAGTCCCAAATAAAGTTAAATTTTAAAACAATCATACTTGGGGCCAGCAGGTAACGTGGAGGTTAAGGGCGCTGGACTCCCACATGGCCAACCACGATTCGGGTCCCAGACCTGGCAGTGGCTTGCTTTCTCACTTTCTGTCTCTCTCTCTGGTCAAATTAAAAAATAAATAAATAAAATTAAATAATTATTAAAAAAGAAAAGTCGCACTGTACGCCAGCTTCTGCCATAGTGATTGGTGGTTAAGGAGGCTAGATCCTACATGGCCAACTGCACAGTTCAACTCCTAGACCCAGTGGCTTGAAAACCTTGCTGGGTACATGTGTGTACCCAAAAATCCCAAGAGGGAAATGGAGAAGACTGCAGTATGGACATCCCCTTAGAGGGTGCTTTCTCACCTCCACAGCCCCTCTCTAGCTCTCTCCAACAAGCCCACGTGCCCTGAAGCAAACTGAAAAAAAAAAAAAAAAGGAAAAAAAATCACTGTATCCCATAAATATATACAATTATTATGTGTCCATTTTTAAAAAGTAAAATGGAGAGGGGAGGATCATAGTAGGTAGGTCATTGCTCTGCTCAAAAGTATTTAGTAAAAGCCCAAGTTCTGGGCCAGCAGGTGATGTGGAGGTTAAGGCACTGGATTTCACATGGTCAACGGCATGGTTCAAGTCCCAGAACCAGCAGCTTGAAAATTGCGCCAGGCACCTGTGTGTGCATGCCCCAAATCCTGAGGAGACTGGAGGAGAAGGGATTGTAGTGTGGCCCTCCCTCTGAGGAGATAATTTCTCCTCTCTCTCTCTTTCTGGCAATTCATGTGCCCTACAGCAAAAACGTTTTTTAAAAGCCCAAGTGCTTACAATAACCTGTGAGATCAGACAAAACCCATAACCCTGCCAACTACTGCGTCTCCAGTCTCATGCCTGACCACTCTCCCTACTACTCTGATTCTGTCCGGATACGTGGCCTGCTTGTGAGTTCTCCAGCCTCAGGGCCTCTGTGTTTGCTATTATCTCAGTCTAGAATTTTCTTCCAAAGCATATGCTTTGCATAGTCCCTCCCCTATTTCTAGTAGTCTTCCCAATGGCACCTTCTCCATAAGGGCTTCCCACACACCACCAGATGACCCTTTCCCTGTCAATATTTCATTCTGCGCCACAGCACTTAAAGGCATCCAGCACGTGAGAGATTTCACACGCTTATTGCCTGTCTCCAAAATGCAATGTCTATGGAAGAAGGAATTTCTGTCGCTTCTATTCCCTGCCTTACCCTCTGTGTCTTGAAGAGTTCTTGGCACCTAGCAGGTAAAATCAATGAAGGAAAAATGCAAATATGATGTATCTGCATAGTAGAAAATAGAAAATGAAAACATTGCAAAGGGATCTGTAGATCCTTTCAAAATGAGGGGTAAAAGAAGCTATTCATCTATAGGGTTGGTTATTAAGACAATGTTTTGGAACTTGAAAAGAACACTCCTTCTCTGATGACCTAGACTCCCAATTCAGGAATTTACAGTACAGAGCATTGTTTCCAAATGGCAAAGCAAACAAAGCCCTGAATGTTTTCATGTAGCTCATCTAAAAGGACTTGCTTAATTGCTGTATTTTTATTGAACACAAGTTGTTCAGTTGCAAAAAAAAAAAAAATTATTAAATTTCTCATCTACTCTGAAATACTTAAACTCAAGTGAGAAATTATTCACATACCAAAAAATTCACCACCTTAAAAGTGTACACTTCAGGGGGACAAGCAGATGGCATAATTGTTACTTCGCTAGACTCCCACGTAGTCGACCACAGCTCGAGTCCTGAACTTGGCAGCTTAAATCTCATGCTGGGTGTGTGTGCGCGTGAGTCCAAAATCCTGAGAGGAGACTGGAGGAGAGGGACTGTGGCATGGCCATTCTCCCGGGGGGAGGGGGTGATTTTTTTTGCTTTCCGTCTCTTTCTCTCTCTCTGGCGAGTGCACATGCCCTATAGCAAAAATCTCTCTGAAAAAATTTAAAAAGTGTACACTTCATGGCCAGCAGGCAGCTGGATCTCATGTGACTAAGTGAGCAGTTGGAATCCTGGACCGGGTGATTTGAAGAACACACCACCCAGTACATACATGCCCAAAATCCCGAGAGGAGAATGGAGGAGAAGGGATTACAGCATGGCCATTCTCTTGAGGAGGTGATTTCTCACTTTCTCTCTCTTTCCAGTGAGCACATGCACCCTGTAGCAAAACCAAATATATATATATATATATATGTAATATATATATATACACACACAATATTTTCAGCATGCCAAAAATAAACTCTGCCCATTTAGAGCCATTCTCCATTTTCTCTACTATCCTCATCCCCTAGAAGCCACTAACCAAAATGCTTCTGTCTCTGGATTCGCCTGTTCAAACCTATCACTTTTACCACATGACAGATAGATTTCTCCCACAGTCTTATAAACATTGACTGTCATGTCGTATTAACCAAATCAGTGGTCTTCCTCTTGGCATGGGCTCACAGAACCACAGGAATGTTGTCAGGTCTGTACCCGAATGGCTGGAATGGTGGTACTGAGCTGGGGCACTGAAGGTAGAGAGCAGCCTTTAGTCATCTCAGTCACTGTGAGCTCATTTAAAACTATAGAACTCTCGGGACCAGCAGAAGTGTAATGGTTATGTTGCTGGACTCCCATGTAGTCAACCGTGGCTTGAGTCCCAGACCTGGTGGTTTAAAAATCATGCCCAGCACATATGCATGCATCCCCAATCCCAAGCAAAGAATGGAAAAGAAGGGACTGGTGGCCATCATCCTAGGGGGATTTCTTGCTTTCTATCTCTCTCTGTTTCTCCGGTGAGTACATGCGCCCAATAACAAAAATCTCTCCAATAAATAAATAAATAAATAACATGGGACCAGCAGGTGGCATGGTGGTAAAGGGTGCTGGACTCCCACATGGCCGACCACAGTTCAAGTCCTGGACCTGGCAGTTTGCTTTCTCACTTTCCCTCTCTCTCTCATTCTGTCTCTCTCTGGTCAAATCAAAATAAACAAATAAATAAAGTTGAATAAATAACTTTTAAAAAAAATAAGTACTAGCTGAATATCTGGATGTGATTAATAATTGCATTCAGCTGATGATATATAAATGGAGGCTCTTTGTAAACTACACAATACTATGCAGATGCATTATTCATATTTTCTAATCTAATTTCTTCCCCTCAAGGCATTCCATAATTCTCAGGAATTACTTAGACCAACTTCAATGTAAGAGAAAGAAAAAAGAAGGTGAGCCTCTTGTACCCTGAGAGTTTATAATCATCTTGATAATTTTAGAAGAAAGTATGGGGCCAGCAGGAGACAGTGGTTGTGATGCTGAACTCTCACATGTTGGACCATGGTTTGAGTCCCGGCCGGACCCAGTGGCTTGAAACTCATGCAGGGTACATGTGCATTCATGCCCAGTGTTCCAAAAAGAGAATGGAGGAGAAAGAACTGAGGTGTGGCCATCCCTCTTGGGGGGTGATTTCTCACTTTCTCTCTGTCTCTGTGTCTCCAGTGAGTACAGGAGCTCTATAGCAAGTCTCTCTTAAAAAAAAAAAGAAAAAGAAAGCATGTGAAGTACGTTTGCAAATGCAGAGTATGCAGAGTGCTATCTAGTAAGGACAGCTGAACTCTGGAATGGTTTGTACAGGAGTCCCTCTTGCAGAAAGGGATGGGCATAAAATGAGGGGAGTAAGGAAAGACATTTCAAATTTGGGAGAATCACATTTACCAAAGTCAGTCTTGCTTAAGCCCAATGAAAAGTCTTGGAATTTCTTCACATCTTACCTGAGAAGGGAGTCTAAAGTAGAATCCACTTCTGCGTTGTTAAACTCAAGTTGCACATCCTTTAAGGCAAATTTTTCCAAGATTTCAAAGGTCCTATTTGACTCCTTGGAAATAATAAAAGCTTGCTTGCACTTCTCAGTATACTCTTCATGATAGAAACGTTCAAAGCTGTGCTTGTAGTCTTTATAATCAAAAAGACAAGTTTTAATAATTCAGATTTGTAGTTTCATGTTTTAAATTGCACGTGGCTATTATACATGCTGAGGAAGGTATCTGGTTCTCCGTATCTGTATAACCTTTTTTCTATAATGTGCTAGCACCGCACTTCACAGCCCATTCCATATGCTAATTAAAGAAAACTATATGCAAAGCATTTAACCTTCCTCATTCTATTTGTATATGGAATTCTAAGTAGGATTCCAAGTTAGTTCCTGACTTTGGGATAAAAAGGACAAAGACAAAAATTAGACTTGCTACATAAATTCTGTCATCTTTTCCGATAATTAGCTAGGCAGAATCTCTGCAATACTCTTCCCTTTTTAATCTGGTACAAGTATACCAGACAGTATTTCCAAAAATAAAGAGAATCATTTCATTTTCAGGCGAGATACCAAGCTCTGCTTCTCAAGCTTTAATGAATATGCAAATCTCCTGGTCATCTTGTTAAACTGCACATTTTAATCCAGTAGATCTGGAATGGAGCCCAAGATTCTGTATTTCTAACAAGCTTCCAGGTGATGTCAAGGATACGTGGTAAAGTTGAATAGGCATAGATTTTGATTCAGAAGAGACAGAACCCAAATATCTAGGTTCAAATCCTGGATAGGTCCCTCACTAGTCAGGTGACAGTGGCTAAGTCACTTAACTGCTATCCAGCAGTTTGCATTTGATCATCTGCAAAATCAGAATGGGACTTCCTACCTTGCAGGGTGAAAACTTGAGGATTAAGTGTAACATATACAAAGTGCCAGACAATTAATAAAAGAAGATTTTGAGGGCCAGCAGATGGTGTGGTGGTTAAGGTGCTAGATTCTCACATGGCTGACTGCAGTTCGAGTCCTGGACCTGATCAAATAAAAAATAATAATAATAAATACAGCTGAAAAAATAATTCTTAAAAAGGTGGGGGAAAAATCAGCAGTTGGTGTAATGGCTATGTTGCTGGACTCTCATGCAGTCGACCGCGGTTTGGGTCCTGGACCTGGTGGCTTAAATTCACACTGGGCACATGTGCGTGTGTGCCCAAAATCCTAAGAGAAGAATGGAGGAGAGGGGATTGTAGCATGGTCATCCTCCCTGGGGAGGAGGAAGGGGGTGATTTCTCGCTTTCTGTCTCTCTATTTTTCTAGCGAGTGCACTCGTCCTATAGCAAACACCTCTCCAAAAAAAAAGAGAATTCTCTTTACTTCAGCCCAAGGTTCTCAACCTGGGCACTATTGACATTTTGGGTTGAATAATTCTTTACTGTGGGGTGGGGTAGCTATTCTGTGCACTATAGGATATTTAGCAGTGTCCCTGGCCTCTCTACCTGCTAAATGCCTGTAGCTATCCCACAGTCATGACAACCAAAATGTCTTCAGACATGGCACGATATCCAGTAAGGGGCAAAACCTGTCCTGGTTGAGAACAATTGCTCAAGACCTATGTTTTTTTTTTTAGTTTCCAAAGGGGGTGTGCAGTCCCAGGGGTTGGGGGAAAAAGCACCCCCCACCAGGGGATGACCACATCATAATCCCTTCTCCTCTCAGGATCTGGGCTACACAAGCACCTGTGCCTGGCATTTTTTCAAGCCACCGGATCCAGGACTTGAACCAAGCAATTGACCATGTAGGACTAGCCACCTTAACCACTATGCTACCTAGCTGGCCCAGATCTAGGTATTAACTGCCAGATATTTTGGGTCTTCCTGAGTTCCTAAACTTCCTAATAATCTTCTACAACCCATGATTTGCTCTTATTTTCAATTTCGGAAATTTTTTAAATGGAGAAATACATGTTCCCGGCATGTAATAATTTTAAATGCTTAAGGAATATTTAAGATTTAAAAGTTCTTTCACAAGGAAGATACACAAAACATCAACCTTAGATTGATAACAGACTTAGTTATCTCTATATTTACTAACCTAAATTTTCAATCATTAAAGTGGCTGGGTAAAGTTTTTCTATGACAACCGACCAGTCTTTGAAAACTAGCTCACCCAGCTCATTGAGATCGCTGTAAAATCGAACGGGGAGCCCTTTACTAATAATCTTGGCCTTAAGCTTTCCGATCCTCCATTTTTCCTCATCGTCCATCACAGAACCGAAGGACAGCTTCTTCTCCTCCTCATCTGAGGTCTTCAGCAGGGTGTTTGCAATCCTGAAGTAAAAATACTGAAATGCAGACTCCTTCAGAAAGGCTGCTTGCATGATCTCAAACTCTGTCAGACTGCAGTTGGGGTTCTCCAGGACCCAAGGATAACCATTTTTTGCAGCAACATAGAGATTCTGTTCAACGTTGGATAAACTCGACAGGTCATTTGTTCTGAAGAACACAGCAGGTGAGTAGGCAGGGAGGAAGTCTCCGTAAGTCTGACCCAGCATGCAGATGAAAAATGGGAAGCACTTGTTCACATAGTCGAGACAGAGCTTCAAGTGTTGGGAGTGGAGACAAGAATACTGTCTAAGCAGGTTGGCAGGTAAGGATTTCTGGACCTTCACTGCTGACCAACTCAGATCCACAGCTTTGAAATATGAGCCCCGCGAGTTGCAGAGTTCATTAAGGTGAGGGAAGACGGTGTTTGCCAAAAAGTCTCTCTCTTCTTGAAAATCAGCCAGAGTGGAACAGATGTAAGGCTGAATGGGTTTCTGGGGCTTTAAAATGAATGGGGCACACCTTTCCACATTCTCGTCTGTCTTCTGGCTCATTGCCTTTTGCTCCGAGAAGGTATCGCACTTAAAATATGACCATTTTCATCCTGGCGCAGCCACCAGCCCCCACTGATTCTAAGTCTTCTCCAACTTATTAGTATTAACAGATGAAAATCTTTCCCCAAAATCGTTTCTTTCTAATTGACATCTGAAAGCGAGAGTGGCCAAACAGAGTTGAAAAACAATCCAGTGTAAATTAGGACTGAAAAAGGAAAAATGCATTCATTTCAGGATTACAGAAGTTCACGTCTCCCATTTTCCCAAAACGTTCACTGAAGAACTAAAGCCATGAGGCGGGCAGGCCTCAGACACAGGCCTCTGCTTTTCCCCAGTCTTCCATCCCACCTGCCCAGTGCTCCTTGGACAAGTTGCTACTGCTGCTCCCTGTGAGTTTGGTGATGTGGGAACTTGCCGATCTGTGAAAAGGAGGACTAGGAGCCTAACATATTTAGGAATAGAACAAGCCAAGGAAGACACAGGACTGTGATTGGAGCAAGAGAAAATAAGAATGATGTTGAGGTCAGGACAGGAGGAACACATCGAAGTATCAGTAGGCCCAAGATTAGGAATGTGGACAGCGGCTGACAGGCAAGGCTGGATCTAAGAACCTGATGAATTTCTGCAGTTGGTTTGTTTTTTTAATTTGCCAAAGGACACAAGCAGTCAGCAGAGACAGAGAGAGAAAAGAAGAGAGGGAAAGTGAGAAAGCACACCCCATGGGAACAGTTAAGCTGCAAGCCCTTTTCCTCTTTTCTTGTTTCAGGATTTTGGGTACACACACACACACACACACACACACACGACATGTGTCTCAGTGTCAGGTCCAGGACTCAAACTGTGTGGTCAGCGATGTAGGGTCTTGCTGCCTTAACTACCATGCTACCAACTGGCCAGTTTGGTTGTTGTGTTTAACCTTAAATTGCACAGGTTCATACAACATTCCATTTACCTACATGCCCTGGGAATTAACATACATGGAGCTAATGGAAAAACACACATCTTACCCTCCAACGACGACATAGCTATGCTTGCAAGAGAAAAAAAGAAAGGAAGGAAAGAAGGAAGGAAGGAAGGAAGGAAGGAAGGAAGGAAGGAAGGAAGGAAGGAAGGGAGAAAAATTAATTCCTGGCATTATGAGCTTTTTTTTAAGACTAGCTCAATGGCCTATTTAAATGCAATAACATTAATAACTAAATCAAGGGACCAGCAGTTGGCATAATGGCTATGTCGCTGGACTCCCATGTAGTCGACCGTGGTTTGAGTCCTGGACCCGGTGGTTTAAACTTACGCCAGCACATGTGCGTGTGTGCCCAAGATCCCGAGAGGAGAATGGAGAAGGGACTGTGGCATGCATGCCCAAGATCCCGAGAGGAGAATGGAGGAGAAGGGATTGTGGTGTGGCCATCCCCCTTGAGGAGTGATTTCTCGCTTTCTGTCTCTCCATCTTTCTAGTGAGTGTACATATAGCAAAAAAAAAAAATTTGTGGCCCTGGCCCTGTAGCCTTGTGGTTGAGAGAGCTGGATTCCATATGGCCAACTGTGCAGTTCAAATCTCATGCCCAGTGGCTTGAAAACCATGCTAAGTGCAGGTGTATGAGAGCTCCAATGCCCAACAGGATGGAGAAATGGAGAAGGGATTACAGTGGGACCATACCCCACTGAAGGGTGCTTTTGTCCTCTCTCTTTCTCTCTGTTCTCTCTCTCTCTATGGGAAACACACATGCTCTCTGGCAATTTTTTTTTTTATCTGAAAACTATATAGCAAGAGGAAAACATTTATAAGTGTTATGTGAAAAAAATTTTAAAAAGACCATAATAATAAGTGTAAATAAAACACTGATAAATATGGAAGGCAGCATAGTACAGAGATTAAAGGTTCAAGTTCAGAAGACCAATACCCTGGATTCAAATTATGGTGTCTTGAATTCACTATCCTTCAATTTTCTCATCTGTAAACAGGGATAACAGTATCTATAATACAGCATAGAGTGGTTGAGATTAAAGAAGTTATTAGATGTGAAATGCTTAAAAGAATGCCTACAAACACTCAAAAAATGTTCATGATTATTACTAAAATGAATATACACAAAGGGCCGGCAGGTGGCATGGTAGTTAAGGGTGCTGGACTCCCACATGGATGACTGCGGTTCAAGTACTAGACCTGGAAGCTTTCTTTCTCATTTTCCCTCTCTCACTCACTCTCTCTCACTCTGTCTCTCTCTGATCAAATTAAAACAATAAATAAAGTTAAATAAAATACTTATTTTTTAAAATGAATATACACAAGGAAAAAAAGGAAAGAAAAACAATGGAGCAACCATCTTATAATGGTGCAATTACAACAAAACTGTTCTCTAATCAAAATTAGTGTAAGATTTGTTATTTTAGAACTAAATTTTTAAATTAAAAATATCATTCCTGGGGCCAGCAAGTAATGAAGTGATTAAGGCACTGGACACCCACATGGCCAACTGCAGTTCAAGTCCCTGACCCAGGGAACCCTTGAAAATCACACCAGGGGACTAGCAGATGGCGTAATGGTTACACTGCTAGACTCCCATGTAGTTGACCATGGTTCAAGTCCCAGACCTGGCAGCTTGAAATTCACACTGGGCACATGTATATGTGTGCCCAAGATCCCAAGAGGAGAATGGAAGATAAGGGACTGTGGCATGGCCAACCCTCGTGGGGGGTGATTTCTTGCTTTCTGTCTCTCTCTGCATTTCTGGCGAGCACATATGCCTTATAGCAAAAATCTTTCTCTAAAAGTAAAGAGAGAGGGAGAGAGAAAGTAAGTTAGTAAGTAAGTGACATCGGGCACATGTGCCCAAAATCCCAGGAAGAGGATGGAGGAGAAGGGATTGTGACATGGCCATCACCCCTGGGGGGAGATGACATTTCTTGCTTTCCTTCTCTCTCTCTCTTTCTCTCTCTCTCTCTCTCTCTCTCTCTCTCTCTCTCTCTCTCTGGTGAGTACATGTGCCCTATGGCAAAAACCTTTAAAAAAATTATCATCTCCATATCCTGTTTCAGAACTGCTAATATAGAATCTTCCCAGTTTTTGTAGGAGGGAATTAACTACATAAAACAGAGAACATCTAAGTGAAGGAAGTGAACAGAAGACATAAGAAAAGCATGACTTTTTGTTTTTCTTTAAAACATTGAACCAAAACATTTTACTAGAAACTTTCCATTATTACCATAAGTGGAAAAACCTCATCATATGCCACAAACAGCAACTATAAAAATAAATGCTTTAAAAAGAACACAATGTGATCAAATTCTAGTTGGATTTCTTTTTATCAAAAAGGGAGATTAATGCATACTTATAAGCGAAACATTTAAGACAAACTTGAATCAGACTGATTTTCTCTTAGCATAATGAGAAAAAACTGAAACAGAATCGAAAGGATTCCATTTCTGCACTAAGGAGTCAGTGTTATTTAAATTTGTGTCCTTAGCCCAACGGACAGCAGCAAGTGGCATCACAGTGGCACGGCCTGCGTCATCAGATACACTGCCAGAGGGTTAGCACAGGCTTTGGAGTCCTACAAACCCTGCCTCGGGGCCTGACTCTGACACTAATTTCTGCAACTGTACATCTGGAATTTTGATCACACCCATATAGCCGGATTAAATGAGGCCCGCATAGAACTTTTTCTTCTGTCATTTTTCTTTTGACACTGCTAAGGCAGACTTCTCATTAATAATGAGTCCAGCCACTGTAGCACAGCAGTAAGGCCATGTGGGAAGGTCCCAGGTTTGATCCTGAGGTCTCCCTGTGCACAACAGGCGCTTATGGGTGCCCTGATCCTGGCTGGCTGATGCTGGGGATGGATGATATGAAGACCCTGGCTGTTCAGGGTGGCCAGTGGGGTGGGGGAATCTGACATTCTCTCCATTTCTCATTGTCTCCCTCTCTCATGAAAGAAATAAACTTTAAAAAAAAAAAAAAAAAAAAAAAAAGAGCCTGGCATGGAAGCATGTACCTGTAGTTCTCAGCTCAAGAGCTGAGGTAGAAGGATCCAACAGGGAGATCCTGTCTTAGAAAATAAAGAAAAGAAAAAAACTGGGCCAGGTTCATGGCCTGGTAGTTAAGGCAGCTGGATCTCCATGGCTGATCCCATGGTTTGAGTTCTGGACCCTGTGACTTGAGAAACATGCCAGGCACGTGTGCATGTATGCATGTGTGCATGTGTGCCTAAAATCCTGAAATATGGAGAAAAAGAGATGGGTGGAGTGACCAAACCCATGGGGGTGCCTTCTCCTCTCCTTGTCTTTGTCCCTCTGTTTCTCTCTGACAAGTAAGTGTTCATGCCCTCTGGTAATCAATCAATCAATAAGAAAAAATAAATAATGAAAAACAATGGGAGAAATCCAAAAAAATTAACCAAGTTCTCATTGTTTAATTTACATTTTAGAATCTGCAAGGCAGATTAAGCATTCAATAAACGTTTGCTAACCCTATACTGCTATCGTTAGTGGGTATGTTTTTATGTTTTAGATTTTTGCCATAGGGCACATGCACCTGCCTAAGAGAGATGAGACTGAGAACGTGAGAAATCACCCTTAGGGGGGATGCCCACGCCCACACTGCAATCCCTTCTCTTCCAGTCTCCTCTCCGGATTTTGAGCATGCAGGCACACACACCCCAATATCATTCTCAAGCCACAGGGTTCAAGACTCTAGCCATGAAGCTGGCCGTGTGGGATCCAGTTGCCTTAACCACCACACCACCTGCTGGCCCGAGCTATTGTTAATGTCCATATGACCTCTACACGAATGTTTAACTTCAAATTTTGCCATAAAGTCGTTTCAATAGAATAGCTATAGTTAGGGGCCAGCAGATGGCATGGTAGTTACATTGGTGGACTCTCACATGGTCAACCGCAGGTCAAATCCTGGACCTGGGGCCTTGAGAATCATGCCTGGCATGTGTGTGTGTGCCCAAGATCCCAGGAGAAGAACGGAGGAGAAGGAATTGCAGCATGGCCATCCCCTCTGTGAGGTGATTTCTCATTTTCCCTCTCACCAACTTTGTCTCTCTCTCTCTCTGGGCAAGTACACGCACCCAATGGCAAAAACCTTGAAAAAAAAATATAAAAAGTATAGCTTATTTATTGCTGTACTTTATAACTAAAAATTATATCTATTGGGTTGTCAGAAAAGTCATATTTTTCCTATGCTATGTAAAAATGTATCATGACTTTTCCATCAACCCAATATTAAAGCTGTTTGATTTTTTCCTCTTAATATTCAAGGAATTCTGAGAGTTCCTGTCCTGATAACAGCGCCACCCTAAAAAGACTGCTGGATAGTCCTACTGAAAGCTTGTGCTAACTCAGAGGTCAGCCAGCTACTTCCACCGGGCCAGATACTGCCTGCTGCTTGTATCTGTTAGTCAAGTTTTATTGGAACACAGCCACATCTGGGACTAGCAGTTGGAGTAATGGCTATGTCGCTGGACTCCCATGTAGTTGACCACGGTTCGAGACCCAGACCCGGTGGCTTAAACTCACACCAGGCATGTGTGTGTGCATGCCCAAGATCCCGAGAGGAGGATGGAGGAGAAGGGACTGTGGCATGGCCATGCCCCCTGTGTGTGGGGGGGGGGGGTGATTCCTCGCTTTCTGTCTCTCTGTCTCTCTCTGTCCTACTGGCGAGTGCATGCACTCTACAGCAAAAACCTCTCCCCCACAAATAAAAGAACAGTCACATCCAGTCTTGTCCACAGCTATTCTTGTGCTGCAGTGACAGTCTGAGTAGTTGCCATAAACAGTCTGCGAAGTTTAAACTATTTACTATATGGCCCTTTACAGAAAAAGGTTGCCAACAATAAGTGCATAGACTTTTTCGAAAACCTATTCCTAGATTATTTTTCAAAAAGTAATGTTCCTCCATTCTCTAATGAATTTGTATCTAATTTTATCTTTGTATTATTGCCTCTATGTAGTTTTGATTATTGCTTTTATAATTCTTTACAATTAATTTTTTTCACTTTTTATTATGTTTCCTTTCCCATGCAATAAGATTCTCAAGGGTTTTTTTTGTTTTTTGGTTTTTTTTTTCTTTTTTTGGAGAGGTTTTCGCTATAGGGCGTGTGTGCTCGCCAGACAGACAGAGAGAGACAGAGAGATAGAAAGCGAGAAATCACCCCCCAGGGGGGATGGCCATGCCACAATCCCTTCTCCTCCGTTCTCCTCTTGGGATCTTTGGCACGCACGCACACGCGCCCGGCGTGAGTTTTAAGCCACCGGGTCCGGGACGCGAATCGCAGTCGACTACATGGGAGTCCAGCAACATAGCCATTGCGCTAACTGCTGGTCCCAAGATTCTCAATGTTTTAAATTTGTAATTGAGTACAAATTTAGCCTCAGATTTTCAACTCTTCTTTGGTACGAAAAATTTTTTTATAATTATTTCATTTTATGCATTGTCACTATTACTTTTTAATTTGCTATAGGGCACACACATTCACCAGAGAGAGACAGAGAGAGAAAGAGAAGGAAAATCAGAAGGCAAGTCACCAGGTCTGGAACTTGAACTACAGTCAGCCATGTGGGAATCCACTGCCCCAAACACCAGGTCATCTACTGGACTCATGTTCAAAAGATTCTGGAAAAGTGTTTTTCCCAAAATATTTTGTGTGGGCTTTCTTTTTTAATATTTGCTTTTGTTTTCTGGTTTTATTGAGCTATGATTCAATGATGATACCTGTACAAAATCCTCCTTAGAAATGTAGTAAGGTTTTCCTTTTATGGTCTATGGCATCATTTTAGAAATATTCTAAGAATATTTAATTAGACTTTAAGGTCCTTGGAAGGGACAAATTTAAAAATACATCTCTTGAATTACTCTATTAGGTCATTGGAAAAGTCATAATGTGTTTTTCTATGCTAAGCAAAATTGCGTAAAGACTTCTCCGACAACTCAATATTAAGTAGTCAAAAGTTCTTCAGATCTCATTCATAAATTTTTCTTGACATTTTTTTTTAAGGTTTTTGCCATAGGGCATATATGTAAGCCAGAGAGACAGCAAGAAGGAAAGTAAGAAATCACCCTGCCCCCAGGGGGTATGGCTACACAGCAATCCCTTCTCCTCCATTATCCTCCTAGGATTTTAGGTACACACACACAAGTGCCTGGCAGGAGTTCAAGCCACTGCGCCCAAGACTTAAACAGAAGTCAACCATGTGGGAATCTAGCAACTCAAACACCACAGGGCCTGCTGGCCCTTTTTCTCAGCATTTTAAGATGGAGGTTTCTTTCTTTCTTTTTTGTTTTTTTAAGAATTATTTAAATTTATTTATTTATTTTAATTTGACCAGGGAGGGAGAGACAGAGAGAGAGAGAGAGAGAGAGAGAGAGAGAGAGAGAAAGCAAGCCACCAGGTCTGGGACTCAAACCATGGTCGGCCATGTAGGAGTCCAGTGTCCTTAACCACCACACCACCTGCCGGCCCCTTAAGACAGAGATTTCTATATTCAGATTAGCTAGTGATGTGGTCAGTAAGAAAGCATTGCTGGCTATGCAGTTCAAGTCCCAAACCTGGTACCTTGAAAAAACACACTGGGCATGTGTGCCTGCACGCCCAAATCCTAAAGGGAGGTAAAAATGAAAAAGAAGGGATTGCTGCATGGTCATCCCCCAAGAGGTGCTTTCTTACTTCCCCTCTGTCTCTCTGTGTTAAATGTAAATTGATGAAAATGTAATTTAGTACTTTTCTACAGGGCAGTTAGTCAGTGTGTTTATCTAGTCCCTTTTAAAATAAATCATGTATTTTTTACCAAGCATTCCAATTTTAATAATTAGTTATTTTTGTCTATAAGATTTACCTCTAAGAATTTTCATTGCATAGGCATGTACGTTTTAAAAGTTGGTAACAAATGAAAGATCAAGCAATAATAGTTGAATATCTTGTAGAAATGCCTTTGAGGGAAATGTTTAGCATATATTGGCAAATGCAAAAAGAGCTACAAAGTGGTATTATATGATCCCAATTTGAATTTTAAAATATATATTTAATATTAACAGAGACACCAATAGGCTGATAAGGATATATCTAATTAAGGCATATAAGTTATTTTAATTTTCTTACTAACTTTTTAAAAAGAATTATTTATTTAATTGTATTTATTCATTCACTTCTTTCAACTTGACCAGAGAGAGACATGGAGAGAGAGCAAGAGAAAGAGAGAGAGAGGAAAAGTGAGAAAGTAAGCCACCAGGTCTGGACTCAAACCATGTTCAGCCATGTGGGAGTGTCCAGCACCTTAAACACCATGCCACCTGCTGGTCCCCTTCCTAACTTTTTTTTAACTTCCAAATTTTTGTTTGTTTTTTCTTATAAGACAGAAGACATGTGTGCTCAACAGAGACAAGGAAAGAAAAGAGGGAGAAAGCAACCCCCCAGTGGAGTGAGGTCACGCTGCAATCCCTTTTCCTCCATTTCTCCATCTGCCCAGGATTGTGGATATGTACACACACACACAAACACACACACACACACACACACACACACACACACACACAGATGCCTGACATGTTTTTCAAGCTGCCAGGACTGGGATTCAAACCACTCGGTTGAACACATAGGATGCGGCTCCATTAACCACCAGATCTTGAGACTGGCCCATATTCCCAAATTATTTAAAGTAAAAATTTCTTTTTCTTTTTCTTTTTCTTCACCCCAGTCTCCCAGTTACTGCATCCAGCCCTTCAGGCTCATCCAAGACCCCAGTCTTCCCAGGTGGCCCCAGCCTCACAACGCAGCACCCTGCTGTCTATGCCACTGTGGCCGGGCCTACAAGACATATTTCTGATTTCTTTTTTTTTTAAGAATTATTTTATTTAACTTTATTTTTATTTTATTTATTTATTTTAATTTGACCAGAGAGGGCCAGAATGACAGAGAGGGAAAGTGAGAAAGCAAGCCACAGGTCTGAAACTTGAACCATGTTCAGCCATGTGGGAGTCCAGAGACCTTAACCACCATGCCACCTGTTGGCTCCCACATTTCTGATTTCTAAATCATTAAAACATTCATTTAGAGGCCAGCCAGTGGCACAGCAGTAACACAATAGTCTGCCATGCTGGACTCGAATGGGAGGGGCCCAAGGCTTCCTTTTTGGTTATAAAAACAAAATCTATTAGTTTTATAATTTAAAATCAAAAGGGAAAATCGTGAGAACTACATAATTTCTAAGATTCTTTCCAGCTCTAAAATTCTTATAGCTCTCTAATATAAATTATTATCACCATGACTAATTTGATCACTCAAAATGTCAGATTTATTCACCACAATTTTAAATTTCACAAATCCCTATTTGAAAATTCATTTTCCTCTGATTGGGTCCAAAGTCAATAGGATACAACTGGATAGACATTTTTTTAATTGACCTGATTTTCTAAGGCAGGCTTTAGGGGAAAAAAATCTGTTTTCAATTAATAGAAAATAAAATGTTGGGGGACCAGCAGTTAGCGTAATGGCTATGTCGCTGGACTCCCATGTAGTCGACCGCGGTTTGAGTCCCGGACCTGGTGGCTTAAACTCACGCCGGGCGCATGTGCGTGCGTGCCCAAGATCCCAAGAGAAGAATGGAGGAGAGGGGATTGTGGCATAGCCATCCCTCCGGGAGATGATTTCTCTCTTTCTCTCTCTCTCTCTCTCTCGCGTGAGCGCACATGCCCTACAGCAAAAACCTCTCCAAAAAAAAAAAAAGTCAACTACAAGATTATGGGTGAACTTAACTTATGATGGGTTGAAACCTTCTAAATGCATGTAAGAGACTCAGAACACCCAGATATTTTATTAGCAGACCCAAAGAATACATAGTCAATTCCTAAGCAGTGTAATGGGGTGTTAATTGGGACAGAGAAGGGAAAGTCAGAGATAAGTCAGAGATAATATCATAAATAACTTGAAATTGCAGTTAAAACTGGCCAAAAATAGGGCATGATATAAACTATAATTGCATCTGATATTTACATACATATTTGCTATTCTACAGCCCAAAATAAAAAATTCCATACAATTTCATAATTTTCACCATATAACTTACTTAATGAAAAACAACTGGGACCAGCAGGTGGCTTAGTGGTTAAGGCGCTGGACACTACCACATGGCTAACCATGGACCTGGTGGCTTGCTTTCCCACTTTCTCTCTCTCTGGTCAAATTAAAATGAATGAATAAATAAAATTAAATAAATTTTTTTTTTTAAAAAAAGGGGGTTTATGAAAAACAATCAAAACATTATAGGTTGAACCTCCCTAATTCAAAAATCCAAAATCCAAATGCTCCCAAATCCGAAACTTTCTGAGCTCTGTACAAGTCAGAGCCTGTCTCCTATAAGAAGCTAAAAATATTATGTATGGCATTTACCAGCTTCCCGTGCAACAAGAGTATTGTAGCAGCCAGCCTCCAAACTGGCCACAGTGATCTCTGTTAGTATTTCCGTCTTTGTATAATCTTCTCTCTCATTGAGTAGAGTTATTTTGGAAATAAAGGTTTGTGATTTCTAAGTTTAGTTATGAATCACCCTCGTTCCTGCTTTGTTCTCTGTCTTGAGTCACTCACTCTACAAGAAGCGAGCGGCTGTGCTATGAGCACACCTAAGCAGCATGTAGTGAGGAACTGAGGCCATCTGAGTGAGCCAGATCCTCCAGCCCCGGTCAAGCATGCAGATGACACTGACTTTGGTCACCACATTGATTGCAAGTTCATGAAAGACCGAGCCAGAATGATCCTAGAGTTTTGACCTACGAATACTTTGTGAGATGATACTGTAAGTTTTAAGGTAACTTGTTCCACAGCAATAGATAATATAAAGGGTATGGGACATGACTCAAATTTATTTGTTTATATTCTTCAGTATTTCCTAATTTTCTTCACGTTGGAGCTATGTCTCCCTTATTAAGTTTACTCCTAAGTATTTTATGGTTTTAGTCTTTAATATGAATGATTATTTTTTTAAATTTACATTTCTTGGGGCCAGCAGGTGGCATGGTGGTTAAGGCACTAAACTCCCATATGACCGAATGCAGTTTGAGTCCTGGACCTGGCAGCCTGCTTTCTTACTTTCCCTCTCTGTCTCTCTGGTAAGTGCATATGCCCTATAGCAAATTTTAAAACGATAATAATAATAAATAAAATTTACTAAAATAATCCTTTTTTAAAATTTCCATTTCTATGTGGGTTTTTGTTTTCCAAATTAGAGCAAGATTTTATTTAGTATATTTATCTGATAGCCAGTTATTTACCAGATTCTTATATTCATTCTACTTTTTTTTTTTTTAATTAAGAGACTGGGGCCAGCAAGTGGCATGATGTTTGTTTTTTGGGTTTTTTTTTTTTTTTTTTAAGAATTATTTTATTTAACTTTATTTGTTTGTTTTTAATTTGACCAGAGAGGGATAGAGTGAGAGAGAGGGAAAGTGAGAAAGCAAGCCATCAGGGTTGGGACTCGAACAGCGGTAGGCCATGTGGGACTCCAGCACCCTCAACTACCATGCCACCTGCCAGCCCCAGGTAGCATGATGGTTAAGGTGCTGGATCCCACAAGGCTGACTGCACAGTTTAAGTCCTAAACTCAGCAGCTTGAAAAATACTTCAGGCCTGAGTGTGTGTGGGCTCACAATCCTGAAAGAAGAATGGAGAAGAGATTTACAGCATGGCCAACCCTCCTGGGGATGATTTCTCACTTTCTCCCTTCTTTTTCTCTCTGTCTTTCTACATTGAGCACATGGACCCTATGGCAAAAATTGTAAAAACAAACAAACGAACGAACAAACTAGAGTTTCTGTGGTCCATAATCATATCACCAGAAAGAAGGAATTTCAAAACAAAGGACCTCAATTTTTCTAAAATTTATGCCAATTACTTCATTTTCTGGTCTTATTAGATACTCCTCAACAATGTGAAACAATATGGGCAGCAGTGGAAATTTCTATCTCGTTTCTAATACTTACTGAAATGAGTTTTAATGTTTTATTGTTTAGAATGACAATGTAGAATTTACATAAAACGAAACTCACCCGTAAGTGCACAGTTTGATGAATTTTAACCACCACCCCATACCAAGCCCAAGAGAATTTCCATGACCTCAAAAAGTTCTCTGATACTCGTTCACAGTCATTCTTTTCTATCTTCTGTTTATATAAGATACTTGCACTTATGATGCAACTGCACAGTTAATATTTGTACAGGTTGGTTCTGTTTTAGTGCAAAAATTTTCTAAATCCACACACAGTTTTTTTATAACATATTTCTATTAATTTTTTTGAAAACCCCTAATAGCTACATTTGTTCACCCCTGCACCTAGTGTAATATTATACCTGGTACATACCAGATCGCCTACAGATGCTCAGTGAGTGAAGTAATGTACGAACCAATCAAGCAATCAACCAATTTACCTCGGTGCTTGGCCCATTCCTTAGTGCTCCCTGATACCAACTACTGTCCTGCCTCGGTCTCCCCAGTCTGCATTCTCTCTGACTAACCCCTGCTGGCCTATACCTGCCCACCACAAGAGTCATTCATTGTACCATATCCGCACCTCTTTTTTCAAATGGTTTCACCTTCCAAGTTTAACTACAAGGTAGGGTATGATCTAGTGGCATTAACTATGTTCAAAAAGAAGCTTAATCACAACACCAGAAAACATAGCTATATCTAGTAGTGTCCATGCAAATATAGTGTGAAAGCGAAAAACTAAAATTAGGAAGCAAGGGAGCCAGATCTGAAGATGGGAAGCTAATAGCCATCTGGGCTATCAGTTCTGGGGGAGCAAGGCTAAGATGAAAATGGGCTTACAAATGGGTTAACAGTCAAAAGGGGTGAAGAAAACGCTGGAGAAAAGCAAGGCTGGGAACCCTAGAAGCTGCCCTTTCTTTTTAAGGTGCTCAGTCCAAGGTTCTGTCTTAAAGAGAGAGAGCTGAGTCAAAAGATGGCCAGCCATCTTCTGCCAGCCTACTGTCTTGTGTTTTATGAATCCCACCGTTATCTGCAAAAACGTCTACCCACAGGCAGCCACTCTATCTTGTAGGGCATTTCTCATTCTTGGTTCCCCCCCAGGTGTAGCATGAATTACCCACCACTGACCGGTTATGATGATATTTGCAATTTCAGAACCGGTAGCTCACTTGTTCAGAACCAGAGACAATGGTGAAAAAGTTGAGCTGTGAAATACAAAAAAGTGAAGGAATTCATCTTTCCTAAAAATAAAAAAGAAACAAGAGTTAAAACACACAAAAATGTGATTGAGACTTCTGAAGTAATGCACACCTGTAGTATAGCCTTAAATTGCAATCTCAGAAACATAAAGCATGGTTGTAAGCTACCCTTTGCTTACTAATAACAAGCATAGATAAATTCGGCAGATGTAAATTAGGCACCACCACTACGTGCAAAGGCAAACCACTGAATCAAGATCAGCAACCCTAAATAAGGGAAGTTGAAAAGCTATGAAGGACTGTCACTGAAAAGCTTGTATTCAGGAATTCGGATGATGATCTGAAAATAATTATGCTGGAGGAAGCGATAAGGAAGGGGGTGTATATGTTGGAGATGGGGGGCTCTGGCTGGAGTGGGGTTACATAAAGACCCTCAGAAACAAGGACTTAGAAAACATTTCCAAAGGCACAAAGGAGGTGTGAGGTACTTCCCTCCCAGGAAAGACACCTGGGGTTTCTTGTGTCTTCCTGAACAGCAGGCAGGGTATTTCTACTGCTACAAAGCTGCAATCGCGCCGCAGGTTTTGCTTTCAAACATCTGCAGGTGTATCCTCTTGCGCTCGTTAAACTAAGAGTTTCCTTTTCTGTGCTGGGCCGGACTTTACCCCATGTTTTCCACCTGACTCACAGCATGGGCTCTATGGACGCTTGGTCGGAGCCCTTGTACTTCAGGGGGGAGTAGAAGTTGCTGGTGATGTCCCTCAAGGGGACCAAAACAGAAAGCCCACCACCCTCTACTGGAAACCAACTTAGGGTAGCCTGATGGTTTCAACCTCGGGATGCACAATAGAGGAGGGGGGCAGCCAGGTTGCTCTAGTGCGACGTGAAAAGCCAAATTCGGAAATGCGTGTTCAGGAGCCAAAGGTGGAGCACAGATCAGAGGCCGACCCCTACAACTCGGGGAGGCCACGGCCCAGGCAACCCGCTTCCCAGGCCTGTTGATACAAGCTGTGTACAATGGAAGGCCCTGGAGTAGGCACAGATCTCTCCTACAATCAGAACAAGGTGTAAATTCTAAAACACGAAGGACAGACTTCCCTCAAACACGCGCTGGGAAAATACGAAAGAAAGAGCCAAACTACGCAGCCGCTGGCGAGGCTAAAGACTACGCTTCCCAGCATTCAATAGTGTGACCCCGGGTACTCTGCATGGCGGGAACTGTAGTTTCTCACCACCTCATCCAAAAGCGCTCTGAGGGATTTTCAACCTCTCGCGCGTTTCTCTCTTCCAAGAGGCACGGCTAAGTAGGAAATGACTGCGAAAGGCTAACTAGAATCACTCCCAAAGTGACCCTAAGGAGTAGAAGGAAAAGGGTGAAGAATGCGTTACCATAGCTACCGTTTCCCTTGGTCACGGAATAAACGCGCTCTGGGATCCGGAAGTATTTTGTCGCGACCTCTGGAAAAGAATGAACGTGTTCTGCGCGTACGTTCATTGGACAGTTTCCCTGAGTGGCCTAGGCTTCCCAGGCAAAGAGGCGGTCCGGCGAGTGAGGGGCCCGCGGAGCCTGATGATTGGAGAAAAGCTGCTGCGCATGACCAATCGGACGGAGCCACGCTTCGGGCAACGGGCTCCGCACCTGGACAGCTCCGATTGGTGGACTGCGATCCCCCCCCACGAGTCTCCATTGGGTACAGTGGGTGCGTGGTGCGGCACGATTGGTGGATTTGTGTTTCCCGTCCCCCGCCCACGAGAAGTGGGGGTGAAAAGCGGCCCGACCTGCTTGGGCTGTAGTGGGCGGACCGCGCGGCTTGAGGTGTGAGCTTCCGAGCCCAGGGGTGGGGGGTGGAGGCGGCTCCTGCGATCAAAAGGGACTTGAGACTCACCGGCCGCGCGCCATGAGGGCCCTGTGGGTGCTGGGCCTCTGCTGCGTCCTGCTGACCTTCGGTGAGTGATCCTGGAGGAGTGGACGACCCCCTTTTCAAGCGCGACCGCTTCTCGAAGGTTCTGGGGGCGTTGAGCCGGGGAGGGGAATACCAGCGCGTGCGGTGAACTAAGGAAGCCATGCCCTTTCCTCGAAAGAGTCTTAGGGGACTACCTATACCCTTTTCCTCTGGAGGGAGTAGAGGAAACATTTGAATTTCCTGCAGCTCTCAATAGTACCGCGCCCGGAGATGAGAGCCACCTCGGATGGGGCTTGTCTTGGGCACTCGCCCCCTCGGGAGCCTTACGGGTGACCCTCCCGGAGGACTTTGCCAGCCGCCGCAACCTTTGGCCACCGTAGTTTGAGGACCCCCGCCCCCCCCGCTTTCCGACTTCTCGCGAGCAAAGCGGTTCTTTTCCCAGACGCCGGTCTCCCGAGCGTAGGCCTTGGGCCAGCGGGAATGGCAGTGTCTGCTTGTTTGATTTAGTTTTGCTCGAGCTCCGTCCTTAACTTCTCTTCCCCTTCTCCAGCCCATGGACCCAATTTCAGTTCCCCTCGCCAAAGGTTGCACAAATCGTATTTGTATTCTGACCTGTGATCAAAGAAGGCCTAAGTTTGGGCTTGGTCAGTTTGGAGGCCTTGCCTTGGCCTGCGCGCAACACGTGTGGGTATAGAAGGAGCCTGGCATCAATCTCCTAAACGTTATTTACAAAGGATGGGAAGGTAACTCTTTAGAGGCGGCAACTGCCTTGATATTTCATAATCTTCTGGAGGACCTTAGCATCTGAACTTATATAAGGAATCTACTGACTTGGATTTACATTGGATATTTAAACTAGCAGAATATTTAAACTTCCCTCCAACTCGCGGTATTTACTAGCTCAATTTTGCAACTCCTATACTTGCCCTGTTTGGACATAGTTCCTTCGGAAAAGTCAGCAAACAACTGTGTTTAAGAGTTTTCTGGTGTTGCATCTTCCTTCAGGGTCAGTCAGAGCTGACGATGAAGTCGATGTGGATGGTACAGTAGAAGAGGATCTGGGTAAAAGTAGAGAAGGCTCCAGGACAGATGATGAAGTAGTCCAGAGGTTTGTGTTCATTTAAAGCAATACAGATAAGCCCCGTGAATACTGCGGGTTGCAGCAGCTTCTATTGTGTATATCCCCCCCCCCCAAGAGTCCAGATAAATTGTAACCCCCCCATCTTCCCCACCCCTTGTTTAAATGCCCCCAAAAAATGGTCAGAAAATGTTAGATGTGGCCAGTTATGTGCGTAATTGTCTCTTAACTCCCTAACTTGCTCATGAATGAATTATCAAAATGGAATGAATTCAAAAAACTGTTTGGATAACCATATTGCAGAATACTAGCATCATAAACCTCCTAAGACTTTAGAAAAGACTTTCAGTCGGTTTTGTATATTCCTTAAATGTGCATATTTAGTAATTTTTTAAAGTGGGATTTCTGCTGTTTGAGCAGTTTTAAAATTTGGTTTCTTAGGACTTAAATTTGAAAACCTTACTATGGAGCATAAATGAATATAAAGCAAAAGTTAGGTTTTTCTGGCAATTTTAAATACCGTGTAGGTGATAAATACTGTGTACTGATAAAATGTTGAAATGACATAATGGTAACATTTTACAAAGGTTTCCATTTTAGCCTCTTAATCCTCAAGACAACTTTCAGAGGCTACTATGCTCCATCACAGAGCCTAGGTTTTTTTAAGGGAATTAAGCAGTGCAGTGTTTGCTTATCTACCTGATTTTCTTAGAGAGGAAGAAGCTATTCAGTTGGATGGATTAAATGCATCACAAATAAGAGAACTTAGAGAGAAATCTGAAAAGTTTGCCTTCCAAGCAGAGGTTAACAGGATGATGAAACTTATCATCAACTCACTATATAAAAATAAAGAGGTAAGCAACATGTGGTTAGGTTGTTTCATTTCTGTATGGTGGCACCTTTGTTTACTTTCATAGTAAATTTTAGTAACATTGTAATTTCACTTAAGTTGTTAGCAAGATTTAAATATACCCAGTGTATACCAAAAACTGCTACAAGCTACCCAGGGGGTTGGTATTAGACATTTTCCCTTTTTCTTTACCCCTTCCAGTATGACCTGCCAAATGGTTATGAGTCTCAAGAGTGGTCAAACTAAGATTCACGTATTGCATACCTGAGGATCCCAGGGCGGGGTGACAGGACAGTGTTGCTACTTTTAACCAGTTTAGGTATCCTTTATGGCTGCTACTACGGTCCCGTCTTTTGAGCAAGCAGCCATAACCTCCTTTAACCAATAGTAAGCCACCCTTATAGCCTAAGAAGTCTTATTCATGAGTGGTTTCCCAAGGTACAGAGGAGAAATAAAATGGGTTTTACATTAAATTCAGTGTCTTACATATCTTGAGTCTAATGTAGTCTGTTATATTTGGCTTCCATTTAGATTTTCCTGAGAGAACTGATTTCAAATGCTTCTGATGCTTTAGATAAGATAAGGCTAATATCATTGACAGATGAAAATGCTCTTTCTGGAAATGAGGAATTAACTGTCAAAATTAAGGTGAGCTCAAGACACTTTTTTTTTTAAGTCCAAAGGAATCCTTAGAGATCCAGAACCTCTATCAGTCAAGATAGATCAGTTATGCTATAGAGACAAGTACCACTCAAATATCTGATTAACCCGGGAGTCTGCAAACTTTGATTTGTGGGCCAGAACTGTCTTTGCCTGTTCTTGTAAAGTTTTATTGGAACACAGCCATGCCCATTTGTGTGTTATAAATGACTGTTTTTGTGCTACAACAGCAGAGTTGAGTTGTTGTGATGGAGACCATCTGGCTCACAAAGCCTAAAATGTTTACTAGCTGCCCCTCTGCAGACAGTTTGCCAAAATCCCTGTGGTCTTTGCTCTGCTTCATCCTCACACCAGGACACAGGCTGATTGAACAGCCATCTGGAGTGTAGCTGGTTGCCATGGTGCAGAGCGCGCTTGGAGGGTCTCACACCAATTAAAGGCTTAGCCTGAATGCCACGCCAAGCCACAGTCTTGATTCTGCCTGTAACTTGTTGGCTAGAACTAGTCACTTGGCCTCACCCAGCCCTAAGTAAAATCCTACTGTGCCCTGGAAGTAGAGAGCCAGGAATATTGAGTGAAGGACATTAATTACCACCACAGAGTCCACGTACAGGAATCATTCAAGTTTAGAGTCACTTCGTTTTCTGTTAAAGGTACAGGTAACACAACTGGCTTTATTGAGGTCATTCTACCCTTTGACGTTGAGACCAGTCTTCCCATCTTAATATCCATGCTTTCTGAAATACACTGAGTTTTAAAATCGGCATGTATGCTCTGAAAAGGCCTTAAAGTGCCCTGGAGAGGAAGTTGTCTCCGTCTGGTTTCCTGTAGGGAACTCTGTGGCCCAAAGTAGTTCCCGCACACAGCCCATCCATCGTTCACTTGCATGAGAGGAGTACTAAGTAAACTTAACTATGGTTCTTATCTCGTTTCTAGTGTGACAAGGAGAAGAACCTGCTGCATGTCACAGACACAGGTGTAGGAATGACCAGGGAAGAACTGGTTAAAAATCTTGGCACCATAGCCAAATCTGGAACAAGCGAGTTCTTAAACAAAATGACTGAGGCACAAGAAGATGGCCAGTCAACTTCTGAATTGATTGGCCAGTTTGGTGTTGGCTTCTATTCCGCCTTCCTTGTGGCAGATAAGGTTATTGTCACGTCGAAGCACAATAACGATACCCAGCACATATGGGAATCCGACTCCAATGAATTTTCTGTAATTGCTGACCCAAGAGGAAACACTCTGGGACGGGGAACAACAATTACGTGAGTATTACTGATTCCTAATAAGAGTTAATGGAGTGAAGGATCTTGACTTTCCAGTTCACACTCTCTGAGCAGATGGCTTACCCTGGACCTTAATTTCCATGCCTATAAAATGAGAAAATTGCCACCTGAAGAATTATCTGAGACTTGCAAAGGGCCAAGAATGGGGCGTTGTAATCACCACTGTACATGCAGGTCATAAATAGGAGGTGTCGGCTCTCCGGGGAGAATGCAGATCACAGCAGAGAGGCAGCCTGGTCAGTGTGGAGGCTAGAAAAGTATCAGTAGGTAGGAGCAGTGTCTTGCTCCAGGAAGCCCAGCAACTCGGGAACTTGAGGCAGGAGGATGGCAATATGGGCCAGACCTTATCTGTAATGAGGAGGGAAGGGGGAGGAAAGGGGAAGGGAAGGAAAGGGACAGGGAAGGAAAAGGAAAGAAAGCTGTAAGTGTGCAAAGCATCATGGATACAGGCAGAGAGGCACAGCGTGTTCCCAGGGATGCCCTCAGTCGGTGACACTTACTGATAAGGGTTTCTGATTAACTTTTTAGAAGATTCTGAAGGTGATGTGGAAAAGGGCAAGACTCCTTGTGAGGAGATTCTTGGGGGAGGGAAGGAGGCATGTTGAAAATATTGAAGATCTGTGAAGAAGCCGCCATTGGGGCGGTTAGAACAGGTAGAGAGAGAAAGGGTTTAAAGTTAATGAAATTTAGGAAAGCTCATGGAAAAATTGTTTGATCTGAGGATAGTTACAAAATCGCAGATACGAATTTGGATTCCTTTTAAGCCCATAACTCACTGGAATAGATGGGCAGGTCTTTTGCCTACAGTAGTAGCTCTTGGTGCTTGCTAGCGCTTGTGAAGTAGACAGGACAGCTTTTTGCCACAGGGGGCGGGTGGCAGGTGGTGGGTAATGGGTTTTTCTTGTGTGAATGTGTGTTTTGATTTCATCTTGAAGATGAGGGAATTCCTACTGCCTTGCCTATTCCTGCCAAGTGAATAAGGAATGTCCCTACAGGTTCCTTTTTTATTTTTTTAAGGGAGATTTTTGTTAAAAGGCATGTATGCTCACCTAAGAGACAGATAAGAAAGTGAGAAATCGCCTCCCAGGGGGAATGCCACCCCGCAATCCTTTCTCCTTCATTCTCCTCTCAGGATTATGGGCACTCAGACACCTGCACCCAGTGTGAGTTTAAGCCTTTGAGTTAGGACTCAAACCATGGGTGACAACGTGGGAGTCCAGCGATATAACAATTAACGCCATCTGCTGGTCCCTCCGTTTTTGTTTGTTTTTTCCTGAATTTGTTTTTTTTTTTTTTTTTGTAGTTTTGTTTTAAATTCCATGAGGGAAAGATACAGCAGCCCCAACAAGGTCTCAGCATAACCTCCCCAGCCTTCAGCCAGCCCCAGATAACAAGCAAACTTGGAGGTCTCTGTGGGCTTGAACCGAGAACCTTCCCATATGGGATTTTCTCGCACTGCATGGTGTTTTTACTGCTAAGCCACTGTTTGGCCCTTTTTCTTAATTCAGTTTTAAACTTTCTCAACTTTAGAAGTTCTTAAGTTTTCAAGTAGAAAAGTGTATACCTATCATTTAAACATTCAATCGCTGCATATCACTTGGCTTGTAAAGAGAATTTGCCCAACATGAAATGCTTCTCAAGACTAGTCCAGCTGAGAATACTATACACGTTATCAACAGGTAATAACCATTTCTTTGGCCCACAAATGTCTTGCCTCTATTTGTTCCTGATTCCTTCTCTATACTCCTCCCTTCTCCCACCTTCCTTCTACACTATCTCCAGCATCCATAACTATTTTCAGTGCTTTTATGCCCTGCAGTCAGTCCGTCTCTACTGTAGAGTAAGGAAGGTCAATACCTATCATTTAACCAGTTTTCTTCCTCATAGAAGGTAGCGTTTTCTGTCTTTGTTGTCACAGATGTCTTTTACTGAGGACCAGTTGGGTGACTGTTTTAGTACTTTGGCTAACCCGTTGTTCCCTATTTACCTTTTTCTGCCTTTGTTATTGACAGCCACATCTGCAGGCCTCCTTAGGAGGCATCACTAAAGTTATACCCTCGTGCCCTCTGCGTAAAGACACTGGGAGATGTTGGGGAGGGTTGGTCAGTCAGTCCTAGCAAAAGAGAAGGAAAATGATGTCCCAAGTGGCGATGATGTCTTAGGGCGCTGGGAGACAGGATGCAAGTTCTGAGCAGCACTCCGTGTGGGCTGCTCCTTTCCCAGACCTGGCACTTGGCTGCCAGCACGTGTATGAACAAGTAAGGGTAATCTGGACAGTTTCATCAGGTAACGTGCATGGTGCATAGTTAGTGAAGCTTTACAACAGACTTTGCTTTCTCTCAGCAAAATTATCTTTTTCAAGTCCTCCTACCCCACAGCTCACTTACCTGATACTCATTGGAATTCCTGTTAATGTGCTTGCGTTAGGGCTAAGACGGATGCAGTCCCCACTTACAGAGGCTCACTCTAGTGAAGAGAAAAAACAGGAAGTAATTTGAGTGACAGATGCCAGAAGGGAAGTTCAGGGACACCTCCCTACATTTTCAGAGAAAGGGTATCATCAGAACGCCTTGCGGCATGATGATGTGTTAGATTCAGATATTCTAGGCAGCAAGCACATTATGTTCGAAGTTAAGTATGAGTTTATTTTGGTGCAACAATTTCTTTGACATTCACGCATAGTATTTTTATAGTATGCAATTGTTTAAAGAATTATTTATTTAATTCCATTTGTTATTGTTAACTTTTTATTTTGACCAAAGAGAGACAAAGGAAAAGCGAGAAAGCAAGCCACCAGGTCTGGGACTTGAACCATGGTTGGCCGGCCATGTGGGAATCTAGCACCCTTATCCACCTCACCACCTTCCGGCCCCATAGTATGCATTTTTTGAAGACTATTATCTTATATATGACCAATGAAATAGAAGCATCAGGTAATCAATCCCATTTCTTAGTACCTCTGTTACCTAACCCTAAATGAACTGCTCTTAGTAAGGTTTGTGACAATTAAATGAGATTATGAAATTACCATTCAGTAAATGTTAACTGATAATTACTTTGTCCTTCCTGTTAAAACAAAAGAGGTATTCTCCATTTTTTAAAGTTTATTTTATTTACATGCACAGGAAACAGAGATAGAGACAGTACCCTCAGTAGGATTTTAACTCTGTGATCCACCCCACCTTTAGCTAGCCCTGGGTATGCTGTGCCTGGTGTGCTCAGGGAGGTCTCAAGACAATGAACCCAGAACCTTTCCCCGTGAGCCAGCCTCGCTAGTATTGCTTTTCACTGCGGTACCGTTGTCTAGCCCCTATGCTTCTTTTCCTAAGCTGTTTCCTGTGCTTCTGAGACCGCTTGTCTCATCCTGCCTCCTGAGAGAGCAAGTACAAGTACTTCTTTCCCCATCTTTTAAAGCCAGCCTCCCCTTGCATGGTGCTCTTCTCCCTCCATGGTCAGTGTTCGTGTCTCAGGCAGGGAGGAGGGAAAGACAGGTGGTGCCATGCCTTCTCCTCCTGTCTAGCGCTCTCACTCTCCTGTCCCGTTGAGCTTTTTAAAAAAATATACTTGGCTTTTCTGCTGCCTCACTTCTATTCGTGCCTCAGCCAAGCCCACTGTAGTTTTATTTTATCCATTTTTCCACTGAAATAAGTCAGAAGAAAGCTTTGTGGCTGGGCCACCCCTATAACCTAGTGAATAAGTTGACCAGATCCCAAATGGCCAACCGCAGTTCAAATCCTGGCTCCAGTGGCTTGAAAATATGCCATGTGTGTGCATGCCCCAAGTTCCTACGGGATGGAGAAATGGAGAAGGGGTTGCCATGTTACCGTGCCCCATTGGTTTGGTGCTTTCTCTGTCCCCTTCTCTGTCGAGCACATGTGCCCTCTGGTAAGAAAAGAAAACCTTGTTAAATCTAATGTATTGGGTTCTTTTTTATTTAATTACTGTTGTTTCTACTATTAATCCTTAGTTTTTCTCTCGTAGTTTTTTACAAAATTTGCTTTCTACTGCTCCTCCCTTAGAACAGTCTGCCCAGTAGCTAGCTCACTTCATGACCAAGCTACGTTCCAGCCCTTTTCCCATGATCCATGTGTTCCTCTTCCAGTCTTAGCTACTGCCATGGCCTCAGGTTCCGAGACAAATCAGTGTTTTCTCAAATCGATAATTTTAGTCTAGGTCAAGAGTTAGTAAACTTTTTTTTAAAGGTCCAGCTCATAAATAAGCTTGTGGGCTGTATGGCCTGTCCCGTGTCACAGGATCAGCTAGATCAGCTTGAAAGCCGCCGTAGACAGCATATATGAGGATGTGTCCTGATACTGTTTCTTAGAGGTACTGGCTGTGGTTTGCTGACCCCTTGTCTAGACCTCACTTCTGGGCCCTATGCTTGATTTCTTAGTGCCTTTTTTTTTTTTTTTTTTTTTTTTTATTTTATAAGAGAGATGTTTGCTGTAAGGCATGTGCACTTACCGGAGAGACAGAAAATGAGAAATCACCCTTAAGGGGGGATGGCCAAGCCGTAGTCCCTTCTCCTTTCTCCTCTCAGTATTTTGGGCATGCACACACATGTACCTGGCATGAGTTTTTTAGCCGCTGGGTCTGGGACTCCAACTGTGATCAGCCATGAAGGAGTCCAGTGACATAACCATTACGCCGTCTGCTGGTCCCCTCTAACTGCCTTTTAAACACCTCTTCCTAGGTGGTGTCATACCACATCTGCTTGTTGGCAAGTGCCAATAAACTATAAGCCTCTTAGAACCGGGAGGGAACCATCGATGTACTATTTCTCATACTAAAGGGATCACCAACATCAAGATATGGGCTGTTCCTACCACTCATGATGCTAGAAGCAGATAGGGAGAACCCAGGCTCAGATGCCAGGTTGATCCGAGCATGCTGGGTGTGCCCATGATCCTGGCTTTTCGGGAGGCTTGAGGGAGGATTATGGCACGGCAAGACTCTGTGCAAGGTACTTGTCTGTCTCTGTTGAGGAGGAAATTAAGTAAAACTTTAAAAAAGGAAGAACGGGGGAGGGGCAGCAGATGATGTAGCGGTTACATCGCTGGATTCCCACATGACTGATCGTGGTTTGATTCTCAGACCCGGTGGCTTGAAATTCACACGGGGTACATGTGTATGCGTGCCCACGATCCCTGGAGAAGAACGAAGGAGAAGGGATTATATAGCCATTCCCCCTGAGGGGTGATTGCTTTCTCTCTCTCTGGCAAGCACACACCCTATTACAAAAATCTCTCAAACAAAAAAGGAAAAAATATATGAGCTATCTGCTGAGTGAGAATATGTTGCGATGTGTTATTTTTGACCTGTGGAGGAGAGGTTTGTAGAAGGATGGTAAGAAAGAAGGGTGTGTGGTGCTGGTTTTCAGTGTTGAGGTGATCTGGACTAGCACTGCCCCAAAGAACGTCTACCTGCGTTGTCCAAGAGGCCACCTCCAGCCACATGTGTCTGTTAAATACTTGAACTGTGGCAATGCACCTAGGGAACTGAACTTCAATTTCATGTAAATTGTCATGTGTGAATAGTGGCTGCCGATTTTGAATAGTACAGTTATATATGATTCAGATTAGTTTTTTGTTTTGTTTTGTTTTGTTTTTAAGGAACATGTTTTTATTAGGAATAGTTATCTACAAAATCTCTTAACTTCTAAAATAGCAAGTCATCAGGAAAGTCATGATGCCTTTTTGCATAGAAAAACCAATGACCCAATAACTGAGTAAGTGTAATTAGAGTGGGTATGAGTCCATTTTACTCCAGAAATTTTTCAGAGTAGTCTCACCTTGAGAAATGAGAAAACTCAACATACTTGGGATGCAGAGAATATTTTTATTTTCTACTTGAAACTAGATTATTCTCCACTTGAGGGAACAGAAAGATTCTTTCCTGTTATCATACCTATCTGTGGGATATGTAGCTCACAAACCCTTTTGGTGATGGAGAGTTCTTAACATGAATTGCTGGCTATTATCATTATCATCAAGGTATTTAGACAAAGTTATAATCAAATCTTCTAAACCTTGAGTGTCTCTAAGCACCTTATTTTCTTTGCAGCCTTGTCTTAAAAGAAGAAGCGTCTGATTACCTTGAATTGGATACAATTAAAAATCTCGTCAAAAAATATTCGCAGTTCATAAATTTTCCTATTTACGTGTGGAGCAGCAAGGTAAATCTACATTAATGAAATTTCTCTGTGTCACCTTGCCACATAGGTGTTTCACACTAAAAGAATGAAGGTTAAACATGGTTCTGTAGTTAAAAATATTCACAGGATTTTCCTACCAAAGACCTATTTTTCCGAGCTGTGATGTCATTTCACATCTTATAGACAGAGCCAGAATTGTTAAACAAATGAGGTTAACCACAGTTCCACTCTCGTGCTGCAGACTGAGACTGTCGAGGAGCCCCTGGAAGAGGAAGAAGCAGCAAAAGAGGAAAAAGAAGAATCTGATGATGAAGCTGCTGTAGAAGAGGAGGAAGAAGAAAAGAAACCTAAAACGAAAAAAGTAAGTCTGGTTCATCTCCTGGCTTGAAACATTGTTTAGGTTATAAAGGGGGAAATGCAAAAACCCAGGGTTGCACAGCTGAGTCTAGGTAAGCATTCAGGTAAGCATCCATTTTTGTTTTTGTTTTAATTGAGGTTTTTGCCTTAGGGCATGTATGCTCACTGGAGAGAAAGAGGGAGAGACAGTAAGAGGGAACACAAGAAATCACCCCCCAGGGAGGGTGGCCAAACCACAATCCTTTCTCTTCCTGAGATCTTGGGCACATATGCAAATGTGCCCAGTGTAAATATCAAGCCACCAGATCAAGGACTTGAACCACAGTCGGCAATGTGAGTCCAGTAACGTAACTGCTACTTCATCTGCCGCCTTCCCCACCTTCTTATCTTCCAACTTTATTCATGTGATAAGTCCAAGCTGACAGGTCCAGCTGTCAAAAAGAGACCTTACTAGTATGTGTTTTCTTCTAGAAAGTTTTAAGCAGCAAACACAGGCCATTGTTATGGGGATTTTTCTGACTTTGGTATATTGCCTGGAATTGGTGGCTGATTACATTTTGGACATTAGGATCTCAAGATGTTTTTAGAAGCCTACAGTGGCATGGTGGTTAAAGGCGCTAGGTTCCCACATTGCCAACTGCGGTCCAAGTCCCAGACCTGGTGGCTTGCTTTCTCTCTTTCCCCTTTTCTTTCTCTCTGGTCAATTTAAATAATAACAATAATAATAATAACAACAACAACAAATGGAATTAAATAAATCTTTTTTTTAAAAATCTTAAATGTTTTCTAGCATAGTAGCATGCTCTTGTAGTCCCAGCTACCTCAGAGCCTGTGGCAATTCAAGCTCAGCTAGCAAGGCACTGTCTTTTTTGAGGGAGAAAGACAAGCATCCACCGGTCTTACATCACGACTCACCCTCGCCCCTCAGCACAGCCTTCCTTGCCCCCCAGGGTCATAGGCACGTGTGCCCAGCGTGTACAGGTCACCTGGGGAACCAAGCCTGTGGCCTTTCATAAGGATCCGGCATCCCTGAGCAATGTATACCACTGTGCTATCCCAACTCACTAGCTTAGTAGTGATGGTTGAGAGATTATTTGTGAAATGGATTTTATTAAATCCTATAAAATAGGAATATATAATATGTATATTCTTCATAACCTCAAAGCAGTTTTAGCTGGTTAAAAATAACGAAGAAAAGTTTAAATTGACATTTTTAACAGTTATGTATTAAGCAGTTGTCTTTTTGTGTCAACTATCGAGAGAAACACTTTGCTTTTAAATTTTTGTAGAAACCATACCAGATACCAGGTATCCTTTGGTGTTTCACATATTTTGAAATGTGCCGAAGCATCAGTCACAGCTAGGTTAGCTGTTGGTGAGTGCTAAGAGAATCTAATCAAAAATCCTCTAACTTCAGGTCGAAAAAACTGTGTGGGACTGGGAACTTATGAATGATATCAAACCCATATGGCAGAGACCATCAAAAGAAGTAGAAGAAGATGAATACAAAGCTTTCTACAAGTCCTTTTCAAAGGTAAGTATTTAGAATTCCCTAGCTTCAGGTAATTGACAAGTAGACAAGCTGTCTCCTATTTAGATGATTATGGTTTATCCCCATTTTTCCTATTCAGTATTTTCTTTTAAAAAGGTCTTTAGGCCAACTATAAACTGTCTACTACTGCGTGTAGGTAAAATAGTCACAGATCAGATGAAAATAGAATTTGTTGACTTAATCATAATTGAAATCACATTTAAATTTCACATGAACCTTTGAGGTTAGTGTCTGGTCACTAGAGACTTTGAGAATAATTGGCTTCTAGAACACATCATTTTTACTGAAGTTGAATTACTACACTCTACACTATTTTGTTTGGAATTGCAAGGATTATTAGAATCAATGTTAGCTTAGTTAATTCATGATAGTGAAACATTACAAAATCAAAAATGTTTTAAAACTGTCTTATGACTAAACACAATTGGTTTCCTTTTTAATACTGTGGTTTTATGTTTCATTTATATTTTTAAAATTATTCTGAGAAGACTGTAGATTTCAACAGATTGCCAAGGTGTCAAGTTATAAAGAAAAAAAGATTAAGAGCTATTTATATAGCTAGATCTTTGATTTCTACCATAAAACCCATAAAACACTGAAACCATGTTATCGAATGACATTTAACATAATCTTAAAATAGTTGCTTAGGGACCAGCAGTTGGCCTAGTGGCTACATTGCTGGACTCTCATGTAGTTGACTACGGTTGGAGTCCTGGACCTGGTGGCTTAAACTCAGGGTGGGTGCATGTGCGTGCATGCCCAAGATCCTGAGAGGAGAATGGAGAAGAAGGGATTTTAGCGTGGCCATCCCCCCCTGGGGGGGGGTGATTTCTCTGTCCTTCTGGAAAGCGCATGTGCCCTCTAGCAAAAAACCTCTCGGGACCAGCAGTTACCGTAATGGCTATGTTGCTGAACTCCCATGTAGTTGATCGCAGTTCGAGTCCCGAACCCAGCAGCTTAAACTCACGCCAGGCGCATGTGCGTATGTGCCCAAAATCCCAAGAGGAGAAGGGATTGCGGTGTGGCCATCCCCCCAGGGGGTGATTTCTCACTTTCTGTCTCTCTGTCTGTCTCTCTGGCGAGCACACACAACCTATAGCAAAAACCTCTCCAAAAAAAAAATAAAACAGAAGAAAGAAACCTCTTAAAAAAAAAAAAAATAGCTTGCTTTATAACATCAGACATTTATTGTGAAGCCAAGTGCCTAGGAATAATTACAAAATCTGCATTTCCTGCCCATTTTCTTTCTTTTACCAACCTCTTATAACTTACTAATACAAAACCAGGGGCTGGCAGTTGGCATGGTGGTTAAGGCAGCTAGATTCCCACATGGCTGACCACAGTTCGAGTCCCCCACCTGGCAGCTTGCTTTCTCATTTTCACCTCTCTCTCCCTCTGTCTCTCTCTCTCTGGTCAACCTCAAAAACTAAAATAAAATAATGACAATGAATAAAACTAAATAAAACTATTCTTTAAAAAAATAAATCCAACCCTAGTATTGATTAAAGTTTTTTAAAGTTAATGTTTGGTTTCATTAGAACAGGTAAAATAAATTTTAATAATATTTTTTAACCCAGCATACATAAAATAGCATGTAAACAATATAAAAATTAATTGGACATTTGTCTTTTTTTTTTTTTCTTTCAAAATGTATTTTATACTTAATAGCACATTTTAATTTGGACTAGCCTTTGATTTTAAGTTTATTGCCACCCAGTATCCCTTGTCTTGGGATTTGGGCACTCATACAGACACACCCAATGTAATTTTCAAGCCACAGTGAACCCTCAGCATACCCAGTAGCCACCCATTTATCAGATCTGTCAAACTGCAAAGTAGGCCATGTGGGTTCAGCAATGGATAATACAGATTTAGGGAGTTTCTAACCTTCATGGCATTGACATGGAAGAACTCCGTTACTGAGTTCTGTGGCTTTAACAGCACATTCGTGACGTGTTGCTTATTTACAGTCGTGTTGCTTAATGACAGATGCGTTCTGAGAGTTGTGTCATTAGGCAGTTGCATCATTATGTGACTGTCACAGAGTGTGCTTACAGGTAAAAGCTAAACACACGTGTACCACATAACAGATTGCTTGAACTTTGCACTGCATTTTTCCTGTGCCTTTTGAATGATGAACACACCAACTTTCCGCAGGAAAGTGATGACCCCATGGCTTATATCCACTTCACCGCTGAAGGGGAGGTTACCTTCAAATCCATTTTATTCGTACCCACATCTGCTCCACGTGGTCTGTTTGATGAATACGGATCTAAGAAGAGCGATTACATTAAGGTGGGTTTTTAAGTTGTATAAACTGAGTTTACAGTTTGGAAGTACAATTTCCAGAAAGTGATTTTTTTTTTTTTTTTGGTTTCTTTTTTAGCTGTATGTGCGTCGAGTGTTCATCACAGACGACTTCCATGATATGATGCCCAAGTACCTTAATTTTGTCAAGGGTGTTGTAAGTATCTTAGGGGAATGGGGGCATTGATGGGATCTGGCTGTGGGGATGGGGGGAGTGTTTTGGACTTTGGGGGTTTTTTCAGTGTTTTATTGTTCAGTGAACTTTTCTTTGTCACCCAAAGGTGGACTCGGATGATCTCCCCTTGAATGTTTCCCGTGAGACTCTGCAGCAGCATAAACTCCTCAAGGTGAGTATCTGGGAAGAGACTGGTCACTTTGTTCTTTGTGGTTTGGAGGACTGACTCCATTAGTGGAAAAATCAGATTTTGAATCTAGGCCCTGACTCTTAAAATGAAGAACCTCTTTCTCCCTGGGCTTTTCAGATCCTGAGAATCATTCTTTTTCCCCTGACATTTAATAATAAAATTTCAAACACAGAAAGGTTGGGAGAACTATACATGAACACCCAGTATACCCAGTAGCCACCCATTTATCAGACCTGTCATTGAATCTTCCCCAACACTTCCATAATTAAAATACTCTAGCTTTTAACTTCAAAAGGTTTTGAAAGTAGGGACCAGCAGATGGCGTAATGGTTATGTCACTAGACTCCCACAGAGTCGACTGCAGTTCAAGTCCCAGACCCGGTGGCTTAAAAATCACTCCAGGTGCATGTGTGCATGCTCAAAATCTGGAGAGCAAAGTGGAGAAGGGATTGCGGTGTGGCCACTCCCCGGGGGGAGTGGGGGTATATCTCATTTTCTGCCTTTCTGTCTCACGTGCGCACTCTATAGCAAAAATCTCTCTAAAAAAAAACCTTTGTTTAGGTCCTAGAAAGAAAACATCAGGAGTTCTAAAGTTGGAACATAAACATTGAAGCAATCTTGTAACTTATCACTGACAACTTACTTTCAGCTCAGTCTGACTAGGAGTGCCTCGTTCTTCCTTTGATGATGGCAGGAATGGCACCTAATAGATTGTTCTTTGATTTTGTGTAGGTGATTAGGAAGAAGCTTGTCCGTAAAACTCTGGACATGATCAAGAAGATCGCTGATGAGAAATACAACGATACTTTCTGGAAAGAATTTGGTACCAACATCAAGCTTGGTGTGATTGAAGACCACTCAAATCGAACACGTCTCGCCAAACTTCTTAGATTCCAGTCTTCTCATCATCCAACTGACATTACTAGTCTAGACCAATATGTGGAAAGAATGAAGGAAAAACAGGATAAAATCTACTTTATGGCTGGGTCCAGCAGAAAAGAGGTGAGATGGACTCCAGGTGTAGGAATTATGTGACGCAGCTGGGAGTTTATCTGCAGCCATTGAGAAAAAAGGGAAAACCCAGTTGTGTAATTGGATAGATTATAAGATCTGTCAGTCACCGACAGGGAAGTCACATATATTTTCTTCGCTTCTCAATTCTTCACCTGTAAGATGGGTTGGTTAATATATTCTATAAACACAGCTACTAGGATAAACAAATATGCGAAGGCCAGGCTTAGAAAACCGTATTTCCCTTAATTTTGTAGGCTGAATCTTCTCCATTTGTTGAGCGACTTCTGAAAAAGGGCTATGAAGTTATTTACCTCACAGAGCCTGTGGATGAATACTGCATTCAGGCCCTCCCAGAGTTTGATGGGAAGAGGTTTCAGAATGTTGCCAAGGAAGGAGTGAAGTTCGATGAAAGTGAGAAAACTAAAGAGAATCGTGAAGCAGTTGAGAAGGAATTTGAGCCTCTACTCAACTGGATGAAAGATAAAGCCCTTAAGGACAAGGTATTCTGGAAATTTCAGATCATTAAAACTGTAGCACCTGTATTTCAGAAAAAGAGTTTTCTTTTAACAAATTAAACAGCAGCTGATTGTTTTATTACCAGTAACAGTGATAAAGAACAGCATTTAGTAATGTAAATTTTTAGCAAGAAAAGGTTAGACATAAGTAAATTTTCTGTAATTCATTGTTGCATTTGCATTAACTAGTTTTCACAGCTTAAATATAAGTTTTATTTATACGTGTGTGTGTGCGCACACGCATGCATGTGTGTGTATAAGTTTTTGGTATAGGGTGTGTGCACTCACCTGAGAGAGGTGAAGTGAGAAATCATCCCTCCAGTGGGAGGACCATGCTGCAAGTTCTCCCTTCTCCTGTCTCCTTTTGGGGTTTTGGGCATGCACCCAGTGTGATTTTTAAGTCACCAGGTCCAGAACTCAAACCACAAATTTGGCCCTGTGGGGTCCAGTACCTGAGCCTCCACACCACCTGCTAGTCCACATTTTATAAATTAGGTTTTCTGGAAAGTTGCAACATATTTCTGTGCAAAAGTGCATTAGGATTTTCCCCAAAACCCAATATTTTTAAAAAGTGATGTTTATTGGGACCAGCAGATGGCATAAAGGTTATGTCGCTGGATTCCCGTGTAGTCGACTGCAGTTCAAATCCCAGACCTGCTGACTTAAACTCATGCTGGGCGCATGTGCGTGCATGCCTAAGATCCCAAGAAGAGAATGGAGGAGAAGGGATTGCGGCGTGGCCATCCCCCCGGGGATGATTTCTCGTTTTCTGCTTCCTCGTCTGTCTCTTTCTTTCCACCAAGTGCACATGCCCTATAGCATAAACCTCCCCCCCAAAAAAAAAACAAAAGTGATGTTTGTTTATTTATGAATAAAAGTTTCCGATTTTAAAAATATTTATTAGATTATTATTATTTTTTTTAATCTGACCATAGAGAGGGGAGTCGATGAGAAAGCAAGCCACCAGATCTGGGACTCAAACCGTGGTCAGTCATGTGGAAGTCCAGCACCTCAACCACCGTGCCACCCGCCAGCCCTGAAAATTTCACATTATTAAACAAAAATGTTTCTTAAATTACTAAACCCAAACAAAAGCTACTCAAAGACTTTCCTGTACATTTATGAACTAGTGTGATGAGGGCTTAGAAAGTTTAAATAGAATTACCAAGTAACCTTACCTGTTGACTTCAGACATAGCTAACCTTTGGGTTCTTCTCCTAAGATCGAAAAGGCTGTGGTATCTCAGCGCTTGACGGAGTCCCCATGTGCTCTCGTGGCCAGCCAGTATGGATGGTCTGGTAACATGGAGAGAATCATGAAGGCACAAGCTTACCAAACGGGCAAGGACATCTCTACAAAGTAAGCATCCTCGGAAACGTCCCTGCCGAGTGCCAGCTTTGTCCAGCCTGCTTTAGGGGAGAGCCAGTTTCTGTGCAGAGACTCGCGTGTTTTAAGTGCCCTCCACTGTCTAGTGTATGCTAGGTAGACAACATACAGTAGAGGGACTTCTATGTTAAATTAAAAAGGGACTTCAGATGAGTTAAGCTCCACCCTCCTCCTGCATTTTATGAGAGAGAAAGGGAGGGAGACAGATAAGTATATTTGACGGGCTCACTGTGTGGCTGTCCTGCCCCAGCTTCTCAGTTAGCATTATAAGTGCGTGCAACCACACCAGGCATATTCAAGTTGGCCTGGAAATAGAGCCCATGTCTCCCGTGAGCCTTCCAGCCTCCCAGATGGCAGTGCTACCTGTGCTCACGGTTAAGTCATTTTAAAATCATGGCTTTTCTAACCCCACACCAGTTGGGTTAATTATAGGTACCTGTAATCCTGTAATATGTCCCACAAAGGGTAATTAATACTTTAATTGAAGGCCTAGGTACTGGTGATACAGAGGGGCTTCAGTACCCTGTATTTTCTATTTTGTGTTTTTGTTTTATTTAACTTTTTAATTTGCCAGTGTGCACATGTACTCAGAGAGGGAAAGTGAGAATGCATCCCCCGTGTGGGATGACCATGTTACAACCCCTCCTTCATTCTCAGGATTTTCAGGCTCATATCCTAGCATGTTTTTCTTAGTTTTAAAAAAAGTTTTTCTTTTTTTTTTTTTTTTAAGAATTATTTTAATTTAGTATTAATTATGTTCTAATTTGATGAGAGAGAGAGAGAAAGTGAGAAAGCAAGCCACCAGGTCCTGGACTCAAACTGGTTGGCCATGTGAGAGGCAGGGCTCGTAACTGCGCAGTCAGCCACGTGCAGTTCAGCACCTTAACCACCATGCCATCAGCTGCCCCAGTGCATCTTGATTTCTTTCTTCAAGAGTCATTTTCTATAATTGTGAGATTAGGAAAAGGGAAATGTATGAACCCTTTATTTTGATGTTTCGTTAATGTTCATTTTTATCCCTTACTAGTTATTACGCCAGTCAGAAGAAAACATTTGAAATTAATCCCAGACATCCTCTGATCAGAGACATGCTTCGACGAATTAAAGTGAGTAATATTATAGTCACCCTCCTACTTGCAAGTCTTTTGAGTACATTCTTTAAATATGAAGTGCCATTTCTTCCATTGCAGGAAGACGAGGATGACAAAACAGTTTTGGATCTTGCTGTGGTTTTGTTTGAAACAGCAACACTTCGGTCCGGATACCTTTTACCTGACACCAAAGCTTATGGAGATAGGATAGAAAGAATGCTTCGCCTCAGCCTGAACATTGACCCTGATGCAAAGGTTTGTGTCCCTGACCCTCCACTCACCTCCGCCTGCTCGCTTGTCGCCCTCTCCCTCTCCCCTTTGAAGATATTTCTCATGATTAAGTCAAGTAGCTTTGAGCATTTCACCTAACTTCTGCTTTCTGAAATTCTCTGAATGTTTTAATCCCCCAAAATGTCAGATGCCACATAAGCAATTTTATATGCCTTTTTCTTTTATTTAAGAATTACTTATTTAATTCCATTTGTTATTATTTTTTATTTTATTTGACCAGAAAGAGACAGAGAGAGCGAGAGAAAGGGAAAGTGAGAAAACGAGCCACCAGGTCCAGAACTTGAACCACGGTTGGCCGTGTGGAAATCCAGCACTCGTAACCACCACGCCACCTGCCAGCCCTGTGCTCTTTCCTTTTTACCTGTCCCCATGATTGTTAGTTTGGTGTTATCTTGACTGTCAGCTCCGATTAGAGGTTTTACTATTTTTACTGTTTCTGAAGAAACAGGAGTGACATTTAATTATGACCTTAATACATTTAAATCGGCAAAGGAGAAATAGGTCCAAGGCACTAATGGGCTTGTGAACGCTGCCCTTAGGTGGAAGAAGAACCTGAAGAAGAGCCTGAAGAAACAACAGAAGACACGACAGAAGACACAGAGCAAGACGAGGACGAAGACGTGGACATGGGAACGGACGATGACGAAGAGCAGGAATCATCGAAGGTAGGGCACGTCCAGGGGCGCAGGTTGCGAAGTCTTCCAATACTAGGCAGAGTTCCAGGTCTGTAACTTAGATCTACGTCGAGACTGTGCATCTTTCAGAAGTCTGCCTAAAAACACGTATCTAATAGCAAATTGACAAGCCTGAGCAAACCTTTTTCTTTTGAAAAGTAGGTCATCTTACTTCTACGTTCCCTTATTTAGCCAGCCATTCTTGTTTTTAAGTAGATTGTTCTGTATGTAGCCCATAATGTTTTTATATTCATTGCTACTTGCTTCTGCTTCACTCTAAATTCTTTATTATGTTCAGGGGTCATTGATCTTGTTGGTTCTAGTTATTTTACAGATAAGCAAGGTGACATTGTAGCTGACAGCTAAAATACTGTGAAAATGGACTGGGTCTATCTATTTAAGTTCTTTTTTTCATACTTGAACCTTTGGTAAGCTACAGTTTCTTTCTAACAGCTGTTAATGCATTTTTTTTTCTATTTTTACAGAAATCTACAGCTGATAAAGATGAATTATAAATTATAGTCTCACCATTTGGATCCTGTGTGCAAAGGGAATGTGAAATTTCAGTCGTTTCTTTTGGGAGAGACTTGTTTTGGATGCTCCCCCCAGTCCCCTTCTCCCCTGCACTGTAAAATGTTGGGATTGTGGGTCACAGAAAGAAGTGGGGTTTTTTAGTTGAATTTTTTTTAACATTCCTCATGAATGTAAATTTGTACTATTTAACTGACTATTCTTGGTGTAAAATCTTGTCATGTGTATAAAAATAAAAAAGATCCCAAATACCCAGAGTCTTGCCTGAGTTTTCATAATGCATTGTCTAGAACTTCCTGATACTTGTCTGTTTTTGTTTTTTTAATTGTTTCTTGAGTTCTTTTCCTTACAAAAGTGACTCCTGCTTGTCAAGAAAGGTTATTTTTTTTTTAAATCAAAGATTTAGTTGAAAAAAATCATTTTCAAAAATCACTCATAGGGAAAAGAGAGAATCTTGGAGAAGAATTCAAAGTATATATAGATGCGTGCTTTTCCAGAGGGCAGTGCTTAATCATCCCCTCCTTTTTGAGTGTGCGCTAAATTTAGTGACTCCCTTTTACAGTGAATATGGAAGGAAAGAAATAGAAACTTTGGCAGATACTACCCTAACCAAGTGATCAGCTCATTTTCACCAGCAGTGTCGTATACTCCCTCACAGGATGTGATAAGGGCAGTTCACCTCTCATCTTTCCAAAAACCCATAGCCTCAACCTAATGAGAAAATTAGGGAATGATAAACTGGGAGCGGGTGTTGTCGCTGCAGTTTTTCAGTAAGTCTAAAGTTATTCCAAGACAAAATGTCTTTGAGGAAAGCACCCATAATCCTACCACAGAACTATAGGCATTGAGCAAAGATCCTGCATTGAGCTATTTCATTTATTTCTGTATAACTTCACTAGGCTTGTAGCCATCCAAAATAGTTCTTTTTTTCTTTTTTTTATTGTATACTAGGGAGAGAAGATGTTTAACCTGCATGTTCAAAGATCTTGTGTGTATTAGAAAATTCTGTGGAACCTACTTAAGTACTATGAAGTTTTGTTAGAGACTACAGTTTTCCTAATAATCAAATAACCCTTTATTGGCTGCTTGTATTTCTGTTCACTCTATGCTTTTTGTCATTGTATGTACCCAAAAGGTATTTTTCTAAGATCTGTTTGCAATAATCACTTAGACCTTACCAGCTTTCCTACCTGAATGTGTTTCGTTTTCAGAATTGTCCTTGCTTCCCTTTTCTTGGCCTTAGCCCCATCTTGGAAAACCCTTGGTGCTGTGAGAGCCAAGGGGAGGAGAGGTGCTGGCTGAAGTGTAGAAGGAAAGAGGCAGAGGTCCAAGGAAACCACTAGCCTGTGCACTCACGGAGGCCACGGGAGCAGGAACGGACGTCCGAGGCCACACGCTGGCACAGGTTGCTGGACTGCACGCTCTCACCTAGAACTTGTCTTGGATCTAGCACTTTGATCACCATCTGATCATCAAGACCACCTTGGAGAGACCCAGCTTGCTCATACCAAAATAGCCCCTGTTGGTCCTTTACCCTGGACCTGTGGCGATCAGGGACTAGTTCTGTTTTTGTGGCTGAGTGTAATACATGTACAATAAATCTTCTGTCTTAGCAGAAGGGATAAGAAAAAAAAATTGTCCTTTTCTTCCTCTAATACTGAACAGTGGGGCCCAGGACCCAGTGCAGCGGCGCAGGTGGTGGAGTGCTGCTAGGTGATACTGGAGCCAGTGAGAAGGCCCAGGACATGGGTCTCAGGTTGACCTAAATGTGCTGGGTGCACCCATCAACGTACCCATGACCCCGGAGGGCTGGGGTTGGAAGTAAATTTCAATGATGAGACCTTTTCAAGCATACCTATCTGTGTCTCTAAATAGATCTAGCCTTGGTGACAATTAGCAAACTGAACTGCAGTGTTGAAAGCCACATGGACAATGTGGCTCCAGATCCCTGTCTAATTGAAATACACTGGTCACATGTGTGACCACTATCCTGACAAGCCAGAGGGCTCAGGGAAGGGAATCACAGGGTGAGGAAACAAGGGCTTCTCACGTTTAGTGATGTGCACGCACGCACTCCAACTAAAATACTAGAGTGGCAGTTCAGTCACAAGCGTGCTATAATTAAGGTATAACTTTCCCTCGTGATAACAGTGTAAACGGTTGTAATGTCTAACGTGTGTTTTTGTTTTGTGGAGAGGTTTTTGCTATAGGACGCATGCACTTGCCAGAAGGACAGAGAAAAAATGAGAAATTCCCCAGGGAGGATGGCCACGCCACAATCCCTTCTCCATTCTCCTCTCAGGATCTTGGGCACGCAGAGTTTAAGCCACCGGGTCTGGGACTCAAACCACGGTCGACTACATGGGAGTCCAGCAACATAGCCATTACGCCAACTGCTGGTCCCTGTATAATGTGTTTCTAAGACAGACGGAAGGAACGTGAGAAAGCAAGCCCCAGAGAGGGCAGTCACGCTCTGCAATCCCTTCTCTGTTCTCTCAGAATTTGGGGCATGTGCTTGTTGCAAGCCATCAGGCCGAGGACTTGAAACATTTTATCACATGGATTCCAGCCTCTTCAACCACTGTGCCACTGGCTGACCCTTTTTCTAATTTTTTGACCACTGTAATTTTTTCTTTTTTTTTGATTTCTTCATGAGAGAGAGAGAGGAACAGAGAGAGCACCCTCAACAAAGAGAATAAAGAGAGAGCACCTGCAATCCTTCCAAGCCTTTCCCAGCCAGCCAGGATCACAGGCACACAGCCGGCATCTACTAGCCAACCTAGGAACTGGCCCCTGGTCTTTACCGTCAGACTGGGGGCCCGACCCCAGTCTTCCTCATGGCTTTCGCCACTGCAGGACATGGCACCGTTGCTGCACCAAGGCTGTGCCTGAATTACCATTTTAAATGAATATTGTGTATGTCCTACTTAGATAAGTCAAAGTCATCAGATTGCACTAAATTAGTGACATCTGACTTCTACTTCTTAGAGTCCTATTCTTAAAATGCTAAATTTCCATCATTTCCAGCAGGAAGCAGGACAAGCAACACGCTCCCTCCCTCGGTTTCTGTAAAAACTGCAGCTCTGGCATAACCATCTTGCAATAAAACTGTTTAACTGGCCTATTTAACTACAAACAGGTTGCAACTGGTCTCTCTTGGACTTTTTGAATTAAAAAGCAGCTCTAATAACAAATACTGTAGAACTGCTTTTAGTGTTTGATGTATAGATGTCACAGATTTGGTTGACCAGGAAGAGCTGAGGTTAGAACGGAGGGGTTTACTAAGAGCACCGTTGGATCAATATCTGGGAGGGAGGGATGTGGCATTGAGCAGAGGGAGAAGCTGAGCTGTAATGCAGGTCCAAAAACAGTGTCACTAAATCCCACGGGGAGTTAAGAACCAGAAGGGGGCCCATCAGGTTGGCCACACCTTCCTGTTGTGCTGAAGGGCCAGGCCGTCACCCAGCATTGGACAGGGCCCCTCTAGGATCCGTGGCTTTGAGGATGCTCTGGCTGAGGCAATCCTTGCAGGAGTTGACTGCAAGCTGCTCACCGACAGCACTCCTAGCACTTGGGGAGGCAAACCCTTCCCTGGGAAATCTGGGTGATGCATTTCCATGCCCACCGCAATGTATACTTTCTACTATATAAACATTAAAAAAGGAAATACAGATCTTGGTGAAAATCACTTAGGACCAACACTTACTGAAATAGAGATGGCATTGTTACTTTAGATAAAGTTTAATTTGAATAGCAGTAAATTTTTTTTTCATTTCCAGAGGGCACATGCACTTGCCAAAGAGCAAGAGGGAGAGAGGAAGGGATAGACAGCACCCCATCTGGGGCCTAGTCATGCCCTTCTCCTTCATTCTCTTAGGATTTGGGGCATGCACACACACCAGCCCAGCATGTTCTTCAAGCTGCTGGGTCCAGGACTCAGCTGTGTAGTCAGTCGTGTGGGATCCAGTGCCTTAAGTACCACACCACCTCCTGGCCCTGGAAACCATTTTTAAGTTCTTTAATTTTATTGGGTTTTTTTTTGTTATTTAATTTATTATTATTATTATTTAATTTGCTAGGAGGCACATGCACTCACCAGAGAAAGAGAGAGAGAAGGAAAGTGAGAAAGCAAGTCACCAGGTCCAGGACTCAAACCACAGTACGCCATGTGGGAGTCCAGCATCTTAAACACCACACCATCTGCTGGCCCAGTTGCTTTCTTTTTTTTTTTTTTTTTTTTGAGGGAGAAATTTTTGCTATAGGGCACATGTGCTCGCTGGAGAGACAGAGACAGAGACAAAAAGCAAGAAATCACCCCCTAGGAGGGTGGCCACACCACAATCCCCTCGTCTCCATTCTCCTCTCAGGATCTTGGGCATGTATGCACACACACACACACACACACACACACACGTGCCCAGTGTGAGTTTTAAGTCACTGGGTCCAGGACTCGAACCAGTCGGCTACATGGAAGTCCTCTGATGTAACTATTATGCCACCTGCTGGTCCCTAACTCCTTTAATTTTAAAAATAAAATTGTCAGACTTCTAGTCTGATAAAAAGCCCTTCACAATTGTCAGCTGTGACAAGCTTCAGGCTTTGTGAAGCAAACCATGAAAAAAAAAATAAAAAAGGTATTTCATTAATGGCAGCTAAGAAATTTGATGTAGAGAAAGTATCTTACACAAAAGTTCGCAGTAAATAATAGAGCAGCAAATAGCAAGCAATCTCAACTCAGAATTCTTCTGCCTCTTCTACCCCAGAATCTCCTACCTCAGAATCCCGGCCCTTCCCAGCTGCCCACTGACACACTGTGCTCCAACAGCCAGAACCACATAGAGGCCGGGATTCAGTTTTCTAGAGTCAGGTATGGTGGCACGTGCCTGTAACCTGGCGACTCGGAGGCTGAGGCAGCATGAGGGTGAGCTCAAAGCTGGCCTAGACAATATAATGAGACCTTGTGTGGAGGGGAAAAAATGTCAGATGTGGTGGCAGTGACTGTAATCCCACTGGATGAGGCTGGAGGTTCATGACATGGTGAGATCCGGTCTTCTTTTTCTTTTTCTACTTGCCAGAGGGCACGTGTGCTTGCCAGAGAGAGACAGAGAGAGAGGAGGGCAAGGGAAAGCCCTGGGCAATGGGATGTGCTCACACTGCAATCAATCCCTTCTCCTCCATTTCCCTATCCTGCTGGGATTTGGGGTATGCACACACCTGGCATGTTTTTCAATATGGCAGGCTGGGATTTGAACCGCAATGGGCCATGCGGAACCTGGCTGCCATGACCACTAGACGACATGGCCTGAAAACCCCTTTATATATATTTGTTTTTGTTATAGGGTATATGTGCTTGGCAGAGTGAGACAGAAAAAGAGGTAAAGTGAGAAATCATCCCTCTAGGATGAATGGCCATGCCACAATCTCTTCTCCATTCTCCTCTTGGGTTTTTGGGCATGCACACACACACCTGGCATGATCTTCCAGATGCCGGGTCCAAAACTTACCTCATAGTCGGCGGTATCCAGCCACCTTAACTATCCTGCCATATGCTGACCAAACCCTTTATTCTTCTTTCTTTTTAAAGAACTTTATTTAATTTGATTATCATTATTACTTTTTAATTTGCTATAGGGCATGTGCACTCACCAGAGAGAGAGAGTGTGAGAGAGAGAGAGAAGTGAGAAAGCAAGCCACCAGGTCCAAGACTCAAAATGCATAGGCCATGTGAGAGTCTAGTGCCTTAACCACCATGCCACCTGCTAGTCCCCAGCTCTCCTCTTTGTGCCGGAAGCATCTAATAAGGTACCAAAAGACATGGCGGCAGAAAAATAAAACCAAAGGCCTTGTACTAAATAGGGATGATATAAGCCATTTTAGTTGTTTTATATTGTTCATTGAAAAGAGTATCAATTATGAATGAACCAAGGGTTTTTTCTTAATTTAAGGATCTATTTTTTAAATAATTATTTATTTTTAATTAATTAATTTATTTATTTAAATTTGACCAGAGAGAGAGAGGGAAAGTGAGAAAGCAAGCCACCAGGTCTGGACTCAAACCATGGTCAGCCATGTGGGAATGTCCAGTGCCTTAACCACCATGCCACCTGCTGGTCCCCCTAAGGATCTAATTTAAAAAAATTACCGAAGGGCAAGCATATTCACAAGACAGAGAAAGAGAGAGAGGAGAAAGCACTCCACAGTAGAGCATGGCCACGCGGCAACCGCTGTTCTCCATCTCTATCCCATCAGGACTTTGAACGTGGCACACTTAGACATGCTCGGCATGTTTTTCTTTTCTTTCTTTCTTTAAATAGAGCTTTGCTATAGGGCGCCTGTGCTTGCCAGAGAGACAGAGGCAGGCAGAGAAACGGGAAGCAAGAAATCACCCCCCGGGGGGATGGCAAGGGATTTGGGGCATGCACGCACACACACCCAGTGTGTTTTAAGCTGCTGGCTCAGGGACGTGAACTGTGGTCAACTACTTGGGAGTCCAGCAACATAACCATTACACCATCTGCTGGTCCCCAGCCTAGCATGTTTTTCAAGCCATTGGGGCTGAGACTCAAACCACAGTAGGTCACGTGAGATCTGGTTCCTTAACCATTAGCCCATGGGTCTAGCCCAAGATCTCTATGTTGCAGGGAACAAAATGGCATATTTTTCTGTTTTTCTATACAAAAATGCGTCATGACTTTCCTGACAACATAATAATATTTAAGATTTTAACATTAATTACAAAGATCCATGTCATGGAATAACTTGCCTAAGAAACCTAGTCTTCACCTTTAAGGATGTAGAATTTGAGGTCAATGGGTGGCATGGCGGTTAAGGCACTGGACTCCCACATGGCCAGCTGTGGTTTGAGTCCTGGACGTGACGGCTTGAAAATCATGCTGGGAGTGTGTGATGCCCAAAATCCCGGAAGAGAACGGAGAAGGAATTGTGGCATGGCCATCCCCCCTGAGGAGTGATTTCTCACTTTCCCTCTCACTATCTGTGTCTCTCTAGGGCAAGCACCATATGCCCAATGGCAAAAACCTCAAAAAATAAAAAATGCAAACTTCTGGGCCAGCCAGTGGCTTAGAAAACACACTAGGCATATGTGTATGCATATCCAAGTTTCCAAAAGGAGAAATGGAGATGGGATTGCACTGTGGCAATGTCATATAGATGTTTTCTCATTTTCTCACTCTCTCTTCGTCTCTCACCCAGTAAGCAGATACCCTCTAGCAAACTAAAAGTAAAAAAAAAAAATTAATTCTCAAAAACTTACAGAAAAAATAGCCCTGAACGATAAGCCAGCTGCTCTATACATCCCTTTTGTCCTGTATTTTTAGACTCAGAATAAGGTTGAAACATTCCTATTTGTTTCCTAGGGCTGCCATCACAAAGTACCACAAACTAGGTGTCTTAAAACAATACAAGTTAGGGGCCGGCAGGTGGTATGGTAGTTAAGGGCACTAGACTTCCACATGGCCACCTGTGGTTTAAGTCCCGGACCTGGTGGCTTGCCTTCTCACTTTCTCTCTCCCTTTTGCTGTCCCTCTCTGGTCAAACTAAAATAAATAAATTAAATTAAATATTTATTTATTTATTTATTTTGGGGAGAGGTTATTTTGCTATAGGGCGCGTGCGATTGCCAGACAGAGAGAGACAGAAAGCGAGAAATCACCCCCCAGGGGGGATGGCCACACCGCAATCCCTTCTCCTCCATTCTCCTCTCAGAATCTTGGGCACGCACGCACACGCGCCTGGCGTGAGTTTTAAGCCACCAGGTCCGGGACGCGAACTGCGGTCGACTACATGGGAGTCCAGTGACATAGCCATTATGCTAACTGCTGGTTCCAAATAATTATTTTTTAAAAATAGAAATTGGGGCCAGCAGGTGACCTGGTGGTTAAGGGTGCTGGATTCCCACATGGCTGACCGCAGTTCAAGTCTCTCTCCCTTTCTCTCTGGTCAAAATAAACATAAATAAATAAAATAAAGTTCAATACAATAACTCTTTAAAAAGAAAACAGAAATTTATTCTTTCACAGTCCTGGAGGCTGGAAACTTGAAACCCAGGTGTTGGAAGGACTCTGCTCTGAGACTCTGGGTAGAATCCCTCTTCCCTCGTCCCAGCCTCTGGTGATGGCCCTTAGTCCTTGCGTCCTTGGCTTGCAGCTCCATCAGTCGCATCTCTGTCACATGGTATCCTCCCCATTATCTGTCTTTACATGACAATTTCCTCTTCTCGTTTTTGCTACAGGGCTTGTGCACTTGCCACAGAGATAGAGGCAGAGACAGAGGGGGAGGAGAAAGCAACCCCCATGGAGGATGATTATGCTGCAATTTCTTCTTTTCCAGCTCTCTCTGCTGTCATCATTTGGGGCCTGCACACATACCTGGTGTGTTTCATCAAGCTGCCAGATCCAGGACTCGAAAGTCCTGGTCAGCTCCATGGGATCCGACTGCCTTAACTGTCAAGCCACAGAACTGGCCCATCATTTTTCTCTTCTTAGAAAGATAACAGTTATGGGGCCAGCAGGTGGCATGGTAGTTAAGGGCGCTGAACTCTCACATGGCTGACCATGGTTCAAGTCCCAGACCTAGTAGTGGCTTGCTTTCTCACTTTCTCTCTCACTTTCCCCACCTCTGGTCAAATATAAACAAACAAACAAACAAACAAATAAGTTCAATAAAAATAATCCTTAAAAAAAAAAAAAAGAAAGAACAGTTACATTGGCTGAAACTAATGTAAGACCTCCTCTTACAGATGCTGGGGGTTAGGACTTCAACATTTTCTCAGGGGACACAATTCAACCCATGACAGTGCTCATTTACAGTTTTTCAGTTATTTAAAAATATGTTTTTATAGGAACCAGTAGTTGGCATAATGGCTATGTTGCCGGACTTCCATGTAGTTGACCGAGGTTCGAGTCCCAGACCTGGTGACTTAAACTCACGCCGGGTGAGTGTGCATGCGTGTCCAAGATCCTAAGAGGAGAATGGAGAAGGGATTGGGATTGCGGTGTGGCCATCCCCCTGGGGGGTGATTTCTTGCTTTCTGTCTCTCTTTCTGGCAAGTGCACACACCCTATAGCAAAAAGTTGTATAGAGGTGAGCAGATGGCATGGTGGTTAAGGGTACTGAACTCCCACATGGCCAACTGCTGTTCTAGTACCAGACCAAGCGGCTTGCTTTCTCACTTTCTCTCTCTTTCTCTTTCTGTCCCTCTCTGGTCAAATTAAAATAAACAAATAAAGTAAAATAATTATTTTAAAAATATATATATTCTATAAGAAAAATGAAAGGTCAATTTTCATTAGGTTTCTCAAATTTCCGAAGTTTCTTGTATTTAGAGGTAAAGGACTTACGACAGACCAAGTCACAGATGTTATAATTTTATTAAGTATACAATTCCAAAAAAACTTCAAACTTTAAATTTTAACTTAATACAACTTAAAGCAAATAGTACTTTCTGATATTCAGAGAAACATTAACTTGACACCAGAAGCACTCATTCTCAAAATTATTTATTATACTTAATTTATAAATCCCATTTGCTGACTCGAAGGAATTAACAGAATTAGAACAGCAAGAGACACTGCAAGTACTCTATCTCACATGACATTACAAACCAAGTGACTTCCAAATCACATTCAAGAAGCTAATAATATGCTCTTTGGCAATTTTCAAGAAATAGTAATCAAACCATAATTCAATTTCCGGGTACCAGTCACTATCTACTGAGCACCTCCTGTATAGTTAGCATTGGGTCGGGTACCTAAGGACGGATAGTTTAACTGAATACATTTTAAAAATACTTATTTAAGGCTTATAATATTATTCCCATAATGTTTGGCAGAGTTGTATTTTGAAGATCCTACTGCTGAGAAATGTGAGGTTCCTGTTGTCTCTCCTTCAGTCCCAAAAGCTCCGTTTTGAGTTCTCCAGGCTTTGGTGGAATTTCAGGTATTGTCTGCAAAAACCAAACCAAAACAGAAAACACAGACGCCAGTGCTTTCTTAGACAATGTAACCAGAGAGACTTTGAAGAACAAAAGGTTCCCTCCTTCCTACTCAATGATAAATGTTCTTTTTTTTTTTTTTTTTGGAGAGGCTTTTGCTATAGGGCGCATGCGCTTGCCAGACAGACAGACAGGAAGCGAGAAATCACCCCCCAGGGGGGGATGGCCACACCGCAATCCCTTCTCCTCCATTCTCCTCTCGGGATCTTGGGCACGCAGGCACACACGCACCCAGCGTGAGTTTTAAGCCACTGGGTCCGGGACGCGAACCGCAGATGACTACATGGGAGTCCAGCGACATAGCCATTACACTAACTGCTGGTCCCCTCAATGATAAATGTTCTTTATGAGAACTTCTGGTTGATCTAATCCTGTATTTAAATGATTCTAAAAGGGGACTTTAAAAAATTCAAGGGAAGATGGAATTAAAGTACGAGTTTATTTTGGTCCCCCAAAACTCTGAAATCCATGCATTGTTTTTTCATAATGCTCATCTTCCTTGAATGTTTTTGAAGACTCCTGGTACCATCCTAGCAAAGTCTTAAGAACTCATAGAGGTACAATGTGTTTCAGCATCTACTGACAGACATAAATTTGAATAAAACTCTCCACATTTGGAAGTCCATTCCTGTATTATTTACTGACTCTTCTTGTGTCTGACACAAGAAATCAGTATTAGAAATGAATGAATGAATTAATTCAAAATTTTAAGTGTCCAGGATGTGCAAGGTAAAAAGTAGTGAGAAAAAAAAAAATAACCAAAAAATCCCTGCTGTCAAAGAAAGTGGTCAAGAATGGTATGAAGAGACTTTTATTGTAATGGTGTTTTTTTTTTTTTTTTAAGAGAAATTTTTGCTATAGGGCACATGCGCTCGTCAGAGAGACAGAGACAGAGAGGCAGAAAGGGAGAAATCATCCCCCGGGGGAATGGTCATGCTACAAACTCTTCTTGTCCATTCTCTCAGGATTTGGAGTACACACACACACACACACACACACACACACGTGCACCTGGCGTAAGTTTTAAGCCGCTGGGTCCAGGACTCAAACCACAGCTGGCCATGTGGGAGTCAAGCAATGTAACCATTATGCCACCTGCTGCTTCCTGTAATAGCTTTGTTAGGAAATAATTTTACAAACCAAACCACTCATCCACTTTGAGTACACAATTCAATGGCTCTTCATGTATTCACAGTTGTGTGTCCATCACATTTTAGATCATTTTTATCACCTCACACCCATTAGCAGTCACTCCCATTTCCATATGGCCTCCCCCCAGCAGCTCTAGGCAACTATCAATCTACTTTTGGTCTAGATTTGCCTGATCTGGACATTACTCTGTGACTCGTTGTTCATGGAGCATATTTTCTTTTTTTTTTTTTAAAGAATTATTTTATTCAACTTTATTTATTTATAATTTGACCATAGAAGGACAGAGTAAGAGTGAGAGAGAGAGAGAAAGAGAGGGAAAGTGAGAAAGCAAGCCACCATGTCCAGGACTCGAACCAACAGTCAGCCACGTGGAAGTCCAGCACCCTTAACCACCATGCTACCTGCCGGTCCCCATGTAGCACATTTGCAAGGTTTGTCTAGTTGTAGCATGTCTCAGTACATTTTCTCTTGTTGAATATTTCACTGTATGGATATACCACATTTCATTTATCCATGTATCAGTTGATGGACATGTGGACTGTTTCTACCATTTGGCTATTATGAATAATACTGTTCTGAACATTCATGTGCAAGATTTTGTGGGACATATGTTTTCATGTCTGTTGGGTATAAACCTACAAGTGAAATAGCTGAGTTATATGGTAACTCTATGCTAAGTGAGGAACTGTTCTCCAAAGCATTTTATATTCCCACCAGCTGTGCATGAGAGTTCCAGTTTCTACACATCTTTGACAACACTTATTACTATCTGTTTTACTATAGCCATCAGAGTGAGTATGAAGTGGTATCTCACCATGGTTTTGATTTGCTTTTCTCTAATGATTAATGATGCAACCAGCTTTTCATGTGCTTACTGGCCGAGTAGGTAACTTCTGAACAAAGACATGACGGAGGATGAGGGAGACAGCCATGTAGTTATCTATGAGTATTTCAAGCAGATGGAACCACAAGTGCAGAGGACTTGAGGCAGGAGTGTGCCTTTGTGTTAAAAGAAAAGCAAGGTTATCATTATAACTGGTACCAAGTATTTAAGGAGGGGTTAGGAGGAGACAAGGGTAGAGGAGAAAAATGGGGATGCAAAAATCTCCCATGGATTTTATTCTGAAATGGGAATATATTGGTGACTGGTTTTTTTTGTTTCTTTTTAGAAGCAGGGTCTTGCTAGGCTGCCCAGGCTGGGCTAGAACTCATGATCCTCCCGTCTCAGCCTCGTGAGTAGCTGGGATTATAGGTGTACACCACTGCCTCCTGCAATACTGGACAGTTTGGAGTCATTCAGCCCAACTCAACTGTCAAAAGACAACAAAGGTAGCTTTGTTGAGAACAGACCACAGAGGATCAAGAGTGGAAGGCTGCTAACAAGTCAACAAGCTACTGCAATAAATGAGGTGAGAAATAACTGACAGTGGCTTGAACTGGGTAGTGGCAATGGAATGGTGGTAGGTGGTCAGAGTCTGGATGTATTTGTCAGGTTAATCTAGTGAGATTGGCTGACATGTACCGTATTAGAAAGGATGATTCCTAGGTTCCATCTGAACAACTATTAATAGAAAAGTTGCCGCCTTTGCTGTTCTGATGAGCTGGACACTGAGAACAAAGCTCCTTTACCAGTTCTCTTAGGACAGCCATTATGGTCTCCTCTACTCTGAACTCTACACTCAGACCTTGTGCTCAGGCTTTGCTACAAAACAAACAAACAAACAAACAAAAAACCACAAACACAAACAAACAAAAATATTATATGTGTATATATATATATATATATATATATATATATATTTGATGACTATTATGACAGTGACAGTATTTTCTGAAATAGTATCAAAAAATAGATAAGGAACATAAATTCCTCTGTTAGTGAAGTACACAGCATCCCACACACAGCTAGCCATCCTCGTAGCCACCCTGGCCATTAAGCCTCTATAGAGGTGTTGCATGGATACTAATGCCACTACCCAATCATACCAAGGTGGCGTGGGATGAGAACCATAAGTATGCCCCTACTGGGGACTATGGCTTCCTGCTGGCTCCCCCCACATACAGGTAACAGCCCTAATTATAATAAGAGTGAATCAAAGGTCAATATTTCAAGGTCGAAGCTCAGGCATTTCTTTCATTGCCAAGCCTGCCAGATATCTATTCTGCACAAGCCAGAGAATACGCTGCTTTTCATAGTGTGTACTTCCCACTTTCTTGTTTTCCTTTTAGAGAAATTTCTTGCTATCAGGAGCGTTTGTGCACCAAAGAGACAGAGACAGAAAGCAAGCAATCACCTCCCAGAGGGCCACACTGAAATCCCTTCATCTCCATTCTCCTCAGGATGTTTTCTTTTTAAAGAATCATTTATTTAATCAATTCCATTTGCTATTATTATTTTTTAATTTGACCAGAGAGAGACAGACAGTGAAAGAAAGGAAAAGCATGAAGCAAGTCACCAGGTCCAGGACTCAAACTGTCGACAGCCATGTGGGAATCCAGCGCCCTTAACCACCACACCATCTGCCATCCCCCCCTTTTTAAAAATTAATTATATTATTTATTTCTCCATTTATTTATTTATATTTTTTGGGGGGAGAGAGGCTTTTTTTTTTTTGCTATAAAGCGCATGCACTCGCCAGAAAGACAGAGAGAGACAGAAAGCGAGAAGTCACCCACCAGGATGGATGGCCACGCCGCAATCCCTTCTTCCCCATTCTCCTCTCAGGATCTTAGGCACACATGCACACATGCCTGGCGTGAGTTTAAGCCACCATGCCACCTGCCGGGCCTTCCTCTCAAGATTTTAAGCACATACGTGCCTAGAAGAGTTTGAAGCTGCTGGGTCCAGGACTCAAACTGTGGTCAACTATGTGGGAGTCCAGCAATGTAACCATTATGCTATTTGCTGGTGCCTGCACTTGCCACTTTTTACCTTCACTAGGCATCCCTTATGCTTCACTAGAACTCTTAAAGGAGAAGCAGCAGCCTGAAATGTAAGAAAGAGCTAATGCTGCACTGTTTATACAAAAATCTACATACCACCTACCTGTCAATACAGATGGGTCAAATAATATGTGATATATCCATATGATGAAATACTATGCAATGGTTAAAAAAAAGACTTAATACACACAAATGTCTATTCATGTAGGTGTTAACCAAAACAAGCAAGTTTCAGAGAAACAGGAGTGCAGCTGAACTATTTATATGGAGAAAAACACCCTACAAACTGTGTGTATGCATGCACATGCACACATACTTGCATGCATGCACACACACAGTCATGTACATTTAACAACAGTTAAAAAGGACACATACCAACCAACAAATCGTGTAGGGAGTAGACCACAAGAAAGGGGGGAGGGCATTAAGTGTGAGAATTGTCACTTTTTATTCTACAGGCTTAATTCAAAGGTATTATATAACTAGTATTGTTTTACAAAGGTATTGTATTCTTTTATTAACAAGAGCAAAAAATAGAAACACTAAACAGAAAGCTTGAGCTTCAGATCCTTCAGTCAATGCCTCATTAATTAAGCTATGTGACCACTGAGAAATCACTCTTCTGAACCTCAGCTCCCTCATCCAAAAATAGGGAAACACTTCCAAAACTGTAGTGACAATGAACTGAAATTAGAAACACAAATGGGGGACCAGCAGTTAGCATAATGGTTATGTTGCTGAACTCCCATGTAGCTGACCATGGTTTGAGTCCCAGACCTGGTGGCTTAAACTCACGCCGGGCGCGTGTTCATGCATGCCCAAGATCCCGAGAGGAGAATGGAGGAGAAGGGATTGTGGTGTGGCCATCTCCCTCTGGGGGGTGATTTCTCCCTTTCTGTCTCTCTGTCTTTCTGGAGAGCGCACGTGCCCTATAGCAAAAACAAACAAAAAAAGAAACAAATGGTTGGTTCTCTGTCCAGGACGAGTCTAAGCAGAAACTACTGCCCCCTATACTGTGCTCCAAACCATTCTATCCCTACCTAGAGGATACCTGCTTAGCACCCTCTTGTAATCATTTGTACCTGTACTTTCTCACCTCCACATCCTCAAGACCTAATTCCTGATAAGCACTTTAATTCCCAGATTCTAATTCGATGCATGTGTATTAAAATGAATATAAATCTCTTCTCCTTTAAATGCCTACAATTCACTCATTTGTCATTCAGCAAATACGGAGCATCTACTACATCCCAAGCCCTGTTCTAGGTGTCAGAGATACAACAGTGAGTCAGACAGACACAGTCCTCTTCATGGAGCTTACATTCTAATGACGTGAACGAAGAACAAGTAAGCAGACAAGGAATAAAACTATTACAAATTGTGACCGGCGCTCTATGAAAACAAAAGACAGCACAGCAAAGTTGTAACCCTATAGGAGCTGGACAAAGAACCAGAACCATCATAGCCGAAGGGAATAGTTTAAGACTTCCAAGTTTCGAAGAGGGAAACCAAGCCAAGATGTGAGGGGCTAGGGGGCCGGGAAGCATGCCAAAGGGAAGGCCATGCATTGCTCTGGACACAATGGGATGCCAGCCAGAGGTTCAGGCAGGGCAGAAGTGACCCCTAATGTTGCTGCTGTGACAAGAGTGGGCTCCGAGCGGGAACGGGGAGCCCCTTGCACTCACCAGGTCGGGCCGGTAGTACCTGTGTACCACTTCGGCCCCCGCACACATGGCCAGGAGGCTGGCCGCGAACATTTTCACGTAGGTGGGCCAGGGCACGCCCGCGGGCATGGTCGGCAGGCTGGACGGGGAGGGAACGGGCAGCGTTGGCAGGTCAAAAACAAGCCGCGCCTGGACGAGGTGCTCGGGTTAGGGCGAGCAACCAGCCGCACCGCAGCAGAAGCGCGGAGTGGGAGCACCCGGGTTCTCTCCCACCCCCGCGTCTGGCCTTCCTCCTTTATGACACGAGGGAGCTTAGAATCAGGACGCCCCTCTCGGGCCTGAGCCGAGCTTTCAGCAGCTCGCCAAGGTGGGGCGCTGCGCCAGCAGGACTTAAAGGCCGCTGGCTGAGCAAGAGGAAGAACGACCCCGCGGTTCGCCGCGACCCTTCTACCTTCAGGAGCAACTGCACACCGCATTCACCCTTGACCCTATTGACCTGACCCGGAAGAAATGCACAACTAAGCGCACACTCGCTGGGCAGAGGATGAGAGACGGACGGAAGTGCGCGGAGCGGACCGCGAGCGAGACGGACCGAAAGTACAGGGGTTGGCGGGCGCGTAGGACGAAAGACGCGGCTCCTCGCCTGCTCCACCGCAACACGGCGGAAGTGGGAAGCTGGGAGAGCTGGTGTCCGATTCTCACCAAATCCCGCACTTGTTGTAGCCGCCGGCGCTTCGTCTCAGCCTACGGCTGCATTTCCCCGACAGGATGTGGAGGTTCGGGCTCGGTCCTGGGTGACGGCATCATTTGTCCTTTCGTCTAAAAGAAATTGTACGTGTTTACCATCGTCTAGGTGTAGAAATTTGCATACTGAGGGCCATCCTTCAGTTAGCGAACTTAAAAACGTCACTGCCCTTGTGCCTGGTGTCCTTTGATTCCTGAAATAGAATCTTACCCAGACGCCTAGTGCTGCTGGGAGAGAGGAAATTTGAAATCGACATTATTAAATCCGTGCATTTTTAGATGGTTTGAATGTGGGTTTTTGTTAAGCAAAAAGTTAGAAGATTAGTGTAAGACTGAAGGAGTAAGGTCATATGTATTATATAACGTGAATCATGATACACTCATTTATTTTTAAACAGTTTTATGGAGGCGTATTTGACATAGAATAAATTGCACATATTTAAAGTACACAGTTTGAAGTTTATGAAGTTTGACATGTGAAACCATCACCTCGATAGAGAACATCCACCACCCCCAGAAATTTCATTGTGTGTCTCTAATGCTTTCTACACTGCCTCCTTCCCTAGGCAACCCCTGACTGGCTGTCTCTATAGATAAGTTGCATTTTCTTGACTATTATGTAAGTGGAATCCTGTAGTACATACTGTTTTTTGGTCTGACTTATTTCATACGGCACACTTAGTTTGAACTCTATCCACATTGTTTCATGTACTGATAGTTCACTCCTTTTTATCGCTGAGTGTAGGGAGCCAGTTACAAAGCATTGCCCTGTCACATGGCTGGGGCCTGCTAAGCCTAGCGTCTTTGACGTTGACCCTGGCAACGGTCGGGGTGGCTTACAGAGCTAGTGCTTCCTTGGCCTAGCATCTTGTGATGTTGACCCTGACTTAGGTCAGGGTGGCCTGAGGAACTGGTTGCCATACTCCTTCCCAACTTTACTGGCTTGAGACAATCACCTGCATGGAAAAGGCCGGGGTGTTCTATACATAAAGTAATCATAAATCAGTAACCCGTGATTGTACTCGTGATTATAGTTTGATAGTTACCTATGATTTTGTGTAGGAAACTGTTGCTTAGAGGCCTTAGAAATAAACAAATGAACTTCCTTGTACCCTCTGCATAAAAGAATGAGGAGCAATAAACTCGGGGCTTCAGTCTTGGACGGTCTTGACTGTAGCCCTCCCAACCCCATCTTTTGTCTCTTGTCTTTCTTTCTAATCCTCACCCCTGCACTCAGGTACCCACAATTACCTACCGGCTGGCTCCGGCAGCTGAGTATGCTTCTTCCACCATTGGTTTATTCATTGGCCTGTTGATGGGAGTTTTATTCTCAGTTTTGGGCTAATAAAAATAAAGCTACTACAAACTGTCGAGTATAAAACAAAGACTCAATGCAAGTTTTCCCGTGAACAGATGCTTCCATTTCTGTGAGGTATGTCACAGGGTTGGAGAGTGCTGAACTGTGTTGTGTAAGATCCTTGGTCCTTTTGGATCTAGATCACTAAAATTAGAAACCTGTCCCTAGGTGCAAAATAAAGCCACAACCATAATACAAGTAGGTAGAAAAGAATTTAGTAGGAAAGAAAAATTTTAGAAAACAAGTACACTCAAAAGACATTTGGGCAGGCAGGTTGCTGGGTAGCAACTTCATTTGGAACTGGTTAGGTGTTATTTTTATTACCAGAGGTGATAATGAATATTTAGTAATGGGAGGTCTATCATACCTTCCATGTTTTTTGTTTAAATTCCCGGGCTTTTTTCTGTGCGGCTTGCGCAGCTCTCTCATAGGTGAAGAATTCAAGGAATTTGATTACCTAACTGGGTATGCCCAGTGTGAGCCATGATGACAGGAGCATCCTTATTATGATGAACTGCCCAATTCGTTTATTGCCCCAGTGGGAACGAGGAGGTTGACCAAAATATCAGGTTGGGTCTTTTTGTATTGAGGAGGAATGATAAGGAGGAAATTTGCAACCATCCCTATGTGTGTTCCTCAGGTACCAAGGAAGAAAAATGGGACTTGCCTCGCCTTCCTGGTGCCAGGAGCTGGGTAGGAAGAAGGCATTTTCATGGAGGGTCTGGTTGTAACTCCTGATAAGTTGTAACTGATGTGGCGTGTGTCCTTCTGCTGTTTTCTTAGAACTGCCTGCTCAATACTTAGCTGTCTGCCTATCACAAGGTACACACCTAGGAGTAAACTGGAGCTTATGGTAGGTTTATATATACATATATATGTGTATGCGTGTGTGTGTGTCTAAATTATATATATAATTATTTATTTGTTTAACTTTATTTGTTGTTATTATTATTTTTAATTTGACCAGAGAGAGACAGAGAGAGTGAGAGAGAAAGGGAAAGTGAGAAAGTAAGCCGCCAGGTCCATGGCTCAAACTGCAGTCCGCCATGTAAGAGTTGGCGCCCTTAACCGCCATGCCTCCTGCCTGCTCCAGTAGCTTTACATTTAAGTTTTTATGAAATTCCAAAATTGTTTTCCAAAGCAGTTGTACAATTCTACATTCTCACCAGCAGTGTGTAAGTTCCAGTTTCTCCATATCCTCTGTCCGTCTTGTTCTGGTCAGTCTATAATTTTAGCAGATTTTTTTTTTTTTAACAGAGATTCTTGCTATAAATTGTGTGCACTCGCCAGAAAGACGGGGAGACAGGAAGCAAGGAGTCACTCCTCATGCTGCAATCCTTTTTCCTCCATTCTGCTCCTGGGATCTTGGGCATGCATGCACATGCGCTCGGCATGAGTTTGAAGCCCACAGGGCTGGGACTTGAACCACAGTTGCCTACATTGAAGTCCAGCGACATAACCATTACACCCTCTGCTGATCCCAAGACTCATGTGTTTATATTTTCTTTCATGGCATATCTACTTAAAATCTTTTGGCCATTTTTTTTTAATTTGGTTGGTTTCTTAAGAGTTGTGTCTTTTATGTATTCTGGATATGTCCTTTGTCAGATGTTATTTGCGATTTTTTCCCCAGTCTATGGTCTGTCTTTTCTTTTCCTTAATAGTCTTTTGAAGAGCAGAAGTTTAAAATTTCTCAGTGACATCCAATTTATCTATTTTCTCTTTTATGGAACATACTTTTGGTATTATATTTAAGAAACCTAACTCAGGTCACAGAGATTTTCTTCTAGAAGTTTTTTTTTTTTTTTTTGAAGAGGTTTTTGCTATAGGGCGCGTGCGCTCGCCAGACAGAGAGAGAGAGACAGAAAGCGAGAAATCACCCCCCAGGGGGGATGGCCACGCCACAATCCCTTCTTCTCCATTCTCCTCTCGGGATCTTGGGCGCACACGCACACGCGCCCGGCGTGAGTTTAAGCCACTGGGTCCAGGACACAAACCACGGTCAACTACACGGTAGTCCAGTGACATAGCCATTACGCTAACCGCTGGTCCCATTCTTCTAGAAGTTTTATAGTTTTAGGTTTGAGTCTATTATCCATTTAGATATTTCTTAGGTTTATTTATTTATTTTTAATATGAGAAAGACAGTGCCCTCAACTGGATTTTTTTTTTTGAGAGGTTTTTGCTATAGGGCGCATGCACTCACCAGAAAGACAAAGAGAGAAAGAGAGACAGAAAATGAGAAATCACCCCCCTAGGGGGGATGGCCATGCCGCAATCCCTTCTCCTCCATTCTCCTCTTGGGATCTTGGGCACACACGCACACGTTTCTGGTGTGAGCTTAAGCCACTAGGTCTGGGACTCAGACTGCGGTCAGCTACGTGGAAGTCATACGGCATAGCCATTATGCTAACTGTTGATTCCTCAACTGGATCTTGATGCTGCAATCTACCCCCAACTCCAGCTAGCCCTGAATCAAGGGTACACACATGCCAGGAATACTCAGAGATGTTTCTAGATCTGAACCTAGAAACTTCCCATGTGGGTCAGCCTCAGAGACAGCATTGCGTTTTACTCCTGTGCCACCATTCAGCCCCCCACCCTTTTTTTTTTTAATTTACCAAAGAGTTTGTACACTCACTGGGGAGAAAACGAGAGAGAGAGAGAAAGTGGAAGGAACCCTTCCCCTCCATGTGGGGAGTGATCACACTGCAATCCCTTCTCCTCCATGTGGGGAATGATCACACTGCAGTCCCTTTTCCTCCATTTCTCCCTCCTTTTGGGATTTTGGACATGCACAGCCATGCACCCAGTGTGTTTCACAAGCCACTGGATCCAGGACTTGAACTGTGTGGTTGGCCATGTAGGATCCAGCTGCCCTAATCACCATGCTACCGGCTGGCCCATAAAATGTAAATAATCGTAGCTACCTGTGATGTTTAATTTTGTGTCAATTTGGCTAGACCCAGATACAGTACCCAGATATGTGGTCATACATTATTCTGGATGTTTCTTTGAGAGTGTTTTAAAATGAGGTTAACATTTAAATGGGCAGAATTTAAGTAACACAGACCGTCCTCCATAATGTGGGTGAGCCTTAACCAATCAGTTGAAGGCCTGAATAGAACAAAAGACTGACATCACCAACTCTCACCTCTTCCATTCCTCTAATCGCTGAGAAGGAAGAATTCTACAGAAGATAGCCTTTGGACTCGAGGTGCAACATTGGCTTTTCCTGGTGCTCCAGCCTGACAGCCTTTGGAACTGAATTACATGTAATAAACTCGATGTTTGCATCCTACCAAAATTTATATATTGAAATCTACTCACCAATGTGATGGTATTGAGCGAAGCTTTGGGAGGGATTAGGTAATGGGGGCAGAACCCTCAGAAGGGGGATTAGTGTCCTCATAAATGAGGCTCCAGAGGGTTGCCTCATCCTGTCCACCTTGTGGAGATACAGATAGAAGGCACTGTCTTTGGACTAGGAAGTGGACCCTCATCAGATTCTGAGTCTGCAGGCTCCTTGATCTTAGCTCTCATCCTTCAGAAGTGTGACAAATTTCTATTGTTTATAAGCCACCTAGTTTATGGTATTTAAAAAAATATTTATTTATTTATCATTTTTCAATTTGACCAGAGACACAGAGAGAGAGAGAATGGAGAAAGAGAAGGAAAGTGGGAAAGCAAGCCACCAGGTCCAGGACTCGAACCAGGGTCAGCCATATGGGAGTCCAGCACCTTAACCACCACGCCACCTGCTGGTCCCAGTTTGTGGTATTTTATTATAGCAGCCCAAACAGATACTTCAACACTGGTTGAAAGAGTTATTACTCAGAGCAGGGCATGACACACATTAAAGAGTCAGTGAATGTTAGTTTCTATAATTACTGCCATCATCATTATCACTATTATTATTATGAACATAGCTGTCATCCTTAGCACCCATTCTCCTAGTTGCTATGAGCCACTGCTCTTTAAGGCCCCCATATTCAGGGGGGACACTGATACTGACTTAGGAATGAGAATCTGCAGTTTGAAAAACTACCTGGTAGCTGGGGCCGGCAGGTGGTGTCGTGGATAAGGGCGCTGGATTCCCACATGGCTGACCATGGTTCAAGTCCCGGACCTGGTGGCTTGCTTTCTCGCTTTCCCTTTTTCTCTCTCTCTGGTGGTCAAGTAAAAAAATAACAATAACAAATGGAATTAAACAAATAGATAATTCTTTAAAAAAACAACCAAAAAAACTACCTGGTAGCAAGGTTTATTGAGAAAAAGATGTAACAGACTAGCATACTATTAGCTAAGAAGGAAGCAAGCTTACTGGATTCCTGAAAGGGAGGCAGCCTTGGAAGGAAGAGAGAGGGAGGTAAGGTGAAGTGACTTGGCCTTTCTTTTGTTGTTATATCACACAGTCTCTCTAAAGTAGATGCACATTTGGCAAAGCTGGAGGAGGGACCCTTCTCTCAGGCTTCCCCCAGCCCTACTGGGCCGGGTTCACAAACAAAACAAGTTTGTCTTCCAGACTCAAATAAGACCCTGACGATGGACAGAAACCATTTGCTCAGACTGCTTCACCTTTTTCAGGTCCAATGGCCTGCCCTCCAGGTGGCCATGTGGGATCTAGATGCTTTAAGGACCACCCTCTGAGTGGTCCTCTATGCATTACAAATCAATCTTTCCATATTTATTCATGCAATCCTTTCCCTGAGTCCTGGAATAAAGACAATAGGAGCACAGAGCGACAGTCATCCCCAGGTCACAAGGTAGTGTGAGTGAGAAATTTCTGTCCTAAGCCATGGAAGGTTTGGAGTTATCTGTCACTCCTGTCACAATTTCAAGAAAGCTAATATAGCAGCCATGTTTTTTATCATGTAAACTAGAGAGACAGAAAAGCCTATTTTCATTAAGAGTTAAGTCCTTGTACAAACACCAGTGACAGAAGATGAGAACTAACAAAACAACCAACTGTAAGAACCATTGAAGAATACAAGGATTAGTCTGGAAGGATAGGAGGTGATGCTTGAATGACTTCTAATATCACAGACTACAAATGTTAGTATTTTCCCACACCTCGAGTAAAGCAGAGAATGGCTTAGGTAGAGCGCTACATGTTACAATGCAGTTTACAATCACCCTATTTACAGATGAGGAAACTGAGGCCCAAGATGCCATGGTTGCTTTGAGTCCCTGATTTTCCTATTTCAGAGTCTCTCTTTTGTCTCACATCACAATAACAAATGCAAAATACGATTTTTAATCGGGATGAAACTTTGGGTGGAAAGTGACTGGTTAATACGGACAAGCATAGCAACGCCCCCCGCCTTCCCAAAACACCACCCTCGCACCCATATCTCCGTCCACCCCGAAATGTCTGTGGTGACAATAGCTGACGTCAGCGCAGCGCTCCGGCTCATCCCGCTGCCCCCCCTCGTCCTCCACCCTTCCCGAAAGGCCAAGCGGCTGACCGCTGCAACTCGACGACGTGGGGCCAACGTGATTGGGGGACCCCGGGTCACGTGACGACCAGTAGGCGTAGGATCTGGCTCTCGGGAGCCGGAAGTGCCTCGCGGAAGAAGGGGGGTCTCGCGGGGGTGGGTGACAGAGGCTCAAGGGAGGAGTTTAAGGCCAGCCGCCGTCGGGTACTGCCGGCGATCGGGTCCTGGTTTCGGGTGCTATCGAGTCACCGTGCCTGCGCTGCCGCACTCCGGAAGAGCCAGTGTCTCGTCGCCTGGCCGGAGGAGCCGCCCGCGCAAGCGGCCGCAGGGAATGGAAGCTGAGAACGCGGGCAGGTAAAGCCGGGGCGGAGCGCCGCCCCCCTCGCCCCTTCCGCCCTCCCCGCGCCCCTTGCGGGGGCCGCGGGCGTACCAGCGCGCGCAGGGGGTCTTTAAACGCTCGGCCCAGTACAAAGGCCCGGCGCGCGTGCGCACTACGGCCCCGCTCCGCCGCGCGGGCCTCACTTTACCGCAGCCGTCGCCGGGCAGTCCCTCGCGCACCTGGGCCCCTGTATACCTTACTTAGTAGTCTTGATTAATAAGTATTTCTTTCCGGTGCCGTTCTTGGCTGCATTTCCCTACATTCTCCGTTTTCATGCAAAGACTTGAAAAGATCGGGTATCATGAGTATCCAGTTCGGGGAGTTTTTATTTTCAGGGTGGTAGAAGTACTGTGGTCTACGCTAGAGGCGTGCCAAAGGGTCGCGGCGAGGGGTGTGTTGCTATGGAAATATGCAGTGTACCACTCCCAAGTCACATCTACAAATGGAGCTTTCCGGTGGTCTTGGGGACTACTTTAGGAATCTGTTGGGAATATAAAATGTGTAAAGAAGAGATTTTGCAAAAAAGCAAAGCTGCTGAGATTTGAACTGCCGGGAGTAAACTAAATGAGAAAAATGGGGTGACAGGGTCTTTTTTTAAAAAAGAAAATAATAACGATCATTAACATTGAAACCAAAGACTATTAGACCTATGGATTATTCTGACTTTTAGTGGCAGAATAATTGAATTTAGGCAAGGCAGGACAGTTTCGTGGGCCTGCGCATATCTATTAAAAAAAGATGTCTCTAAAATCTGTGGTGCGTTGGTGTTATTTGGAAGAGTCATCCTTAGGTAATAAATTGTCTTAGAAGTTAGAAGAAATATATGTAGGTGAAGTGCAAACTTTAGCCTGACTTGGTGGCTCAAAACCTGGAATAAAGCACTCTAATTCTTTCCCTGAAGAACTTTACAAAGAAGAGAATTCAACAGGATTTGTGGAAATCGCCCTTCCCCTTGTGATCTTATTTCAGGGCAGAATTGAAAGATGATTAAAGCTGACCACCAAACGAATTACATGTTATAAGACCTTATTGTTGTTGTACAGCAAGATAATAGGACTCCAATACATTGTTTAGCTCAAATCTGTGACTTATGTTGTCTTAATTTCATCCATAGGGCTATAGACCATCTTTTATTTGAACTTGCAAAGCTTTTAAGTCAGGAAAAGTTCTATATAATACTCTAAAGAGTTTATGCTTAGAGGTTCTGAAATGATTCAGATCCCAAGTAATTATGAATTTATGCTAATCAAGAAATGGAATGCTCAGTACTTTCTATTTTTGGAAGGTTAACTTAAAGGCATTCAAAGAAGAAAATTCATAGGTATAGACATTTTTTTTTTTTTTGTAAGAGGGTATGAGCATGCATTTACCCAAGAGGGCTAGACAGACAGAGAGAGAAGAAAGTACCCCCTGTGGGAAATAATTACTCTGCAATCCCTACATCATTCCCTTCTTTTGAGGTTTTGGGCATGCATGTGTGCCCAGCGTATTTCTCAAGTTGCCAGGTTCAGGACTTGAACTGCAGGGTCTGCCACATGGGATTCGGTTCCCTTAACCACCAGACCAGGAGCTGGCCCAGTAAAGATTCTTTTTTTGTGGAAAGGTTTTTGTTATGGGGTTCATGCACTCGCCTGAGAGACAGAAAGTGAGAAATCACTTCCGAGGTGGTATGGCCACACTGCAGTCCCTCTCTTCCATTCTTCTCTCAGGATCTTGGGCACGCACGCACAAGCACCCGGAGTGAGTTTAAGCCACCGGGTCCGGGACTCGAACTGCAGTGGACTACATGGTTGGGAGTCCGTGACATAGCCATTATACTAACTGCTGGTCCCAGTACAGATTCTGTTTAAGGAAAATAGTTCAAGTTTTTTTTTTTTTTTTGAGAGGTTTTTGCTTTAGGGCATGTGCGCTCGCCAGACAGAGAGAGACAGAGAAGCAGAAAGCGAGAAATCACCCCCCAGGGGGGATGGCCACGCCACAATCCCTTCTCCTCCATTCTCCTCTCAGGATCTTGGGCATGCACGCACACGCGCTCGGCGTGAGTTTTAAGCCACCGGGTCCGGGACGCGAACCGCGGTCAACTACGTGGGAGTCCAAGCGACATAGCCATTACACTAGCTGCTGGTCCCATAGTTCAAGATTTTTAAAAAGCACCTATAGTTCATCCAACCAGAGATGAAACAAGAAGGAATTATATGAGGGGAATAGTGTGTTTCCAGTTTCCGTAAGCATGAAAAGTCTTTCTCAAAGTTGGGAAATGAGATGCCAAAGCAAAGTTGACAGGAAGAGTGACATGGAACACCAAGAAAACATGAAAAGAGACCAGGAAGGACTGTTTCATTTAAATATAGACACCGATAAAGACAAAACAGTTTGAGTTTTCTGTCCAGTTCACAGAAAGGCGTGGTTTTAGAAGATGACAAACCATAAGTACTTGGTACTTTGTTTGGGTTTTGATTTTTTTCATTTTCTAGGAAAATGATTGGTAGATTGGAAATGGCCATAATTTAGTCTTTATAAGCGTAGAGATTTAATGCTCAAGATCATTGAGAGCATTTGAGAGGACTTTTAGCTGCTTTAACAGAAATTATATGTTCTGGCCCAGATGAGTTGTATTTCAAGAGGGAGGCCAGATTACAGCAATCTCTGCGAATTTGTAGCCAGCAGGTAGAAATAAACACGTGGGTCCCTAGTTCTTCCAAAGATGGAGTCTGTCTTCTATTGACATTGGTCCTGAACAAAAATTTTCCTTCTTAGTGTTTACTGAGCATTTAAAAAGGACTTAGTGACCGCTAAGTTCAGAAGAAGGCAAGAGACCTATGCTAGGTAGATTAACATCGGGGATACCTATAATCCCTTTTACAGATGTAGAAGCCAGGGCATAAAGAAGTTAAGGAACTTGCAAATGACTCAGCTGAAATTTGAATTTAGGCAGTCTAGCTTCAAAGTCTTCTCCCTAGCTAAGAGCATGCTGTATCGCTTCTCTTTGTGGGCAGAATGAAGAGACTGATGACATTCTTAGTAGGTGAAATACAAAATTAATTTATTACTAAAAGAATCAAGGGCAAACTGAGGAGAGGTCTGTGCTGATACACTATGTATCACTGTTCCCAACTTTGTTCAACAGTGTGACTGCTTCAGGGTGCTGATCAAATTTGCCAGTTGCCCCATCCTGGGAGGGGTTTGTGAATTGATACATTGAATCAGCATCCAGAGGGAACCTAGCCGGCTGGAATGGTGAATCATCTTTTATGAAAAGCGGCACAGCCCCATAGTAGGTGCAGAAAAATCAATCATGAAGTGTGGGACGAGGGAGAAGTAATATAAGGGCAGCTTCCATCGATGGTAAAGTCAGTGTGAATCAGCAGTATGTGGGAGCCAGTAAAGCCAACCAGATGGGTTCTGGAGTTTGTCTCCAAAATGCGGAAGTTGATAGTTGGGTGAAACTTGCTCAGTTTCAGGTGGGTGAACCTTTATTTGGAGTATTTTATTTGATTCTGAGCACCAAAAATCAACCACATAGTAAAGAAATTTGAAACCGCACAGTATGGGAAATAGTTACATGAACTAAGAGTTCTGGTTTATTCAAAATCTTGGTATTCGCAGTTTCAAGTAGACTGTGCACGTGGCAAATACACACACTTCCACTGAGCCGTGTCAGAGAGCCTCGTAATTGCAGTGATATTTCATTGTGGTTAATTTAACTAACCCAGTGTATTATTCACTACCACCGTGTAAGTATTTAATATTGTATATGTTTGTTCAAGTGAAGGTAACAAAATGTATTTAGAAAATTGCAACTTAAATCCTTAAGATAGTATAAAATAACTAAAGATTAAAGAAGTTAGAGGACCGGTCCCCTGGCGTAGTGATTAAAAGAGCCAGATCCCATGTAGCCAGCCACAGTTCAGATCTGACTCCAGTGGCTTGAAAAACTTGCTGGGTGCAAAATCCCCACAGGATTGAGAAATGGGTGAAGGGATTGTGGCAACAGCATGCCCTGCTGGGTCTCGCTCTCTCCTACTTCCTCTTCTCTCTGTCTCCTATTCTCTATACATGCACTCTCTGGCAATTAAAAAATGAAGTTGGAGTCATCGATTTTAGATAAAACTTTAAAAATTCTGCTTTTTGAAATACAGCCAGTGTATATTAACTGGACTCCCTGGGACCAGCAGTTGGCATAATGGCTATGTCACTGGACTCCCATGTAGTTGAGCGTGGTTCAAGTCCCGGACCCGGTGACTTAAACTCACGCCGGACGCATGTATGCGTGCCCAAGATCCTGAGAGGAGAATAGAGGAGAAGGGACTGCAGCATGGCCATCCCTCCTAGGGGGGTGATTTCTTGCTTTCTATCTCTCTGTCTTTCTCTGTCTTTCTGGCAAGCGCACGCGCCCTATAGCAAAAAAACATCTCAAAAGAAAAAAGTTAACTGGACTTCCTAATCAGCTTTGAGGGTGTGTGTGTGTGTGTGTGTGTGTGTGTGTGTTTTGAGAAAGACTGTCAGAAAATACTCAGCTTATCGATTCAGATCACTCTGAAAACCGGTCCTGTGAGCACTGGAGTATTGTAGTGTGCAAATGAGACTGAGAAAGAAGATGAGGCAAACAGGAAAAGGAGAGGCCTAGCCCAGATCAGTTGGGGACATACGTGATGGAGGAAGGTGAACAAAGGGACACAAGAGCATCTCGTGAGTGGGTTTGATATAAGGGAGTTACAGCTGTGTGCTGATGGCAGAAGCGTGATAGTGGGTTAAGGTCATCAGAAAGTTTTTTGGTCACTATTTTCTTTGAAAGCATCCATGAACAGAATACTTAGAATGAAACTTAAATCATGTTCAAAAGAGAGGTCAGGGGAGTTCTTTTTCTTTTGTACATTCAACATTTCTCATAGAAAAACTACCATAAGAGAGAGACTCACGACCTCTCCTCCCACGGGCTCTCTTCCCTTCTAATTCTCCATCTTAGTGAGTAGTACCTCTTTCAGCCAACCAACTGCCTATGCCAGAAACTGGGGTTACTGCCACACCCTTCTTTCTCCCTCACCCCCCAAAAGAAATCCATGAACTATGGCCAACTAATTCTGCCTCCTAGGTATCTCCTAATCCTTTCTCATATTTACAAAATTGCCATTTCTAGTCTCTATTTAGAGGCCAAAAAAGACCTACTCCAACAAGACAACAGAAAAACAGCAGCAATGAAAAAATAAATCTAATGAATAAATAACAGGCAAGTAAGTTAGTGGAGAGCCTAAAGTTAGATTGTGACTTATCTTTATAACAAGATGACTAAATTCTGAAGGTAGAGACACAAATTGTATCTCTAGACATTGTAACTCTGTATAGGTAGACACACCTCTCAAGTCTGACTACTAGAAAATTCCCATGATCTTATTTCGGAGAAAGTACAGGCCGACTTGACAGGACTGATGTTTTATTGGTGACACATCTTGTCGTTAAACAGCGTGAGAGTCGATGTTTGGTTAATAGGCACTCAGAAAAGGTTGGGCGAATGTGGACACATGGGAATGGATCTTCCTCCTCTCTCCTGCCCTCCAATATACTTTAAATAAACACTGCAAACTGGTAATAAAATATTTGGATTGGATCCTGAAGACTTTTCTTACAGCTGATCATTTAAATGTACATGTGGGTAATTATCATTACTGTGTCTTCCAGCTATTCCTTTCAGCAAGCTCAAGCTTTTTATACATTTCCATTTCAACAAATGATGGCCGAAGCTCCTGACGTGGCAGTTACGAATGAACAGCCAGTGATGGCAGAAGGTCCAGCCGAAGCTCCTGCTCAGGAACCTGTACAAGGTAGTGTCACCATGATAGTTTAGCAAATTAGAGACTGGATCAGCCAGCTTATTTAAGAAAGGGCTTGGATGGGAACCAGCAGTTAGCGTAATGGCTATGTGCTGGACTCCCATGTAGTCGACCGCGGTTCGCGTCCCGGACCCGGTGGCTTAAACTCACGCCGAGCACGTGTGCGTGCGTGCCCAAGATCCCAGGAGGAGAATGGAGGAGAAGGGATTGCGGCGTGACCATCCTCCCTGGGGGGTGATTTCTCGCTTTCTGTCTCTATGTCTCTCTCTGACTGTCTGGCGAGCTCATGCACCTTATAGTCTATAGCGAAAACCTCTCCAAAAAAAAAAAAAAAAAAGGGCTTGGGCCAGCAAATGACATAGCAGTTATGTTGCTGGACTCCTACATGGTTTGAATCCTGGACCTGGTGGCTTGAAACTAATGCCAACTGCATGTTTGTAAGTGCCCAAGATCCCGGGAGGAGAATGGAGAAGGGACTGCAGCATGGCCATCTCCCAGGAGGTGATTTCTACTTTCCCTCTCGCTGTCTCTGTCTCTTTCGCTCTCTCTTTGGTGAGCGCATGCACCTAAGGCAAAAAAAAAGTCTTAAAAAGAAAGAACAAAAGGGCTTAATGATGAATTTTAGTTCTATGTTTTTTTATTTTTTTTACCATAGGGCACGTACACTTGCCAGAGAGAGAGAGAAAGGGAAAATGAGAAATCATCTCCCAGGGGGATGGCCTCACTGCAATCCCTTCTCCTCCATTCTCAAGATTTTGGGCACGCATGCACGTGTATCCGGCATGATTTTCAAGTTGCTCGGTCCAGGATTCAAACCCTGCTTGGCTATGTGAGAGTCCAGTCCCCTAACTACCATGCCACCTGCTGGCCCCTGAATTTTAGCTGTATTTTAATGTTAACAAATGTAATCTACTTTTAAGCACCTAGTATGTGCTAAGAACTGTGACCAATCCTGGTGAATGAAAGTACGTGGATCCTGCCCTTTAATAGCTCAGAACCTAGTAAAGCCATAAGTGAACCCCGGCACAGTCAGCACAGCGTGTTGAAGAAGGCCCAGGCCAGGTGCTGTCCGAGCTGATGGGGTCGGTACCCACCTTGGACCGAAGGCTCCCAGGCAGCTGCCTGGAGCACAGGTATAACACCAGAACTCCCCAAGATCCCGAGAGGAGAATAGAGGAGAAGGGATTATGGTGTGGCCAGCCCCGCTGGGGGGTGATTTCTCGCTTTCTGTCTCTGTCTCTCTCTGTCTTTCTGGCAAGCACACGAGCCCTATAGCAAAAACCTCTCTTAAAAAAATAAAAGAACACCAGAACTCTGCACCTCCAAGAGCAAGGAAACTTCAGCCCTAGGAAGAATGGAGGGGGACGATTCCACGCTGAGGGACAGCATGTGGCAAGGTACAGACCCGAAGAAGCATGACAACAGAAAGCTCAGAGATTCTGTTGCTGGAGTCTGGGGTATAGAACACCGGGTCCAGGACTTGAACTGTGGTTGACTACATGGGAGTCCAGCGACATAGCCATTGCGCCAACTGCTGGTCCCAAGAGAAGAGATTTTGTGGGTGGAGAGATGGTCATGATTTTCTCTAGCAACAAAATATCCAGTAGCACAGAGGTCAAGAAACTGCTTTAGGTTCTGAGATGAGATTGCTTATCTCCTAATTTGACCTTTTGAAAATCACTGTTGGTGGGGTCAGCAGATGGTGTATTGGCCCAAGTACTGGATTCCCATATGGCTAGCCATAGTTCAAGTCCAGGAACTGGCAGTTTCACATTCATGGCTGGTGTGTGTGCTTACATGACCAAGATCCCGAAATGAAAATGGAGGAAAAGGGATTGCAGGGTGGTCATCCACTCTGAGGGGTACTATGTCACTACCTCTCTGTCTCTGTCTCTTGAGTGCACGCACCCTATAGCAAAAAAAAAAAAAAAAAAAAATCACTGTTGGCCTACACATTACGTTCTAGTGGCTCTAAATTGATCCCTGACTGTATGTGGAATAGAATATACATCATACTTTCTTTTTTCTTGTAAGCTTTGCCATAGGGCTCATGCTCTCACTGGAGACAAGAGGAGAAAAGAAAGAGAATGAAAGAGCATCTCCCCTCCTCTCAAGGAGGATGACCACACCGCAGTCCCTTATCCTCTGTTCTCCTCTTGGGACCCTGGGCATGAATGCACACGTGCCCGGTATAATTTTCAGTCTTCTAGGTTCAGAACTGGAACCATGGTCGGCCATGTGGGAGTCTAGCACCTTCATACCACACCACTTACTGGTCTCATGTCAACACTCTTTTTACCTATTTCCCCAAACTATGCTTTTATATCAGTCTCTTCTGCAATACCTTTTTTTTTTTTAATAATTATTTATTCAATTTTATTTATTCATTCATTTATTTTAATTTGACCAGAGAGAGAGAGCAGAGGGAAAGTGAGAAAGTAAGCCACCAGATACGGGACTCGAACCACGGTTGGCCATGTGGGAGTGTCCAGCGCCTTAACTACCATGCCACCTGCTGGTCCCCCCCCCCCCCCCCCCGCCCCCAGTGCCTTTTCTTCTTTCATCTTGAACTAGGTCTGTGTGGACCCCACCCCTCATGCTTCTCCTGCTGCTAGCAGTTTCTGGAGACAAACGCCGATGATAATCCTAGATTGATTTTTTTGTTGTTGTTCAATCTTTTCTTTTTTTAAATTTTGTCAAGGGATGTGTGCACTCATTGGAGGGAGACAGAGCAAAAGAAAGTGAGAAAGCATCCCTTCCCTTAATGGGACATGGCCATACCACAATCCCTTCTCTAGTTTCTCTCTCCTTTTGGGATTTTGGGTGTGCACACACACATACCTGGCATGTTTCTCAAGCTGCCAGTTCTGGGAGTCGAGCCCTTCTGTAGACCATGTGAGATCAGCGTCCTTAACCACCTGCTACCACTGGCCCAAAGTTGCTTAGGTTTCTGATCTATGTTCTGGAAATCATTGTGTTTCAGAGACTCCAAAAGGAAGGAAAAGAAAACCCAGAACAACAGAACCAAAAAAACCAGTGGAACCCAAAAAACCTGCTGAGTCAAAAAAATCTGGCAAATCAGCGAAATCAAAAGAACAGCAAGAAAAAATTACAGACGCGTTTAAAGTGAAAAGAAAAGTAGACCGTTTTAATGGTGTTTCAGAAGCTGAACTTTTGACCAAGACTCTCCCTGACATTTTGACCTTCAACTTGGACATCGTGATTGTAAGAAATTTGGTTTTTATTTGATTTTTGAAGTAGTGGTGGATTAGCTATGTCATATAATAGTTGTACTTGCAAATAGTATTTTGCCGAGAAGAACATTTTTTAAGTCCTGCTGGCGGCAGACAATGTCAACTTAGGAGCTTGTGTCATGAAGGGAATGTCGAAAACCATGGGCTCCAGATTGGGACTTTCTGGGTTCAAATCCTATCACAAGGTAGAGCCTTGGACAAGCCTTAAGTTTTCTGAGCACCATTTCCCTCACTGATGAAACAGGGGTGCTGGTACTCTATCCCTCCTAGAGTTGCAGTTAAACGAACTAATCCACATGAATTACTTGTTGCAAGATATCTGTGAGTACTCTGTAAATGAGAGCACTGATTTCGAGCTTTTATATTGGTCAATAACTAGAAGAAATATCAACATGTGGACAGCTGTGTAGGTGTTGTGGAATAAGCCGCTTGGAGTTGAGAACCACACTTGTAGCTGGACATGGCTCAGATTAGCTCATTGTCTAGTACCTTGCTTTTTCCAAACTGAAGACAGCCCAGCTAGGGGAGGGGTGAGAGCTTGGGGTTGTGGGGGAGTCAAACTGTTGTTTTTTTGTATTGTTTCATTTTGTTTTTAATTTCTCAGAAACAGAAAGAGAGGGAAAGTGATAAAGCACCCCTCATGGGCTAGGGCTATGCTGAAATTGCTTCTCCATCTCTCCCTCATTTGAGACTTGGGGCTGGTCAGCACATATGCCTGGTGTGTTTCTTGAGCTGTTGGGTCCCAGGACTTGAACCATGCGGTCAGCCATGAGGGATCCAGCCACCTTAACTATTATGCCACGGCCTCAAATTGATGTATTTTGTGTTTTTTTTAGATGTTTGTCATAGGGCACTCTTGCCAGAGAGAGACAGAGACAAAGAGGGGGAGGGTGAGAAATAACCCCCCTGGATGGATGGCCATGCTCCTGTGTCTTCTCCATTTTCCTTTAGGGATTTTAGGCATGTGCGCACATGTGCCAGTGTCTTTTTTAAGCCACTGGGTCTGGGACTTGAAATGTGGAATCGACCATGTGGAATCCAACGCCTTAAACAGTATGCCACTTGCGGCCCTTCAAAATGATTTTTAAAAACACCACCAAATATTTTAATACAAAGGAAACCTTTTTCCTCTCTGTGGAATATTTCAATCAGGTCAAGAGCAGTAATTGATCAAAATGCTTGTGGTGCTGGATTAAATTCGTATTTTAGTCAGTTCAGTTTTGTCCCTTGCTCCTCTTTAGAAGTCCTAAGGCTGAAACCCTACATTATAAGACTGCAATGCGCGATCATTGTGTTTTGTAGATTGGGATAAACCCAGGACTCATGGCTGCTTACAAAGGGCATCATTACCCTGGACCTGGGAACCATTTTTGTAAGTGTTACTTTCTTATTTGTTTATTTCTTAATGAGTTATCTTCATTAATAGGATTTTTTTAAATCACTTGTTTCTCTAAGAAGAGACTAAATAGACATTTTTGTTTTCTGTGTGTGTGTATATATATTAAAGGATTTGAAAGGGTATGTCTCTGATGAAATTTTGTGTATGAGAGTACTTTCTCCTCCTTTGTTTGCATTGTTCTCAATGAGCTTTACTGCCTTTTTAAAAAAGAATTCTTTATTTATTTAATTCCATTTGTCGTTATTATTTTTTAATTTGACCAGAGAAAGACAGAGAGAGAGAGAAAGGGAAAGTGAGAAAGCAAGCCACCAGGTCTGAGACTCAAAACTACAAGTTGGCCACGTGGGAATCCAGCGCCCTTAAGCACCATGCCACCTGCCAGCCCCAAGTTTTATTGCTTTTTTAAAAGTTTATTTCATTTTTATCTTTTTTTAGCTTTAGCTATAGGGTACATGTGCTTGCCAGAGAGCAGAAGAGGGAAAGTGAGATATCACCCCCTCCCCCTTTGGGAGGGATGGCCAGCCACCCTGCGATCTCTTCTCCCCAACCCACTCTCCTCTTGGGATTTTGAGCAGGTGCACACACATGCCCCTGGCATATTTTCAGTTTTTTTGTTTGTTTGGAGAGGTTTTTACTGTAGGGTGCGTGTGCTCACCAGAAAGACAGAGAGAGACAGAGAGACAGAAAACAAGAAATCACAACCCCTCCCAGGAGGGATGGCCATGCCGCAATCCCTTCTCTTCCATTCTCCTCTCGAGATCTTGGGCACACAATGCTCACGTACCTGGCGTGAATTTAAGCCACCAGGTCTGGGACTCGAACCTTGGTCAACTACATGGGAGTCCAGCAACATAGCCATTATGCTAACTGCTGGTCCCAGCCCCTGGCATATTTTCAGAGCCACCAACTCCAGGACTTAACTGCGCAGTCGGCCAAGTGGGATCCAGCCACATTAACCACCATGCCACCTGGCAGGCCCTCTTAAATTTTTTTTTTTTTTAAAGAAATTTTTGCTATAGGGCACATGTACTCACCAGAGAGACAGAGAGAGACAGTCTGTGCTCACAAGAGAGAGAGAGAGACAGAGAGTGAGAAATTATCCACCAGAGGGATGGTCGTACCACAGTCCCTTCACTTTCATTCTCCTCTTGGGATTTTGGGCACACACGCACATACGCCCGATGTGAGTTTCAAGCCTCCAGGTCTGGGACCCGACCCATGTTCAGCCATGTGGGAGTCTAGTGACGTAACCATTACACCATCTCCTGGTCCCACCCAGCATGTTTCTCAGCCACCAGTGCCAGGATGGCAGTTGGCCATGTGGGATCTGTGCAGTTGGCCATGTGGGATCTGCCTCCTTAACCACTTGGCCACAATTTCAACTTTTTCTTTTCTTTTTTAAATGCCAGAGTGTACATGTGCACACCAGAGAAAGAGAGATAAAGCAACCCTCGGTGGAGCCTGGTCACACTGTAATCTCCTTTCCTCTCTTCCTTCATCTCGTCAGGATCTGGGAAGCACATGCATTACCGCTGTGGCTTTTCAAGCCTCTGAGACCAAGATTTGAATTATTGTTGGTCATGTGGATCTAATTCCCTCCTAACAGTGCTTCACTACTAACTTATGGGGCTGGCCCTGCACCACTACTTTTTTTTTTTTAATTAATTTACTTTACATTCATTTACTGTATATCATTGCAGCATACAAAATGAGTTTTCCCATCCAGAGCACACTGTATATTGACTCAAGCAAACATATTACTAGATCTAGGGACTCGAACAGTGAAATCGGCCATGTGGGATCCGGCACCTTGACCTTTCTGCCACGTACTCTCTTTTTCCTTCTTTTTAAACTACCACATTAATTCTTTGGGCCTCTGCAGAAATAAACTGAACTCTCTTTTCACAGGGAAGTGTCTGTTTATGTCAGGGCTGAGTGAGGTCCAACTGAATCATATGGATGACCACACTTTACCTGGGAAGTATGGCATTGGGTTTACCAACATGGTGGAAAGGACGACGCCAGGCAGCAAAGATCTGTCCAGGTAATTATGTCACGTTTCTTTTCATGGGTTGGAACCTTGACTCTTGGTGCCTCACATATTGTGGAAATGTTGCATGTATCTAGTTCAAGTTGATCTTGACAAATGTGTGAAGTGATCTTTTATTGAAAGCTACCTGAATTTAGCATATTCTAAATATTGCCATATTTACATTTTTGACTACTTCTTAATTCAATTTTAGTAAAGAATTTCGTGAAGGAGGACGTATTCTAGTACAGAAATTACAGAAATATCAGCCACGAATAGCGGTGTTTAATGGAAAATGTAAGAGTTACTTTTAACTTTTATCTTCTTTCTTTACTAACATTGTGGACAATGTAAATATGTTTATATTTCATTTTAGGTATTTATGAAATTTTTAGTAAAGAAGTTTTTGGAGTAAAAGTTAAGAACTTGGAATTTGGACTTCAACCCCATAAGATCCCAGACACAGAAACTGTAAGTCCTTAAAATTGCATTTATAGCGGCCAGTCGGTGGCATAGTGGTTAAAGTGTTGGACTCTCATATGGCTGACCGCCATTTGAGTCCTGGACCGAGCTGCTTGAGACTCATGCCGGGTGTGAGTGTGTGCGTGCCCAAAATCCTAAGAGGAGAATGGAGGAGAAGGGATTGCAGTGTGGCCGTCCCCCCGGGCGGTGATTTCTTGCTTTCTGTTTCTGTCTGTCTCTGTCCTGCCAGCAAGTTCATGGACCCTATAGCAAAAGTCTCTAAAAAAAATTGCCTTTGGAGGGCCAGCCCTGTGGCCTGGTGGCCTGGTAGTTACGGAAAATGGATTCCATATGGCAACCTACAGGGTTCAAGTCCCAGACCTGGCCATTTGAGGGATATGCTTGGTATATATGCATACCCAAAATCTCAAAGAGAGGAAGAGATGAAGGAAAAGGGATGTTGGCATGACTATTCCCCATGGCGGGTGCTTTCTCCCTCTCCCTCTCTTTTTCTGTCTCTGGGAGTGCAAGCACTTTCTGGCAGACTGGAAATAAAGCATGTTAAAATTTCATTAGTAAATCAACTAAATATGGCCACTTTTTTCCTAGCTAATTTCCCTTTGTTATTTGTTATATTCATTGTAACTTAAGCCATGAAGGAAAAAACTCACTGTATTTTGTTGAGTCAGATTTATCTAACAACTTGATATAATAGTTACAAATTAATTCAGATACAGTTAGAGATTTATTTATTTTAAGGATTATTTATTTTTAATTTTATTTATTCATTCATTTATTTAAATTTGACCAGAGAGAGAGAGGGAAAGTGAGAAAGCAAGCCACCAGGTCTCGTCAGCCATGTGGGAATATCCAACGCCTTAACCACCATGCCACCTGCTGGCGCCTGTTAGAGGTTTATTAGGAAGAGGAATATTTGTCAGCTAAATGCCTTAATGATTTTATGTTATTTTGCTAAAATATTTAGAGGAAATAGTTCGCATGCTACATTTAAAATATATTTAATGGCATATACTTGTCAAATTCAAGTGTTTTTAGCCCTCAGACTCCACTGTGAGACAAGCATAAATGTAGACCTGATCCTAATTAGTTAAGCTAAATGTCCATTTCTGTATCTTAACCCAACTTCATTTTGAAATCATATAAATGGTACAGCCCAGACAAGCACCCAGTGAACCTAACTGGCATTTGCTCCTGTTATCTTAGAGACATCAGGAAATAACACAGTAGTTTTCATATGATTGTTTCTGTAGAGCTTCTGTACACATTTGGTTCCAGTTTTGCTCCTTAATTAAGTTTTTGGGCGGGGACCAGCAGATGGCATAATGGTTACATTGCTGAACTTCCATGTAATCAACTGCGGTTTGATTCCTGGACCGAGTGACTTAAAACTCACACTGGGGGACCAGCAGTTAGCGTAATGGCTATGTCGCTGGACTCCCATGTAGTCGACCGCAGTTTGAGTCCTGGACCCAGTGGCTTAAATTCACGCCGGGCGCATGTGCATGTGTGCCCAAGATCCTGAGAGGAGAATGGAGGAGAAGGGATTGTGGCGTGGCCATCCCCCCTGGGGGGGGGGGTGATTTCTCACTCTCTATCTCTCTGTCTCTTTCTGTCTGGTGCATGTGCCCTATAGCAACCCCCCCCCACAAAACAAAACTCCCACTGGTGTGTGTGTGTGCATGACCAAGATTCTGAGAGAAGAATGGAGAAGGGATTGCAGCATGTCTATGGCCCTGGGGGGGTGATTTCTCACTTCCTGTCCCTCTGGTGAGTGCACATGCCCTATAGCAAAAAACTCTAAACAAACAAACAAAAGTGTTTTGGGACCAGCAGATGGTGTAGTGGTTATGTTGCTAGACTCCCATGTGACCATCCACAGTTTGCGTCCTAGACCTGGTGGCTTAAAATTCATACCAGGCGTGTTTGCATGCCCAAGATCCTAGGAGGAGAATGGAGGAGAAGGGATTGCAATGTGGCTTTCCCCCTCAGGGGGGTGATTTCTCACTTTCCCCTTCACTGTCTCTGTCTCACTTGCTCTTGCGAGTGCATGTGCTCTAAGGCAAAGACCTCTACCCCTCCAAAAAAATAGTTTTGTTTATAACTTTCAAAAACAAAAACCACAGTGCACAGACATATATGTTAGTTATAAAGCATTTTAAATGATGGAGAAGCCAGAGTGCTACCAGGTTTCTGTGGTGACCTCAGAATAATGTTTTTGCAGAACCAGCAGTTAGCGTAATGGCTATGTCGCTGGACTCCCACGTAGTCGACCGTGGTTCGCTTCCCGGACCCGGTGGCTTAAAACTCACGCCGGGCGCGTGTGCGTGCGTGCCCAAGATCCCGAGAGGAGAATGGAGGAGAAGGGATTGCGGCATGGCCATCCCCCCGGGGGGTGATTTCTCGCTTTCTGTCTCTCTGTCTCTCTCTGTCTGTCTGGCGAGCGCACGCGCCCTATAGCAAAAACCTCTCCACAAAAAAAAAAAAAAAAAAAAAAAAAAAGAATAATGTTTTTGCCATTTACAGGCATTTGAACTTCTTTTATGTTCTTATGTTTTTTAACTTCTTATAAATATGCAGTTGAAGAGGAAGGTGGTAGCACTGGTCTGTCTTTAAATGGAGATCTACCTCTGTCTGGTTAGGTGAGATTGCACAGTGAGCTCACTGCTTCCTGTAGGTAGTGCATTGCTGTCTGTTAAATCCCAGGTGAGGCCCAGGTTCACCTCTTGCAGAAGTGCAATAATAAGTGAAGTTGGGCTGGCAGGTAGCATGGTGGTTAGGGCACTAGACTCCAACATGATTGACCAGAGTTTGAGTCTCGGATCCGGCAACTTGCTTTCTCACTTCCTTTTCTCTCTGTCTCTTTCTGATCAAATTTTAAAATAATAATAATAGTAATAATAATAATTCTTTTAAAAAATGAGTGGTGTTGGGTCACATTCTCTCGGGTAGTTTTAGCTCTTACAGTATGAACTGTGAGTGCATTTATCTTTTAAAATGTAGCCTTTATCATGAAATATTAATGTTGTTGATAAGTGTTAGTGATTCACCTTTGAAATAGCCCAGACAAGTGCCCAGCAATCCTAACTGGCATTTGCTCCTGTTGCCTTAGACACTGAGGTATCAGGAAGGGACACAGTGGTTCTCATGCGATCATTTCTGTGGAGCTTCTGTAGACATTTGATTCTGATTTTGCTCCTTAATTAAAAGTTACAAAATGTTACCTTTTCTGGGAACCAGCAGTTAGCGTAATGGCTATGTCGCTGGACTCCCACGTAGTCGACCGCGGTTTGCGTCTCAGACCTGGTGGCTTACAACTCACGCTGGGCGCGTGTGCGTGCGTGCCCAAGATCCCGAGAGGAGAATGGAGGAGAAGGGATTGCGGCGTGACCATCCCCCCTGGGGGGTGACTTCTCGCTTTTTGTCTCTATGTCTCTCTCTGTCTGTCTGGCGAGCGCACGCGCCCTATAGCAAAAACCCTCTCCAAAAAAAAAAAAAAAGTTACCTTTTCAAGTTTCTGGGTCTTTTTTTTTTTTTTTTTTTGGAGAGGTTTTTGCTATAGGGCGCGTGCGCTCACCAGACAGAGAGAGACAGAGAGACAGTGAAGCGAGAAATCACCCCCCAGGGGGGATGGCCACGCCTCAATCCCTTCTCCTCCATTCTCCTCTCGGGATCTTGGGCACGCACGCACACGCGCCTGGCATGAGTTTTAAGCCACTGGGTCCAGGACTCGAACCGCGGTCGACTACGTGGGAGTCGAGCGATATAGCCATTACGCTAACTGCTGGTCCCCTGGGTCATTTTAATTGAATATTTTGAAATTGAAAATGTGTGATTACAGAACCTGGTAAACATTTATACCCATGTATCTTTGGATCAGGATTTTCAAAAAGTTGCATTTCAAAATAAATAATGTGTTTTTTCTTGTAATTTTTGGCATGGAGGCCAATTTTTAAATTGCAACGAATATACATAATTCATTAACCTCACTTATTTTTATATATGTAGTTATGCTCTTTGAATGACACTTGTCACCATCAACTAAAACAGTAAATACAAATGTCTTTCTCTTGGGCTGGCTCTGTAGCCTGGTCATGAAGGCAGCTGGATTCCACATGGCCGACCCTGTGGTGTGATTCCCTAACCCAGAGGCTAGAGAAACATGTCAGGAATGTGTGTGCACACCCAAAATTCTGACGAAATAGAGGAGAAATGCCTGCAGGGTAACCATTCCCCATGGGAGGTGCTTTCTTCCTCTTTATCTCCTACTCTCTGTCTCTCTGGCAAGTGCACACACCCTCTGACAAAGATTTAAAAGCAAACAAGCTGAGGGGATAGCTGCCGGCTGGCATGGTAGTTAAAGCAGCTGGATCCCACATGGCTGACTGCACAGTATGAGACCTGGACCTAGCACCTTAAAAGGCATGCTGGGCACGTGTGCATGTATGCCCAAAATCCCAAAAGGAGGGAGAAATGGAGAAGGGATTGCATTCTGACCATCCCCTACGGGGGATGCTTTTCTCACTTTCTCTTTCTCTGTCTCTGGTGGTCATATGTGGCCTCTCATAAATTTTCAAAAATAGTAGAGGGGCTGGCAGGTGGTGTGCTGGGGCACTGGACTTCCATATGGCTAACTGCAGTTCAAATCTCAGACCAGGTGGCTAGCTTTCTTGCTTTCCCTTTTTCTCTCTCTCTGCCTCTCTCTGGTCAAATTAAAAATTAATAATAACAACAAATGGAATTTAATAAATAAATAATCCTTTTTTAAAAAGAATCGTTTTAATTTAACTTTATTTTTTTTACTCTGATCAAAGAAGGATGTGGGGGGGAGTGAAAAAGCAAGTCTTCAAGTCCGGGACTCAAACCATGGTTGGTCATGTGGGAGTCCAGTGCCTTTAACCACCATGTCACCTGCCGCTCCCTAAATAATTATTTTTTAAAAATATAGATACAGATGTCTCTCTCTCCAGCCATTCTACTTCAGGAAGTTATCCAGCAGGTGCATTCACATATATACAATATTTAATACATAAAAGGTTTTTCATTATAACTTACAACAGCAAAAGATTTGAATTAACTGAAATGTCCACAGTTGAGCTCTGGTTTAATAATGAAAATACTGCACAGCTACACAAAAGGAAGCTCTTTTTGCTCTGATATCTGATACAAAATTATCTCTGAGATACTTTGTTGAGCACAAAAAGCGAAGTGCAGGACAGAGAGTAGAGTGTGTTTCCATTCGTATATTTTCTAAAAGAGGTTAAGGGAGACGATATATCTAGACACCTTTGGTTGCATATTCGTGGAATATGTCTAGACTGGTAATCATGATTGCCTCTAGGTAGAGGAACTGGATAGACAAACAGGGATGGCGAGATTTTCAAGCTGCCATGTCTAGGGCTCGAACCTTGGAGTCAGCCTTGTGACATCCAGAACCTTAATCTCCACACCACCTGCTAGCCCCTATATATTTGCTTTTAAAAAGAAAAGATTAGTAATTGATGTACATTGTGGGGAAAGCCTCATTGTTTTTAATTTACTCATTTCGTCCCAAGTAAATATTACAGGTTGGAACTCAGACACATGGCTTTTGTTTGTTACATATAGCCTACGTAGTTAAATATCAGAATATTTGTCCAAATAAAGATGTTCTAATCTTTATGCGCGGACTCTGGGACCGCAAGGGTTCTGAAGTAGCGTTTCTGATTCCAGCTCTGCTATGTGATGCCATCGTCCAGCGCGCGATGTGCCCAGTTTCCTCGGGCCCAGGACAAAGTTCATTACTACATTAAGCTGAAGGACTTACGAGATCAGCTGAAAGGCATCGAACGAAACACAGACGTCCAAGAGGTGCAGTACACGTTCGACCTGCAGCTTGCCCAAGGTGAGTGGCCGTTGGCACCCCTCTTGCTCAGTCCGTGTGTGTGTGCATCACAGGAAGTGCGTGGTGGACTTCAAAGGAGGAGGAAAGAACATTCCAGCTGCTGCCAGGGTGCTCTGATACTGGATATTAGTCACTGTCAAAATCCTTTTTCTGGCAGGGCGTTGCCCTTTGGCTGAGTGGTTAAGGGAGTTAGACCCAACTGTGGTTCGAATTTTAGCCCTGGCAGCTTGAAAAACATGCCAGGCACATGTGTGTGCGTACCCCAGATCCCAACAGGATGGCAAAAGGGAGGAGGGATTATGGTATGACCGCACCCCCCGGGGGCATGGTGCCTTCTCTCTTTCTGTTGCTGTGTATCTCTCTGGCAAGTGCACCTGCCCTATGACAAAAAAGGAAAAAAATAATGCTCTTTTTACTAAGGGCTTCTCTATCGTGGGCACTCCTGCAGATCCTGAGGCTCTAAGAAACGGCTGTACCTGCCTACAATTAAATGGATAGATTTTTTTATAGTTCTTAGGAATTAATTTAGTATACACTATGAGGATTTTCAAAAATTACAACAAAAAATACACATTCAAGAAAAACAGCTGTTTGTTATTTCTGAATTATTTTCATAAATGTTGTTAAAAAATAGTTTTAAATCCTTTTGCCCTTCTCACAGAGGATGCAAAGAAGATGGCTGTTAAGGAAGAAAAATACGATCCAGGTTACGAAGCAGCGTATGGTGGCGCTTACAGTGAAAATCCGTGCAATAGTGAACCTTGTGGCTTCTCTTCAAATGGGCTAAGTATGTTCCCTCCCATGTGTGTGTTCCTCAGGGGACCTGGTTTATCAGGATTGGAGAAAAAAAATTTAATAGAAAGAGAGTAAAATACTGAAAAATGGGAATAGTAAATATAAAAATTTACCTAGTGACTAGCAGTGAAAATGTGATGCTTATTCGATGGTTAACTACTCGAACTTTACAGCTCATTTTCAGTAAGCCACTGGCTCTTTAAGCTATCCTAGTCATGTTTTCCTTCTTTAATAACAAATTAGTATTTATCTGTCCTGCATCTGAAAACAGAATAAAAACGTGTACTTAGGAAGCTTGCTTAACTATTTTAATCATTCTTTTTCATGAGACTGTTAAAATCTCCTAATTTGATCATTTAAAACTTCCAGATAGGGACCAGCAGTTAGCGTAATGGCTGTGTCACTGGACTCCCATGTAGTCGACCACGGTTCGAGTCCTGGACCTGGTGGCTTAAACTCACGCTGGGCGCGTGTGCATGCATGCCCAACATCCCAAGAGGAGAATGGAGGAGAGGGGATTGCGGTGTGGCCATCCCTCCTGGGGGAGGGGGTTGATTTCTCGCTTTCTGTCTCTCTGTCTCTCTCTTTCTGACAAGCGCACGCGCCCTATAGCAAAAACCTCTCCTAAATAAATAATTCAATGAATGAATATATGTATATAAAAAAAAACACAACAACAACTTCCAGATAGAATAAAATAACGTTCTTTTCCCCTCTCAAGCAGCGGACAGTGCGGAGTTAAGAGGAGAATCAACTTTCAGTGACGTTCCAAACGGGCAGTGGATAAGCCAGCCATTTACAGACCAGACTCCCTCCTTTCATAATCACTGTGGAGCACAAGAACAAGAAGGAAACTGCGCTTAAGAATGGGGTTTCTCAGCTGTGCTTAAATGCTGCAGTTTTAATGCAGTCGTCAGGAAGCAGAACCTCAGTGTGCTCACTAAGTATTTTATTAGTCTTTTACTCTAGTAGTGTGCTTACGGTCAAGAACACTTGTGTGGTAGAATCACCTCTATGAACCTGAGTAGCTTAGAAGGAAAAGTAGGGTTTTTTTGTATATGAGTTTTTGTATTTGAATTAAGCATCATTCCAGCTTTTTATATACTATATTGCATTTATGAAGAAATTGATTTTCTTTGGGGAGTGACTTTTGATCTGTAATTTTAATATTTATAGTTAATTCTTAACTGTGCATAAACCTAGAGATACCATTATCCTTTTATGCCTAAGAAGGGCATGCTAATGATGGGAAGTGCCACTGGTGAGGGAGCAAAGGTGCTGACTTCCGTAGATGAAGTTAACCCTCAGTGGAGGCTCATCTGTTAGTTTTTAGTGGTGGTTAATGGGCTCCCTGAGTCATATTCACTCTGAGACCTCCTTGCTTTCCCAGCGGTGTTCATGAGAGCTGCTTCGTAATAGAAACGTGGAACATGGCCTTGCCAGCCAGCCTGGCCTTCCCTGATAGGGCACTGAACCCTGTCCTTAGCCACCTCAGCCCTGTGTGCTAATCCTCTGGTAGGCAGAAACTATTCTGCTGGGATGGTAAGTTCCAGAGACTGCAGTAGACCTTTTGTATGTTGTTACTTATCTCAGTTTTACTTGAGAGAGGTAAATGTGACAGGGAAGGAACTGAATTTTCCCTGTCAGTATTTATCACCATTCTGATTTATCCCCTCCTTGGCTTTAAGGAAAGGACATGGAAAGTGGTAAAAAATGAACTTTTAGGCTGAACAAAAAGATGCTGGTGATGTTTGATCATCTTATTTAAACTGGTGCTTTCTGTACATGAGATGTACTGAAATAAATAATACAGGATACTCCTTGCTGGGTAAACCTAGAAAGCCAATAATTTAAAAAATTCTTTCTCTGCATCATCACCGTTTGTTACGGTGGATTAAGTGAACCTCATGAATGGTTGTTCTGAACTAAGTACCTTTGTGATTTTCTAATGCGTTTTCCATGGTGCTACAAATAGTCCATACTCCTGGATCTGGAGCTATTAAACTGGTTACTCAAAAATGCCATTTGCATTCAAGTCCTAATCACTCCTGAAGATTCTGGTTTCACACATGGAGCATGCTGTTTTTTCTGAAGTATTTCTGAGGTTCTTTCCCCTCAGGAGGATACATGGCCTGTTCTTTTCTTAGGAATAAGAGAAACACATTCTCATTGTGAATCTTAACATGCTTTTAGCTGTGGCTATAATGGATTTTAATTTTCCCAAAATCTAGATCGAGCTGTGTAAATGTCATTCATGTTATTTAACTGATGTACTGTACTGCTGTTTACATGGACGTTTTGTGCAGGTACTTTGAAGTGCCTTGCATCAGGGATTAGGAGCAACTGAATTATTTTTTCATGCGACTATGTAAAGCATGTAACTAGGTATTGTTTTGGTATATAACTATTGTAGCTTTACAATAGATTTTATTTGAGTGGGAAAAAATCCCTTTTAAATTATGACAAACACTCACTAGAGAATGGGTTTCAGGATTTTCCAACCATATAGTTAAGGTGTTTTTCATCAAACTTGACAAAGTAGTAAATGTTGATGTTTCCTGTACATGACAGTATGAGACTTTTTCATTAAATAATATCGAAAGATTTTTAAATTCATTTGAAAGTCTGATGGTTTTTAATAATAAAAAAATTAATGATTATTCTTAAGTTATAGGCTTTTTCTGTAGCAAGACTTAAAGGTATTCTTTCACCCGTTAAACCCGAGGTCAGCTTACCGTCTATCTTTAACATGTAGAAAAACATACATGATGAGGGACCAGCAGTTAGCGTAATGGCTATGTCGCTGGACTCCCACGTAGTCGACCGCGGTTCGCGTCTCGGACCCGGTGGCTTAAACTCACGCCGGGCGCGTTTGCGTGTGTGCCCAAGATCCCGAGAGGAGAATGGAGGAGAAGGGATTGCGGCGTGGCCATCCCCCCTGAGGGGTGATTTCCTGCTTTCTGTCTCTCTCTCTCTCTCTCTGTCTGTCTGGCAAGCGCACGCATCCTATAGCGAAAAGCCTCTCAAAAAAAAAAAAAAAAATACATGATGAAAACTATAAAAATTTGTGAATATTTTATTTTTTCACACATCACGTCTTAAATTTGATAATTCTGTAAAAGATCAGCAACATTTAAAACATAAAAGCTTACATGTGAGGAACACATTTAGAAATTTAAAAAATTTGTAGATACAATTGTCATTTAGTATTTCACAAGCTGATTGTTGATATCTAGATGGGTTTATTTCTTTCCAGTGATGTATTTCATTCACAAAATCTTCATTTCCATAATGACCACTCGCATTCTCTTGAAGTAAATCAGTCCTATATGGTGCGAAGCATAATACCGTTTGCACACAGTGGTTTCTGTTTTTTTGTATTGTGGTGTGGCTCACGCATATCGAAGGTACTGCCCATACAGAAGAATGGTATGGTAGGCCGCAGACAGTTCCACATTTTTACACAGCAGATACTTGAAGTGTTACATCACATCAACTATTGTGATTGAGTTTAAATACCCCTGCAGGGTCAGGGACAAACCAGCTTTCCCACAAGTCGTTGTGAACACTAGGGAAGTCCCAAGGCTTATGTCTTCCATTCCAGTGGAGTAACTTAGCTTCCTGCAGGAAGTGCTCTGAATATCTGGTATCTGGGTTCCAACCTTCATTGTGTTTAGAGGAAAATAATAGGCTTGTTAGAGAATATAATTGTTATGTTAAAAATTAAGTACAAGTTCATAGTGGGGAAAAAAAAAAAAAAAACAAGAAAGGGTTATATAACAAATAATGTTCCACCCACCCCAGATCTCCAAAGCAACCACTAAAGAGTCTCTCATGAATTTTTCTAGTATATTTCTAGTATTTTTCTAGTAGTATACCTACATGCGTGTATATTTTTTTGAAGAAGACAAAATAATATACTGCTACCTTGCCTGTTTTTATTTATTTGTACCTTGCCTTTTTAAAATTATTCTTTTAGAAAACTTCTCATATGAGCACATATAGACTTCCTAGATTTCAAATAATTATATAAAATGAATATATGATTCTTTTTTTTTTTTTTAACTTCTGTGAGAGAGACAGTCACCCCCAACAGGGCCTTCATCCACCCCTGGCCTCAGCCAGCCAGGATCATGAGTGCGTGCCTGGTGTGTACAAAGGAAACCTCTGAACACGAACCTGGGACCTTCCTATGTGGCTTCAGCATCACGGAACAGTGGATAACCACTGGCCAACCATGGGTAGACTATCACTGCACCACCATGGGTGGACACCACTGCACCACCATGGGTGGACTACCACTGCACCACCATGGGTGGACACCACTGTACCACCATGGGTGGACACCACTGCACCACCATGGGTGGACACCACTGCACCACCATGGGTGGACTACCACTGCACCACCATGGGTGGACACCACTGCATCACTATGGGTGGACACCACTGCACCACCATGGGTGGACTACCACTGCACCACCATGGGTGGACACCACTGCACCACCATGGGTGGACTACCACTGGCCCACCATGGTTGGTCTCTCTGATTTTTTTAATTGAGGTCCTTTTAAGGTCATTTAGGTTGTTTCTGTCTTGTCACTAACAAACAACACAACATTGAAGAGCCTTCTACATATGTTCGATGTATGTGTAAAACTTGAATGTAGAATAGATGCGTAGGTAGAACGACTAGATGAAAGGGTGTGTTTCTTTTGCCAAATTGTTCCCTAAGAAGTCATGTTGGTTTCCCTCCCACACGGTGTCTATAGGACTTCTTATTTCTCTGTATCCTACCTCCTTAATATGGCAACACTTTCTTTTAAATTTTCTTTTTACCATTTGAAATGTGACTAAGATTTCTTGGGGCCAGCAACTTGCATAATGGTGTGGTGCTGGACTCCCACATGGCCTACTGTGGTTCAGGGTCTTGGACCCAGTGGCTTGAAACTCACGTTGGGTGTTCTATGCATGCACAAAATCCCAAGAGGAGCATGAAGGAGAAGAGATTGTAGCGTGGCCTTAATCCCTGGGGAGGTGATTTCTCTCTCTCTCTCTCTCTCTCTCTCTGTGTGTGTGTGTGTCTCCAGTGAGTGCACGTGCCCTATAGCAAATCTCTCTTAAGGGGGAAAAACATCTACTTTGAAAAACAGCTATCTCTATTGGAATATTATTCTCCTTGTAAGATCACTTAAAAGATTGCATTTTCCCTAATGTTGCCATTTCTCAAAATATCTTCAGAATACTCCTTTTAGAGGTAACAGTATGAGTGCAAAACATTGTTTTAAATATCCTGTTAAACAACAACTGGAAATCTATTGAGTCAAGAGGGGGAATAGGTGGGATTATGTTATTTGGGTCCCTGATACTAATAACAGAAACACCTGGTTTACGTTCATCATCAACAGGTGTGAGGGGAGCAGTGGAAGAGGAGCTAGTGTTTCAAGGAATGGTAGTATAATTGTAATACGGAAATGTTCGATTTACATATTCGGTTGTCGGAAAGGTCATGACACATTTTTGCATAGAAAAACAAGTATGTCATGACTTTTCCGACAACCTAATAGCTAGAGTCTGTACATAGGAAATGTACATTTGGAAAGGGGCACCTTTCTGTGAAGGGTCTACAAAGTAGAGCATCTGCTCTCGGCTCCACCACTAATTTCCTGAGCTACGTTTCTGAACGAGTCTGTACCAGTGGCTTTGGGTGGGGGTTGTGGCCATGTATGAGGAGGAGCGTGACTGCATGCCAGGCTCTGTTCCCAGGCAGTTTACATGCAGTCACTGATCTCGCCCTTCAACTTCATGAGATTCTGTTTGCTTCAGTTTACAAGTGAGGAGACTGAGGCACAGGTCGAATAAATTGCCCAAGATCCTGGGATTCTAAGCCACACCCCAGAGCCTGCACTCCCAGAGTGAATAGACTGTTAGGAGACTCACCGAGTACGCAGGCAATTGACAACTGCTTTTTAAAAGAGATTTCAGTGCCAGCCCTCTAACTTCCTCATAATTCATTATGCTGCTGCTACATTTGTTTTTGTCCACTACAGGCTGCCGTAAAGGCATGTGGGAAGGTTTTTCCAAGTTCCATCTTAACAATAGTGAATGTTGGGGCTGGCAGGTGGCATGGTGGTTAAGGTGCAAGATTCCCACATGACTGACTGTGATTTGGGTCCCAGACCTGGCAGCTTGCTTTCGCATTTTCCTCTTTCTCTCTGTCCCTCTCTGGTGAATTAAAAAATAACAATAAGTAATTCTTTAAAAACATAGTGAATGTTTTTTAGGCACCCACTCTACGCTAAGCCTTTGTCTAACAGCTTTTCACAAATTTCTAGAAAGATGATCCTCAGGTACCTAAGAACATCAGCTGTATTTATAGACTGAGCACAAGCGTCAGGGAACTTGTCCAAGCTTAGCTGAAGGATCTACATTGAAAAGCCTGGTGCCCCAGCACTCTCCTGTCTCACTGGGTGGATAAAGTATGCTTTTTGTTTTCCTAAATACGTACCCAGGTGCCGTATGTGCCACAGGGGGTTGATGGTGGAGTATTTTCCATGGAACACAATCAGCATCGGGGAGGTGGCCACCCCTCCTCCCAGGGAGCTGCTGTACAGATTTTCCCTAAGGAATGAATAGAAAGGCAGCCATTAGCCTGCAGTCCCACAAACTCAGGCTAAACAGAATCATACTTTAAGAGAAGAGTGTTTTTTAGGGCGTATGCACTCATCAGAGAGACAGCAAGAAATCACCCTCCAGGGGGACGGCCCCACTGCAATCCCTTCTCCCGGGATCTTGGGCAGTCACACACATGACACGTGAATTCTAAGCTCTGGGTCTGGTACTTGAACTGTGGTTGGCCATGTGGGGATTCCAGTGATGTAACCATTACGCCATCTGCTGGTCCCAGAATCATACTTTTTAAAGGCTAGAAGATAGTCTGTCACCATGTAATAAGCCTTTCATTTCCCCCTGTCTTTTTTTTTTTTTTTTTTTGAGATTTTTGCTATAGGGCACTTGCACTCATCAGTGAGAGAGAGATCATCCCCTGGGGGTAATGATTGTGGCCATGCCACAATCCCTTCTCTTCCATTCTTTCGGGGTTTTGGGCACGTACGCACACACGCCTGGTGTGAGTTTTAAACTGCCGGGTCTGGGACTCAAACCACTGTTGATGACATGGGAGTGGAGCAACGTAACCATTACTCCATCTGCTGGCCCCTCCCTTCCCCCAGCTCTTTTAAGTCTATTTCTTGGGCTAGCCAATGGCATGATGGTTAAATCAGTTGGATCCCACATGACCAACAGTGTGGTTCAAGTCCCAGATTCGGCAGCTTGAAAACGACAGTGGGCGCATGTGTGTGCATGCCAAGATCACAAAAACAAATGCAGGAGAAGGGATTGTGGTGTGGCTGTCACCATTGGGGGATGCTTTCTCACTTTCCCTCTCTCTGGCGAACACACACACTCGCTATAGACATTTTTTTTTTTGGAGAGGTTTTTGCTATAGGGTACATGTGCTTGCCAAAAAGACAGAGAGACAGAGAGACAAAAGCAAGAAGTCACTCCTCAGGGGGAATGACCATGCCACAATCCCTTCTCCATTCTCGGGATTTGGGACATGCACGCACATGCGCCCGGCATGAGTTTAAGCCACCGGGTCCGGGACTTGAACCACGGTCGACTACATGGGTCCAGTGACATAGCCATTACGCCAACTGCTGGTCCCTATAGCAAATATTTTTTTAAAAAAGAAAAAAATTCTTCATGAAAGCCAAAGACAAGCACCCTCAACAGGGTGTCGTGCCGTGACTTCCCCACCCCACAAGTCTTTCACTGAGCCGGGATCACAGGCAGGAACACACCCAATGTGTACACCCAGGTTAACCTGGGGACCGAACCTTGATCTTCCAGATGTCTTCCAGCTCTGCAAAGCATCCCACTACCGCTATGCTGTTGTAGCTGAGCCATTTCCCCCTCACTTTCTATTTTGACAGTTTTCAAACCTACACAAATTTTTAAAAAAGATTTAATTTTACTTACTATTTTTTAAATGTGCTCACCAGAGAGAGACTGGAATGGGTGGGAAGGGGTTGAGAAAGCAAACCACCAGGTCTGGGACTTGAACTGCAGTTGGCCATGTGAAAGTCCTAACCACCACGCCAACTGCTGGCCCTGCTACACAAAATTGTAAAAATACCATAAACTTGGGACCAGCAGTTGGCGTAATAGCTGTGTCGCTGGACTCCCATGTAGTCAACTGTGGTTTGAGCCCCGGACCTGGTGGCTTAAACTCATGCCAGGCACATGTGTGTGCGTGCCCAAGATTCTGAGAGGAGAATGGAGGAGAAGGGATTGTGGCATGGTCATTCCCCTTGGGGGGGTGGTGGTGATTTTTTGCTTTCTGTCTCTCTGTCTCTCTCTTTCTGGTGAGCACACGTGCTCTATAGCAAAACCTCTCCAAAAAAAAAAGATATATATATATATATATATATATATACACACACACACATACACACCATAAACTCCCATATATATCACCTTGATTTGCATTTTAGCCCCTAGGCTTTTTTTTTTTTAAGAATTATTTTATTTAACTTTATTTATTTATTTATTTAAATTTGACCAGAGAGAGAGAGAAGGAAAGCGAGAAAGCAAGCTGTCAGGACTTGCGCCACAGTCGGCCATGTGGGAGTCCAGCACCCTTAACCACCACGCCACCTGCTGACCCTCTTTAGGTTTTTTTATGGTAGGCACAGAAGATCAAATTCCCGTCTTTCATTATTTAGAATAACTGTACAATTCAGGGTTGTGATAGATTAAAATATCCAGATAAGGTCGACAGGAAAGACGATGGTGGAATAATGGTTGTATTCGAGTTATTTGTATTAGGTTCAGGTCCAGGCCTCAAACCACGGTCAGCCATATAGGAGTCCAATGTCCTTAACCACCATGCCACCTGCCAGCCCCTTATCATTTTTAATATTTGACTAAAGAGAGAGAGAGAAAGTGAGAAAGCAAGCCACCAGGCCCAGGACTCAAACCGTGGTCGACCATGTGGGAGTCTAGCACTTTAACCATCATGCCACCTGCTGGCCCTTATATTTTCTTCTTCTTCTTCTTTTTTTTTTTTTTTTTTTTTTGAGAGGGCACATGCACTCGCCAGAAAGACAGAGAGAGACAGAGAGCGAGAAATCACCCCCTAGGGGGGATAGCCACACCACAATCTTTTTTCCTTCAGTCTCCTCTCGGGATCTTGGGCACACAAGCACATGCACCCAGCGTGTGTGTGCGTGAGTTTAAGCCACCGGGCCCAGGACTCTAACCGCGATCAACTACATGGGAGTCCAGTGACACAGCCATTATGCCAACTGCTGGCCCCCCCTTTTTCTAAGAATTATTTTATTTTACTTTATTTATTTTAATTTGACCAAGAGAGAGACAGAGAGCGAGCAAGAAAAAATGAGAAAGCAAGCCACCAGTTCTGGGACTCAAACCACAGTTGGCCCTGTGGGAGTCTAGCACCCTTAACCACCATGCCAGCTGCTGGCTCCAGCCCCTCTATTTTCTATTTTAAAACTTAAATAATGAAATGCTGTAAACTTTAAAAATCTTGAAAATGCAAGGTTGATTTTATAAAATAATCCTTAGAAACAAATCTGTAAGAAGAGGAAGTTTGTCTGAGATACGTGAAGTTTTTTTCCAGTGGAAAAGATTCAAATCATACAAGCGACTCCTTACTCCACAGACTCTAGATTCCTCTGAGTTATATTATTTGAGGAAAGACTTTCCTTTTCTTTCTTTCTCAACAGAGTCTCTGTGAGAAAATCTGACCTGGGGCCAGCAGGTGGTTAAGGCGCTGGACACAAAACATGGCTGACCGCAGTTTGAGTCCCAGACCCAGAGTTTGAATATCACACTGGGCATGGTGCACCTCTCCCAGGAGGAGAATAGGGGCAAAGGGATTGTGGCATGACTATTCCCCCTGGGGGGCGGATTTTTCCCTGTCCCTCTCACTGTGAGCACATGCACCCTATGGCAAAAACCTTAAAAGGAAAAAAAAAAAAAAAATCTGACCAAAGATGTCTGAAATGTTTCTAGCCCCTGAGATATGCATAGAAAATTAATTGAATAATGCCGTTCCCAAGCATGGAAAAAGTGGAAGTGAGGTCAACACATACTCGACATTTTTTTGCATCCACTTCTCCAGTTGCTTGGTGATGCGCTGCTGCTTCCATTCCGTCATGTTGGCAACGATCACACCTGGATTGAAAGAGCAGGTGCTGGGGCTGATGCCAAGGTCCTTTATGGCCTTCTTCCGGTAGTCCAGATAGCCCATGTACGTGTTCTAGAAAAGAACAGGGTAAGTGTGCTTTTGTTTCTGGAGAGTGGTCATTCTCTGGAAGCCATTGTGCAATACCCCTGCGTTTCCTCCTGTGTCACTGGCCACATCCTAGGTCCTTTGCAGGTCTCCCCTCATTTCTCCAACCCCTAAATGCTGAGCGCCCCGTCTTCGGGCTAGCACCAGTGCCTTTCTCTAGCGCAACTCCACAGCCTTACCCAGCCTCTTGGCTCTAAAAACCATCCCCAACGGCCCAGACCACTTCACAGGACCTCCAGCGCCTACTGCCTCTGCTGACTCAGTGTCTCCACCCCGGAGTCCTAGGGAGCTCCAACCAAACATCCAAAACTTAGTCCCAATCCTACCCCAAACGTGCTTCCCTACAATCTGCCCCACCTCAGCTGATGGCAACGCAAGCCTTCTAGTTACCTGGGCAAGAAATTAGGTTATCCTTGACACTTCTCTCTCTTACCTGGATCTGTGAGCAAATCCTCTTGATTTCTTCAAAACAGATCCCAAAACCAAACACTTCTCTTACCTCTACTGCCACCTTCCTGTTCCAGGCCCTCATTACCACCCACTGGACTTCGGCCGGCTCCTCCTAGTGTCCCTACATCAGTCCTACTCTGTCTCACTGTCACTCATCTCAAAGATCCTCCAGTGACCCTGTCTCATTCAGAGTAAAAGCCAGAGTTCCTCAAGTGGCCGGCCGTCACTTGCATCATCTGCCCAACCTCCTCTCCAGCTTCCGTTGTTCTCCTCCTGCTCCCTCCACCGCCCTGATCACCTTCACACGCCAGACAGCCCACCTCAAGCATTGGCACTTGCTACGGCCTTCCCCTGGACTGTCTTCTCCCTAAATATTTGCGTAGGTGGTTCTCTCCATTCTTTCAGGTGTCAGCTCAAAAACCACTATCTCAGTGGAGTCTTCCCTATTTAAAATATAACCTCGGTCTGGGAGGTGGCATGGTGGTTGAGGCACTGGACTCCCACATGGCCTATCGTGGTTTGAGTCCCAGACCTGGTGGCGTGCTTTCTCATTTTCCCTTTCTCTCTCTCTGGTCAAAATAAAATAAAATAATTTTAAAAAAATACAATCTCATTTCCATCCTGATTTTTTTCTTTTTCTTTTTTAAGAGGTTTTTGCCTTAGGGTACATGCACTTGCCAGAGAGAGAGAGACAGACACAGTGAGAGGAAAGGTAAGAAATCACCCCTCAGGGAGGATGGTCCTGCTCTGTTCTCCCAGGATCTTAGGCACACACTCATGTGTGTGGGCGTGAGTTTCAAGCCACTGGGTGTGGTACTCTTTTTTTTTTTTAAGAGGTTTTTGTTATAGGGTGCATGTGCTCACCAGAAAGACAGAGACAGAAAGCAAGAAATCACCCCCCCAGGGGGGATGGCCATGCCACAATCCCTTCTCCTCCATTCTCCTCTTGGGATCTTGGGCATGCACGCACGTGAATTTAAGCTATTGGATCCAGGACTCAAACCGCGGTCGACTACATGGGAATTCAGTGACACAACCATTACACTAACTGCTGGTCCCTCCATCCTGATTTTTTTTTTTTTCATCCTGATTTTTTTTTTTTTTTTGGAGTGGTTTTTGCTATAGGGCACATGTGCTCGCCAGACAGACAGAGAGAGACAGAGAGACAGAAAGCGAGAAATCACCCCCCAGAGGGGATGGCCACACCGCAATCCCTTCTCCTCCATTCTCCTCTCGGGATCTTGGGCACGCACGCACACGCGCCCGGCGTGAGTTTTAAGCCACCGGGTCCGGGACGTGAACCACGGTCGACTACGTGGGAGTCCAGCGACATAGCCATTACGCTAACTGCTGGTCCCCCATCCTGATTTTTGAACTACTTATTTACCATCTCTCTTCTCACCAGAACATAACCTACACAGAGGCAAAAATTTTAGTTTTGTTTAATTACTGGTGCCCAAAACAGTATCCAGCCCCCAGTAAGCGCTCAGTAAGCGGTTGCTGAGTGAATGTATTACGAGACAGGGCATGTTCTCTCACCCACATCGGCTGTCATAGTCTACCTCAATGTCATGTTCTTGAATGTGACCCAGGAGTCGTGGAAATACTTGGGCACTTTCTGTCAGGCCCTGCTCTAAGAATTTTACATGCAGGACCAGCAGATGGCATAATGATTACATCGCTGGACTCCCATGTAATCAACCATGGTTCAAGTCCTGGACCTGGAGGCTTAAGCTCATACCGGGCATGTGTGCCTGCGGGCCCAAGATCCTGGAAGGAGAACAGAGGAGGGATTGCAGCTTGGCCATTTTCCCTGAGGGCTGATTCCTCACTTTCTGTCTCTGTCTCTCTGGAGAGCACAGACACCCTATAGCAAAAATCTCTCTAAAAAGAAAAAAAAAATCTTTATATGCATTACCTTGTTAAAAGCATATACTAACTATACACATACTAATTTTATTTTCACACTAACTCTACAAGGGAAGTACTACTATTTAAAAATATATGTATTTATTTATTTAACTTAATTTTATTTGTCATTATTATTAATTTTTAATTTTACCACAGAGAGAAAGTGAGAGAGAGAGAAAGAGAAAGTGAGAAACCAAGCCGCCAGGTCCAGGACTCAAACCAAGGTCAGCCATGTGGGAGTCCAGCACCTCAACCACCATACCACTTGCCAGACCCAGGAAGTATGACTATTACCTCTACTTGACAAACTGGAGAAGAACAACCAGCCAAGGCCATAAAGCTACAAAGTAATAACATAAAGATTGTCATGAAGTTGGGTCTGACTCTATTGTATATCCCCTAAAGTGTCTTAGATATTATACAGTTACTTGCTAGAACTATGTTTGAAATAAGCATTCAACTTTTTTTTAAAAATATTTTTAATTTTATTTACTCATTTACTTATTTTATTTTGACCAGAGAGACACACAGAGAGAGAGAGAAAGTGAGAAAGCAAGCCATCAGGTCCAGGACTTGAACTATAGTTGGCCATATGGGAATGTCCAGCGCCTTAACCACCACACCACCTGCTGGTCCCTGCATTCAACTTTTAAAAAAATATATATTTATTTAATTTGTTTATCATTATCTTTTTTTTTTTCTTTTCTTTCTTTCTTTTTTTTTCCCCCCAATTTTACTAGAGAGAGAAAGAAAGAAAGTGCAAAAGCAAGCCTCTAGGTCTGGGACCCGAACCACGATTGGCCATGTGGGAGTCTAGCACCTCAATCACTGGACCACCTGCCAGCCCCCAGCATTCAACTCCTAATAACACCTTGTATCGGGTCCGGCAGGTGGCATGGTGGTTAAGGGTGCTGGACTACCATGTGGCCGACTGCAGTTCAAGTCCTGGACCTGGCGGCTTTCTCTCTCTCTCTCTCTCTCTCTCTCTCTCTCTCTCTCTACCTCCCTCTCGTCAAATTAAAATAAATAAATAAATAAATAAAGTTAATTTTTAAAATTCTTAAAAAAAACTTGTATCAATATTTCAAAACTATCCCTTTAGTTTCAGCATTATACATAGGTTCTTTTTTATTTTTTAAAAGATTTATATTATTTTATTCATTGTCATTATTTTATTTTATTTTTTTTTAAGTTGACCAGAGAGAGACAGAGACAGAGAAGGAAAGTGAGAAAGCAAGCTGCCAGATCCAGGATTCATACCACAGTCAGCCATGTGGGAGTCCAGCAGCCTTAACCACCACCTCACCTGCTGGCCTGTTACATATAGGTTCTTCCTCATTTCCACCAGAATAAGGAGCTCTTTACCCTTGAGCCAAACTATGGAAAGAAAAAAAAAGTGGTGGTCAAACTGAATTTAAGGCCAGCTCCATGGCTTGGTAGTTAAGACTGGGTCCCACATGGTTAACCATGGTTCAAATCCTGGTCCCAGCAATTTAAAATTCATGCCAGGCACATGTGACTACCCCCAAATTCCAACAGGATGAAGAAACAGAGGAGAAGGCACTGTGGCATGACCACACCCTCTGGGGGGGGGGTGTTTTTGCTTCCTTCCTCTCTGTCTCTCTCTCTCTAGCAAGTAAACACATGCTTTGGCAAATTACACAAACACGCAGAAAGTCTCTGAAAATAGAATCAAAGGCTCAGTAAATCCCTTTTACAGACTCCATGACTCCAAACACCATCTCTGACACGGAGTGTCGCTCTGAGCACCGCAGACAACGGCTCTCATTTCCAGAGTGTTTACTCCATGCTGGACACTTGACATTGTGTTGTTTCGTTACAGCTTACAAAACCAACACAAAGTGGACATCACCATTGCCATGCTTCTGATAAGGGACTTTACAAGGTGAATGAAAGCAACTCACCCGGGGTCAGTAAGGAGTGTGTTGGGCTATGAATCCCAAGCCCCCAGAAGTATTCTGCCACCCAGGGTGGCCCTTAGCTTTTCAAGGTGTCCGCTCCACTCCTTTGGAGTTGCAGGGGCCAGAGGCCAGTGCAGTAGGACAGAAGTCGATGTTGAGACAGAGTACCTACCTGCAGTCCTACAATTCTGTTCATATCCTGAGCCGAGGGCAAATCACAGTCGTCAGAGAAAGCTGCCGCATGGCCCAGGGCCAAGGTGGTGTCATACAGTTCTTGGATGTCACCTGAATTTAGAAACACCAGCAATTACAATAGTACAGCATTTGTCTGGGTTGGACAGAGCCTTGGGGATTAAGCAATTCCTAATTTTGCTATAGGAGAAATCCATAAGATTCCCAATTTCAAGTGGCTTGGTAATTATTTTAAGAGCTCATGCCGGGACCAGCAGGTGGCGTGATGGTTAAAGGCACTGGATTCCCACATGGCCGACCGTGGTTCAAGTCCTGGACCTGGCGGCTTGCTCTCTCACTTTCTCTCTCTCTCTCTCTGTCTGATCAAACTGAAAAATAATAATAGTAATAAAAATAAAGTTAAATAAAAATAGTCTAAAAAATTTTTAAAAAAAAGAGCTCATGCCAATTTGGAAAGTCACTAATAATAAATTCAGAGTGGCATTGGTCAAATTTCCTTTTTGTTTTTGTAAGAGTTTTTTCCCTTAGCTTACTAGAGAGAGAGAGAGACAGAGACAGAGACAGTGAGAGGGAAGGTGAGAAATCACATACACACACCCCCTAGAGGGGATTGCCATACCTCCATCCCTTCTCTTCCATTTTCTTCCCAGGATCTGAGTACATATGCACACACCCGGCATGAGTTTCAAGCCACCAGGTCTAGGACTCAAACTGCAGTCGGCCATGTGGAAGCCCAGCAACATAACAGCTATGCCATCTGCTGGCCCCTGCGTTGGTCAACTTCTTTTATTTTTATATCAGTACCACAGCAGTGCTTATCCTAACTGCATGAGGAGGAAATGGGACATTTAAACACCCAAACATAACTCCCTCCTAAGAATATCATCAGAGAAATTTTATTTCCATATATTTTGGGGGCCAGCAGGTGGCATAATGGTTAAGGTGCTGGACTCCCACGTGGTCAATTGCAGTTCAAGTCCCAGACCCAACAGCTTGAAACTCACGCCAGGTGCATGTGTGTGCATACCCAAAATCCCTAGAGGAGAATGGAGGAGCAGGGATTGTGGAGTGATCATCCACCCTGGGGGGGTGATTTCTTGATTTCTGTCTCTCTGTCTCTCTGGCAAGTACACGTGCCCTACAGCAAAAATCTCTCAGAAAAAAAATAAATAAAATATTTCTATATATTTTAGGAACAGAGAGAAAGAAACCACTACCAAGGTATTTATTGCAGACTTTGTTCATCAGAGTGGCCCTCAGAATGTCAACTGTCCATTGTGAGCAACTCTCCTCAGAATGTCCAGGAGCACGTCAAACCCTGTTTTCAAAATGCTCCCTAATTTACAGCTCTGTACTCACAACTTTTTTTTTAAAGATATTTTTGCTATAGGGCGTGTGTGCTCACCAGAGAGACAGACAGACAGACAGACAGAAAGCAAGAAATCACCCCCCAGGGGGAATGACCACGCCGCAATTCCTTCTCCATTCTCCTTAAGATTTGGGACATATACGCACATGCACTTGGCATAAGTCTTGATCCACTGGGTCTGAGACTCGAACCACAGTTGACCACTTGAGAATGCAGCACCTTAACCACTATGCCATCTACTGGCCCCACTCACAATTTTAATAAGTGGTCCTATCATTAGGCAACTAGCCATTCGCTAACAGCGATAATCATAGAAGTAACCATTCTACTTATCAGCTCTCCTTTTTCCAGCGTTCTCGGCAGTCAGGAGTGTACCTTGTACAATTACATCGTCGTCCAAATAGATGACTTTCTCGTGTTGGTGGATAAGCAGAGGGAGATAAAATCGAACAAAGTTCAGCTGTTAAAACAAAAGAAACCATGTGGGGAGGAGGAACGTGGGTTATTGTCATCTGGGGGTCGGGGAGCATTGGAGAGTCAGCCTTGGCGGTGGACTTAGCTCAGTTCCAGGTTGGGAACAGAACCCAGCAGTGGCTGCTCAGATGCCCACCAGAGCCACCTAGTGCCCGATTTGCCTGGGACCCAGGGCTGAGACCAGCGCTGGCACATCAGCGATTCTCCTGGATCCAAACTCGCTTGTGCTGAGGCTATGGACACTCTCATCTCTGTGAACTACGGCAGTGGTGGGGCAGGGGTCACAGAGGCTCCCTTGTCAGTCTTTTAGGGCATGGACTGCTTGCCTTCCTCTACATTCAGTAATCTGGACAAATGTCAACTAAGTCGGCCTCAAAGACCACACAAACACACACACACACACACACACACACACACACACACACACACACCCCACACATCATCCCAACAAGCTCAACCTCTTAGCTTCTTGAACCTGAGAAAAGGGTCAGAGAGGTGTGACAGGTGGGTGGTAAATGACTTTAAAGCTTCATTAGTGACACTATTTAATGCGAAGTCCCAATTCAGCTGACACTGACAATATCTGGAACTCGGGAAACATCACATCAGAGTGTTCAGAACCTAGTGAATGTCTGAGGATGGATTTAAGGAACAATCATGAAGAAGGTGGTTGCAGTTTCGATCAAACCATCATCAGAAACACCATCCTTCATGCAGGAAAGGTCCCTTTTGTATCAACTCTTGCAGTAAAATACCTTAAGATTTCTAATGCTAGAGGGAAAGTTGGTATCTCCTGAAAACAGTATCTCAGTCAATACTATGAAATATATTTGTTATTCCTTAGCCCCTGGAACACTCAGAGCTCCACTGAATATACAATCACAGTATGTACAACAGCCTGGAGGTTTGGGGTGTTTTTTCCTGATTTCACTGCGTGGCTCCCCACATCTCCTCCCCCAGACATATTCGCACACATAAATGTGCCCTGCAACATTAATGCTTCATTTCCTCAAAAGCTTCATTATGATTATGTAAACCATCTTACTGGAGCAGGTGGCTTATAAATTATAAATAAGCAGAGCTTCGTGCACATTGAACAGAGAAGCTTCAGAAACATTCCTTGTGCTTCCTGCTGGCTGGTGCTTCAGAGTGGACAAGGGCCTCACTGTCCCCGGCACATGCGGGTTTCCTACTCACAGGCTGGAGCAGTTCAGGCCTCGCGGAGTCTGGTCTGATCTTCCCTTTGAGGACCACAGGGTTGAATTCCACGATTTTGAAGTTTATCTCTTTGAGTTTAGAATGTTCGATCCATTTTCTAAAGAGACAATAAAAAAACCTCTTGCTTATACTTCAAATCTTGCCTCCATTTGCCTACAGTCTTAGGGTCAGTCTGGCGCCTCCTTAGAAAGTTAAAATATGTGTAGGTCCAGCCCGTGGCATGGTGGTTAAGGCAGTTGAATCCCACATGATCAACAGCACAGTTTGAGTCCCAGACTCTGTGGCTTGAGAAACACACTGGGCACGTCTGTGCCCATGTCCAAAATCCCGAGAGGGAGAAATGGAGACGGAACTGAGGCATGACCATGCCCATGGGGAATGCTTTCTCATTTTCCCTCTCTCTCTCTCTCTCTCTCTCTCGTGAGTGCATGCATCTCTGACAAAATGAAAAAGTGCATGTAAACTTAGTAGAGTTTAGTCTATAAATCCTGATTTTCCCCACATCTGGTCTGGCTTCAAATCTTTCTCCCTCTCTCTCTCTCTCTCTCATTGTTTTCCTTCTCAATCACGTAACTCTTTCTGCAAAGGAAATGAAGCATAATAGCAATAACCAAATATCTCTCTCGAGCCAACTCATCTCCCCAGGAAACTGCAAGAACAAAAAGCATGTGCCCTTTTCAGAAGGCCGCAGCTGAGGTTGCTGCACTGTCTTCGGCACGCAGCCCAGCTCTGAAATGATCAAATGATCGCAGCGGGACGTGCCACACGTGAACCTGGACTCAAGGCATTTTCACTTTGTCACTTTGCCCCCAGGAATGGTTTCAATTTACCTTTGTCTCCGATTCTCTCTCTGTCGTCCCCCCTCTGTCCTCAGTTTCTGTCTTCTCCTCCTCCTTCCTAGGGCCCTGTCCCCTTGCATTTTCTATCTTTCAGAACTTTTATTTTTCATCCAATTCAAAATGAGATTCTTGGTGGAAATAATCTCACACTGAAATTGCCAATGACTAAATCCAGATATGGTAGCATTTGCTGTTTATTAAAAATTCACCATGAAGGGATGGTGTAATGGTTATGTCGCTGGACTTTCACGTAGCCAACTGCGGTTCGAGTTTGAGACCCGGCAGCTTAAAACTCACGCTGGGTATGTGTACATGTGTACCCAAAATCCTGAGAGGTGAACAGAGAAGAAGGGATTGTTGTGTGACTATCCCCCTGGCAGTGATTTCTTGCTTTCTGTCTCTCTGGTGAGCACACACACCCAATAGCAAAAAGTCTCTAAAAGAAAAAAAAAATCGGGACCAGCAGTTAGTGTAATGGCTATGTCGCTGGACTCCCACGTAGTCGACTGCAGTTTGCGTCCTGGACCTGGTGGCTTAAAACTCACGCCGGGCGCTTAAAGCTCACGCTGGGTGCGTGTGCGTGGGTGCCCAAGATCCTGAGAGGAGAATGGAGGAGAAGGGATTGCGGCATGGCCATCCCCCCTGGGGGATGATTTCTCGCTTTCTATCTCTCTGTCTCTGTCTGTCTGGCAAGTGCATGCGCCCTATAGCAAAAAAAAAAAAAAAAAAAAGAAAAAAAAAGAAAAAAACAAAAAACACCTCTCCAAAAAAAGAAAAAAATAAATAAATCACCAAAAAATTGTGGCCAGCAGGTGGTATGGTGGTTAGGAAACTGGACCCCTACATGGCCAACCTCGGTTTGGGTCCTGGACCTGGCTACTTGTTTTCTCACTTTCCCTCGCTCTCTGGTTAAAATTTAAAAAATAATAATAATAAATTAAATTAAATAATTCTTTTAAAAATTATTTATTGGGGTTGGTATGTGGCATAATGGTTAAGGGCCCTGGACTCCCACATGGCCGACCGCAGTTCGAGTCCTGGACCTGATAGCTTGCTCTTTCTCTCTCTCTCCTCTTTCACTCTTTCTCTCTCTCTCCTCTTTCACTCTTGCTCTCTCTCTATCCCTCTCTGGTCAAAGTAAGATAAATAGATAAATAAAGTTAAATAAAATAATTCTTTAAAACAATTTTTTATTTATCTGTTGCGATTTTCAAGCCACTGGGTCCAGGACTTGAACCACAATTGGCCATGTGGGAATCCAGTGCCTATAACCACCACACCATCTGCTGGCCCCTAAATAATTCTTTTTTTTAAAAAATCAACATAAAGGGACCAGCAGATGGCAAATTGGTTAGGTAACTGAACTCTTCACATAGTCGACTGCAATTCAAGTCCTGGACCTGGTGGCTTAAAAACTCAAACCAGGCATGTGTGTGTGTGCATGCCCAAAATCCTGAAAGGAGATTGGACAAGGGATTGCAGCATGGCCATGCTCCCTGGGTATGATTTCTCACTTTCTGTCTCTATCTCTGTGGCGAGTGCATACGCCCTATAGCAAAAATCTCTCTAAAAAAAGTCAACATAAAAATTAAATTTTGCCCCAGCTCAGTGGTGCACAGGTAGCACCACTACCTGGGAGGCCCAGGTTTAGTTCTTGACCAACCTGAGTTCACCAAGCCCAACTGAACGTACCTCTTACCCTAGTTGATTGGAATGCTGGGGCAGAGGAATCAAGACACAAGGAGATCCTTCAAAAATAACTACCTTGGGCTGGGATCAGCAGTTAGTGTAATGGCAATGTCGCTGGACTCCCATGTAGTCGGCCACAGTTCGAGTCCCAGACCCAGTGGCTTAAAACTCACGCCGGGCGCGTGTGCGTGTGTGCCCAAGATCCCGAGAGGAGAATGGAGGAGAAGGGATAGCGGCATGGCCATCCCCCCTTGGGGGTGATTTCTCGCTTTCTGTCTCTCTGTCTCTGTCTGTCTGGTGAGTGCACGTGTCCTATAGCAAAAAACCTCTCAAAAAAAATAATAAAATAAAATAACTACCTTGGGGCTGGCAGGTAGTGTGGGGTTAAGGTGCTGGACTCCCACATGGCCAGCTGTAGTTTGAGTCCTGGACCTGGTCACTTGCTTTCTCACTTTCTCTCTTTCTCTGGTGAGCACACATGCCCTGTAGCAAATTCTAAGATAATAATAGTAAATAAGATTAAACAAGCAATTCTTTTTTAAGAAAAGTTCTCACTTTTTCTCTTCCCCCCTCTCTCTCTATGTCTCTCCCAAAGGAAAAATAATTAAATCTGAACAAAATTTAGATTTGCAAAATTTGAACCTAAAAACCACTAGGTTGGCCCTGTCGCCTAGTGGTCAAGAGAACTGAATCTCACGTGGTTGAGGTTTGTTTGAATCCTGGCCTCAGAGGCTTGAGAAAAAGAAAATAGTTTCTCCTAATCTATTTTATGACTAATTTCACCTATTGCATTTTTCATCATTCAAAAGTTTTACAATGTTATGCAGTAAAGTCTGTCAGTTTTTCTTTTTTGATTTCTGGGGTCCAGGGAAGTACCCTCCATATCAAGATTATACAATTATCCCTCATTTTAATAATATACTCATATTTTGATTTTCTGCTTTTTTCTTTCTTTCTCTCTTTCTTTCTTTTCTTCTTTCTTTCTTTCTTTTCTTTTTAGTGGGGGGAGAGGTTTTTGCTATAGGGCACATGTGCTCACCAGAAAGACAGAGACAGACAGAGAGACAGAAAATGAGAAATCACATCCCAAGGGGGATGGTCACGCCACAATCCCTTCTCCTCCATTCTCCTCTTGAGATCTTGGGCAGGCACATCCATGCGCTAGTGTGAGATTACACCACCGGGTCCAGGACTTGAACTGTGGTCAACTACATGGGAGTCCAGAGACATAACCATTACACCAACTGCTGGTCTCAGCTGCTTATTTCTTCTTAATCTAACTTTGATTTATCTTTTAGTATAGTAAGTGACAGGGAAAAGATCAACTCAAAAATTATAATGGAAAAATTATATAAATTTGCATTTCAAACATCATCATTAGTGATGAATTTAGTCAGATTACCCTCTCAGGTTAAGAGATCAAAGAAAAGGGAAAGCATTTGAGAATGGTTTTCCTATAATCTGCTTACAGACTGAGGTTCTTTAGCTCATTAGACAAGTCGCTGCTGTAGGATGCTGCACTGCTTATGGGATTAATGAGGCTTTGCTGACATTGCCTTAGCTAGGCCACGCATCTGTCAGGTCATCGTATAAACCGCAGGACAACCTCTTACTAATTCCAATAACAGTTACCATTCCAGAAAGGAAGGGACTCCAATGAAAGAGAGATAAAGAAGATTAAAAAGAAATAGAAGGCAGAGCCAGCAGGTCGTGTGGCTGTTAGGGGTGCTGGACTCCGACATGGCCGACTGTGGTTCAAGTCTCAGATCTGGCGACTTGCTTTCTCACTATCTTCTCTCTTTGTCTCTCTCTGATCAAATAAAAAATAATAACAAATAAAGTTAAACAAAATAATTCTTCATAAAAACTTTGAAAAAAAATAGAAAGCACCAAAGTCTGTAGTACACAAATTACCGGATTCGAGTCAGAGTGTTCTGGAGTCCGACGACGTAGAATAAAATGTTGGCGTCGGTGTTGCTGTAGATGCTATTGATGGCAGCCATGGCAGCTCCCATCCTTCCCGCTGCGGCACAGATCACCACGGGAATCTCCTCTTCCGGTTCTTCAGGAGTCTCAGCGTCATCATCTGGAAACATCAAAATTCAGGGACTTGGAACATGAAGGGATTTCACAGAACAGCCCATTTAACCGTCTTCCACACTCCTAAGCGAAGATAGTACAGTGCAGAGAGTCTGCTGATGGTCCGCCAACAACCAGTCTCTCCTTCCCTTAGGAAGGAACTTAGGGGGCCAGTAGGTGGTGTGGTTAGGGCAGCTGGATCACACAGCGCCTCCTGTGCAGTTCCAGTCTTAGACCTGGCAGCTTAAGAATCACGCCCAGGGACCAGCAGTTGGTGTAATGGCTATGTCGCTGGATTCCCATGTAGTTGACCGCGATTCAAGTCCTGGACCCAGGGGCTTAAACTCACGCCGGGCGCGTGTGCGTGCGTGCCCAAGATCCCGAGAGGAGAATGGAGGAGGAGGGATTGCTGCATGGTCATCCCTCCTGGAGGGTGATTTCTCACTTTCTGTCTCTCTTTTTCTGGCGAGCACATGTGCCCTATAAATAAATAGAATTGAAAAAAAAATCATGCCCAGCACATACAGGGACGCCCAAAATCCCTAGAGGAGAATGGAGGAGAAGGGATTGGCATGGCCATCCCCACCTACGAGGGGACTTTTCCTCTCTGAACTTTGAAATTGTAGTTGGAACACAGCCAACCTCTACCACAATTTTCCCAGATTCCTTTGCAATTCTACATGGTCAAGACCAATCAGATGTTAGTGGAAGTAGTGTGTGCAGCTATTGGGTGTGCTTTTCAAAGGACCGCCTACCCTGCCCTTTACCTCTTCCCCTTCCCATTGGCTGGAATGTTGATATGATGGTAGGAGTTAGAGCAGCCACCTTAGACCATAAGATGGAAACTTCCTATTGAGAACACCAAAACCATAAAACAGAAGGAATCTTGCTCTGGATGATTATGAAACTGACCTAGCAGACTTTCACTTGAGAGAAAAAAAATAAACTTTTGTTTAAGTCACTAATATTTTGGAGCTCTCTTATAGGAGCTAATCAGATAGCCTAATATACATAGCTGAACTGAAAAATCATAGGAAAAACTGAAAAGCCTCATTTATTTAACAGTCCTCAGCTCTTCCATGAGTTGGAGTATGTACATTCCTGATACGGCTGTAAAATCAGATTTTGTTTCCCCTGAACACTATAGTTGAACTTCTCAAGCACTGACAGCAAAGAGGTAAATGAAGGAGCGTGACAAATATACAAGATGAATAATGGATGATTCTTCTGAGTACCAGTTGTGACATAAAACATCAATGCCACAATATCAGTCTGGCACCACAATTCTACCTTCTGGTGTAAAAAGTAATAATTACCAGTATATACACTATCCTCTGCTAAATGTTCATCTTTTTTTTTTTTTTTTTTTTTTAAGGCTTTTGCCATGGTGCATGCGTGCTCACAGAACAGAGACAGAGAAAGAGAGGGACAGTGAGAAATCAACCTCCAGAGGGAGGGCCTCACCACAATCCCTTCTCCTTCACTCTCCTCTAAGGATTTTGGGCATGCACACACTTATGCCCGGTGTGACTTTCAAGCCACCAGGTCTGGGACTTGAACTTGAACTACGCTGTCTGCCATGTGGAATCCAGTGCCTTAACCACCATGCTCCCTGCTGGCCCGCCCATCTGATTTTAAAAGCTCTCTCTCTCTCTCTCTCTCTCTCTCTCTCTCAATGCTTTTTTGCAAAAACCTCTGTCACTCAGGCGCTCAAGATAGCTCTAGTTGATATTTAAATCAAACAGCATTTATTGCAACTGACCAGCAGGTACTATGCTCTATGTACTTTAAGAAACATTGAAGAGTCTCCCCTTCTCGCTGCATCTTTTCTACCAGCTTGCAACTGCATCTGAAATTTCCACCACGAGAATAATTTTGTTTCTATGACATATTTATCTACATGAGAGACTACTCATAATACAAGGGGTTGTTAAAAAAACTTCATGAATGGGGCTGGCAGGTGGCGTGGTGGTTAAGGGTGCTGGACTCCCACGTGGCCAACCATGGTTCAAGCCCCAGACCTGGTGGCTTGGTTTCTCACTTTCTCTCTCTCTCTCTGTTCCCCTCTGGTGAAATTAAAAATAAATAAATAAAGCTAAATAAAATAATTCTTTAAAAAAAAAAAAAAAAAAAACTTCATGAAAGCATGTAATATGAAAAGACTACAGGGACCAGCAGTTAGAGTAATGGCTATGTCACTGGACTCCCACGTAGTTGACCGTGGTTCGCGTCCTGGACCCGGTGGCTTAAACTCATGCCGGGCGCGTGTGCGTGCATACCCAAGATCCTGAGAGGATAATGGAGGAGAAGGGATTGTGGTGTGACCATCCCCCCGGGGGGTGATTTCTCGCTTTCTGTCTCTCTGTCTCTCTCCGTCTGTCTGGTGAGCGCACGCGCCCTATAGCAAAAACCTCTCCAAAAAAAAAAAGACTATACGCGGACTTCAAAGATTTGTGCACCTAAACAAACTTGTACTTAATTTTATTTTTTCACAAACTTTTTGAAGTCCTCTTGTATATTGATAAGGGAGGAAAGAATACAAAATCCTCTCTAGTATTTGATTCCAATTTCATCCGTATTTACAAAAGGGCATATATATATATATATACATATATATATATACTATAAGTGATCTTCATTTTGTGTGTTTCTTTTTCTTTTTTAAAAATTTGCCACAGATGCGATCAGCAGTTGGCGTAATGGCTATGTCACTAGACTCCCATGTTGTCGACTGTGGTTCGAGTGCCAGACCCGGTGGCTTAAACTCACGCTGGACACTTGTGCATGTGTGCCCAAGATCCTGAGAGGAGAATGGAGGAGAAGGGATTGTGGCATGGCCATACCCCCCAGGGGAGTGATTTCTCACTTTCTGTCTCTCTGTCTCTGTCTTTCTGGTGAGTCCATGCGCCCTAAGCCAAAACCTCTCCAAAAAAAAAAATTTCTTTTTTTGCCACAGGATTCTGGTGCTCTCCAGAGAGAGCAAAGGTCATGCCACAATCCCTTCTCCTCTATTTCTTCTTCCTGTCAGGATTTTGGGCACATGCACACATGCACCCAGCATGCTTCTCAAGCCACTGGCTCCGGGACTTGAACCATGCAGTTGGTCATATGAGACCCATCCATCCCAACCACCATGACAAATAAAAAAATTTTTAAAGACTTTTTAATTTAATTTAATTTATTATTGTTATTATTTTAATTTGACCGGAGAGAAACAAGAGAGAAAGGCAAAGTGAGAAAGCAAGCCTCCAGGTTCAGGATTTGAACTGTGGTCAGCCATGTGGGAGTCCAGCACCTTAATCACTATGCCATCTGCCAGCCTCTAAAATTAAATTTTTTAATTAAAAAATAACCAGAAAGAAATGCCAGCTTTGGGGATCAGCAGGTGGCACGGTGATCGAGGGCACTGGACTCTCACATAGTTGACCATGGTTCGAGTCCCAGACCTGGTGGTTTGCTTTCTCACTTTCCCTCTCTCTTTCACTCTGTCTCTCTCTGATCAAATTAAAATAAATAAATAAAATAAAATAAGTGCATTAATAGTATTTTCTCATTTTTGTGGGGGCTTACTTTGTGTGTGTGTTAGGGTCATAAAGGAACTGTGCTACCATATTATGCAAATCACTCCCAGGGAGGAAAACAGGGCTCTCAGTGCAGCTGGAAGAGGACATGAGGACAACAAAGGATCGTTTTCTGAGTTGGGAGTTATAAGGCGTCTTGTGCATTGATGGGGAGAGAGAGGGCAATTTTCATAAGCAAAATCATTGAGTAGCCCCAAAGGGATGGGATGTAGAGCCACCCATTGAAAAATGTGGTTCAAGAACAGAGAGCATTGGCATCATCTGGGAGCATCTCAGAAACGCAAATCCTCAGGTCCATCCCAAACGTGATGAAAACCTCTCTGGTGGAGCCCCATAGTGTTTGAGCCAGCCCTCCACGTGACCCGTACACATGTTGAAGTCTGAATAGCACTGGTCACTCCAGAGCACAGCTGCAAAGTTGGCCTTGGGTGGATGTCCTACACGGAGGTGATATTTTACACATGGTCCCTAGGAGCTGACCAAGGCACTGTCTCTGACCCCAGCTATGGAATGGACTGAAAGGAACATGTCCAACCGCGCTCCCGTAGCCTATCCCAGTGGAATCCATGTTGCTTACCTGCTTCATTCTTAGGCACAGTCTCCTTACGAACTTTCTTATACAGAATCACACAAAGGGTCACGATCAGAAGGAACAGCAATACCTGATTAACTGAAATAAAAATGGGAACATGTTAAAGTTTTTCCAATCGGGCCAGCCAGTGGCACAGTAGTTAAGGTGCTGGACTCCCACATGGCTGACCACAGTTCGAATCCCGAACCTGGTGGCTTAAAAATCATGCCAGGTGTGTGTGCATGCATGTCCAAAACCCCAAGAGAGGAATGGAGGAGAAAGAATTGCTGTGTGGCCATCCCCTTCTGCAGGGATGTGTGATTTCTCACTTTCCCTCTCTCTGTCTCTCTCTGGCAACTGCACCAGCTCTATGGCAAAAACCTAAAAAAAAAAAATTAAGATTTTCCTATTGACCTGGACTCGTGGGAAAGTTCAGACTGGCAGTGTGAGCAGATGCCTTCCATGGCATTTGGAGGCACGGTGGGCCTTTCGTTAAGCAGACAGCACGTGGAGGATGGAGTTAACCTGGGCCGCTGTTGTGCACAGATACCCAGAGGTCGTGAGGAAGGTCCAGGGCCAATCCCAGGCAGCCTGATGGCAGAAGCTGCAACGGAGTCACTCATTCCATGGTGCTGCCTATGGAGCCCCTCCCCGCGCATCAGCGATTGTTTTCAAATACTGGCCAACACTCACATAATGTTCACCGTGAGCCAGGGCCAGTTATGAGCATCGTTCATGTTCTCAGTTGTTATAGAACAAATTGCTTCTCAGTGAATTCAGCTACTAGTTCTCATGAGTCTAAAGATTTGAAATGACTCTTTAAGAATCAAAATACAGAGTAGGTCTAATCTGTGGCCTGGTGGTTAAGCCAGATCCCACATGGCTGGCTGTGCGGTTTAAGTCCCGGGCACGGCGGCTTGAGGAACATCCCAGGCTCGTGCGCGTACATGCCCAAAATCCTGAAAGGAGGGAGAGAAACAGGAGAAGGGTTTGCTGTGTGACCATTCCCCAAGGGCGTGGGGAGGCTTTCTCCTTCCCTTTCTGTCTCTCTCTGGGGAATACATATGCCCTCTGGAAAAACTGTAAAAAAGAATAAGAATACAATGGGGACCAGCAGGTGACGTGGTGGTTAAGGTGCTGGACACTCCCACATGGCCAACCCATGGTTCGAGTCCTAGACCTGGTGGCTTGCTTTCTCACTTTCCCTCTTTCTCTCTCTCTCTCTGTCTGGTCAAATTAAAATTAAAAATGAATGAATAAATAAAATAAAATAAATAATTTAAAAAAAAAAAAAAAAGAATAAGAATACAAGACAATCCTACCATGTGGATAACAGTGACACAGGTTACTGGGTTTCCCTCTAAATTTCTCAAACTGCTGAATTTAAAATCAGGGCAAATCCAGGTTTTGATGTGTCTCAAAATTTGAGGTGACCCTTTCAGAATGAGAAAAAAATACCTGCCAGGTGATAGAGCAGTGGTAATGCAACTAGGCCCACGTGGGAGAGTCCCCCGTTTGTGTCCCAGGACCTCCTTACACAGGCCAGTAGGTAGGTGTGACTGGGAGCCAGGCTGCCTGAGGCTGGGGAGACAGCATGGCATGAAGACCCTGTTGGGGGTCTCTATTGCTCACTGAAGAAACAAATAAATTAAAATATATACACATAATTATAAATACTAAATTAGAATAATTATAAGTACAATTACTAATTATAAATTCTAAATTATTTATTTAGAATGAGCAAGTATATGATATTTGTAAGTTTCTTTTAAAAATAATTTTTAAATTTAACTTTACTTATTATTACTATTATTTTTTTCATTTTGACCAGAGAGAGTCAGAGAGAGAGAGGGAAGCAAGAAAGCAAGCGACCAGGTTCGGGACTTGAACTGTGGTTGCCTATGTGGGAGTCCAGTGCCTCTAACCACCACGTTACCTGCTGGCCCCAGATATCTGTAAACTTTATACAAATGTATGGCCTTTCTCATGCTAAATCTATTTCTTTCTTTCCTCTTTCTCTCTCTCTCTCTTTTTTTTTTTCTTTTTTTGAAGAGAGATTTTTTGCTATAGGGCACATGCACTCACCAGAGAAACAGAGACAGAAAGTGAGAAACCACCCCCCCGGGGATTGGTCATGCCACAATCCCTTCTCCTCCATTCTCTCAGGATTTGGGGCATGCACACAGATGCACCTGGCATGAGTTTTTCAAGCTGCCAGATCCAAGACTCAAACCGCAATAAACTATATGGGAGTCCAGGGACATAACCATTGCACCATCTCCTGGCTCCCCAATAAATCCATTTCTGACCAAATGACTTAATGACTTTCTGTGAGAATCATCCTGAAATGATGATGCTGGAGTTTCCTATAGGAAAACTACTTATGAGAGTCAAACATTTTCTTAAAATCCAAGATATCTATTTTTGATCGTTATTTTCAAAAGTTGCAATGTTACCTTTTCGTAGCAGAGCCATGTGTGCTCACGTGGATAAGAATGGTGACCTGTGAATTAAAGAATAAGGTTCTGTTTAGCAGAGAATCAACTCAAAAGTCATCAACAAGCGTTAAGGACTACGATGTCTTTGAAAATCCAGTATGTCATGAAGTATACAATTATTCTTTACTGTTCTGAATCTAGAATTTCTGGAAACAAATATTTCTTCAAAACGAACTCTGCCTGAACACACTTGACAAAAGACCCCAGGAGCTAATCTTTTATCTTCAGGGGTTTGTTTGTTTGTTTTTGTTTTTAAGATTTCTGCCATAGGGTATAAGTGCTCCTTAGCAAGAAAAAAGGAAAGTGAGAGTCACCTCCTAGCGGGGGATGGCCATGCTCCAATCCCTTCTTATCCTTCTCGGGATTTTGGGCACACACATGTGCCCAGTATGATTTTCAAGCCACTGGGTCTATGACTTGAACTGCAGTTGACCATGTGGAAGTCCAGTGCCTTAACCACCACGCCACTTGCTGGCTCCTGTCTTCAGGGTTTTGTTTTTATTTTTGTTTTTTTCTTTGAGAGTTTTTTCTTGCAGGGCACCAGCGCTCTCCAGAAAGACAGAGAGAGACAGAGAGATAGAAAGCGAGAAACCACCCCCCCAAGGGGGATGGCCACGCCGGCAATCCCTTCTCCTCCATTCTCCTCTCGGGATCTTGGGCACGCACATACACGGACCTAGCGTGAGTTTAGGCCACCGGGTCCAGGACTTGAACCGCGGTCGACTACATGGGAGTCCAGCGACATAGCCATAACGCCAACTGCTGGTTGCTGATCCCTTCAGGGTTTTTTTATGCCTTCTCCAAAAAGAGCCGGTCAGCCTCTGGGTGGGCAGAGGAGGTGGCACTAACTGGCAAGAGGATCATACGAGAAGCTTGGCTGATCTAAGACGGAGCCCTGCGTCTGTCCTGCTATCACGACTTCATTCCTTTCCTAAGGAAGCTTTTACATCTTCAGGAATCCCTTGTGGAGAGGCATACTTCACATTTAATTCAATCCTTCCTTCATTCATTAGTACTCACTGAGATTCTAATAAATTATAAGCCTGGCACTGGGCTATATACACCCCTCTTCTTTCCCTCGGGGCTGTGGGGTTTTGAGAGACATGAGTCTCCCCATATGCTGCTGGCTTAATAAACTCTCATAAATCTGGCTATGTCTGGATGGCCTCTTACTTCTCGCCGAGTAGACTATAACCATAAAACCCATAACCCCCCTCCTAGAATATTTTTGAAAGCTATAAAAATATAGATTGTATTACAGAGAGAGCTAATTACAAAATTTGTCATTGTTGTTTGTATTGTCAGAGGGCGTAGGTGCTTGCCACAGACGAGACAGAGAGAGGGAGGGAGCACCCCCAAACCCTTTTCTGCCATTCCGTTGCCCTGTTGGGATTTTGAGTTCACAAGCACATGTGCCCAGAGTGCTTCTCAAGCCACAGGATCTGTGATTTGACCCCGTTAGTCATGCAGGGTTCGTTTCCCTTAACCACTACTCTCATGCCCCAATTATGGAATAATATATGATATATAAAAAAGAAATCCACTAGAATATTGGTGGGGGGGCAGCTTCATGATACAGCTAATATGTGAGGGGAGTCTTCAAAAAGTTTATTGAAAATGTGTCATGAAAAACCCATGTTGGGAACCAGCAGTTAGCGTAATGGCTATGTCGCTGGACTCCCACGTAGTCGACTGTGGTTCGCGTCCCGGACCCGGTGGCTTAAAACTCATGCCGGGCGCGTGTGCGTGCATGCCCAAGATCCCGAGAGGAGAATGGAGGAGAAGGGATTGCGGCGTGACCATCCTCCCTGGGGGGTGATTTCTCGCTTTCTGTCTCTATGTCTCTCTCTGTCTGTCTGGCGAGCACACGCACCCTATAGCAAAAATCTCTCCAAAAAAAAAGAAAAAAAAAAAAAAAGAAAAACCCATGTATGCCCTGTAGCAAAAACCTCTCAAAAAGAAAGAAAGAAAGAAAGACCCATGTATGGAATTCAACTTTTTTTTTTTTTGGAGTGTTTTTTGCTATAGGGTGCGTGCGCTCGCCAGACAGACAGAGACAGAGAGACAGAAAGCGAGAAATCAGCCCCCAGAGGGGATGACCACACCGCAATCCCTTCTCCTCCATTCTCCTCTTGGGATCTTGGGCACGCACGCACACGCGCCAGGCGTGAGTTTAAGCCACTAGGTCCGGGACGCGAACCGTGGTCGACTACGTAGAAATCCAGCGACATAGCCATTATGCTAACTGCTGGTCCCGAGTTCAACTTTTTTTTGAGACTTTTTTTTTTTTTTTATTTTGCTATACGGCACTCATACTCTCCAGAGACAGAGAGACAGAAAGCAAGAAATCAGTCTCCAGGGGCGATGGCCACACCACAATCCCTTCTCCTCTATTCTCTTATCAGGACTGTGAGCATGCTCACACATGCACCTGGAGTGAGTTTCAAGCTGCTGGGTCTGAGACTCAAACCACTGTTGACCACATGGGAATCCAGCGCCTTGGCCACTATGCCACTTGCTAGCTCTAGATTTCATTGTTTTTTGCACTAAAATAAACTTGTACTTTAACTCTATTTTCCAATGAACTTTTTGAAATTCCCCCACATATGTTTCTTTATTAAGTAACAAGCAGGTACACTAATTAGTGTAATTTGAAGTGAGCTCTCCAAAGTGTCTCTCTCTTTGTCTCTCTCCAGTGAGCAGACACACCCTATGGCAAACCACCCCTCTCCTCCCAAAAAATGCCCACCTTTCTTGCAACCTTGTATAGCCTAGTATTAAAAGATCCTCCGCCTCTATACCAAAGAGTACGGAAAATAAAGGGAGAGGAAGGACACAGCACAGCGGGAGACTTTTCAATGTTCTTCTAAGACTTACAGTGAACATATTTAATAACTAATATGGCCTCGGGCACTGATCGATTCAGATGGAGACCAGCTATGAATGGCTAGATCAGATCCCTTGCTGTGTTCTGGCCAATAACCAGCAGCTTTGGCACCTGCAGAATGTTAAATCATGTAAGTGTATTGTGTATTATCTGTTTAAACAAGTAAGCAGAGCCAGCATGTGGCATGGGGTTTAAAGCAACTGGATCTCATAGCGCTGACTGCTTCATTGAGAATTGAGCCAGTAACTTCAAAAACACACCAGGTGGGGCCAGCAGGTGGCATGGTAGTTAAGGCAGGACTCCCACATGGCCAATCAGGGTTTAAGTCCCTGACCTGGCAGCTTGCTTTCTCACTTTCCCTCTCTTTCTCTCTCTGTCTCTCTCCGATGAGCACATGTACCCTATAGCAAATTTTTTAAAAAATAATAATCATCATAAAATAAATAAATAAATAATCCTTTAAAAATTAAAATTAAAAGAAAAAGATGCATGTGTGTGCATGCTCAAAATCTCCACAGGAGGGAGAAAGAGAGAAGGGATTGCGGTGTGACCATCTCCCATGGGCAGGTGCATTCTCAATTACTCGCTCTCTCTGACCATCTGAAGAATTGAAAAAAAAAAAGTGAACAGATAGGTTAATTTAAGAGATTCTACACACACAAGATGAATTATATTCTGATAAGAAATGAGAGCTATTGGGGCCAGCCAGGTTATATAGTGGTTAAGGCAGCTGTATCCCACATGACTGACTACACAGTTTGAATCCCAGACTTGGCAGCTTGAAAAACATGCCAGGTGCATGTGCATGCATGCCCCAAATCCCGGAAAATAGAGAAGGGATTGCAGCATGGTCACTCTCCCTGGGAGGTGATTTCTTACTTTCTCTCTCTCTCTCCCTATCCTTCTCTGTCTCCCTGGCGAGAGTATACGTTCTACATAGCAAAAGAAAAAAAAATTAAGTTTCTAAAAAGAAGTTAAAAAAGAAATGAGAGCTATCACTGTCAATCATTCTCATATCCAATCAGGCCAATTTACTACATGGAGTTCTTGACTTCCCATGAGACAAATTCAGGAGAAATTCCATGAGGCCTATCAATTAGATGTATTCCAGAAACAACTTCTTTTAATAAAAAAGGCCAACTGCTTCTTCAGAGAATAAAGAATTGGCTTTGTGAGAACCATCTTCTGCCAAGGTATTTGACATATGTTGACAAAGTAATTTCTTTGTGGTCTCCTACATTTCCATAAATTTTCTATTGTGAACGTCTGTGATCAGGAAGAATGCTTCGCCCAGGGAAACATAACGGCACTGTGTAGTAAACACTCAGTATTTTTGTTTTTGTTTTAAATAGTCTTCCTTCCAGTCCAGCAGGTGGCGTGGTAATTAAGGGGGTTGGACTCTCACATGGCAAACCATGGTTCAAGTCCTGGACCTGGTGGCTTGAAAATCACACTGGGCACTTGCATATGCATACCCAAAATCCCAGAGGGAGAATGGAGGAGAAGGGGTAACTGCGTGACCATTCCCCCGGGAGGGGGCGGGGTGGTCATCACTTTCGAACTCTCTCTCTGCAGTGAGCACATATGCCCTATGGCAAAAACAAAAACAAAAACAAAAAACAAAAAGCTAAAAAATAGTTCATGGAAAATGTGCATTATGAAAAAATTATGCATGGATTTCAAGAATTTTTGTACCAAAATAAACTCATACCTTAAATTCTGTTTGTTCACGAACTTCTTGAAGTCCTCTCAAATATATACACAACAACCCACTATTCAGCCTTAAAAAGGAAGGAAATCCTGCCATGTGTGATAACGTGGGTGGGCCTGGAGGACATTATGCTGAGTGAAATAAGCCAGACAAAGAAAGACAAATATCACATGATCTCACTTAATGTGGAATCTAAAACGTTGAATTCACAGAAACAGCAGAATGGTAGCTAGGGTAGTGGGATGGTGGGGGTGGGGAGACGTTTGTCAAAGGGTGTGAAGTTTCAGTTATACCATGAGGGCAATTTGGAGAGCTAGTGTACAGCACAGTGACTGTGGTTAATTAGTAAAAACATATGGCAGTTTTGAAATGTGTTAAGAGAGTCGATCTTAAGTCTTCTCACCAACACACACACACAGAGTAACTATGTAAGGGTGATGGATATATTAATTCACTTGATTGTGCTAGTCATTTCAATGTATATATCAAAATATCACATTGTATAATCTAAATATACATAATTTTTATCCACCAATATATAATTGATAACATAAAGTTTTGTAAAAAACCCTGAAACTCCTCATTTTAAGTAAACTTTTCCTAAAATATTTTAGCAACCACTTTCTAACTATTTAATTATTTAAAAAATACTTATAGTGGGGTGGGCAGGTGGCATGGCAGTTAAAGGTGCTGGACCCTCACATAGCCAACTGTGATTTGAGTCCTGGACCTGGCGGCTTGCTTTCTCACTTTCTCTCTCTCTCTCTCTTGCTCTGTCCCTCTCTGGTCAATTAAACAAAATAAAGTTAAATAAAATAATTCTTTAAAAGCTGTATAACAACATGGTTGCTTTCTTAAAAAGTATTGATGTCATTTAAATTGCTATCTTTGATAACAGCATTTATAATTCAAATTAATTATAAATGTCAATTATAAATTGTCATTCAAATTAATCAGATTAGCTATACATTTCTTTGAAATAAAAAAAAAAATAATAACAGACTGGGGCCAGAATGTAGTGTGGAGGTTAAGGCTGCTGGACCCCACATGGATGACTGAGGTTCGAGGGCCAGACGTGGTGACTTTAAAGTCACACCAAGCACGTGTGCATGTGTGCCCAAAATGCCAAGAGAAGGGTGGAAGAGAAAAGACTGGCATGGCTATCCCCCGGGGAGTGATTTATCACTTTCTCTCTCTCTGTCTCCAATGAGTACACACACCCAATAGCAAAAATAAAAAATAAAAATAACAGACTGAACTATTAAGCATCAATTTTCCAAGTACTGTGAGACATGAGTGTATAGAGTATTTTCAGCTTTGTAGATGCAGTATTGTAACTTTACTGGTTGTAAATTTGCAAATGCAAAGTTTTTTTTAAAGTATTTATGTATTTAATTCCATTTGTTATAACTATATATATATATATATATATATTATATATATATATACCAGAGAGAGACAGAGATGGAGAGAGAGGGAAAGCGAGAAAGCAAGCCGGGTCTGGGACTTGAACTGCAGTTTACCATTTGGGAAGCCAACACCTTAACCACCACGTCACCTGCCTGCTCCAGACGCCAGTAAAATTTTTCTTAAGATTATTTAATTTTATTTATCATCATCATTAATATTATTTTTTAGTTAGAGAGAGAAAGAGAAAGAGAGAGAGAGAGAACACATGAGAGTAAGTGAGAAAGTAAGCCACCAGGTCTAGGACTCGAACCTCAGTCAGCCATGTGGGAGTCCAGCACCTTAGCCACCATGCCACCTGCCAGCCCCAAAGCTGGTAAATTTTAAACAGGCCCCTGAAGACCTTGCATGGGGAGCTTTTTTCCCAGATGCCAAAGAATCTGAGCCTAGGCCAAACCTAGAAAGCATGTCTGGAGACCTGGCAGTGGCTTAAAGGAATAACAGGTAAAAGTGGGAAGGACTCTTCAGAAACATATTCCAAAAATTGGAGCCCTTAAACTTCATTTTACATGCTAACGCTGATCAGTTGGTAGGGCTTTCAGAACTGCTCAATTGAAAAGAAAGCTAAAGTCATCACCAAACTTGTTTAAAAAGAAAAGAAAAGAAAGAAAAGAAAAGAAAAGAAAAGAAAAGAAAAGAAAAGAAAAGAAAAGAAAAGAAAAGAAAAAAGCTATGATTGATTGATGATGTCTGCCATGGGTACAGATAGGGAGGAATAGGGAAGAAACTGGGAGTCAAAATGAAGATAAAAGGAGATGGAGAGTTCCTAAAAGGTATTGTTGAGTATCTTAACTATGTCAGTCTGTGCACATTAGTGGAAATATCATGGGCTTTGTCATTAGGCAGAATTGACTTTGAATCCTGGTTCTGACCCATTTATTAGCTGTGTAATCTTGGGCAATTTATGAAGCCCCATCTGTAAAAATGGGATCATTTTGCAGATTAAATGAAATAACATATAATAATAGATATCACTTACCCAAAATTTCTATGTGCCAGGCATTGTTCTAAGAACTTTACATATCATAATTCATTTGATTATCACAACATCCCTAAAAGGCAAAGTGGACTGGCCAATGGCTTTCAGAGCAACACGCCTGAGTTTTACCCACGACTCTCCACCTATGAGAAACACACACTGTGGTGGGAGGAAAACTCAGAGAATGTGAACAACTAGTAGAAAATAGATCCTGATGGGGACCAGCAGGTGGCATGGTGGTTAAGGCACTGGATACTCCCATATGGCTAACCATGGTTCAAGTCCTGGACCTGGCAGCTTGCTTTCTCACTGTCTCTCTCTCTCTGTCTCTCTCTAGTCAAATTAAAATAAATGAATGAATACATTTAAAAAATTAAAGTAATTATAAAAAAGGAATCTTTTTAAAAAAAGAAAATAGATCCTTATTGGTAGAACAAAAGTTGCATTTCAACAAGAAAGGATACAGCCTATTCCATTCTCTGCTCCTCCTCCTGCAAGGGTGATGATCCCACCTTCCCCCTGTCTCCCAGGTCCTTCTCACACTGAGGTGATGCCAACACCTCTCATGATGCCAGTGGTGGACCCTCTTCCTCCTGGGATGATGCCTGTGGGACCTGCTCCTAGAATGAGGCCATCCATGGGAGGCCACATGCCAGTGATGTCTGGGCCCCCAGTAATGAGACCCTTCATCTGTCCTATGATGGTGCCTACAAGGCCAGGAGTGACTCAGCCAGACAGATAAGGGAGGGAGGCAGCCTCTTTATGTCAGGATTTTTTTTTTTTTTTTTTTTTTTTTTTAAGGTTTTCCATAGGGCAGGTGTACTAGCCAGAGGGAGGTAGAGAGAGAGATGGAAAGTGAAGAAAGCATCCCTCGTGGGGGTATGGTCTCACCACAATCCCCTCTCCTCCATTTCTCCCTCCTTTTTGGGCAAGTACACACACATGTCCAGCATGTTTTTTCAAGCCTCTGGGTCTGGGATGTGGACCATGTGGCTGGCCATGTGGGATTCAGCAACCTTAACCACCATGTTTTGCCAGAGGGTGTGTATGGTCACCAGAGCAGAGACCATGAGAGGGAGAGTGAGAAATCACCATAGGCGATGAGCATACCACAATCCCTTCTCCTCTACACTCCTCCTGGGATTTGGGGCACACAGGCATGTGTGCCTGGCCTGAGTTTCAAGCCACCAGGTTCAGGACTCTAACTAAGGTTGGGCATGTGGGAGTCCAGCGCCTTAACCCACCTTGCCACCTACTGGCTCCAACTTATTCTCCTTCACCAGGAGAGTGTGGTGCTGCAACTCTGGGTATTTTCTAACAGTATGACAAAGAAGATTTACTCCTCTGTCCTTTTTTAAAAAGAGCATACTTTTGGAGTGGAGACATGAGACAAAATAAAAAGTACAGTTTCCATTAGTATCATGAACTATGAAAATAAAATTATTAACTCTAAAACAAACAAAAAACTCTTAAAATGTTATCCCAACATACCAACAAAGAAACTAAGACTCAAAGAGGTTGAGACCTGCCAAGGGTCACACAACTAATGAATGGCAGAGGCAGGATTCACGCCAGGCAAGCTGGCTCTAAATTCATATTCTGAACCACTTTAGTAGTTACTAGAGGGGCTGACAGGTGGCATGGTGGTTAAGGCACTGGACTCCCACATGGCTGACTACAGTTTGAGTCCTGGACCTGGCAGCTTGCCTTCTCTCCGTCTCTTTCTGGTCAAACTGAATAATAATAACAATAATAATAAATAAGACTAAATAAATAATTCTTAAAAAATAGAAAAGGGATGGGCAGGTGCCATGGTGGTTGAGGCACTGGCCTCCCACATGGTTGACCACAATTTGAGTCCCAGGCCTGGAAGCTTGCTTTCTCACTTTCCCTTTCCCTTTCTCTGTCTATCTCTCTCTGGTCAGATTTAAAAAATAATAAAAATAAAAATAAATAAATAAATAAACAAAATAGGGGGCCGACCGTGGTTCAAGTCCTGAGCCTGGCAGCTTGCTTTCTTACTCTCCTTTTCTGTCTGTCTGTCTCGTTCTGCTCAAAATTGAAGAATAATGATAATAAATAAAATTGAAAGTAAATCAATCTTTAAATAATAATAATAAATAAAATAATTCTAAAACAAAATAGGAGAGCTGACTACTTCCCATTGCTGTCCCTATGTGTCAAGCAATTGACCTATGGTTTGTGATTCGATTTAACTCTGTATGGCTTGTACCCTGAAGCTCTCACTTACATGAAACACATTTGACAGAGCATTTCATCTTAAACCTTATGAGCTAGAAAGACGTAAGTAAGACCAGAGTACAGATTCATCCAAAGAAAAGAGAAAGGAAGATGAAAGCAGGACTCAGTAATTGGGCTTCTAACGACAGAAAGTTTGCCTTTTTCGCTCTTTTGTTTCAGTTTTTGCTACAGGGTGTGTGCACTCGCCAAAGAGAGCTAGAAAGACAGGAAGAATGAAAGTGAGAAAGTACCTCCCAGGGCGATGGCCATGTCACAATCCTTTCTCCTCCATTCTCCTCTTAGGATTCTGAGCATGCAAACACACACGACTGGCATGTCTTTCAAGTCACTGGGTTTGGGGCTCAAACCATGCAGTCATGTGGGATCTGCCCACCTTAACCACCATGCCACCAGCTGACCCCAACCTTTTTTACTTTTTGCTATAGCATGAAAGATTTACTCAAGATCCCCCAAATACACAGGACAGATGTCTCAGTCCATTTGGGTGGCTATAACAAAATACCATAAACTGGGTGACTTAAAAACCAAACATTGTTTCTCACAGCTCTGGAGACTAAGAAGGCCAAGATGAAGGTGCTGGGAGATTCTGTGTCTGGAGAGGAAGTGCTTTCTGTTTCACAGATGGCACCACATACCTGGGCCTCTCATGGTAGAAGAGATGACATAGTGCCCTTGAGCCCATTTCATAAGGGCACTGATCCCATTCACTAAGGCTCTGTTCTCATAACTAATCACATCCCCAGAGGCCTCACCTCTTAATACCCTCACCTTGGGGATTAGGATTTGAGTTTGTTGTTGTTGTTGTTTTTCAGTATATGAGTTTTAAGGGACACAAACATTAGGACCATAGCAATAGGGAAGCAGGACGAGGGTGTCTGCAGCTGTTGAAGACTGGTCCTACTTTCTCCCGTGCTGCAATGAGACGTTCTTTCAAAAAAGGCTCTTGACTAGGGGTCAGCAACTGTGAACCCCCAGAGCCAAACCCGCCTGTCACTGGTTTTTATAAATAAAGTGTTGCTGGAACACAGCCGTGCGTATTCTTTGATGTTTTGCCTATGGCTTTCTCATACTGGAACAGCAGAATTGAGTCATTGCAACAGAGACTATATGGCCCGCAAAGCCTACTATATAGTGTTTTGCAGAAGAAGGTTGTTCTCGGGGCTGGCAGTTAGTGTGGTGGTTCAGGGTGCTGAACTCCCACATGGCTGATCATGGTTTGAGTCCTGTACCTGGCGGCTTGCTTTCTCACTCTCTCTCTCTCTCTCTCTCTCTCTCTCTTCCTCTCTCCCTCTCTGGTAGAATTTAAATAAATAAATAAGTTAAATAAATAAATGAATGAGTTAAATAAGTTTTTTAAAAAAGAAAAAGGTTGTTCTCTAGGCCAGATCTTACATATATCAACATGGCACACTTAACTGGTCTCACATTCTTCTTTTTTCAATAATTATTTATTTAATTTAATTTATTATTATAATTATGATTATTATTTTAATTTGACCAGAGAGAGAGAAAGGGAAAGTGGGAAAGCAAACCACCAGGTCTGGGACTCAAACCATGGTTGGCCTTGTGGGAGTCCAGCGCCTTAACCACTATGCTACCTGCTGGCCCCATTCTCCATTCTTAACCAGGGAAGGGAGAGCAAAGCATCCCCTTCAATGTTCACTAGGAAAAGTATAAAGTGGAATTTCTGTAAGAGGAATCAGGGCCAGCAAGTGGCCCTGGAGGTCAAGGGGCTAGTGTGTTTTTCAAGCCACTGGGTCTGGGACTCAAACCATGTGATCAGCCTTGCAGGATTCAGCTACCTTAACTACCACGCCATGGGCTGGTCCACTGTGGTTCTTAATACAACTATGTCTTGCGAACTCTAAAAGGGTGGTGTAGTTTGAAGTGTATTGTTCCCACGGGACTATGTTTTTGGAACATTCTTTGGAAAATACTGAAATAAAAGAAGTATTTAGAATCATGTTCTTTGGAAATGAGAAATGAAAACTATGTGGACTGTGGCTTAATAAACAGATTTTTTTTTAAGTGAGAAAGCACCCCCTGAGAAGGATAGCCATGCTGCATTCTCTTCTCCTCCATTCTCCTCTTAGGATTTTGGGCACATACTCACATGCACCCAGCATGTTTTTTAAGCTGCTGGTCCAGGTCTCAAACTGCACCATCAGCTATATAGGATCCGGCTGCTTTTACCACCATGCCACCTGCTGGCCCTGAACATGACTTCCTTTTGTGCATGTGTGTGTGTGTGTGTGTGTGTGTGTGTGTGTGTTTTGCCAGATGGCTCAAGCACTCTGCAGAGAGAGAAAAGGCCCCCTGTGAGGTGTGGTCATGCCTCAATCCTTTTCCCTCCGTTTCTCCATCTGGGATTTGGGGCATACACGAGCACACACACCTGGTGTTTTGTCCAAGCCACCAGGGCTGAGATTCAAACCAGTCAGCCATGTGGGCCCTGGCTCGCTACGTACAGGGCTTACCAGCTGCACTAGGAGGCTGGCCCCGAACGTGTCTTTCTCTCAGTCAAGAAAGAGGAAGAACAAAGAAAAACAGAGCCAGCAGAGATAAAAAGAAAGGAGTTTGAAGGGAGGATGGAAGAAAGCAGGATGTCTCTGGAGAGACAACACGTGAGGATATGGGGAACACTTGGATGACCAGTTGGAGGAACAAAGTGTTAAAAGCAAGGTGCTGGGACCCACAGATGGTGTAATGGTTATGTCGCTAGATTCCCACGTAGTCAATAGCAGTTGGAGCCCTGGACTCAGCAACTTAAAATTCATGCCCTCGCATATGCATGCGTGCCCAAAATCCCAAGAGGAGAATGGAGGAGAAGGGATAGCAGCGTGACCAACTCCCCTGGGTGTAATTTCTTGCTTTCTGTCTCTGTCACTCTGGTGAATGCTCCCACCCTATAGCAAAAATCTTTCTAGAAACAAAACCAAACAAAAAAGCAAGGAGTTGCCAAACACAAGACACGTGGTCACTTTTGTCATCACCACTGCCATCAACCCCACCAGAGGTCACCCCTCCCTGAGCCTCATTGCTTTGCATCATCTATATCATGACCTTCATAGATACGATGTGGTTTAATTCTCAGTTTACAGATGAGGAAACAGAGGCACATGTAAGTGATCTATCCGGAAACAAGTTTAGAAAGCTTGTAAGTGGCAGTGTGTGGATTCAATCCTGTCTGACCCCAGAGCCCTCGTTCTCACTGCCGCCCTGCACAGTGCTGTTCCCGACTGCATTAGAGGGAGGGCTAGAGATCCATCACGTGAGGCGAAAAGGACATTATACAGAAGGGCGACACCAGAACTCTGGGAGAAAAGGAGAAGACAACCACCAAACAACCACGCAATGGCACTTTGGGTATTTTGCTGCACGGGGCTAAACAGCTGGAAGGCCAGTTGTTTCCCACAGCACAGCCAGATGTTTAGAGAGCATCGTATTTTCTCTCTCTGTCTCCTTTTACTCTTGGGCTATCTCTTCTTATGCCATAAGTGATAGGCCAGGCTATATCAGGCTTATCTGCTGTATCACACTCACCCATAAAGTGAACGCAGACCATTTTTGCATGTTTAAAAAAAAAAAAAAACATTTCAACCCGAACGCTGTGACCGCTGTATTCATAATAAGCCTTATGTAGATTTCCACGACTGTCAGTTCTTTTATTGGTGACGGAGACCCTCAGAACAGTTTCCTAAACAGAGTCCAAAAGCATGAGTCACAGCTCGGTTAAATCATTTGTGGCTCAGAAACGACCTACTTTAAAGGCTCGAATTGATCCACATCCTATTTAACTGCTGATTTCTATGCTCGAAATTAGATGCAGAGGCCTGGCAGTAGTCCAGGTGACGCTCTACAGAGGCTGGCCCACATGGGAAGGTGCCACGGTCCCATTAGGTGACCTCCCTGGGTAGACAGGACACCTGAGTAATGCCGGCAACCACGTGCCTACCATCCGGCCGGCGAAGGCTGGGGCTAAAGGGCAATGTCTAGACCCTGTTCATTCTGTCTCTATCACTCCTAAATGAAAGAAAGAAACTTTAAAAAAAAAAATCTAATGTAAATAGTTGGGGGGAGAGGAAGGGGGAGATAAACCCAGGACTGGAAAAGCCGTCCAGAATGTGAAAAACTTGCACATTGAGTATTCTGGATTTGCTGTGATGAAAAAAAAAAAAAATCCGTTGCAATGCTACCAATACGCAGGATGGGGCTTCTGAAGGCGAAGTCTGTGGGACAGTGATTCCTCTGAGCTACCTACCCTCCTGAGTCTGTAGCAAACACGGGACTGCCAGAGCAGGCCAGGGTGAAAGCAAAGACTGCTCGCTGTTCGTACACGTCTATTTACCTGATGAACGGTGAAGTTGGGTTTTGGGCTCCTCCGTTCCCAAGAGCTGCAGGGCAGAGGGTTCAGTCCCGGCGGGCCCTGGGCTGAGGCCCTTCACGCTGCTGCGCCGGCTTCTAACATCGCTTTGGAAATCCCAAACGGCTGCAATCCCCAGGCCAAAGCTACGTTTCCAAGAGTCTTCCCTCCCGGCCTGCACGTCCCTGCTTGCGCTGACTTTGCAGCGGCTCCAGTTTCTTCCAGCGAAGCAGCTGGGAATCCAGGCGTTGCGCTGGCAGTGAGGCGCCCGAAACCACTTCCAGATGTGCTGGGACCAAGCGGCCAGACTTCCTCTCGCAGCCTGGCCCAGCCGTCCGTGTGCAAACCATTTTGAAAACAAGCCTGTTCTGTTCAAACCAGCAAAGAGCAAATGCTTGGAGGATGATTTTTTTTTTCTTTAAACACACACACACACACACACACACACACACACACACACACAGTTGCGTCTGCCATAAACTTGGAGAGAGCAGGAGTGAAAAATCAAGTTCGTATTGAGTTTGAGAATCTTGGTAGCCACTTGCTTCTGAAATCACCTAGTCATTAAATAATGTCCCTGTTCAAAACCCAAATAACAACCTGGTCTCATTCTGTCAAGGTAATAGAAATGAGAAATAGTTTCAAGACAGCGTTTTGTGATGCAGCTTGAGGTGGAGTAAATCAAGCCAGAGCATCCTACTGCTCTCCGATTCTGCCACCCATTCTCAGAAAGCCAGGAAAGGCTGCCAGCACTGTCCCCGGGTCGGCGAATCTATTTCTGCTACAGACTCTCTCCTAGTTCCAGTAAGGAAATAAGGATCCCTAGCTCACTGCCCCCTTCTAGAATAGAGCTTTCCAACATAAACGCAAGGCAGGGCGTGGTGTAGCTTTCCGTTACCTCGTAGCCACATTACGATGTGTACAGAGGCCAGACGATGGTGCAGAGGTAAGACAGGACACTCAGTGAGGCTGCCCCACATGGGACTGTTCCAGGTTTTCTTGTCCAAAGATCCCTGAGTATGCTGGGCACACACGTGCGGATCCCGGGCTGTCTACGGCTGGAGGTGGATCACGGAGTCTGAGACCCCGTTAGAGGTGTGTGTCTTTCTGCCTATCTGCCTCTGCCTCTCTCTGGCTCATGGAAGAAATAAACGTCTTTAAAAAGTACAAAAGGGGGGACCAGCAGTTAGCGTAATGGCTGTGTTGCTGGACTCCTATGTAGTTGACCGCGGTTCGAGTCCCAGACCCGGTGGCTTAAACTCACGCAAGGCGCGTGTGCATGCGTGCCCAAGATCCCGAGAGAAGAATGGAGGAGAAGGGATTGTAGCATGACCATCCCCCCTGGGGGGGGGGGGGGTGATTTCTTGCTTTCTCTCTCTCTCTATCTTTCTGGCAAATGCATACTCACAAAAACCTCTCCAAAAAAAAAGTACAAAATAGGACTGGCAGGTGGTGTGGCTGCTAAGGCACTGGATCCCACATGGCCAGCTTCATGGTTAGATCTCAGACCCTGTGGCTTACGAATCACACTGGGCATGTGTGTGTGTGCATGCCCAAAATTCCGAGAGGAGAGTAGACAAGAAGGGATTGCAGTATGGCCCCCACCCCCAGGGGATGATTTCTCGCTTTCCCTCTCTCTCTTTCTCTCTCTCTTTCTCTGGCAAGTGCATGCCTATAGCAAAACAAAAAATACTAACACCCCCCCCCCCCAGAAAAAAAGTACAAAGAGTTAGGTTATCTTCATGATCTATTTTACTTTACCCAGTGTATACAAAATATTATTATTTCGGTACGCAATGTTAGACATTATTAACAAGGCACTTTACATTTCTGGGTTTTTAAAACTATGTCTTCGAAATCTGATGTGTATTTACACTTGCAGTATATACCAATTCAAGCACTAAATCTCATCATAAATATTTGCTATAGATGTAGATTTCATAAAATGTATAGATTAAAAAGTAGGCTCCTAGACCCAGATTGTTCCAAATGTACTTAAAAGTTTTCCAGTAACTGGACCGAGTATCTGTTTTTCAATTTACATTTATTAAGTAAAATTTGGGGCCAGTAGGTGGCATGGTGTTTAAGGTGCTGGATTCCCACATGGTCGACAGAAATTCAAGTCCCAGACCTGGCAGCCTGAAAACCACAGTAAATAAATAAATAAATAAATAAATAAATAAATAAATAGTTTTTAAAAGAAATTAAGTAAAATTTAAAATACAGTTTCTCAGTTGCACTAGCCATCTTTTTTTAAATAATTGTTTTATTTAACTTTATGTATGTATTTATTTATTTATTTATTTTAATTTGACTAGAGAGGGACAGAGTGAGAGAGAGAGAGAGAGAGGGAAAGTGAGAAAGCAAGCCACCAGGTCCAGGACTCAAACTGTGGTCGGCCATGTGGGAGTCCAGCACCCTTAACCACCATGCCACCTGCTGGCCCGCCATCTTTTTTTAAAATAATTTTTTTAAAGACTTACCTTATTTAACTTTATTTATTTATTTATTTTATTTTGACCAGAGAGAGTGAGAGAAAGAGACAGGAAAAGTGAGAAAGCAAGCTGCCAGGTCTGGGACTTGAACCACTGTTGGCCATGTGGGAGTTCAGCGCCCTTAACTACCATGCCACCTGCTGGGCCCATGCTAGTCATCTTTTAAATATTCATTAACTAGTGTGGTCAGTGCCTACCATATCGAACAATGCTATTCTAAAGGATTTTGTGGGGGTTTTCTCAGACTCAAACTTGGAAAGAAGGGAATATACTGAATATCTTCCATTTGCATAGAAAAACGAATATTTCCAAAGCATTTTCTCATTTCCTATTTCATTTTATTCTCATGTATCTGTTAGGTAAGTTGAGCAATGCTATTTGCCCTGATTTGCAGATGAGCTGAGGCTCTGAGCAAGTTAACATCCAAGTTTCCAAAGCAAGATAGTGGTGAAGCCAGGACTGGAATTTCTGTTCAGCACTTCTCATCCATTTCCTTCTTGAAGTGTGTTTCAGTTACTAAGAAACAGTCTTGGGGCTGGTAGGTGGCATGATGGGTAAGAGCACTGGACTCCCATATGGCTTACTGCAGTTCAAGTCCCAGACCAGGCAGCTTGTTTTCTCGTTCTCTCTCTCTCTCTCTCTCTCTCTCTCTCTCGCTTATGCTGTCACTTTCTGGTCAAATTAAAATAAATAAATAAATGAAGTTTAATAAAATAATTATTAAAAAAGAAAAAAAAGAAAAGAAAGAAACACAGTCTTCAGTCAGTCACCTGCATCTCTGAGTTGCCATTTACCAAATCATTGATTGCCCTGGGAGCATTCCTTGATAAATCCCTGTCCTAAGCTCTCACACAATCCAGCAAATGTTTCCTTTGGCTTTGGAGCAGGCTTGATATACCATTCCTCTTCTCTATTTACTCCCAGCAAAGCGTACCCTTTTAAACCACTGCCCCATTCACTGTACTAGCTAATAGACTCAGTTGTAAGGTGTTCATCTTTAGTTGTGGCAAAGATACATTTTATACCTGGGTCACCTCCGGATGGCAGCATGTACTTCCGCCCCAGTCCCCATTGCACACACATGAACAAACAGATCAACATTTCCTGGCTCAGGATTTGCAGCAGCTCTTCCAGAATTACACACTGTCGTGTGCGGCAAGACAGTCTCTCAGACATGTCCCAAGGCATGACGTTGGACAGTATCCTGAGCGGACACCCACCCAGTTTGGTTTGCTCCAAAGGTCATGTCATCGTCTTCTTTCCATCTCTCATTCATCTATTAAAAGCAGAATGCTTGGTCC